>OY728155.1:76640370-77890370 GCA_963277665.1 Viscum album | reverse complement strand
TTACCCATGGTAAGGAAATTTTTTGATAAAATGTATTCTCAAATACGACCATTGAGAAACAAATACAGATTTGGTTATACCCATGCAAAACCAATTTTTAGTAACAACTAATTTTCCACAAAGTGCCCCATTTTGTACCAAGTGTCAATGTGGTGGACACTGGGAAATGAAATGTTCTTTATATAAAACCCAATCGTTAAGTTATCTTAAAGCCTATTTTTCTAAGAAAATGTGGGTTACTAAAATTTTGATATTTGGAAATCTCGGATCCAAGCATGCTTGGATTCCGAAAGTCTAATTCTTATCTTGTTTTCAGGAAAACAGTAGAAGTACCAACAACAATACATGGTACATGGATAGTGGATGTTCCTAGAACATGATTGGTAACAAAAGATATTTTTAAGAGATTATCAAAATGATAGGAGAAAAGGTAACATTTGGAGATAATTCTCAGGGAGAAATTGTTGGTATATGTAATATTGTTCTTCTGGGTAAAACTTTGATTTCAAATGTTTTATTTGTTTAGATTCTTAAGCACAAACTCATTAGCATAAGTCACTTATGTGATGAAGGGCACCTTGTAAATTTTAGGAATGATAAGTGCTTAGTACACAATTCTAAGGAAGAATTTATTCTCTCATCTAATAGGAAAGAGAATGTTTAAACTTTGAACTTAGAAGACCTCATGAGACAAGATTTACCTTTCCTAAGTGCAACGGAAGATCATTCCTGCTTATGGCATTGAATATTAAGTAACTGTAACTTTAGAAACTTATGTAAACTCTCTAAGAAGAAACTAGTTAAGGATCTACCTGAGATTAGATTTGATTCTTCTAAAGTTTGTGATCCTTGTCAATATGGAAGGAAACATAAATCTAGTTTTAAATCGATTGGTGAAGTCTCAACGACTGATGCATTACAGTTAGTGAACATGGATCTTTTTGGTTCAACACAAACCAGATGCATTGGAGGAAAATACTATGTGTTTGTTCTAGTTGGTGATGTCACCAGATTTACATGGGTCTATTTTCTAGAAAAGAAGTCTGAAGCGTTTTCTTATTTAAAAAGTTTTAGAGCACTAGTTAAAAATGTGAAAAATATTCCATTGAAAACTATTCATAGTGATCATGGAGGAGAATTTCAAAATTCTGATTTTGAAACTTTTTGTAGTAGAAAAGGTATTACTCCCAATTTTTCAGCACCTAGAACTCCTCAGCAAAATGGTGTAGTTGAAAGAAGAAATAGAATTCTTCAAGAGATAACCAGAACCATGTTAAGGGAATATTCTATAGCTAGAAATTTCTTGGATGAAGCTGTAAGTACTTCTTGTTATACTATAAATCGAGTTTTGATTAGACCATTTCTTAATAAAACTCCTTATGAATTATGGAATGGTAGAAAACCAAGACTTTCTAATTTCAAGGTTTTTAGTTACAAAGTATTCATTCTGAATACTAAAGATAATCTACATAAATTCTCACCAAAATATGATGAAGCAATTTTCTTAGGCTACTCCACAAATTCTAAGGCATATAGAGTTTTCAATAAAAATACTTGTACTGTTGAAGAAACAGTGCATGTAAAATTTGATGAGTCAGATCATTTTATTTTTAAGCTATCCCAATCTACATCCTCAGATGTGTTTTCAAAAACTGATTGTCAACCTTTGATAAAAGATCCTTCTGATAAGGAAAATGTTCAAGAAGATTCTTCGGAAACATTTACCCCAGAAGACTTTCTACCCTATGTTGATGAATAGGTTTTACAAAACCCAAATAAGGTGTTTCTTAAGAATCATCCCAGTGGTAGCATCATTGGTGATGTAAATCAACCTATAAGGACTAGAAGTTCCTTAAGAAATGAAGTAGAACATCTAGCATTTCTTTCCCAATTAGAACCAAAAAGCACTGATGAAGCTTTAGGTGATGTTGATTGGATCAAAGGCATGCAAGATGAACTAAATGAATTGGAAAGGAATAAAGTCTGGACTTTGGTTGAAAGACCTAAGGAAACTTCTGTTATTGGAGTAAAATGGGTCTTCAGAAACAAGTGTGATGAAAATGGAGTCATTGTAAAAAATAATGCTAGAGTAGTTGCTAAAGGATATAATCAGCAAGAGGGAATAGACTATGAGGAAAACTATGCTCCAATAGCTAGACTTGAATCTATTCATATTATACTTTCCTTTGCAGCTTTCTTCAAATTTAAACTTTTTCAAATGGATGTGAAATGTGATTTTCTTAACGGTTATGTTCAAGAGGAAGTGTTTTTTGAACAACATCCTGCCTTTGAATATACAAAACATCTGGATCATGTTTTTAGACTTACCAAAGCTTTGTATGGTCTTAAGCAATCCCCATGAGCCTGGTATGATAGACTCACATGATTTTTTCTTCAAAATAACTATGTTAAGGGAAATAAAGATCCAACCCTTTTTATAAAGAAAGATAAGAAAAATGTTTTGATTGTCCAAATTTATGTTGATGACAACATATTTGGTTCAACTCAGTAATCTTTAACTGAATCTTTTGCAAGTTTAATGATATATGAGTTTGAAATGAGTATGATGGGTGAGTTAACTTTTTTCCTTGGTTTTCAAATTTCTCAAAAACCAGAAGGAACCTATATTTCTCAACATATGTATATTAAATATCTTCTCAAAAATTATTGTTATGACAATACTAAAAGTATAAGTACTCCCATTGGTACCTCAAACTCTTTAGATCTTGATGAAGCTGGGAAACCAGTAGTTCAAACATCTTTTATAGGTATGATAGTAAGTATACTTTACTTAACATCTAGTTGACCAAACGTAATGTTATTAGTATGCTTATGTGAAATATTTGAATCCAATCCTAAGGAATCTCACTTAAAGGTAGTAACAAGAATTTTTCGCTACCTTAAGGGAACCATGGATCTTGGATTATTTTATACTTATGGAAATGATTTTATTCTAAAAAGATATTCGGATGCTGACTTTGATGGATGTAGAATGGATAGAAAGAGTACATCCAGAACTTGTCATTTCTTAAGAGATTCGTTAGTTTCTTGGTCCTACAAGAAGAAACATTCTGTAGCACTTTCCACTGCTGAAGCTGAATATGTAGCAGCTGGATGTTGTTGTGCTCAAGTGTTGTGGATGTAACACACACTCACAGACTATGGCCTGAGTTTTACTAATAATCAAATTTTGTGTGATAACACAAGTTCCATAGACCTAAGTAAGAACCATGCACATCACTCTCATGCAAAACACATAGATATTAGGCATCACTTTCTTAGGGATCACACACTTAAAGGAGATATCATTCTTCAGTTTATCAGAACGCAAGATCAACTTGCTGATATTTTCACAAAATAATTAACCTCTGATAGATTTTAATAAATTAAACAAATGTTAGGAATGATAAATGTAAGGTAATAATTCTTCATTAACTTCTTCTTGAACAATTATCCTAACAGTAATAAACTCCTTTTCATAGGGGGAATACATTTGATTGTTAGTGAAACTAAATTTTTCGAAGTTAGTTTTTCAAACTTTTAGGTACTTAAATTTTCTGGAATGGAGATTTTCGTACTGAAATTTTCCGGAATAGAGATTTTCGTACTGAAATTTTCTGGAATGGAGATTTTCATACTGAAATTTTCCGGAAAGGATATTTTCGTACTGAGAACTTCCGGAATGGAGATTTTCATACTGGTGTTTTTGTAATGATATTTTCGTAATGGAACTTTCGTAATGAGTTTTTTTTAAATTCATTTCCACAAGAAGAATATTACCAATTACGAAAAATCGTTCTAGCCAATCCGAAAGCTATGATTTACTTACATATAGTTTCGTTATCATATTTTTCTTGCTGGTATTTTCATTGTTCTTAAAAGTATGGATTCTTTTTTTTCCTCAAATCCAAATGTTTTCCCTAAAACCTCAAAAGATCAGAGTAAAGTTTTTCTTGCGTGAGTGTTTTCAACCATCAGTTCAGGTCAAAGCGTTTTCAACCGTTAGATGGCATTTGGATGACCAAAGGTCACATCCATAGCCTATAGAATGTGGACGCCTATTCTCGTCCCACATCGGTTTTTCAAGATTCTGCGTCTCGAAGCCCTGCTGCACTTTTTAAGGCTGGTTCCGAACTTTGCAAAGACGTTCCGAATCTTTCATATTTCTTCACTCCGAATGTCTCTAGAAGCTACATATCAAGATATGTCAACTGCGAAACCAATCTCTAAGTGGTTAGTCTTCATGGAAAGGTCAGTTCATCCAGATTTCTACAAGCTTGATTCTATTGTAACCAAGAATATTAAGCTGAATGAATGGGAAGATTTCTACCTAGAAAAGTCAGATAAATAGGATCCGGTTTATACTGATTTGCTGATCGAGTTCTATGAGTCTGTTTCCTTCCAGATGGAAGATGGTAGAGAATAGTTTTCTTTCAAGTCTTATGGTAAGACTTATAATCTATCTTACACCAAGTCCGTGAGCTTGGTTGGTTTAACCTACGAAGGAGAAGCTGAGTTCTGGTCACACAACCTTCCTAATGTGCATGGAAGTTTCAACAAAGAGAAGGAACAGAAGTGTCTTGGTTTTAAGGATGATTCATCCATTAAGATTTCTCGTCTCACTCCGAAGAATAAAATTCATCAGCTTTGGGTGCAAGGTTTTCTGGTTCCAAGAAGATGTGACAAAGATAATTTGAAGAAGAATGATATCTATGTCTTAGATTTCTTGGTAAATCTAAGAAAGATTAATTTGGTGAGGCATGTCTTGATTACGATCAAGAACATTAAGGAAGGGAATTTGAGAGCTTAGATAATTATGTACCATAATTTACTATCAAGGATGGTAGTTCGTTGCTTAGAATCCTTCAAAGTTGCATGAAAATAAAAAGTCCAGAATTGCAAGCTTATGCTGGTTAGTGATGATACTCTGAAGAGGATGAAGATGGGTTTTTCCAGTGAATCCACAGACTTTTACCCTCTATCTTCGGAAGAGGTTGAAGCAGCTCAGAAAGAATCACACTCTCTGGAACCATCCAAAAAGAAAAGGAGGAAGATGAAGGTTAAGGAAGTGGTTGCTGATGAAGAAAATCCTCAGGCTAAGGAAACTCAGTCTTCTCCCCCCAAGCCGAAGAAGAAGAAAACATATACAGATGAAGTGGCAGCCAAGTGGAGGGAAGATAAAGAAAAGTGGAAGGAATGGGATCCACAATTCAGATTGGACCCTGCAGAGGCTAAAGCCTTAAAATAAAAATCTTCTGAGGAACTAGAGAAACAAGCGAAGGAGAAGAAAATGAAAAAGAATATGTTTGAAGCTGAAGTGGTGAAATCTTTGCTAAAAGCTACAGAGTTGGCTTCCGGAATGCTTCCCTGTCCGGAAACATTTGGTGCTGAACCTTCTTTACCAGAAACTCCAGCCAAGAACTATGTCTCTCTGGATAGATCCAAGTCTAAAGAAATAGTTGAAGAAGATGAGAAAGAAGTTGCTGAAGAAGTTGAGATAGAAGAAGAAGAAGAAGAAGAGGAGGAGAGTGAAGATTTGGATACCGAGATCAAGAAAGTACAGGACTACAATGATAAGGCTGAATCCACAAAGTTTGTTACTCCAGGAAAGGGGGATGATGAAGCTAGAAAGCAATAAAAACAAGAAGAAGAGAATGTCTTGTATGATGAGGAAGAATATTATGAAAGGAATTTTCTTGAGGAAGGACAAGAAAAACAAAAACCAGATGAAGACCAGATCGTTTAGGTATATGAATCTGAGGAAGTATCCCTTAATAAGGAACCTATTCCGAGAGATGATAAGGGGTAGAAAACTCTCATGGAGACACCTATAAAAGATGTCATCAGAAAGAAAGAGGTTGGTGGCACCTCTAGAAGAATGATTGTGCAAGCTGAAGAAGATCAGTCTCCATGCAAAGCTTCTGATTTGGAATCATCATCTTGTGGGAATGATTTTGTGGTTCAGTCTCTGAGGAAGTTGGTGGACACCATTTCGATTTTTCCAACAATAGATTCCAGATTCCAGATGCTGCAATAAACTATGAAACAGAAATCAGATTCTTTTTCCATGGTCAGGGGTAAGTTTGTAAAGTTGGAAGCGGAACAGAAAAGTATTCTTATCAAATATGATGTGCATAGGAAGTCCTGCTATAAGGTAACCAAGTGGTCTAAGAGAGTTGATGAATATTTAGTTCACTTTGAGAATTTTCAGGCTGAAGTTCAAAATACTTTTGAAATGGAGGATAAAAAGGTTAATGAGATTTTGAAAAGTTGACCCAGGAGAAAAATTCTCTGAATCAACAGGTCAGGGATCTGAATGTGAAGCTTAACTCAGTATCTCAGAATTGGAAAACTGAAAGAGATTTCCGGATTGAGTTTCAACAGAAGATGGAAAAACAAGTTGAGATAATAAATTTACAGAAAGAATCCTTGGAGGCTCATGAAGAATCTTTAAAATTACAAGAAGAATAGGTAAAAGCCTTGGAGAGGCTGCGTGAGGAAGACCAAAAAGACTTGAAGAAACTCAAAACCTTGTTAAAGAAGCTCATTCCAAAGGAAAAGGAAGACAAATGCACCTACTCTGATCTTTTGTTGTAATTGTCTTTCTTTGTAACATTTTCCACCTCTAATGAAATGATTATTTGGTTGGTTGTATCTTGTCATATACTATGGTTTCAGGTACCATATTTTGTTTTCCATTCCCTTCAATTCTTTTTGAAAATCACAAAGGGGGAGAAGGAAAAAAGAACTACTAATAAGTAGGAGAAATGAAAATTTCTAAGAGAACTATCCTTAAAGAAAGGGGGAGTTTCCCACTACGAACTTCTTCATTCTTACAATAATGAAAACTCCACTCTGGAAACTCAGAATACAATCCTTAGAGTTTCAATGCCTAAGGGGGAGTTAGTTGTATTCATTTTCATTCATGAATAAAGGGAGATAAGTTTTAATTTTAAAGTCTAATGAATTTTTTTTCAAAGTCCTTATATTATTTTTCGAAAGGATGTTTGCGCTTTCCAAAAGGGGGGATTGTTGAGTCAATAAAGTTTTCCTTATGACTTTTCCATTCCTTTTGTTTTGAAAATCACAAACACCTTATACTTAAACAAATATAAATTTTACCTTCATAAGGATAATTTACTTCTTTAAGGAAATTTACCCTAACCAAGATTTTCTTATACAAAGAAATATTTTTCCGTAGTATAAAAACTGTATTCATACCCAAAATTCCAAAAGTCATATAATCTAATGATTTGGAGCTTTCTGTTTTTAGGATCTGAATTCTGGATGTGATCTGTAATGAAGTGCCAATCTAAATTCTGGACTCTGAACTTTCATGAGGTCGACTACGAACCCTTATGAAGTTCAACTCCGAACTCTTAAGTAGTTCGACTCAGAACTCTTAAGTAGTTCGATTCCGAATTCTTAATTAGTTCAAATCTTAACACTTAAGTAGTTTGACTACAAACTCTTAAGTAGTTCGACTCCGAACTCTTAAGTAGTTCGACTCCGAACTCTTAAGTAGTTCAACTCCGAACTCTTAAGTAGTTCAACTCCGAACTATTAAGTAGTTCGACTCCGAACTCTTAAGTAGTTCGACTCTGAACTCTTAAGTAGTTCGAATCCGAAATCTTAAGTAGTTCGACTCAGAACTCTTTAGTATTTCAACTCTGAAATATTAAGTAGCTTGACTCCGAACTTTTACTGGTTCGACTTCGAACTCTGCAAGGTCAGATTCCGATCTCTGGTGAATCCAGACTCAGAATTCCTATAAAACATAATCCGAACATTTCATAACATAGACTCCGAATTTCATTTTGGTTACACTCCGAACTTTTAATTTGCTTACACTCCAAACTTTTTTATGGTTTTTACTTACATATGCTCCATTTAAAAATGATGTCATGCATTCAGTTATACATGATTTATTATTAAACGTTGTTGTTCATTCTGATTCTAATTAACCGTTGGTTGAGTTACACGTGTACAGGTCCCTCTAAATTTCATGGAAAATATGACAGTTGGAGGAGGGAGCTGGCCGTTGGAAATTTGCCTATAAATAGGTTCTCATTTGAAAGAGCTCAACAGGGAAGTTGATCGATCTAGAGACCACATGCTGTTAAGGTGATTTCTAGAGAGAGAAGCTTTTCATTCCTTGTGAGTACTAAACCGCTCGTTCATATTGCTTTCTGCGACTCTAAATGTTGGTGATTACATTCGAGGACTTCCGAGGATAGGAAGACAGAGGTGCCAACTACCTTGAAGTTCGAGGGCTTCCTTGCTGAAGAAGACAGAGGTTCCAACTACCTTGAAGTTGAGGGCTTGCGGGGATAGCAAGACAGATAATCCGATCTTCGTATCGAGGGATTACCCTGGTGTGGGTAAGATAGACTTTCTTGAAAGTATAAATCAAGGGACCTTTATCCAAGGTTGTTAGATATCCTTCTCTTTGGGTTAAAAGACTTATATCTTGTTACTTGTAGTTTTACTAATATTTTTTCCGCTGCACTTTTTTATTGTAAGGAAGGTATAACCTTCGTATATTTCCATACACTTGTACTCTGATAAGTAAATATTCTATACACTTTAAGGTAGAATCTCATATTGTAAACTTCGGTTCCAATTCTCCATTTGGTGATTAATGGTGTTGTGAATTTTCTTAGTTTAACTTTGTTAAACTAAGAACTTTCCTTGTCTAAGGAAAAGATAGTTATCCGTAACCAAATTTAAAGGTTCCAAAGGAATTTTTAAAGTATACAATTCACCCCCTCTTGTATATTGAGCATCTACATCATTATTTTGATCCTACAATACACCCCATAAAAAATGAATTGAGCGGTGAATAAGGCATGGATCTCATGAAAATAAACAAGTGGGATGGAATTCAATTAAATTGTGTCTTGAATCTCATCGTACTCATACAAAATTCCTATATAGCAAATATAAGTTCATTATAAATCTAAAAAACAACTATATTATTATATAAAATTCCATATGTGGTTTTATTATAACTCTATATTACTCACTTTTTGACAATTCTATGTTATGTTTTCACTTCAGGTAATATCCTCTTTGATATCATTATAATGTTACATATATAATATAATTTCACTAAGTCCACCCTTTCCATTTAGTGTGTGCATTAATCACATCGCTTTGACAGGGCGGTAGTCCACACTTCCTCAAACAAAATTATTGTATTTACAAAAAGTAGAATGTATAAATATTTGATTTTTAAAATAATAACATAATATTAAACCCATTATAAATTTAATATATATTATATTTAAATATATTTTCCTTCATAATTCCCACCATTAGAGGCGGTAAAGGAAAATGAACAAGCACTATTTCATGAGGTGGTAGTTCGCCGTACACATAAACATTATGTTTGTTAACCATTAGATGGAAGTGTGTGTAAGTTCATGTAAATAAAGTACCATAAAAATCAAAAAATATTTAGTATATTAGTGTTTTTCAATAATATGTAATTATTATATTTGTGGGCGTGAAAATAAAATAAAGGATCTTGTGGAAGGATGTTGCCTATTCGTTGGGTAAAAGAATCACACCCTTGTTTTTCCCATGTCAAGTTGATCTAATAATATACCAAATTTGATAAAATAGAGTATAGAGATCATATATGGCCAAAACATGGATCTTTTGCTAAATTCTAGGTCTTTTTGGGTCTTAAATGTAATGTTTAGGCCTTCGTTAACAAATGTTTTCCCGTAATCGTTGTAATTAATTTTAATCACTTTAAATAATATTATTGAAAAACTATGTTTACCTTAATATAAATTATAAATTATTATTATTCTAAATATTGAATCAATATTTTCAAATTCCAATCATTTGAGTTTCAAAAATTAATTTAAATTTAATCCTACTGGGGTGACGACAATGTAGGTTTTTAAAATAAAAACATCCAAAAGTATGCTATATCTTTATACCGAATTTCAATGAGAAATTGATTCCAATGACCCAAATTTTTTTAATTGAAAAAAAGTATCTATTTAAACATTTAAACCAATTAAAAATATAATTTATCCTTATAATGAAACTAGAAGATAAGGAAGTTTTGAAATAAAATTCATTATTTTTTCACGATTCATCAAAATATGAATCTTCATAGAAAAATACAAAAAATCATCCTAACATATTTTTTAGGATTTTAATTAAACTTTTAGGTTTATTTATTCATATAATATATAGAAAATATCAAAAAAATATATTAAAAATAGGCTATTTAGTAAAAGGTGGTTAAAGCACCATAATAAAAATATAGGTATTTATATGTGACATTGGGTTTGTTTTTATCTTATGTTCCTCAAATCTATTGGATTAATATAAAATTTATTTTATTGGATATATGAAATATATATTATCTTAATATCACTCAATAATTATAATTATTTTAATTTATTATGATAAAATATCTTTGTGAGCATAAAAAATAGTTCTCTATAAAAACATAACCCAAATATTTAATTGGGTTTTATATCCATTTTAATTCATTTATAACTAATAATCCAACCATATATTTTCATAATTTAGTTAATAAAATTCATAAATATAAAAATAACATTTAGGTTATATATTGTTTTATTAATTAGTAATATTTTTAATAATATACTAGCGCGGCTCCCCCTGTTTTTCCTTATTGTCATACTTTGATTATTTTGTTCAAATAAGACTATACCTATCTCTTGTTTATTCAATTGAACCAGAGTGTCAAAAAATGGGATAAATTCGACTATCTTTCGATGTCCGATGATCTTGATAGAAGTGTGGTGATATTTTCTAAATCAGGGAGCTTCAATGGAAGTGAGGTTCGCGATTCTCCGAAAGTTAGTTCTGGTACTATTGCCTGGCCTTCGACCCTTTGGGGTAAATGGATTCCAAATAAATTTAATTTATTTTTTTTGTGTTTACATAAAAATGAATTATAGATGAAAAATATTATCTAGTATAAGGGGATAGTGATTTCATCTCAATGCTGGTATTGCATGAAGACATAACAGGAATCGTGCTAGCACCTCTATTTAGGATTGAATTGACGATCATGATTTGGTCCAACAAGACTATTGACATTGGAGTTGCTGGCAATAGAGAATCAATTGTGGAATTTTTATCGATTGGTATTCAGGGATCAGAATCTTATAACGAGGCGACCATGTCCCGAAGCATGTTCTTTTCAGCAAGGTTTTGGGTCATTTGGGAGGCTCGTAATAAAGAAAGGGAAGGCAATGTTTATTCGAGTATTTTATTCATGTGAGAGATAGGGCACTAGTGGACGAGTTCAGGGGTCTCCTCTAATGCGGAAATATCTCCAAATACATCAGAAAAATTATTCCTCATGTAGTCTCTTTAGTGATAAGCAGTTCAAGTAAATGTAGGGGAATTTAGATCTATTGGAACCCACCTGATTCCGGGTTAAAACTTAATGTGGATGGGTCTTGTGTAGCAGGTCACATGTGAGGAGGGGGGATGGTCAGGGATGGAAGATTCTTTGTCATTCTGGGGTTTAATGCTTATTTTGGTCAAGGTAATTTTATCTAAGTGGAGGTTAGTGCGGTGCTTAGAGGTCTGTAATTGTGCAAGTTGTACAAAATCAGTCCAAAGGAAGTGGAAACAGATACTAATGTTCTGGATGGGATGATGCATGGAAGGGAGAAGACTCCTTGGGGTTATCTTATATGATCCGGAAAGGTAGTAATCTTCTTTATCATGGTACGTGGTTTTGGAAAATTTAGAGAGAAGTCAATTTTGCGGCGGACGCTTTAGCTAATAAAGCTAGTCTTGATGATGCCTTTTGAATTTATTTTCAGTATTGGATCTTTTCCAAAGGATTGTAATTCTATTTTTAGGGGCGATTTCCATGGCCTCCACCATTTTAGGTCGCCTTTATATGTGTCCTACCCTCCTTGATGTAATTATAAAAAATCCCAACTTCCAGCCTGGGTGGGGGATAACACTCGGTGTTTCCTGTTACACAAGCCATCGAGGAAATCCATTCTTTCATGTAATGTTAGATAAATTTAGGGTTCCGTTTAAAGAAAGATAGACTATATGTTGCATTTAGTTTATGATTAACATGGATTTGTGTATAACATAATCCACATATGGTGATTTAATGTAAAATAAACTATTTTAATTGTTGCGTGAAATTCAAAATATCTAAAAGATTATATTAATTTTAAAAAAATTCATAAAATCTTAGAGTGTTACATTCTAACCCCTTTAAAATGTATTTGTCTCCCCAAATTCATTCAGGTTATCAATGGTTTAATACAAGATATTTTCTTTCACATGATCATAGACCCTAAAAACTAATCCTGAAACTTCTTTTAATAAGGGAATGTTGAAAACATAGTGGTTTCCCAATGTAATATATAACTGGGTTTCCACATATGAAAACATATATGGAAAGTGAAAAAAATGACTCGAGGTAAAATTTAATTATTTATGTGGAGTGATTGAGTTCATCAATCAAAAACAAGTAAAAAATCATTGAAATGTTGAGGGACTCAATGTCTTAAATATATGATGATTTAAAAGGCCATCAGTTCAAAAAAATGGAATTAGGATAACATTCATTTTTAATCATTTTACTAATGTTATGTAATAATTTTATTGGCCTAAAATGTAATGAAATATACTTACTTGATAAATATATATAAAAATAATCAATCACTTTGTAAAAATATAGTGTTTTATGTGTTCTGGGAGGATAAGGCGACTTATTTCAATACTTTACAAAATTACCAATTTTTCATGTTCTCCAACAATGTGTTAGAATGGTGGGTTAGAATGGTGAGTCAGGATGGTGGGTGAGAAAATTGGTTCAGAACGGTGGGTAATAACGGTGGGTCGGGATGGTGGGTCAGAACGGTAGGTTATAACGGTAGGTTAGAACGGTGGGATAAAATAGTGGGTCAGAATAGTGGGTCTGGACGGTTAGTCTGCAAGAGTAGCCTGTGATGGGGACTCACAACTATGACTTCCAATGGAAACTCACACTAGTGACTCTCACCACTGACATGAAATGGTGACTATCATCGGGTTATTTTTCATGAAACTCTATTCAATTATTTCCCTTTAAAATGTATCACAGTGGTGACCATGAGGTTGTCTCACGAGGAGGTCGCAGACTGAGTTATCAAACTGTCACTTTGTTGATTTAATTTTTCTAAAGTCAGAATTAGAAATGGGAACGTGAAATGAGTTAAACATTTTTAAATGATATAAAATATGAATGAAACTATAAATATACATTAGTGATTAAAAATCATAAGCCAACCATACTGAAGTAAACAAAAAATAATAATACAACAGTGGACATACATTGATCTTCAGATACTCTGTTTTTCATTGTTTAATTGAATTATCATATTGTATTTCTCAATTATAACTCAAATACCTCCATGTTAACCCCTATATTTCAATGACACTATATTGACAACTCAAATATGGGTGTTTGTCCTATTATGAAGGTGATTCGATTACACAAATACCTTCGAGCAATCAAAACTAATTAAACTTGTGCTCAATGGAGATACCTCACACAAAGAAGTTTAAACAACAATGAAATTATTCTATATTTCATATGTTGATAATTATCCTAGACCAAAATATAATAAGAATAATAAATTTATTAAAATAGGCCTCCATCATTCATGGAGACCAGTTCCCAAAAAATATAATAAGAAGACATTGAGGTACCAAACTTAAAAAGGAAGAATCTTCATATCTCCACTTCCCACCACCAAATGGAGAATAGCTATTCATGTTTTGATTATCATAAATGGAAATCCTCATCTCTATAATATATTCTCCATAAATTATCACCCCTTGATCCACCCCCTTTAAATGAAAGAGAAGTAGAAAATATAGAGTTGGGGGTGGACATGGTGTTGTCTAAAATGTGTACCCCAAATGTTTCCTCAAATTTGAAAATTATATCAACATAATGAAGATAAGGTGAATTAAAAAATGTTTTTATTAAATGAGACCTCTATCTCAATAAAAAATAACAAAATATTTGGACATGTGTAGAAAAATTAATGAATTAATTACTTAGGGGATCTTGTTCTACTTGAAGAGACTCATCATCTTCCACTTGTTTGACATGCTCTTAGATTTCTATAGTGATCGAATTTCACTATACAACTCCTCATGGATGCACGTCTATGAGTCCCCGTGAATATATATTTATAAAAAATAAATTTGTAAACTCGTAGAAGGAGTTATGATTATTTGAATGAGGTGGGGTCCACTCAGCCGACCACAAAAGTATGCACAAAGACTGATTTATTTTGGCCTCCAGATGGATGATTTATATAAGGACCCGACCTTAAACATTTCATAATCAAGATTTATGTCTTGAATTCACATTGAGTATCTTTTCAGGTTTATATTTTTAGAGAATTAAGCTATAACTATTACATTAAATCTAAAAATGAAAAAGTAGACAATTCTATTCAGTTTCCATTTTTTTCCAAAAATAAGAACTCTTTTAAAAAGAAGCATGTCTAGTTTTATGTTTTAGACAACCTGACTTTTCATGGATCCCATAC
Organism: Viscum album; assembly: GCA_963277665.1. Classification (NCBI taxonomy): domain Eukaryota; kingdom Viridiplantae; phylum Streptophyta; class Magnoliopsida; order Santalales; family Viscaceae; genus Viscum; species Viscum album. Next base: position 77,875,791 of record OY728155.1, on the reverse strand, counting down.
CTGACCCTATTCATCTTTAAGTCCTGTAAAAAAACTTTCCAATCATGGGATGACCATAAAAATCTCAGTAAGGGTTATAAAATAAAGAAAGAATACATTATCCCATTAATAAATACAAATTAATGAAACCATACTTTTCAATCACAACATTCCTCATGAAATTATAAGATTTATAAATAACACATAGAAATCAGAAATCATAATGGTAACTTATGTCATATAAAACATACTTACATTATATATTTCATAGCTATGTAGGGAGTTATGTTTGGAATACCCATCACAATATATTCCCTAAATCTTTTAGGGGAAACATTAATATTTACCTCCGTCAGGTTACCCAATGTATTAGAGAGTTATCTCAGGCTCAACCTCCCTATATTTATCATGGAAACACCTGTATATGTAAACAAATCCCAATAACTATAACATATTCATAACACATAAAACAAGAATTAAGGAAAGATAAAATTTCCACATTGTAATTGTAAATTATCATTTCAATATATTGACATAATCAATATTTTATCAAGACATTTTCAATACCATTTAAAACATTTAATAAAGTTATTTTTGAATCTAAGTGGCCCATAACACATTGAATCATTTGAAATAAATTTTAATTTCAAAAAATTCCGGTCCACATAAATAAATCTTTAAATCCATTCTTAAAACATGGACATTAATGAGAAATATTTATATAAATAAATCTTCATAACATTTAAAATGATATTTTATTTAAATATTTCCTGACCAAATGAGAGATGCTTGAATGAACATAATTGGGGAATAAAATTAATCAAAGCTTATAATATAATGATAATAAGGCGATTCCTGATATAATATGTCAAAGTTAAGTATATACACCATATAAATGTGAATTGTTTTATAACCGAAAATAAGTCTCAATGGAATGTAAATTGATACAAAGTCCCTTTCAAAGATCATATCCATAGATTAAGGACAAATAAATGACATAATTATGTGTGAAAATAATAATACACCAAATATAAGTGTATATTATGTGTAAAAAAATCATAGGTCCTTCACTCATATTGATAGAACGACATAATCAAGAAGTATAAGTTTAACACAAATAATTGAAATTGGGTGAAGAAGTTTTCTTGCAGAAATTCGACAGCCTAACGACCTCACATTAAAATTTAGAAAATGAGTTGATGAGAGAGAAAAGGGTTTCTCGTCCCATGGACATAAAATATAAAGCAATAAGGATATAGAAGATCATATCCCAATATTAGAAAATGTAAATTAAAAGACATGATATAAAATAAGTCTTTGAATAAAAGAGTAATATGAAATGTTACATTATCGAGTTGGTAACTTACTAAACATACACCCCATTAAGGAAGTATCATACAATGAAGATGTAAATACCCATAAATTAAATTATATTAAAAAAATAATACAATTATGAGAAGTACATACACCACACAATAAGAAATAGTGGAAAATATTGCATGAATCTCCCGGTAATAAAAAGTTAGATGAAAACCCTTACCTTGTGTCTGACTTGACATGTTCATTCTTTAATATCCCGAATAAAAAAATAAAGATAATTTATACTTGCTTCAGAACCTTTTACATGGTTATTGTTCCTTTTATATCACTTATTACCACATTATAAACATTACACAATCATTTAAGTTAATAACAGTCGTTTTGTCAATATTTGGAACTTTAGTCAAAAATGAACTTCTTATAATTACATGTTGTCCTTTGGTCAAAATTTAAATATCTCCCAAATTATATTAATGATTTATATATCATATATATCATATAAATATAGTATATATATGTGTTTATAATAGTACACAACATTTGGAGATAAGAAATTAAATGCACCGTTTATGGAGACTGTAAGCCTTACGTACACATGACCTCTACATTCATTTCTATTTCATATTTAATGGAAATAAAACTTAATGATACATAGGTATATTATAATTCCATTATAATATCATATATAATTTCATTAATCCCATCCTTTATACATTCTATGTATGTCATGAACGAGTCATATCAGCTTAAGGAGGTGGTGGTCCGCACTTCCTCAAATGAAATTATCACGTTTACCCATTATGGAAACCATAAAGGTATGATATAAATTAAAAATATATAATTATAGAGATAATATAAATATAATATATATCCCATATAAATAAATTTCCATCTTAATGTTCACTATAAGATGCGGTAGGAGATAATTGAATAATCATTGTTTCCTGAGACATTGGTTCGCCGTCCACAGAAATAGTATGTTCTTTACCCATTATAAGGAGGTGTATTTAAATCTATTTAGAAAAATTATCATAAAAAAATAGTGTAGTGAATATAATTGTTTTTTATGTAAAATAATAATAATAAGAGATAAGGATTGTGGAAGTAAAATCAAATAAGAGAACTTGAGGGAAGACACTACCTTTAAATCAGGAAACTCCCTTTGGTTTGAACCAAACAACTTCTTTTAAGTGACTTATATCTAAGGTAAGGATTTCAGGTGGAATACAGAGATGTTGGTAGATTATTTGGGGAGAGTTTGGATGATCTAGGGGCTTGAGAGGTGTGAGTAATGGGTTAGAAGTGGTGTCCTTTTATAAGAGGGTTGACGGGTTCTTTATGAATGTTTGAATGCATTATTTTATTGTAAATTGATTTTCAGTTTCAAAAGGTCAAATGATTATTTAATTTGAATATAAGGTTCCTATAAGCCTAAATAAAATTATCAAATAAGATTTGGTCAGGTTTTGGATATTTTTTAATCCTTATCGTTATTATTTAACCCTTTGTTAACTTATTTAATCTTTACCATGTCCTCTTATATATTTATATTATATAGTTAATATATTAAATATAAAATTACAAGAGTCCAAAAATGGATTCTTAATTACATTTTTAATATGATATATGTATTTTGGCATAATCTTATATTTTTAGGACTATTTTATCATTTTATAAAATATTAATTGTTTTAAAAAATCATTTATTTCAATTTATAAACTATTCATATAAATAATTTTAAACAAATCGATAACAACTTGATTATTTCCAAAAAACTTCATTAACTAAAATAAAACAAGTTATAATCGTCCATAAATTCTTGTATGGCATAAAATTAATGAAAATAAATTAATATTAATAATTATAATATCATTTATTTGAATCCTTTATAAATGAAACAATTTCCGCATCACCATTGTGTCATAATTAAATTAAATTATTTTATGTTTAAAAATTATAAATAAAATACCTTTATGTAGGAAATATATTTATATTTCAATTAAATATTTATATTCGAATATATCACTTATATAACCCCATATAAAAATTGAGTTACCAAAAGATATATGTTGAAGTCATTTTTGTCTTTACTTTAAATTAATTAATATAAAGTGCCATTACCACTTCTATGTGGCTCCATGGGGTCCTACAGTTATCCCAAGGTTTTACATGGTCGGAAATGAGTCTTCAAATAGGGTTATGACAAGTGTAATGGTAATTCAATATTATTATAATATTATTTTTCACCCTTATTTTCCAGATTTACTCTTTAACCATGGTAAATAAAATATTTACTGAAGTAAATATTTATAATGTATAAATATAAAAGTTAACCATTTTTACAAATTAAAAACATTGATGTTTCATAAATGATTTTCAAATTAACTCTCGTTGTCAATACCAAAAAGCATGTTTTTATGAAATAATAACTATCAAAAGATTGACAATTGTTTATGTTGAATATCAAAGTTTAATTATTTCCAATGGAAAAAATTGGATTAAATGGTAAACATATAATCTAATTATACATTAAAACCAATTAATAAGATAATCTATCCATATAAATAAAGTATATAAAAAGTCAATTTGGAATGAAAATGCACTATTTTCCACTATTCAATAAAAAATGAACCTTATCAGAAAAATACCAAAATTTCATCCAATGTTAACTTTGGATGTCCATATTATAAATTTGAATATTATTTTGTAAACTAGAACATATTATTAAGATAAAAACTATATTTAAAAAGGGTTATCCTTCAAAAGGCGGTAAATCGACCTTTTAAATAATATTAGAGTATTTATGCTTAAAATTGGATTTATTCACATTTTAATATTCTAACTTTTTATGGATAAATGTAAAGACATTTAAAAAAAATCTATAATAATATTTTAGTTAGTTCTATTTATTTCTGCCAATACATCAGCTGGGCATTAACTACCATTTAAAATAATATTATATTAATATATTTTTTCAGTATGACTCAACATTGTGTGAAACATGAGATTTTGAAGAAACCCATTGTTGTGTGTCAGGTAACACCATAGTACATATCATCCCCATTAAAGTAAAATTAATATTTAATTAAAAAATATTAGTAAATATGATAATATAAAATTCTTAATTTACCCGGGATGTTACAATTTATCACTTGGTACAAATGACAAAGATGAAACACATGAGTATAGGATTCCGAAAAAAATAATCAATAAAATTGGATCCTTGTGGAAAATGATATATCCAAAATATCAAACTAATGAAAAACTGTTAAAAATATAGAATTACTATATTTTCATAATTTAAATCAGAACACAAAAAATTCCAAAATTGATGAAAGTTCACATATAATAACACCTTAGTGGGGATTAAATTATTAAAATGTAGATAAAATATATTAAAAATATAAGATCTATCAATTCCACCACACTTATAACTTGGAATCATGGACATGTGAGAATCAAAATAAACTTCCAATAAAAATTCAAAATATATGTCAATGAAATTAAGAAGCTCCAAATCAATGCACAACAATTATCAAGCCTCTTCAACAACTTCAATTGAAGATATTTCATCATGTTCATTCATTACATTCCTATTTCATTAATTCCTCCATACCCAATTATGGTACCTCACTTATTTTCAACACATGATTTTTATTTTGAACAATGCTTTTCTCCTCCAAATAAATTCAAGGGTAGCCATATGATTGAAAAATTTATAAATATGCCCCTAATTATGTAAAATAATTTTCTTCAGAATGTGGACTTATAATGGGTTGTTTTGAGGTTCGAAGGTTAATCATTTTTCAAATATGAAAAATTACGAGGCAGAAATAGATGGCTTAACTCTTTGATGATAAAAAATCACTTGATTCCATTCACTAAATCACGATATCTACTCCTTCTTCATGGAATAACATCTGATCCAAAAGAAACACACCTTCTCCAAATCAATAGGAGTTCCAGAAAAGGTTATTCTCAATTATTTTGTTTTTTTAAAGGTAAAGATAGGTATAAAAAATTTCATTGGGAGCTCTAGAAAGGCCTAACACTCTCCCATTGAGAGCTCTATATTGGTGCAGCTCTTGGAAAGTATTTTGATCATCCAGAAAATATATTCATAATATGAATTACCCCCAGAATAGTACCAAAAAAGGTATCACACAACAAATAATATCCCCCACGCTTATGCTTTACTAAAATCATGCAATGTACTTCTAGAGTGGGTTGGATAGGGAAAATGTCTTTTAATGTGACTATCTAGCAGGCAGTACATGGATAATAAGGGCTCGAAAATTTCAATTGTATAAGGTGGTTAAGATTAAAAAGGATTATCCCGAAGGTGGTATTTCAATCACAAATTATTTTTTTCAATCATTTTGAACACAACTTCATTGAAGATAATAGGTTTTGATAGAAAAAAAATGTTCTAGTTAAAATATGCATTCCTTTGTTCACTCAAGAAGAGGTATTAATGTGAAGTAGATGAAAAATTGTTTAAGAATCCTCATAGGAAAGAGATTTTAAATATTGGAAAATATTCATGGCATTGAATTAAAAATTCATTTGTTATTTCATGATTTTCCACAACTTGAATCCAGAACAGAACACATTTAAACAATAATTTACATTCAGTTTCCTGAATCAAGTAGGTTCATTCTATGGAGAAGACATAATATTTTAATAAAAACATTCAAAATAAGAAAACAAAAAAGATCGTATTCTTCCAAGGATAATCCCCCCCACAATTATTTTGTAAAATTTCCACATTGTGCAAATATTTTATTAGAAATGAAAATAAAAAATATAAGACATGATAAAAATCAGTGGGAATGAAAGGCATGACTAACGTTTTATTGAATAAAAGTAGTTTTGAGCTAGCCTCCTAAACTCTACAGCATGGATACCTACATGATAAATAAAAAAAGAATAAATTTTTTTGAATGAAATTAAATAAAAATATAAAAAATAAATAAAAGGGAAATTAGCCATGGTATGAACCCCCAAGTGGGTGCTAGGATATCACTACCCCTAGTCAGGAAGTTCCAACTAATCATACCAAATCTGAAGGCGGGTGACTATTCTTCCTATTAAACCTCCATAATAAAATATCTCTAATATTCTTCATCTCACAACTCTTTTAGAATCTCCTGAAAATATATTATTTCAGCATTCCCTCCTTGAATTTTTTGTTTTGATTATATAGTGGAAGTGGGAACAAAATATAAAAAAACCTCCCAAAACATTATCCTCACAAAAGAACTCCACTGATTGTTGAATTTTAAAATCAGTATGTGGTTTATCGTAAAGTCCATATTCAAAAATGATTTATTCATTGAAAATCATTTTGGAATCATAATCCTTATGTGTACCAATATACTCAAACATGTACACCATAGTTTCCTCAATTTAATCCTTGAAATCCTCATTATATAAAAAATTAATCAAATTAGAAGGAATATGAACTAAATATGCACAAGGAGAAGCACTTGGAAAATTAATATAAAAAAATAATGAAATTATTGATCAAAGTGTGAGACATTTCCATATGGATTATCAGGCTTCATATCTTTCTTTGAATCAGAAATAGCAGCAATGAAAGTTGGAAGAAACTCTATTTCTTCCATAAACTCTTCAAAAATTAACGACTCTTGTTTATCTTCCTGTTTATCCATAGATTCATACAATGTTTCTAAATTATAAATAAAAAAATCGTGGATTCAATTGATATTTAATTTTTATCAAATACAACCAAATTGTTTTCAAAAGTGATTTGATTTACAAAAGGCGCATCTGTTGGTGAATGAATAAATATTTCTTCCTTGAAATTTGAAAAATATGATTCAAAATGAGTTTTCAACACATCCATACAAGGTTCATCAACATAAATAATTGTGGGACATGATTTTCCATTTATTGAACTTATTTTTGATATTTTAGTTCTTTCACTTTTTTAATTCATTCGAAATAATTTTATTTTTTATTTATTATTGAATATTTTCTTAAATAACCAAATTATTTTTTTTCATTTCAAGAGTATTTTATTGAAATTTTAATAATTCAGAAAGACTAGGTTTCTTATATTGTTGATAATCAGAACAAACATAGGAGTATTCACTGTGAAAATCCATTTTGGGTTTTTTAAAAACTCTAAATTAGTGGTTAAAAAGACCAGAAAATGTAAAACAATTTCGCAAAAACATATGAAATTTCTATGGAAATAGTGCCAAATTGATGGTGGGTTTTTTTCATAAAACTCCAGTAAATACTTTCCCCTTAAATTGTAGTGCAACGGTGACCACAAAGTTATGTCATGTGGAGATCACAAGCTATGTTATCAAACTGTCACTTTGTTAAATTGTTTTTTTAATGTGAGAATTAGAAAATGGGAGTTGAAATGAGTTAAAATATATTAAATGATATAAAATCAGAATGAAACTATAATTATATATAATTTATTAAAAATTAAAATCAAACCAAACTAAATAAAAAAATTAGAGCAGTGGAAAAACATTGATCCTAGGATACTCCCTATATCCTTGTTTAAATGAATTATCATTTTATATTTCTCAATGATCACTAATATACCACCAAGTGAACACCTATATTTATTAAACACCATATTGAGACCTTAAATATGATTGTTTATCCTCTTATGAAAGTGATTAGATTACCCAAAGACCATCGAGTAATCAAAAATAATTAAACTTGTTATGCTCAATGGAGAGACCTTACCCAAATAAGTTTAAACAACAATAAAATTATTTCAAAATCATAAGTTGAAAATAAATCTAGAAAAATATTTAAGAAATTGAATTAATGGAAGAAAATATACCTCCGTTTTTTCTGAAAACCAATTCCAGAAAATATATAATAAGAAAACATTGGAGTATGAAACTGAAATGTGAAGAATCTTCAGATCTCCTCTTCCCACCACCATTTGGAGCATAACCATTAATTTCTTGATTGTGATCAATGTAAAAAATCTTATTCTACATATATACTCTAGAAAATATCACTCCCATGATCCAACCCCCCTAGAATTAAATAATAACTTGAAAATATAAAGGAGTAGGGGGTGGTTAAGGTGCTGTCCAGAATGTGTACCCCAAAATTATCCTAGAATATGGACCTTCAATAGGTATAATCATATCGATGTGTCTTTATAAATATTATTATAAATTCATCCTATCTCTCTCTATAAAATCCCAAAATATTTAGACACGTGTAGAATAATATATGAATAAATTACTTAGTATATGTTTTTCTTCTAATATAGAATCTTCATCTTCTAGTTGTCTAACTCACTCAAATAGTGCCATAATGATAAAATTTTACCTTGAAACTCCACATTCGCACACATCTGTGAATCACCATGAATATAAATTTGGAAACAAAAAAATTGGACATTTTAGCTGTAGTTATGCCTCGTTGAATGAGGTCGGGTCTACTCTACTGACCACAAAATCTTTGCACAAATATTGATTTATTTATGCATCCAGATGGACAATTTAGCATTTGGTATAGTTGACCAAGATTAAGAACATGAGTAAAGGGTTCCAAAAAATATAATCATTATAATTTCATCATTATGGAAAATGATATGTAAAAAACATCAAACTAATGAAAAAATATTAAAAATCCAGAATTAGGGAATTTTCTCAATTTATGTCGAAATATAAAGAAATTCAAAATATGATGACATTTCACATATAATGACACATTGGTTTGGAATAAATCATTGTAATTTAGTTATAAAATTTGGAAAATATCATCTCTATCAATTCCCCCACACATAGAACATATACTCCTAGACAAATGAGCATCAAAATAAATTTCTGATCAAAATTAAAAATATATTCCAATGCAATTCACAGGATCAAAATCAATGAAAAAAATCAAAATCCCTCTTCAATATATTAAATTAAATATTATTCATCAATTTAATTCATTAAATTCCCATTTCATTCATTCTTGCTTGTACAATTATTCCTACCTCACTTTCTTACAACACATTATTTTGATTTTGAACAAAGCTTTTCTCCTCCAAATAAGTGCAAGGGTGATCATATGCTTGAAAAATATATAAATATAAACTCAATTGTGTAAAATAATTGTATTCAATATGAGGAAAAATAATGGGGTTTTGTAAGGTTTTAAGTGGTGTGGGTTTTCATATATGAAAAAATTATGATGCATAAAAAGTTTTCTTGGCTCCTTGTTGAGGCAAAATTCCATGATTCCAGTTTTATCTTTAGCCTGATATTCTTCTCATACTTCATGACATAATATATTCTACAAAAAAATCTCCAAATTACCAGGAATGGCACAACAATTTCTTCTCAAAATTTCTTAATTATAATTCTCTAGAGAAGTATAGCTGAATTTATTTGGGAGCTTGAGAAAGGCACAACTCTCTTACATTGAGAGCTACAGATGGGCACAGATCTCAGAAAAGTATTCTTATCATCAATAAAATCTCTTCATAATATGAATTTCCACTGAACATGGCACCATATAAGGTAGAAAACCACAAATAATCTCCCCCACACATAAGCTATACTAAAAGCTTGCAATGTACTTCATGAGAAAGTTGGATAGGGAAACTGGCTTTTAATATGGCTATCTAGCACACATAATATGGTTCATAAGATCTCAAAAAGTTCAAACATAAAATGTGGTAAAGAATAAACAGGATTATTCTAAAAAGGGGGCTTTCAATCATGAATGAATTTACTCAATTACTTTGAACACAAATTCTTTAAAGCACACCGATTTTGACAAGAAAGAAAGGAAATTCCTAGCTCAAATATGCATTCCTTGGTTCACTAAAGAAGTGAGGTGAATGTGAAAAAGATGGAAAATTGGTTAAGAATATTCATAGGAATGTAATTTTCAGTATTGTAAAACATTCACAGTATGGAAATAAAAATTCAATGGTCATTTCATTAATTTTCCATACTTCAATCTAGAATATAGAAACCTTCACAATCATTTAAGTTCTGTTACCTGAATCAAGTTGGTTACATCCATAAAAAACATAGTATTTGAAGTAAAAAAAATTTAAAATCACAAACAATATTATTCTACCAAGGATGATCCTCCCCCCACAATTATTACGTACAATGTCTGCATTATGAATATATTATATTAGAGATAAAAATAAAAAAGATAAGATAGAACAAAAAAAGTACGAAGAAAAGACATGACCTTATTTTTATTGAATAACAGATACATCGATCTAGGCTACTAAATTCTAGAGCACAAAAGCCTATGTGAGAAATAAAAAAAACAAAGAATTAGTTTTTTGATTGAACGTAAATAAAAATAAAATAAATGAAGTTAAGGGAAAAGTGCCTTAGTATGAACCCCCATGTGGGTGCTATGGTTTCACTTCCCCTAATACGGAAGATCTAGCTAGTCACCCCTAATCTAAAGGTGGGTGGATTTTATTCCTCATGAACCACCATAATGAATTCTCTCCAATCTTATTCAGCTCAAAAATCTTATAAATTCTCTCAAAAACATATTTCTTTAGCTTCCCTTCCATGTCTTTTATATTTTGATGATATAGTCGAAGTGAGAACAAAATATAAAAGAAACCTCCCAAGACATTAACCCCACAAAATACCTGCACTGGTTGTTGAATTTTAAAATCGGTATCTAGTTCAAAATCAATTTCATATTCTAAAATTATTTCTTCATTTTATATCATCTCTACTTCACCATCATCATGTGTTCCAATGTACTCAAATGGTCACACCATACATTACTCAATTTCAACCTAGAAATCCTCATCATCTGAAACATTAATCCACTCAAGAGCAATATGAACTAAATATACATATGTATAAAAACATTTAAAATTATTATAAAAATAATCAAGAATAATTGTATTAAAATTTGAGATATATCCCTGTGGATTCTTAGGTTGCATCCCTTTCTACAAGTCCAAAATAGTGGTATTGAAAGTGGGAAGAAGCTTTGGTTCTTCCATATGGTCTCCAAAAAATGAATAAATCATGTTTTGATTCCTCTTTATTCAGAGACTCATACAATGTTTTAAGTTATAAATTTCTAAAACAACTTCTTCAAATGAAAATTCATTTTTAACAAAGTCATCCCAGTTGTTTTCAAAAGAGTTTTGATTTCCCAAAGAGACATCTGTTGGTGAAAAACTGAAAATGTCCTTGTTAAATCATGAAATGGATGATTCAAAATCAGTTTTCAACACATCCAAAAACGGTTTATCAATATAAAAAATGGATTGGATATGATTTTCCATTTCATGAGTATCTTTTTGAGCTTTTACTTCTTTCAGTTCTTTTAATTCACTAGAGAGAATTCCCATATGATCAATTAATTCTTGAATATTTTTTTGAATCACCGAATTTTTTTCCATTACAATAGTATTGTTTTGAAAATTTAAAAATTCAGCATGAAATGGTCCTCATGGTTTTAGTAATCATGAAAGACAATGGAGTATTCACTGTTAAAATACACTTTTTGGGGTTATTTTTGAATACTATAAATTTATGATTGGAAAGCCTAGAAAATGTGAAAACAAATTAGAAACAACTTAGGAATCATCCCCAGATCTGGAAAAAAATTTATTCTAGGGGTTTTATCAGGAACTTTTAGTCAATAATTTCCCCTTAAAATGTATCACATTGGTGATCATGGGGTTGTCTCACGAGGAGGCCACATGCTATGTTACCAAACTGTCACTTTTTGAATTTGTTTTTGTTAATGTCAGAATTATAAATGGGGACATGAAATGAGTTAAAACTTTTTAAATTATATAAAATCATAATGAAACTAGAAATATACAATAGTAAATAAAAATCAAAAGCAAACCAGACTATAGAAAATAAACAAAAGAAGGCAGTGGTGGGAAAACATCAATCCCCGAATAATCCATTTTTCCCTGTTTAATTGAATTATCATAATATATTTATCAATGATAACTAAAATTCCCTCTAGTTAACACCTATATTTCCTATAAACCATATCAAGACCTCAAATGAGGGTCTTTATCCTCTTATGAAAGTGATTCAATTATCCAAAGTCCTCAGAGCAATCAAAACTAATTAAACATGTTGTGCTCAATGTGGAGACCTCGCCCAAAGAATATTAAACAACTAGACAATAATTTTAATTTTATTAGTTGATATATAGTATATAAAAATATAATAAAGTGAATTCATGAATGAAAATAAACCTCCTTCAATCAAGAAAACTATTTCCAAAAAAATATAATAATTATACAATGAAGTACCAAACTCAAAATGGAAGAATCTTCAGATCTTCGCCACCCACCGCCATCTAGATATTATACCATCATGCCTTTATTATCATAAATGAAACTCCTATTATCTAGAATATATCCTCTATAAAATATCATTCCCTTGATCCACCCCCATGAAATGAAATAGAAGTAGAAAATATAAAGGAGTAGGGGGTGGCTAGGGTGATGTCTCGAATTTGTACCCCAATTGTTTTCTCAATTTTGGACTTTCTATCGAAATAATAATGTTGTGGTGTCTTAATATATGTTTCTATAATTAATTTCATCTATCTTCCTACAAAATCCTAAAATATTTAGACATTTTAATAAAATTTTATGAATTAATTACTCAAGGTATCTTGTTCTGCTCGTGGAGACTCATCATATACAACTTATTTGACTTGATCATAGAGTGCCAAAATGAACTAATTTCTCTATTAATGTCATAATTATCACGAGTAATTGATTACTATTGAATATAAATTTGAAAAAAATGAATTATGACACATGTAACCAGAGTTATTATTATTTGAATGAGGTTGGGTTCACTATGCTAACCATAAAAACATTGCACAAAGACTGATTTATTTGGGCTTCTAGGTGGATTATTTAACTCTTGTTTCTGTTGATGATGATGAATAACATGGGTTAAGGGTTCCTAAAGAAATAATCATTATAATTTTATCATTATGGAAAAATATATTTTCAAAATATCAAACTAATGAAAAACTATTAAAAGTCCATAATTATGGAATTTTCACAATTTATCTCAAAACACAACTAAATTCCAAAAATTATGAAATTCCACATATAATGAAATTTTTTTAGGATTAAATAATTTAAATTTAGATAAATATATTGAAAATATCAGCTATATCTATTCCCCAACACTTAGTATAGCACTCCAGAACAAGTGAGCATCAAAATAAACTTCCAACTAAAATTCAAAATTAATTTCAATGAAATTCACAAGCTCAAAATCAATGCACAAAAATTATTATTCCTCTTCAAAAACTTAAATTAATGATTATTTATCATCTTAATTAATTCTATTCCCATTTCATTCATTCATACATGCACAATTATTCCTACATTCCTTTTTTTCAACACATGATTTTGATTTTGAACAAAGATTCTATCATCCAAATAAATGAAAGGGGGGAAATACACATGACTAATTTATAAATCGCTAAATTTTTTTTTAAAAGGAATTGTATTCCTCATGAAGAAATATAAAGGTTTTTTTCTGAGTTTTAATGATTGGTTGGTTTTCATATTTGGAAAATTTTTAATTAGAAAAAGATTGTTTGGCTATTTGTTGAAGCAAAATTGCATGATTCTAGTTTTCAATTAAGCATGATATTCTATCCCTTATTCATGGAATAACTCCTGATCCAAAAATAAACCACCTCTTCAAATCAACAAGAATGGAACAAAAATTTCTTCATAAAATTTCATATTTTTTGATCTATATAGTCATAGCTAAATATCTTTGGTAGCTCCAGAAATGCATAATTCTCTTCCACTGAGAGGTCCAGATGGGCACAACCCTCAGAAAAATATTTTTATCAAAAAGATCATCTTTTCATAATATGAATTTCCACCCAACATAGCACCAAATAATGTAGGACACCATAAATCATCTCCCCCACACCTAAGGTTTAATAAAATCATGTAATGTGCTTCAAGAGCATTTTAGATAGGGAAACTGGATTTGATGTGGCTATTTAACAGGACATACATTGCTAATAAGGGCTCAAAAAGTTCAAATGTACAAAGTGGCCAAGAATAAAAAATAGTATTCGAAAAATGGGTATTTAATCAAAAAATATTCATCAATTATTTTAAACATAAATTCTCTTAATCTCATAGGTTTTTATAAAAAAAAGGAAATTTCTAGTTCAAATATGCATTATTTGGTTCACTCAAGATGTTGGGTGAATTTGAAGTTGATGAAAAATTGCCTAAGAATACGCACGGGAAAGTGATTTTCAGTATTGGATATCATTCACATCCATGTATTCAAAATTAAATGGTCATTTCCTCAATTTCCACAACTTGAATCTAGATCATAGCATATTTTAGAAACCATTTATGTTCAGTTACATGAATCAAGTTAGTTGCATCCATTGACAAAACACAATAATTAAAGTAACAAAAAAAATCATATTCTACAAAGGATGATCCTCCACTACACTTATTTTGTAAAATGTTCACATTATTCATAGAGTATAATAAAAATGATAATAATAAAGACAAGACAAAAACAAGTTTTAAGGAAAGAAATGACATAGTTTTCATTAAATAACAGCAGCGTCGAGCTGGCCTCCTAAAATATGCATCATGAAAACCTACATGAAAAATAAACAAAAACAAATCACTAATTTTTTCAATGAATGTAATGAAAAATAAAATAAATAAAGTGAAGAGAAAATGGCCTTGGTATGAACACTAATGTGGGTGCTAGGTTTTCACTACCCCTAGTTCGGAAGATCAAGAAAGTCATCCCCAATATGACGGCAAGTGAATTTTCTTCCTCATGAACCCTTAAAATGAAATATCTCTAATCATCATCAGAAATCACATCTTGTAGAGGATCCAAAAAATAGATTTCTTCATCTTACTCACCAAGAATTTTATGTTTTGATGATATAGTGGAAGTGGGGAAAAAATGTAAAACAAACCTCACAAGACATTATCCCCACAAAAGACCTCCACTGGTTGTTTAATTTCAAACTCAGTATGTGGTTCATCAACAAGTTCATCTTCATGAATGATTTTTTCATTGAATATCATCTCGACAACACCATCCTCATGTGTACCAATGCACTCAAATGGGCACACCATACCTTCCCAAATTTTATCCTCGACTTCCTCATTATCTAAAACAATATTCAACTTAGAAGAAACATGAACTAAATATGAACAGGGACAAGAACTTAAAAATTATAATCAAAGTAATTATGAATCTATTTATCATAATTTAAGACATTTACCTCTCGATTCAAGGGGTTCTTGATTATTCTGTCAGTAAATAATAGTGGCATTGAATGTGGGATGTCTTTTTTGTTCTTCCATATTATCTTTAAAAATTAATGACTCATATTTCTATTACTCTTTATCCAGATACTCATAGAATGTTTCTAAATTATAAATTTCAAAAATAGTTTCTTCAATCAAAATTTAATTTTCAAAAAATTCATCCCAATTGGTTTCAAACAAGTTTTTATTTCCAAAAGACAAATTTGTTGGTGAATCACTGAAAATTTCTTCCTTAAAATTTGAAATAGAAGATTAAAAATCAGTTTTCAACACATCCAAAAAAGGTTCATCAACATTAAAAATTACTTGGACTTGATTTTTCATTTATTTAGAATCTTTTGGAGATTTTATTTCTTTCAGTAGTTTTAATTCAATGGATAGAATTCTCATTTGGTTGATTACTTATTGAATATATTTTTAGAGAAACAAATTATTTTGTTGCATTTCAAGAGAATTTTGTTGCAATTTTAAAAATTTAGCACGACAAGGCTCCTCATATGGCTGATAATCTATCCAAACATAGGAGTATTCATTATGAAAATCAATTTTTGGGTTTTTTTAAAAACTCTAAATTAGTGGTTAAAAATCCTAGAAAAGTAAAAAAATCAGAACAAACATAGGAAAACTCCCATGAAATGGTTCCAAATTGAAAATGTGGTTTCTTGGTGAAACTCCAGTCTATAATTTCCCTTTTAAATGTAGCATAATGGTGACTATGGGGTTATATCATGAGGAGGTCATAGGCTAACTGATAAAACACTATTTTATTGAATATTTTATTGATAATAAATGATATAATTTCCTCACATTGTGTTAAATATGTTTATTTATAAAATATTTGAGATTAGATCGTTCATTTGAATATTTGATGCAAATTCCAGTTTTACCCTTTATAGTTCACTGTAGTATTTAGAATATAAATATTTTTATATTTATTATTGGAAATTGAAATTTTGTACCAGTGTTCCTAACTTAATTATCTACAACTTTTATTCAGGACACTAGAGCTAAAGAGTTCAGTTGGTTGTTGAAATGAGGCCATGAAATCAAAGTTGGGCTGGGCTCGCCAGAATGGAGAAGCTTCTATATTTCGGCCATAACTCCTTCCTATGAGCCTGTATTGAGTCCAAATTTGGAGAGGAGATAGAAGACACATATCCTCACATTTTATCCTGCTGGACGGTTGGCCAATGCACGCGTTTTGGTGGTCAAATGGGAGGTTCAAGTTTGGAATAAAATATTTGGCCGAATTTCCACATTCACACTTGAAACCGCTTGTAACCTCTCCTCCCCTCCCCTCTATAAATTGGAATTTTTCTCATTTGGAGGGGTTGGGACATGCATTGGAAAGTTTAGGGTAGAGGAGAAGTGGATCCACTCCAATTCTCCAACCATTTCAATAAGGGTAGCTCTTGAAGCAAGGATCCCTTCGACGAAGCCTTCTTCTTCTCCTTCATGTTGTAATGATTTTGTTTATGTAATAAACTTATTTGTTCTTATTTTATATCTTCTATTTTCTCCTGTTTTGTTTAAATTTATTATTCTCTTAATCTTCCTAATTGTGCTGGAATTCTTGAGTAGAAGCGTTATTGGGTTATACCCATTTTAAAACTTTGCACATGCAAAACGCTTCTACGATGATTACGCCACCCATGGAAGAGTAGTCTTTTAGTAATCGATCTATCTTCTACCCTCTTCATTTAATTATTTTGAATCAATGAGCTACTGTAATTCACTTAATATGATCCATGAATTGTGTTTTTAAATTGTAATAAACTAAGCAAGCAATTGAACAATGTACACAAAAACACGCGAGGTCGGGATTTTGTGTAAATTGTGAGAGCGCGATCTTAATCGGTAATACAAGACCACACGAGATAAATTTGTAGAGTTCAAATATAATCCCTAAACACAATTCATCCTCATTTCCGGAGTGGATATGTGCCTTAATTTACCACTGACCATAATCTAATCTTAGAACATCAATCAAAGCAGGGTGCTGCGATTGCATGTTCCGAAGTTAGGCTAAGGTTAAATTCACTTCAATCTTCATGGTAAAGTTAATTCTCGTAGGGTTCATGATTTAACAAATTAAGGGATAATAATTAAGTGAATGTTAATTTAAATGATAATGATTAATAATAATGTGAAGAGGTGGAGTTAGATCAATTACGCCTTTTAAAATATATTTCTAAAAAAACATCTTCTTGTTGTGTCATTCTAATCGAAACTTCATTTCAAAATTAAAAACAAAAACAAAATGCAATCTTCTTCTAGAAAACTTCTTCTAGATTTATAAACTATAAACAACCACCCCCATACTTTCAATTTTCATTTTTATTCCCTTTTATTTTGTTTCTAGAATACCTCTGAAAAGTTGTTTTAATTCACTTCCTCCTTTGAGAGACGACCTTGGTCAGCCACTCTGCTGCACCTAAGTACCCTGAAATCACACTAATCATTTGAGGGCTCCCACGACAGTGCTCTATAAAATTGGTGCCATTTTCGGGGAGGCAAGTAATTATTTGAACCAATTAGAGGTATTTATTTTATTTTACATTTTATTCTCTTCCTCTCTTCTTTCTTCCTTCTTTACCCAATCTGATTTTTATTCTTCTTCTTTTATTTTCTTCTACTTCTTTTTGGACCATCAACTCAATATTCTCATTTTTATTTTACTATGGTCCACTTTCTTTCTTTTCATTTTTATTTGATCTATGACACGAACTAATCCCGAAGATCTCTTAGAGCTTGACCCTAAGATTGAACGTAGCCATAGGGAACGAATCAGACATTCTCAATCTACGGGAAGTTTCAATATTCAACCAGTTGGTGAATTCCTCTCTTCTAGAAACATTGAAATTGGAAGCTATTCAAATTCAAACATAAAATAGGAACCAATGGCTGAAAACAATGGAAATGAACTTAATAGAACCATTCGAGAATTGGCTGCACCTGATATTAACTATCAACCAAATTGTATTGCATACCCAAATCTCGAATCGGACTTTGAATTGAAATCTGGATTAATTCACCTTCTTCCAAAGTTTCATGGCTTATCTGGTGAGGATCCCAACAAACACCTTAAGGAATTTAATGTGGTTTTCTCAACTTTAAAACCACGAAATGTTTCTGAAGATCAAATTAAATTACGAGCATTCCCATTCTCACTTGATGGAGCTGCAAAAGATTGGATGTATTATTTGCAACCTGAAGATGTAACATGTTGGAATGATTTGAAACTTCTTTTCTTGCAAAGATTTTTTCCAGCATCAAGGACAACATCCATTCGAAAGGAGATATCGGGGATCAAGAAAGCCCAAGGGGAGTCAATGTATGAGTACTGGGAGAGATTCAAGAAGTTGTGTGCAAGCTACCCACATCACCAAATCAGTGAGCAACTCCTCATTTAGTACTTCTATGAAGGACTCACACCTATGGAGAGAAGCATGGTAGATGCTGCGGCTGGAGGAGCATTGGTGGACAAGACACCAGTAGCTGCACGTTCGTTGATCGACAAGATGGCCCAAAACTCCCAACAATTTTGTGATAGAGGTACACCACATGTCAGGGGAGTACATCAGGTAAGTCCTTCTTTTCTTGAAAGTCATTTGATTGATACTAAGTTGGAAGAATTGACCACTATGGTGAGACAAATTGCTTTGGCACAAAAGACATCTTTACCCCCTCCTTCAAGGCCTTGTGGTATTTGCACTGAGACAAGCCACCCAACTGACTGTTGCCCACAACTCCAAGAAATAGAAGATTGTGCAGCAGTGTTCCCTGGGAGACCATTTCAGCAGCAACAACAACAACCATATCCCCAAAAGAAGTTTGATCCAACATACAACCATGTGTGGAAAGATCAGTCGGACATGAGGTATGGCTCTGGACAACAACAAAAGCCCCCCTTTCAACAAAACTTCCAGCAGCCTCCGCCTTAGCAACAGGGTTTCCAACAACCCCAAAGGAAATTTGAAGCTCAAACATCAACAAGTCAGCAACAAGGGAATCATCCACCAAAGGTAGATTCTAATACTGATGATCTTTTGAAGAAAATTGTTCTTAATCAACAGAATCAGCTGAAGAGTCAAAGTTCGGAGCTGAGGGAGTTGAAGACTCAAATGAGCCAGATTGCCACCTCCCTCCATGAACTTGTGAGTAAAAATTCTGGAAATCTACCTTCCCAACCCACTCCAAATCCAAAGGGGAATGTTAGTGCCATCACATTGAGAATTGGGAAGCAAATGAACGATACATCTGCACCTACCATTCCACCGGGATTCACCTCAACTTCAGAGAAGCCGCATTCCATACCAACTGATGAGCAATCCAAGGAGAAAGATAAAGGTAAGAAAATGATTGATGATGTTCCTCCTAAACCCCTTCCTTTTCCAAACAGGGTTGTTCAAACCAAGAAGATGGATGGAGAATTAATGAAAAAGGAGTTTTTGGACACATTCAAGCGTGTGGAGATCAACATTCCTCCACTTGAAGCCATTAAGAAAATCCCAAGGTATGCCAAATTCTTAAAAGATCTCTGCACCAATAGAAGAGGGCTCAAGGGAAATGAGAGGATAAACCTTGGAAGGAATGTCTCAGCACTCATTTCACCAACTCTAGCAATTCCAACAAAGTTCAAGGATCCAGGGACATTCACCATCCCATGCACCATAGTGGAGTTGCACTTTGTGATTTAGGTTCATCCATAAATGTGATGCCTCACTCTGTATTCTCTTCCTTGTAGGTTGGTGAGTTGAAGCCAACAAGAGTAGTGGTTCAATTGGAGAATAGAGCTACGACATATCCAGAAGGAGTCCTTGAGGATGTACTTTTCCAGGTAAGAGACATGATCTTTCCAGCGGATTTCTATGTTCTTAACATGGAGGATGATCATGTAAGTTCTCATGCCCCCATTATCTTAGGTAGGCCCTTCGTCAAAACTGCAAAAACTATCATAAATGTCAATGAGGGTACACTTTCCATGGAATTTGGGGATGATGTTGTGATATTTAATGTTATGGATTCCATGAAGTACCCCTCTGAGGACCATTCTGCTTTTGTTATCTCCCATTTTGAACCACCAAATAAAAACTCCATAGAATTTGATTGTTCTATGCTTAGGGAGATTATGAGTATTGGTTCGAGTTTGATGTCTAAGAGCACTTCCGCACATGTTTCTGATACACAATCCTATCTTGGATTTGATTTTGATGTGGATTCAAATTCTGATTTTGATCATGTTCACTCTGATTATGAAATGGCTGTTGAGTATGCTGATGGATTTGATTCTTTATTCTATGATTTTGATGATGTATATTCCGATACTGATGCTATTTGTGCACATATTTTAGTTCCTTCAATGTCTCCATCCATACTACACCCTCCTTCATTAGAACTCAAGCCATTTCCACCAAATATGAAATACTCATACTTGTTGAGTGGTGAGAGATTACCTGTTATCATTGCTAACAATCTCTCTTTTGAACATGAAGAAATGCTTTTGAATATTTTGAGGGAGAACATCAAGGCGATTGGGTGGACCTTGGCTGACATATCAGGTATTAGCCCCTCCATTTGCATGTATAGGATTATCTTGGAGGATGTGGCTAAACTGGTGAGACAACCACAAAGGAGACTCAATCCCACCCTCCTGGAAGTTGTTAAAAAGGAAGTTGAGAAATTTCTCGAGGCAGGTATAATCTTTCCCATTTCAGATTCACAGTGGGTAAGTCCTATTCAGGTTGTACCTAAGAAAAGTGGTGTTACTGTTGTTAAAAATGAGAAAGACGAGTTAGTTCCAATGAGGGTGCAAAATAGTTGGCGTGTGTGTATTGATTATAGGAAACTAAATCAGTCCACTCGCAAGGACCATTTCCCCCTCCCATTTATTGATCAGATGCTTGAGAGACTAGCTGGGAAGACACACTATTGTTCCTTGGATGGATTTTCTGGATATTTTCAGGTTCCTATAGCTCCAGAGGACCAGGAGAAGACGACATTCACCTGCCCATTCAGTACCTTTTCCTACAGAAGGATGACATTTGGACTTTGCAACGCCCCAGTGACCTTCCAGAGATGCATGGTGAGTATTTTTTTTGATTTTATTGAGACCTGCATGGAGGTATTTATGGATGATTTTACAGTGTATGCATCCTCATTTGATGAATGTCTAAAGAGTTTGGGAAAGGTGTTGAATCATTGTATTGAGAAGAATCTGGTCCTGAACTTTGAAAAGTGTCATTTCATGGTAGATAATGGCATTGTCTTAGGGCATGTAGTGTCCAAACATGGGATAGAGGTTGATAGATCTAAGATAGACATTATTTCATCCTTACCATATCCTTCATGTGTGCGTGATGTTAGATCTTTCCTTGGGCAAACAGGATTTTATCGGTGTTTCATCAAAGATTTTAGTAAGATTTCTCTTCCTATGTCAAGATTACTTCAAAAGGATTCTGATTTTGTGTTTGATGTTTCTTGAAGGAATTCATTTGATGAGATAAAACAACGGCAGACCACTCCACCTATCATACAACCCCCACGGTGGGAGATTCCTTTTGAGCTTATGTGTGACGCCTCCAACTTCGCGGTTGGAGCTGTCTTATCTCAGAGGGTGGAAGGACATTCACATGTGATCGCCTATGCATCGAGGACACTAGATTGAGCCCAATCAAACTACACTACCATAGAAAAGGAGTTTCTTTCTGTCATATTTGCTTTAGATAAATTCCGTTCATATTTATTGGGCTCTAAAGTAGTTGTTTTTTCTGACCATGCAGCTTTGAGGTACCTCCTAAAGAAGCCAGATGCAAAGCCATGACTTATCCGTTAGATGCTCCTTATTCAAGAGTTTGACCTTGAGATAAAGGACAAGAAGGGGTCAGAGAATCTGGTGGCAGACCACAAGAGTAGGCTTACTCATACACTAGAGGGTGACACCTTGGACCAGGTACCACTTCGAGACACTTTCCCCGATGAGCATCTCTATACCATCTCAGGTAAGCATCCTTGGTATGCTGATTTAGTTAATTACATTGTTGTCTCTTAAATCCCAGTAAATTTGAAGAAGTATCAAGTCCAAAAATTAAAAATCGAGTCTAGATATTATGTGTGGGATGATCCGTACCTCTGGCGCATGTGTAGTGACCAAGTCATTAGGAGGTGTGTTCCCGATCATGAGTTTGAGTCTATTTTTCATTTCTGTCATACACTTGCTTGTGGTGGACACTTTGGACCCCAACAGACAGCTAGGAAGGTTTTAGACTCTGGATTATATTGGCCTAGCTTGTTCCATGATGCCCATTTTTTTTGTAAGTCATGCTCTCGTTGCCAACACACTGGGAACATTTCTAGGAGACATGAGATGCCCCAACAACCCATACTATTTTGTGAGATTTTTGATGTATGGGGCATCGATTTTATGGGTCCTTTTCCTAGTTCATTTGGATTTTTGTATATTTTGGTTGCTGTTGATTATGTGAGTAAATGGGTAGAGGCCAAGGCCACCAGGACTGACGATTCTCATGTTGTTGTGGACTTTGTCAAAGCACAGATTTTTTGCAGGTTTGGAGTACCAAAGGCCATCATCAGTGACCAAGGGACGCACTTTTGCAATAGGAATTTTGCTTCCCTCCTTCGAAAGTATGGGGTGACACACAAAACATCAACACCATACCACCCCCAAACAAATGGCCAGGCTGAGGTTTCAAATCGTGAGTTGAAAAAAATCTTGGAGAAAACCGTGCAGCCAAATAGGAAGGATTGGAGCAAGTGCTTGGATGATGAATTGTGGGCTTATAGGACAGCATACAAGACCCCTATTGGTATGTCCCCATTTAGGATTGTTTTTGGGAAACTGTGTCATCTCCCCGTGGAATTCGAGCATCGAGCATATTGGGCTATAAAGAAATGTAACATGGATTTGGCCCAAGCTGGAATTCAAAGGAAGTTGCAAATTTAAGAGCTTGAGGAGATTCGACTGTCATCATATGAGAACTCAAGTCTCTACAAGGAAAGATCAAAAGCAGCTCATGACAAAATGATCCAATAAAGGGAGTTTCATGTTGGAGAGAAAGTCCTTCTCTATAGTTCACGAATGAAGTTGATTCCTGGTAAGTTGCCTTCCAGATGGTTAGGTCCTTATATTGTGTCTAATGTTTTTCCTTATGGTGCAGTGGAGATCACACAAGAGGACACTGGAAGGAGCTTTACAGTCAATGGGCAACGTTTGATGAGATACATTGAGGGACATCCTACTGATGCAGTGGATTTTATCACACTGCATGACCCCATCATTACTTGATCACATCAGGCTGTTCCTAACCCTTTCACTTTTATATTATTTGTCCTATTTAAAAATTCTGCATTTCATGTGCATATATCATCTCACGGGTTCACATTGAGGACAATGCAATATTTTAAGTGTGGGGGAGGGAACCTTTTAGTTTAGTAATTTCAATTGTTTTCCTGTTTAAAAAAAAACCAAAAAAAAAATTGCGTGTTTTTCAAATTTTGTGTGTTTATTTTACAATTTTATGTGTTTTTTGAAACATTTTTAGCTAAAATGATTCTCATCACCATTTTTAAATCCATATCAATAACTGCAACAATTTACCCCTTGAAACTAAGCTTAAATGAATGCTGAAATGACTTTGTTTCAAGTTCAAATATTTAGTAATTTCATGAAAAGTACGCTGAATTTTGAATCCCATGCCAATCTCACTGTCTTTATATTTGAAATCACTTTCCTGTGAGGCTTATAGACCATTATTTTCATATTCTTTACATTCAACTCACTTCTTGAGAGAACCAAACCATGCTTGATTTAACCAGAATTTGATCTATTCCTGTCAAAACTTGAGGGTTTGAGGTACATAGTTTAAATGATTGAGGAATTTGTTTGGTATTAAAGCCCCTATTTCAAAGAATCCTTTTTTATAATGGCCTACCATGAATATTTAATCCTTGTAGCCCTTAAAATCCGTGCACAACCTGTTAGGTTAAGCCACATTACAAGCCAATTTTCCCTATCCAACCAACTCTTGAAGTGAAATTGCATAATCTAGTTGAGCTTAAGTGTGGGGGAAGTTGTCTTGGGTTTTGCCACCACATTCTGTGATACTTTGGGTGGAAAATTAAATTCTGAAGAGATGTGTTTTCTGCTAAAGAAAGTCATTATATTGAAAGTTGTGCCTTTTCTGGAGTTTTCATGACAAGTGAAGCAGTGCCTTTTCTGGAGCTTCTAATTGAGGTGGGAAGCTGTGCCCATCTGGAGCTTTCAAGAAAATCATGTTTGAGAAGATTGACATTTTTTATGCTGAAATGATGAATGGTGTAAACCTTTCATGACTTTTCATGATGATGGAGCTGAATTGATACTATGGGGATTGAAGAGAAGACCATATTTAAGTGAAAATTAGATTAATGCAATTTTGCTTCAAAAGAGTCAAGCCCTCCTCATTCAGCTTCAGAGTTTTTCACATCTTAATCCTACCAACCGAAAGCCACAGAACAAACCTGAAAAGTCCTCATGATAAACATATGTCCTTGACTCTCATCGGGTAGCGATGTAGGAATCTATCAAGCCTATGGTGATCCTTTTATGAGTTTGGATGAGAAAGACATTGTAAAAAAAAATTGATATTTGAGTGATGAGAGAAAATTCAAGCGAGGTAAGTGTTTTGTGCATGGGCGGATAAATAAAGTGGAAATATATTGAATGATATAAATGGAGAACTTGAAATAAGGTTTTTTATGAGGCATGATATATTTTTATTCTTGGTGTGAAATTGATTGATCTTAAGGATATGTGTTTTAAAATTGGTTTTGATTTGATATTGATGTTTACTTGATATGAGGTTTTGCCCAGGTGTGCAAAAGGGTAAGTGTGGGGGAGTTGATAAAATACTATTTTATTGAATCTTTTATTGATAATAAATGATATAATTTCCTCACATTGTGTTAAATATGTTTATTTATAAAATATTTGGGATTAGATCGTCCATTTGAATATTTGATGAAAATTCCAGTTTTACCCTTTATAGTTCACTGTAGTATTTCGAATATAAATATTTTTATATTTACTATTTGAAATTGAAATGTTGTAATAGTGTTCCTAACTTAATTATCTACAACTTGTATTCAGGACACTAGAGCTAAAGAGTTCACATGGTTGTTGAAATTGGGCCATGAAATCAAAGTTGGGCTGGGCTCTCCAGAATGGAAAAGCTTCTGTATTTCGGCCATAACGCCTTCATCTAGGCCTGTATTGAGCCCAAATTTGGAGAGGAGATAGAAGACACATATCCCCACATTTTATCCTTCTGGAAGGCCTGCCAATGCACGCGTGTTGGTGGTCACATGGGCGGTGCAATTTGGCATAAAATATTTGGCCGAATTTCCACATTCACACTTGAAACCACTTGTAACCTCTCCTCCCCTCCCCTCTATAAATTGGAGTTTTTATCCTTTGGAGGGGTTGGGACGTGCATTGGGAAGTTGGGGGCAGAGGAGAAGTGGATCCACTCCAATTCTCCAACCATTTCAATAAGGGTAGCTCTTGAAGCAAGGATCCCTTCGACGAAGCCTTCTTATTCTCCTTCATGTTGTAATGATTTTGTTTATGTAATAAAATTCTTTGCTCTACTTTTATTTATTATCTTTTCTTCTGTTTTGTTAAAATTTCTTCTTCTCTTAATCTTCCTAATTGGGCTGGAATTCTTGAGTAGAAGCGTTATTGGGTTATACCCATTTTAAACCGTTGCACATGCAAAACGTTTCTACGATGATTACGCCACCCAGGGAAGAGTAGTCTTTTAGTAATCGATCTATCTTATACCCTCTTCATTTAATTATTTTGAATCAATGAGCTACTATAATTCACTTAATGTGATCCATGAATTGTGTTTTTAAATTTTAAGAAACTAATCATGCAATTGAACAATGTACACAAAAACACGCAAGGTCGGGATTTTGTGTAAATTGTGAGAGCGCGATCTTAATCGGTAATACAAGACCACACAGGATAAATTTGTAGAGTTAAAATATAATCCCTAAACACAATTCATCCTCATTTCCAGAGTGGATATGTGCCTTAATTTACCACTGAACATAAGCTAATCTTAGAACATCAATCAAAGCAGGGTGCTGCGATTGCATGTTCTGAAGTTATCCTAAGGTTAAATTCACTTCAATCTTCGTGGTAAAGTTAATTCTCGTAGGGTTAGTGATTTAACAAATTAAGGGATCATAATTAAGTGAATGTTAATTTAAATGATAATGATTAATAATAAAGTGAAGAGGTAGAGTTAGATCAATTACTCCTTTTAAAATAGATTTCTAAAAAAACATCTTCTTGTTGTGTCATTCTAATCGAAACTTCATTTCAAAATTAAAAACAAAAAAAATGCAATCTTCTTCCAGAAAACTTCTTCTAGATTTATAAACTATAAACAAACACCCCAATACTTTCAAGTAGTGTTTTTATTCCCTTTTATTTTGTTTCTAGAATACCTCTGAAAAGTTGTTTTAATTCACTTCCTCCTTTGAGAGACGACCTTGGTCAGCCACTCTGCTGCACCTAAGTACCCCAAAATCACACTAATCATTTAAGGGCGCCCACGACAGCACACTATCACTAACTTATCAAACTGTCATGTTGTTAATTTTATTTTTTAAAAGTCAGAATTAGAAATGGGGAAGTGAAATGAGTTAAAATATGTTAAATGATATAAAATAAGAATGAAACTATAAATATACTTTAGTGATAAAAAATATGACGCAAACCAGACTCTATAAAATAAACAAAAGAATACAACGGTGGACAACCATCGATCCTCAGATACTCCCTTTATCCTTGTTTAATTGAATTATCATATTATATTTATTAATGGTCACACAAATATCTCCACGGGAACACCTATATTTCCTAGACACCATATCAAGACCTTCGATATGGGTTTTTATCCTCTTATGAAATTGATTTGATTACCCAAATACCTCTGAGAAATCAAAACGAATTAAGCTTGTTGTGCTAAATGGGGAGACCTCAACCAAATAAGATTAAACAACAAGGCCATTATTTTACATTCATAAGGTGATAAAAAGTAAGTAAAAAATATAAAAAAGTGAATTATTGAAATTATAGAGATTTCTATAGCTCATGAAAAATATTTCTAGAAAAATATAATAAGAAAAATTTGAAGTACCATACTCAAAAGGGAATGATTTTAGGATCTCCATTACCCGCTACCAATTGGGGCTTATCTATTCATGTGTTGATTATAATCAATATAACTCCTATTATACAAAATATCTCTACTAGAAAATCTCTCTCCATTGATCCATCACCCTTGAAATTAAAGAGATGTATAAAATATAAAGAAGTAGGGGGTGGCTTGGATGCGATCCAGAATGTGTACCCCTAAAGATTCCTAAAATTTGGACCTTCGATCGAGTTAATCAAGCTATGGTGGATTCATTAATTTTATTAGAAAAAGTGTGCTATCACTCCCTATAAAACCCATTAGCTTTCACATGAATCTATGAGTTCTCTTGAATATCCACATGGAAAAAATGAATTTGGATACCTTTAGCTAGAGTTAAAACTCTTTGAATGTGGTGGGGTCCACTCAGCCAACCATAAAAACGTTTCATAATGAATGATTTATTTGGTCCTTCATATGGAAGATTTAACACATGTTCATGTTTACAAAGATGAATAAAATGATTAAAGGTTTCCTAAAAAATAATCATTTTAATTTTATAATTATGGAAAAATATATTCCAAAACATCAATATAATGAAAAACTGTTAAAAATCCAAAAATAGGGAATATTCAAAATTTATCTCAAAACACAACAAAATTCCAAAAATGATGAAATTTTACATATAATGGCACATTGGTGTGTATTAAATAATTTAATGTAATATAATATATATATATATATATATAATACCCACTCTATCAGTGACTCACCTAATGGCGAGTCATTCCAAAACGCGAACATGTTTTAGAACTTCAAAGGGCTGAAATAACATTCTCACTATTAATTAATTCCTTTTCTATTTAGATATGAGGCACCAATTACCTTTATTTCTATAGTATTCATTTCATTGTGTGGTACCAGTTTTTTCGTGTTTTCCTTGGAGTTCTTACTGCACGTGTTCCCCTATCTTGGTGAAATCAGAAAGTGCTGATCACATTTTCTTCCAAGTAGGTTTTCCTTCGCCTTTATTAAATGTGCATCATGTGGTATGGGTATATGAATGTTCCTTTTGTGAACATAGTTGACACAATATTTCTAAAGATAATTGAATCTATTTTCAATTAACAAACATGGGGTTTGTAAAGTAAAAAATGTTATACTCTCTTATTGTTTATGTTTATGATATTATAATCCATATGGGTTAATTACTAACAAAAAATAATGTTTGTTGTTGGTAATTTTTTTCACATAGAGTAATTATTCTTGAATGTGTGATATTTGATTTTCTGTCAAAAAATTGTTATTGAGTATGTTAACCACAAACAGTCACATAATAAATAGATACCCCAGGATCAAACTGTTACTATGATAACACTTGAATTAATAAGAAGAAATTGAGTGAGTCATTCCTTTTTAAATTTGAATATGCATTTAATTTTTTTGATGTGGTGGTGCATTGTGTATGGGATTGTTCTGACTTGTGTTGTTGTAGGGATATGGTCATGGTTGTGTGATATAGGGTGGTTTTGGTGTTATAATAGAATATCAATGTTTGAGATTGGTTGATTGTGGAATTGATGAGTAGTTTTGTGAAGTAGGACTAAAATCGTGTTGTGATTTCAAAGTGTTTCATATTGTAGATGAGAGTTGGGAACTTTATTTGGTTTGTATGTGTACTTCAGCCAGATTTTCTCGATGTGTGACTTTTCTGTGTGGAATGTTTTAAGATGTGTTTGATATTTTACCAAAGAATAATGAAATAAATGAATAAATAATTGATTAATAATGTTTGGAATTGTTATAGGTTGGTTAGGTTAACCAAATCGTAATCTATTGATTAAATTGGTTGGGAATTGGAAAGAAGTTGTGGTTGTTTGTGTGGTGATTGAATTAGAGGTAGCTACAAAGTTGGTTGTATCTTGAGTTGGATGTTTGTTTGAGAACACCTATGTTGGGTAGGAGTATTTGGTATTATATATATATACATTTATTTCCTTTTTTATTTTTATATTCACACCACCCTAGTCGAGCACTATGTTCCAAACACCCCCATCGTCATAGGGGATGATTTTTCTCTCGAACATCCCAGTGGGAGCATAGATGGTTGGCCACCCGCTCATCCCTTCTCCTTCTTCCGGGTAGTGTTAGAACATGATTATTTTGGTATTTTGTGGTTTGTGGGGACTATGTGTGTGGGGGAACATTTTTCCCAAATGTCTTCAGGATGAGATGTGTTGTGTTTTCCTACGTGTCTTCAGGATGAGTATTTTTTGTGCTTTACCAAGTGTATTCGGGATGTGACCTCATATATAGACTAGGTGTATGTAGGTAGGATGCAATATGGTATTGGGAATAGGTGTTTGTGGTTGAGATTTGATGTGGCTCGTGGCCTCGGTGATAGGACGAGGTGTGATTCTTAAGTCCATGTGTGTGCGGGTGAGTTGCAATGTAGTGTGTTAGGGGGATGTGGGAGCATCATGATGTTTTTCGTTAGGGGTTGAGATTGACTAATCAATTGTAAAGTGGTGTAGGGAACCCTATTATCAATGGGAATTATATTACCTTAATTTAATTGTGTTATTTTGTGAGCATGTCTGGGTGAAGTTGGGGTGGTTCGTATACCTTCTTAGGTGTTGTTTGGTTATTCTATTTTCTCACAGGGGCATTAGTATGCTTCTTTAACATATGAATAAGAGACCTTAGTTTTCCTACTACGTATAGGTGTATACTCACCCTACCTATAAAAGAAATTGTTTTAGGTTTCTAGGAGGCCTACGTGGACCATGTCAGGCATTACTAGCTAGCACTTTGAGATATTTGATATGTCTCTGCTTAACCTTACTTTTGGTACTTTAGAGTTTTGTTTCATTTTAATAGTTTTATTTTAAGCATGCATATGAGATGGATTTTGGATTGATTTTATATATTTTTTGGAGTTGTTTTTTGGTGTATATATCTTTTCACCTGATATTGTTTTTAAAATTAAAAAATGGAAATGTCACCCATTTTTGTGAGAAGATACATACCCTTAGTGCTAGTCTCCACCCTAGGGCCTACTGGAGGCAGGACATGGGGCTCATCATCTCCCCTTTTCAATTTTCAATCCTAGGAGGGGAATCTTTTGAGGGAGGGTTTGTGAGAAGATTACCCTCAATAAAATATTTTAAAGAAAATATTTATTTATATTTTAAGAATTTAGAACATAGTTTAACCCTTTTCAACTTATATCACCTTAAATGCGGTGATTCAATTTTTACATATGTAAATTATTTTTATACCCAAAAATTAAATTGAACTATTTTTATTATTTTTATTTGATGATTAAAATTTTAGGAAATATATAATTTATGTAAACTTCTAATTATAAGAAATATAATTTCTAATTAAAAGCTTAAAATATGTAGAAAATCATATTTTTGTAGAGAAATGAATTTTTAATCATTTTGCATTCTTATCCATTATTCATATAAATTAAAAATTAAATAATTGTTAATACATATATTTTTTGTAAATGATACGTTAAATTATATTTATCCTTAAAATTTATCAATTTTATTTATTTAAATAAAAATTTACAATACTTAGAAAATTCATTTATTTTAAAATTTTCATTTTTAGTATTTAATAATTTTGACCACATCCTATTAAAATTAATTATTCATCTTCTTGAAATTTAATTTTATAAATCCTTTGGCATTAAAATATTTATTATAATTTTATAAACACATAAAATCATTCATTAATAATAATAATAATCTTTGAAAGCCCAGGATATGGGTCTAAGAGATCCAATACCATAATATTTTTTAATACAAATGTAGAAATACACTATGGGGTGGGGGGTTTAAATGGGCATAAATATCACCCATGTAATTATAGTAATAAAGCTAAAGAATATCATCTTTTAGATATAAAAAACCAAGGAGATCTCCAATTGTGTACTTCAATTTTAGATAATTCATCGACCGATATATTAGCCTCTATAGAGATGTGAGAAACCATGAAATGTATCTTTTCTAAGATCTCAAGATTGATAATCCCTTCCTTACAAGATTACAGGGGGAAAATGGATGATTTAATCCTGCAAATGTTGAAAACCAATAAAAATTATCATTCAATCCATTTTTTTTAAAAACAACAAACCTTGTTATAGTTGACAATAGAAATGATTTCCCAGAGCTCTACTATAATGGCAATGTCGGTACCATGGGGTTGATTAAAGCTTACCTTGATAAAGTCTCCATATTTGATGAATATACAATATAAAACCAATGCATTGAGTTCTCTAAGAGATTCCCCATTAACATTAACATTAATTACAAGCGTGATTAGTGGGATGCATCTCACATATTAGGATTGGATGTGCTTTCTAAGAACCCCTTTATGCCCTAAAAATATGGAAATAATAAGGTATTCTATAGTATTATTCATGCATCCCACTTTTGGTTTTAAAGCTATTTTAACTATCTCTAAACACCTACAGTGAAATACTTAAAAGGTATACCAAACCCCTAAAACAGCTGAAAATACCTAGAGTCCCATATATAGAGAAATCTAGTAGTTAATGAGAAGAAAATTAAATTCTTAATTTATATACACATATCCAAATTTAGAAAACATTACCTAAATTGTTCCATATTTCAATCCATTTTTAGCTTCCAATTAAAACTCTATACAATATGATACTAGATTTATTTATCTTACATGAATTAATGGAAAAAGTGTGGACAAATATCACTACTTCTCATTCAATTAATATTATAGGATACTCTTTAAATACCATCTATCTTGTGCTTTTCATTCATTGAGATCATGCTATTCCATAATTTACCCAAAAAAATAAAACTACTTTGATGAATGATGTGTTTCCTGACGAGTTTCATCCATATTGGTGTTCCTTTATCAGTAACACATTGAAATTGATAATGGAGACTAGATATGATATTAATTGTTGTATATGGGAACAATAATACATTATCATGGTTATGAAATTCAATGGAGGAAATAAAATACTTGTTTCTGGTAGGGAGGAGGATCTAAACCGACCCTAAGTGGATGACAACCCCGAAGATAGAGATATTATTCCAGTCATTAAGAAACTTATAGGTATTATGGATATGTGATGGAATCTAATTCTTATTCCCAAAATTTATATAGGAAGAGGATGTGGGGATCTACTAAGTATGAATAATATTCTCAAAACATTTATCTAACACAAAAATCCATAAAAAGGATCCAAAATAGAAGTTTTTACTCATATGAAATTTTTTAGTCAATATTTTCTCCAAAAACTCAAGTGATTCAGGATTTGAATTCAACATGTTCCAAACATAGTAATACACATGGAATGTTTTCCGGAGCCTCATGCTTTTTATACTAGAACTTTTAATTTCAATGGTTTCTGACATTTTACAAAAGACATCATGGAATTATTCCTTTCATGAATGCTTCCAGACCAATAAAATTATTGATTTTGGTTTCCATCAATTTAGTTAACCACTAAAAATATTGTATTGATGGTTGGTGTATAAAATACATTGTTTTGATGATAGTATTCACAAGAAATACGCTTAAATCTTGGGTTAATGTTTTACATTTACAACTCCTGAGATGTTATAGAAATTTATTGGCAACACCTTTAATATATCATTCCAAATTTCTTCAATAAAAAAGGGAAAAACCATGTTAGTTGAATGGTAGGTCACCCTAATTAACCTTAAAAAGCCTAATGATATCTCTTTTCTGGAATTCCAGAATACTATTCCCAAAAACCTAATATTTACACCATGAGATGGATTTCCCAGAGACCCCCTCAAATTGATAGAATATTTCTCCAAAGGAAATAAAAGATTTAATTTTATTCTCATAGAAGAGTAAAATTTCTACAGTATAAATTTATTTTTCATTAACACATACATTTTTGAATCTAAAAAATGCCTAATTTTAAACTAAAAAATTTCATCGAAAAAAAATCTGTTGAGATTTTCCATAATATGGACAAAAAAAGTGAATACAAGGTAACACAAGCATACATTATCTTGGGAATATGATGACTCCAATGAAAGAAATCTTGAAAATGTAAAAAATTCTTGAGCTCATAAGTAATATCGAATAAGTCTAATTAATATATTATAGAATCCATAATTATTTATTATTTATGTGTAAAACTCCAACTAAAGGTAACCATGGATTTATAAATGTTTAACTTTAATGATTATTTACAATATTTTCATTACTTATAGAAAATGTTCTAATACTTTGAATATTATATTCAAATTATTCTTTGAATTTTTTTACCTTTTACTATCCATGGAATCATTTTCTCTTTATATGATGATTTTCACGACCAAATAAATGCACCAATGAGAATGTGCTCTGATCAAGATGAAGAGGAAGCAACTTTGATGTAGAAATTATTCATGTTTTGTACCATTGTGTTGTACATAGGTGGACCCATAGGAGGGGACCACACTTAAAATAGGGGGACTCAACTCATTTTTCTTTTACGGGGATCGATATGTGAACTAGAAACCCAATAACTCTCTTTAATAACTCTCCCACATACAAATCTCATTTGCGGCCAAAATTTCCATGAAATCAATGTTATCACCCAAGAATTGCATCTCTAATTTCTAGATTGCGGGTAGATGATTCACAGATTGAGCGCCGCATGGATTGGGCACCTCATAGTCCAACACTTTATGAATTGATAGCTCTTGGGAAAATTCCTCACCGAATGGTGGTTTTGAGAAAACATATCATAGAATGATGGTTTTCTGTGCTTTATAATTTTCCGTTTTTATGAAGACTAACATCTTTTACTTCTATATTTTTCAACATACAATAGGATGAAACCATCAAAGGTTATTTCTACTATTGATGCTTCCCCCT
This sequence comes from Viscum album, assembly GCA_963277665.1. Lineage (NCBI taxonomy): Eukaryota > Viridiplantae > Streptophyta > Magnoliopsida > Santalales > Viscaceae > Viscum > Viscum album. Next base: position 77,841,063 of record OY728155.1, on the reverse strand, counting down.
AAAATAATGATTAGTATAGGGAAACTATAGTTGATTTAGTCTTCAAGAATTGAAAAATCACATTCAACCGACTACATGTATATCTATTGAGGCTTCCAACTGTAGGAAAAAAGGGGTATCCAGTCTCATAAATTCTACCTCTTAATATAATTGGGCTTCCATTAGATATTTCAATCCCATCACCACAACCATTAAATCAACATGTAGCCTGGATAATCCAGAATGGAACCATTCCCCACACCAACATTTCATCGAAGCAGGCATTCATTTGAGAAACTCACTCTATTATATTTTTTATGAATTAAACTCCTTATTCACTAGAAGGAATAGTGAGGAAACCATAGGGATAAATCAATTTCTATCAAATCATTACTCAAAAGGATGTGGAATGCGAGTATCTTGGGTGGTAGTTTAAATGGAACCTTCACCCAAGCTAGTCACAAAAGTCTCATAAGTTCCTTTCACTTGGTGTATTGTGAGTTTGGCATTAGTCTTTGGGATGTGTGGATATTTTCATGGTCACCCATCATGGGTGACATGTATGAAGAATGTTTGGAACCCCTTCATCTTCGGATGACAAATAAAGGACACTACCTCTTTCAAAGAAACTTGTTTACCCAGTGAAGGATATTTTAAAGGGTGAACATCATCTGAAATAAGACATCCTATTTTCTAATTGGACTAAAACATTTTCCATGATACCTTTCTTGGATCCTTTCATGAGGAGGCCAAATACCTTCCCAAATAATAAGAACAAAAGGTGTATTAGTGACTATTGTACCACACTTTAGGAAGGTCAATTTAACGAGTGGGGATGAAATATCACCCCTAACATTAGCCAAATTTTCTAACTGGAAGCCTTTCATTCCGGGTTTCTCTATGGCTGGCTACTGTAAATTCATGACTTCGATAGAAAGGTTGGAGTTAGAAGCTTCATAATGGAAGCTCAATTGGCTACTGACAGTCATATTGACCTCCTAACTCATAATTGGTAATGATTTATGAAATTTTTAGGATGAATTAGTGATGGGTGGATACCATACCAGCTGGTGGGTCCCTTATTTGTTACATTGGGCTGGGTAGCTTCCCAGATGGAAGGCTTTAGATTTATATGGAACCATCCGATCCTAGATTCTAATTTTCAACCGTATTTTCAAAGCATAAGTGGAATGATCCCATCTTACTAAAAAGAGAGGGAAACAATGGACCAGCTCAACTGTCATGACCATTTTACCTATAATCCTTACATCCCTCCCTCTTTTTATTTGTTAAAAAATTTATCTCAAGAGCATACCAAGTGAGGATATCTTATTTTTTTTGAGACAATGAATCTTAGTCTCCAGGATTGGAGGGGAACATATATGTGAGTGGTAGGAGCCCTGATTATTAGCATGTAAATTTAATAGTGTTCATATAAGGTGTCCTCCAACTATAAACAAGTTATTCCAGGAGAATCACTTAATGGTATATCAACAACTCTAGATGTTGTTCTCTTTGGAGGACACCCAATGCCAGATTGAAATTTTTCCTTCTGCCGGTTTTAAGCCTATACATTTTAGGTCTTATGTTGAATCCTGAAACCAGTCATATTCTATAAATAATCTACACAAGTAGTTCCTATCATCAGCATTTAAACAACTCCTTAAATTAAGTTGAATGATGAAAAAATAGTTATTCATTATAATCTTAAGAAATAGATATAAAAATCCCCTATTTATGAACCCTTAGGAAAGATATCAATATCCCAGGTTTCAAATCACCATGTTGTTGGAACCACATATTAAGGTAAATTGTCTATCTATATTTATGTTTCCTTTCCATTGGACTGAAGATAATGGGATTATTTGTGGGGTTCTGAGTTCTTCCATGCTCTATGGAACTTATTAAAGGATAAAGAGGTTTCCCTTGGAGGATATGGATACATGTTAGTTCCAGACACCATATCCCGTTCCAATGTCCTTGAGATGATATAAACCTATCTCCATGATATTGACGCCTCTATTAATTCACTATAGAAACACCATAAACATACCAGGATTATTCTCTCAATGACGAGGCCTGAGGATAGTGAGAGTTAAGGGGATGATCGTCGCATTTTTGAGGGGGTCGATGAAGCAGTCCCCCCTACCACAACTATTATTGGTGAAATTACTTCTTCCTCACAACAGTCTCATAATTACTTAGACCCAAAAGTTTATAGTTAGGCCGCGACACCAAGGAAGAAATCATGGCTGCTGGAGTCCACCCCACTTCAAAAGGAGGGTCTTCTGACACTAGCCCAATCACTACTTCTTTTCCTAAGGCTTGGAAAGAATGTTGTAACTTGAGAGTAATCACATATACCAACTACATTAGATAAATACGTCAGTCATATAAATTTGAGCTTGAAGGCATTGGATTGATAATCTCTCCTACATGGATCACTCATCGAGATGATCCTCAAGAAGTGGTTATATATAAGGAAGAGATGGATACCTCCATTCACTCATAAATGGAAACAATTTAATAGTCTTACCTATTAGAGGGTATAAAGATAATCATGATGGGGTGATAGGTCATCGATGATGAGGTAATATGGTTTCCTGTACCAACTCATCTTCTTATTTTTATTACAAGCCTGACCCCATAATCTCAGTGTTTATAAAAACCAGGGTAGATTTGGGAACCTTCTTCTTCCCCATAGTATACCTCCATGGGTACCGCTACCTTGTATAATATCCCTTCGGATGTTGGATCTTCTAGAGAAGGATTTCCCAAGGAAATGGAGAATATCAAGGTGGTTCTTGAAAATCCTACACGATCATTTACACCCCATCCCCACCCACTATTCCTTCTAGAGGATCATCTCCATGGAATACCACGAAGAATCTAAATGAATCATACCTGATGATATGTATAATGTTGGGGATATTAGGTTGTTGTTATATATAATTATTTATTTGTCATATCATGATTATTAATGTGTTTAATAGTCATCTCACACATTAATTGGAGTAGGTATAATATGTAATTAGGAAAAAACCATTTAATGGACTATAGTGCTTGCTTCTTCAGAATAATATTCAATACTGGTAGTTGTTCCTGTGTCAGATGGGGAGTCACGAAATGGTCTAGACAACACAGAGGTCTCGATACCCATAGAGGAAACCCCTCTTAGTTAAATAACATATTCCCCATTGATAAAGGAGCCTTCAAGGGGTTGGTCCTTCTGTCAAGCTTTTGATTTCAACCATATGAATAGTATAACTATGGAAGGGGAGACAACTAAAGAATATGGAGATCTGAACATAAATATCTTTCCTAGTTCTGTAATGGTTTTACTTTCAATATCAGTATAAATGAGAGACCTTTTGGTGTCTATTGATCTATATGAGCATGAGACCACATCAAAGGTGTCTCTAGAAGAACTGAACATCAACATGTAGGTAGTGGATACAATCTCCATTTCCCCCAGTGATGAGACCATGATGGTTAGATATATTGTCATTTTTGAAAGTGAAGGTAATTTATCCTCCTTTATGTCCATTAATTTTTATTTCATTGTTTTGATATTAATAGTTTCAGTATTATAATTCTTGAATTATGACCATATGTTTTTGCAGTTACAGCCAATTCATCAACAATTAAACATGATGACATTACAAATGAGTTAGCTGCTGTAGACTCAAGTCAAGATGATGTTAATGAGACAATACCCTATTTGGTGGAATATATCCAATGATATATTCCACAATTTGAGAGTGATTTTGAGGAGGAACAAGAGGCTCCAAAGACATTTTCATTGCACGTCAAAAAATATAGAAGGAAATTAGGAAGTTGATTTCTCAGACCCCCTAGAAAACATGCCATCAAAATTCCCAAAATTACATCTCCTGTTTTCATTTCTTGAGTATGGGGGTTTTATTATCATTCCATCAATGAAATATTAAAATATTCTATTTCTATCTTGGTGATAAATAGAAATCTCAACTCTCATATTTCAATTGAAATGTCCATGACACACCTTGTCGCAGCTAGGAATATCCTCTTTAATATAGTTGATGAGCATTCTGGGACAGCTACGAGGCAATAAGGAAAAATTTCAGAGTAGAGGACATCCGAGGAGTGTCTTCATCAAGTGTTGGAACATTTTATTCATGAACTGGGGCACCTCAAGAAATAATTCTCTGGTGCTGAATATGTTGTTGATGATGGGAAACAGCTCATGGAAGAGGATGAACAAATGGGATTGGATGCTGTTGATAGATAAGAGTCACTACGAGATGGAGATAATGTCAAAAGTACAACTTTTTCTAAACTCTTATAGGATATATAAGGAACATACCAGGTGCTGATTCAAATGTTTGAATATGATGAGTGAGTTTTGTAACCATGAATTCCTACTCATATGGTGAGACTATAGGTTATGGATATTTCACAATTATCATCATTTAAATGTAAAATTATTCCCTCTTTAGTCCCAATGCTTTATTTTATCCATTTTTGTGCCAATGAATCATAACTTTTAGTGTTTTTTTGAAAGATAATATCTTATATGACATGAATGGTTTCGGCACTAGATATAAATTTAAATCACAACCTAGGATAGTCATGTTGGAGTAATCATGCGATGCTTTAATTTTTTCTTAAGACGAGGAACACAACGAGATTAGTTTTGACTATTTCTAGGGGTACATGAAAAACCCAGCAAAATGTTCCTCTCTTTTATTATCACCCTAATGTTTTCATAAGTACACTATGTATGGTATTAGTGGGAATAACATGAATTTTTATTTGGACTCCCTTTTTCTGCTTTCAAACAAATACCTTTTGGGTCTTTTTGTTTTTTGATTTCTCAATTCCTCCCTAAATAATTTAATTAATAGTTTTAGTTATATGGGACTCAAACATTAATGAGGGTTCCCTTTTAAGTTTTTAGAAATGGTGGGTACTGTGTTATTTTTTTGGGAAGTTGAATGTTTCTAAGGAGGAGATAATGAACTAGGGCTAGTGATAACTTCGGCCTCCCCCTTTCAGTTCAAAGGGGGGAAGAAGGTCCCTTTTGTTCCATCCCGGAAATTCACTCCCTTCTCAAATCCAGAAGATAAACTAACTTTTTTGCCTATTTTACTCAGTCTAAAGGTTACAGGTCTGATTGATGGTGTTCCCCAACTACCGTTATCACTTTTGGAATTTTCGGAAGCTTCTGGCCTCTTAAAACTCACTGTGGTGGCTCAGTTTCAACAGCAATGACCTATAGTTGATGCATTCGACCGGTTTGTTTTTGATTCCTAAGGTCTCCATGACCAAGTGACTGTGGGGAATTTTGAGAAGCTCCACCTGATGATTTGATTTGTAACGGAGGATGACATGATTCACTCCCTATCCTATGCTCCGTGCAAATTCCTCAGTTACAGGTTCTTCCTTTTTCATTGGAATTTTTATTTTCACATGAAAGAGGACTCGCCATCTGTTCCTTGATGGATTAACTTCCCGGAATTACCACTACCATTTCAGAATCCCTATATCCTCAAAATGCTGGGGAATATGGTTGGACGGTTCCTGTGTGCTGACAATAGAACTCAATCGGTTAGCTACCCGATTAACCCTCAGATTTGCGTGGAGGTGGACGTATCCAAACCACTGGTAGAGTGGGTTTGGGTTGTTATTAGTGAAGAGTATAGTTGCAAATAGGTTGTTGTCTTTGATTCATTGGTATATTTTTTCTTGATTTGTAGGCATTTGGGGCATACGATTTCTGGTTGCAGCTGTGGTGCTAGGCAAGGGGATATGATGTAGCAAGATATGGAGATGGCTTTGGCTCCCAGTGTTAGTAATATGGTGGCTACTGACATTGAAATGCAGAAGAAGGATCAATTGGATCCTATAAAGGTAGAGGAGGTTCAGAAAGGTGAATCTGTACCTCACTCAATGGCTGTCCCAGTCCAGGAGGTTCTACCTTCGGAGGATGTAGAGGGGAATGAAAGCGAGAAGGACCGGGTTGTCTCTAATCAGGGTATTACAGTGGGATTGGAGGGACATAAAAGTGTTGATTCTCAACTACTACGTGTTCCGGAAGAGATTTATTTTGTTCCACCTTGGCATACCAAGGACAACCCTTCCACACTGGTGGGTCATGGGTTCGCAGGCCAGCAATAGAGAGAGAGGAACATCCAATCCTATAATTGTTTTTCTGGTTTGGATGGCTTGGCTGACCAGGAAAGTTACATTGCATCCCAATAATCATTTGGGTCTAATGATGAGGATCGCTATGGCTATTTTTCAGAGGAAAATATGGGTGGGAAACATAGGAAAATCTTTTACAATGCAAGGAAGAAAAAGGGACAGAAATCTATCAAAGACTATGGAGATTGCATTTTTGACAATAGGGATGAAAAAAAGGGCACAAAGATTACTCGTACCTTCCAAAATCTAATGGAAACCTATTCAGGTACAAAATTTAAATCAAAAGAGATGGAATTCATGTATGTTTCTATTGGCACTATGAAGGGGAACCCTGAATGAGGGATGGTTGTTTCTGGTGATGTCTGTAAGGACAAAACTGCTTTTGAGAATGCAGTTAGCGAGAAACTCTGGGGACTACTTTTTCATTCAGAAAAGGAAATGGTGGAGAAGTTTCGTTATATCAATGCTACCCATGAGGAGGCATACAAGATGATGGGGAGGAAAATTAGAGTGGTTTTCAATAGCGAGCAGTCCGCATGGATTGACAAAGAGAATCTTATACAGATAAGGGGTTTTAACGAAGGGAAGATATGTAACGAGGAGTATTCTCAAACATGGAATAAGTTGGTTAATTTCTTTGAAGATATCATTACTTATAATACACTTACTCAAGTGCATGCTCTCTCTTGGAAACATATTAGGAAGGAATCAGCTAATAGTCTTAAATTCTGTTTCAATAACGTTGCGATATCTTACGAGGCATGTCCTCTGGCTTGAATGTTTGCAATTTCTCACTTTTCCTTAAAAGTGTTTACTAAATAAAAAAATTTAATTTTCAGTCAGAATGTTTCTAATTCCATACTAATGCAACTGATGTTTTAGGCCAAAAAAATTTGTCCATGAATAATGGCGTGATAATTACATTGGATTATTCTAGCCAAGAATGTCTTAGTCTATATTAAAACACATGAAAGGAAATTTAGACACCGGTTTTCTGATATCTTGATCCCAAACATGATATGAGTAAATTAAATGAGGAGTAAATGTAAAATTAGTTTCCATCATGATGTTGTCAGGAATACAAAGATAGAAAGGTCCTCTCCTGAAGACAATATTCCTTTGGTTGACAGGACTATTGGGTCAGAAATTTATTCAAAACCAAATAAGAAATATTGTTTATAGTAAAATGAATGTGTCCTCAGTATAGTGACTCTCCATTTTCAATGGCCAAGTAGTATATGAAAATTCCTATTTCTCAAGACCAAGAATTATTTCCATCCAATCAAATGATGGCTAAAATTGAAAAGGGAATATGTAATTTCATAAACCATGAATAAGAAACCAATCCTACCAGAATTTGGATGCTGCAACAGAGATTTGATCCATGGTGTAATTTAATGTTACGCAACTAAGACCTTGGCCATCCAGTTTAATGTCTCACAGAATGGACATTCATGTGTAGTATTTTATGGACATTTTGATTTGAATGAGTGAAAAAGTAATTACCATTTTTATTGTAATCTATCAAAGAATACTCCATCATATCTAGGCATGAATGAGAGAAGTTGTAAGATTTAAAAACATGGTTTATAAATCTAAGGAGTTAATGATATGAGAACATCCCTGGCATGTACGAAGATAAAATATGTTTGTTCTGAAGAAAATTTTTTCAATGGTTGATAGGAATGTTTTGTGGGAGACTTAAGAAGAGACAACTTGGGAATACTGTTTATAGTCCAACAAATGTTGAATCTTGAGATTTAGCCTTAATTTGAGATTTACAATGAGGTTTATGGATATTAAGATTTTCCCAGACACAATGATTGGTTTGTGAAAGGAATGTACCAGAATATGAAATGGGAATATGATGTCAATTTTATTATGAGAATGAATGGAAATGTTTTCCTCATGCAGGTCTGTCCCATACCCAAGAAGATGTAATTTTGTTTTTATTGTGTTTGGGATTGAGAAAAGAGGTCTGGGAATCTCTATGTATATAGTTAAAACGTGACTCATTCCATATGTTGTTTTGTGAGGGTTTCCCCACATGTTGATTGAACTCTGTAGGGGGGGGGGGGGTAATTTTTATCTTTAAATATGGGCGGATTAGTGGGGTATGAAATGTATTCAACCATACTATGTAGATCTGGTTCATGTATTGGTGGCTATGTGAATTTTTTATTACTATGGCTAGATAGGAATATAAGATCTTCGTGCTGCTACATATGTCGTTGAATAGATAATCATCCCATATGTAGTTCTGTATGTGAAATTTCACTTTTCTAGTTTGACCCATACACATGAAAAGGGGGAAAATATCTTATGTTATGGCTAGAACCAGCATTGATGATTCAAGACTCACCACATATTTCTTGATTATAGGAATAAATCCATACATAGTTCTTCAAAATCGTGCAGTTTAGGGTCTTGTGACTAGGACATGAACCACACAGTTTAACGTTATTCGGTAAAGATGACATGGGGTCTTGTAGTTTTAGGTCATATGGCTATAAAAACCTATCCAAAAAATGATGCATAATAAAAGGATCATAAGTCTAGGATATAAAAACATTCCTCATATATTATGGGGAGGTAAAATATTAACCATGAGTATATGGATTCATGGATCCGGAGAAATGATATGGGATAAAAATTATATTGGGGAAAAAAATAGGGCTCTCCTAAGGATGAATTTTACATTTGTTGATAGGATTACTTTTTGTGAGACTTACTTAGAACCAATATGGGAATATTGTGCATATTCAAACAAAGGTGAACTCATGGTGCTGACCCTCTGTCTCTAATGGACAAACTATGTTTTTGGGGATATGAAATTTCCCATAAAATGGTGTATGATAAATTGATGGAATGTGTCCCAGTACAAATGGATAATTCATAGCATGATTTTCAAAGGAGTTTTAGGTTTCTTACATAGATCTTACTAATATGTTGGATGTGAAAATTCTATTTCCATGATGCCTCCTTGAATGAGGGAACCCAAATTAGAGGTTTTCTATATATCTTTTGTTTCTATGTTGGAGATGGGGGCATTGGTTTTCCTTTTTTCCCATGTCTTAGATTAGGACATTAGGTCTAGAATTCACTACATATCTGATTAATTCTAGAATCTATCTAGCCATAGTTCTTGAGGTATCCTACAGTTTAGTGTCATACGATATAGACATCAACCATGCAGTTTAACATTATGTGGTAAGGATGTTAGTTCATTTGTAAGAATTGATATTCCATAATCATGTGGGGTATCCTTTACCTAATCTCATAATCCCACATGATCCATGATTAGTCTGAGAAATAAGTGTTAGAAAATGTATATTCCACCAAAAAGAGACAAAAATGATAGATAAAAGAAATTGGTTTTCTGGTGGACGGAATCGGTTGTGAGATCCCGGTGTCACTATATATCTCATTAGAGTAAAAATCTAGCAATATATTGTTCTAGAACGAGCACTATGTGAAAGTCTGATCCTTACATAGGGAGGATTTTTTCTTATTTATAAAATTGATTATTTCAAATGAACTTGGGTTTGGAGATCCGTATGTCACTACTTATCCTGTTTATATATGAATGAAGATAGACATAGTTCTTGGGACTATTGACTGTATAGACCTAGATCATGTGCTGAAACTAGGAATTTTATATAAACCAGATCCTTAAACGGAAGGTCCGGCTTTTAGATCTAATACATCGATTTTTTTCAAATGAAGGGAATGAGGAATTTATTATATTTCGTAGTTGGGACTAGGAAAATGTGTCTAAGATTCACTGCATATCCCATTTGAATGTGAATCAGGACATTCATTGTTCTTGTGAAACCATGCAGTTAAATGCCTTTTAGCAATTACATTTTTCATTCATTTTAACGTCTTACGTTAAGGACATGTGTCACCCAATGTGGAAGAAAAGTATCATTTTGAATGGGGCTAAAAATAGAGATACAATCATCACTATGTATCATGTGTGGATTAGAATCAATACGAACATAGTTTTGGATGAATCATACTATTTAATTTCATGAGACTAGGACATTCAATTACACAATTTAACGTTGTATGGTAAGGACTTAAATGAAAAAATCTGAAAGAATAATCATTGTGTTTGTGCCCAATAATAGAGATCTAGATGTCACAACATATCCTGTAAGAGAAAGAATCAATCCACACATAGTTCTTGGGTGAATATCCCTGCATGAGTCATTCCCATATGTAGGGAGGGGGATTTTTTTTGGGGTGGCTGGAACATGTTGTAAGATCGGAGCGTTCCTATATATCTAATTAAATTTAGTATCTTTTCAATTTTAGTTCTCAAGAATGGAATGGTAGGAGACCAATTTTGATGGTGTTTTACTTCTTGTAAAGGACCTAAAGGCCTCATTTGTTTTTCATTATGAGGCCCCACACAGTTCTCTTGAGGCATCCCACTTTTATATAATGAGGTAAGGTTATAGTTTATCATAATCTGATGAGGATTTTTATTAATCCTTTATCTCATAACTAGTCACATGAGGTATCTTTGTTTTTTTGGTGTAATGTTGTAATTTATCATTTCATATTTTTTATCAATATGGGGTGAAAATGCCTTAATGGTACTGTGTGGTTTACCAGGGAAGAACCAACATTAAATGAGGACCATGGAGATTCTTTGCCTTTAAAAATCATTAGAAATATGACATAGAGGCCACAATCGTCATATCAAAGGTAAAGAATTCATGAAAAATTGATGACAGGGCTAGGAATAGGGTAAGGAACCTAGGAATAACTATATTTTCTATTAAGATAGGTATCAAGCCGTACGCAGTACTGAAGGTCCCATATGTAGGCCCGAAGGCCCTTGGGACCCGTACGCCCAAACCGGTGGCCCGAAGGCCCAAATCGGGTGAATATTTTCGGCTGCTACAGTACTTACTACAGTATTGCTAGAATACTGCTACAAGGCCTTCAGTCCACTGTAGACCATGAAGTAGCCCAATTCACACAGAGCAGGCCCCAGAAGAGGATCAGAGTAACATTAGCACTCACCAAGAAGCAGAGATAACCAGATTAAAAGAATGAGAGGGTATGAAAACCACCATCCGGACCAGGCACCGTACATCTTTGTACGGGAAAATGCTGGCTGATCAGCAATATAGGTGGGGATCTAAAGGTGATCAATGATACAGAAGCTGGAGAGGGGCAGTTCTAGGGGGCTAGGTCTATGGGTCATGTATGCGCATGGTATGCCTCTGGGCCTTCGGGTCATGTATTACGGGTCATGTCAGGCCTTGTTCCTTAGGCCTACGAGTCATGTACAGGTACCCCCTCAACCCTTAAATGTGGTATTATCTATAATAAAATAAAAAAAGGCCTTTAGGACATTCAGAGGAATGGTAGATGAATGATACCAGAGGGAAATGTCCTATCTTGTGAGAACAATATGGTGTTCTATAGTTTGACATCCTACAATGAGAATGTCTGTGTCATTAAGTTTATTATATAAAGACATGGAAAATAATTTCATGATTGTTATGGCCATGAAACAATAACAGACTACTTAGTTTAACATCATGGAGTTGAGATGATTTACCATTTAATATAACATAATACGATCAAGATATGCCCATGGGTTTACATGAAATACTTGATTAGGTGCCTTGGGTTCATGGGGGACATGGTAATTTTCCCATCGATTGATATCATGGAATATACTCCATTCTAGTTGTATTTTTGTATTTCATAAGGTCCCTCCCACTTTGGATCCAGCATTCATGGATTATTTCATAATATCACCAGAGTCTTAAGGAGTTACACAAAATCTCTATTGAGGAGAGATCAAAGGAAAACTTTTTTTTGTTAAAGGCCTATGAAAACTGGTTTTCATGGAATTCAAAATGTTTCAATGTATGAAATCTCTTCTCATCCATTGTCTAAAATTCATCTAGTCATTTTTAAGATTTCTCATCTATGGATAACTGATCACTTATAGAAACCTAGAGTGATTTTAAATTGAGCATCGATGGGTAGAACTGCCTCTATCTCTTATACTAATGATTATGGGGTTTCCTATTTTCTATTGTAGTTCATGGTGTAGTAAGCTAACATGACATAAAAGGTCCTTTCCAACCAAGATATTTTACCTTCACTATCATCTTCTAGAGTATATTCGATAATGTCCTATAAAATGAATCTATCTATTTGTTTTCCACTACATAGTAGTGGGAATAATGGTGGGACTTGATATTATACTCATTATATAACTTCTCCATCTCAACATAATATAAATTTGTGTTGTTATATATTATTATTTTATTAAGGACTCCAAATTTGGTATTAAAGTTTGCTTTCATGATGAAGCTAATTTTTGTTACCCCTTATTCTTTGAGGGGTACAACTTCAGAATACCTGAAGAAGAATTTATTTATAGTAAGAATGTACATGAAATGCTTGGCCATAGTGGGAATGTTTTCTCTCATGATATTCACTCCCTAATTTAAAAATGGATTGGAGTTTTTATCTATATGTGGAAACTCTATCGGATAGTGAATGAAGTTGTCTGGATCTTGGTATCAATGATACTTGTTACTTAATTTAGTATAGTCCTTCATCATAGTGGGCCAATAGTTCCCACTACATCGGATTTGAAGGGAATGCATGAACCCTGAATGGTGGGCACCAAGGGATCCAATGTGTACATCCGTCGGGACATCAGTGGTTTCTTCTCAATCAAATAACCTAAGAAGGACCCCATGAAGTTTCTTCTAATAGAGGAACATTTTATATTTTCTGTCATTATATAGATCCAAAATAATTTCTCAATATTTTATTATGTCTTTCTAGACTCTACCAGGTGGGAGTTACCCATATTGAAGGTCACCCATAATGGGTGTCATCCAACCGGTGGTAGAAAAATTATTTTCCAGGATGGTTCTAACATCATTGATATCTTTGTTTTTTCTTGAAAATAATTTGACAACATATTAAATTTCGCAGTGCTGATGACTATTTCATTCTATCCTGGTGTAGTTGAATCCATGGATGCATTCCCTAGTGCATCAGGTAGGGAATTGTTTAACTGTGGGATGTGAGTCAATATTGGATCCAAAGGTAATTCCAACATTATAACATGGATGTGGTTTAGTAGAGATATTAGCCCCTCCTTTTTTATGTAAGTATACCAACTGACTTTCTTGATGAATAATTCAGAATTGAATTTTATCTTCATGTGACTTAATTGTGTATAATTTTAAATATCTAGCACTATAATGAGATCCTGATATTACACTTCATTTTACATTCACCCTTCCCACAATAATATGGAATAAGGTTGGACTACCTTTTCTTGAGAGATGAACGAAAATCCAAGCCCTGATTTTTAGAGATTTGAGCCTACCATCTTATTACCTATCAAAATTATTGATCCACAGTCAAAATAAATATTCCATATATGGGGTCCCTCTTTAATAGGGAAAATTTATTCATTGGGTAACTCATCATTCAATGAAGTCATTTTAGACAAGAGACATTCTCCGAAAATTTCAACTAATAACAAATATTTCATCACTTTTTGAGGCATGAACTAAATGTAAAAAAACTATATGATGACCTCTCATCATGAAAGACACTCGGTCATCATCATATGACTAATAATGTGTTTGAGTTCATTTCAATAAGAGTCCATGTGGACCTCATGAGGCTGTTGGTAGTGCCTTTATTTCTAGATGATAAATATTAACATTTAAAAACTCCTCTAAATATCTCAATAACTTGGATCATCATAGATCATGGTTCAACTGAGTTAATAATGGTAGTTTTCACTCCTAGTGTCAATAATTTTCCCAAGGAAGCTACCATTTGATCGGTCCATGGTTGTCAAAAATAAAATAAGCAGCCTTACTTTGACAGGTGGAATTATCACTAGTGGGATCTAGAGACACTTCTTGAGGCTATCAAATACTTCTTGATAATCATCATTCAACTGATATACGACCCCCTTTTTTAGGAACCTGGTGAAGGGATGGAATTTTACTGTATGGTTGGCCATAAGTTGCTAGATGTAGGCCATTTTTCCATTAAGACCCCTTAGTTACATATGGTATAAAGGATTAGAAATATGAAGGATGACCATTTTCTTAATGGTCAACTATGATTCCATGATGGCATATGATGAAGCCATAAAATGTCCCATCGATAATAGTGAAAACACATTTTAGGGGTTTCATTTTCAATATGTGTTGTCACAATTTGTTGAGGAATATTTCAAGATCAACTAGGTGGTCAGAGAGATATCGATATTTAACCGTTATATAATCAACTTATAGTTTGAATAATATTATCAGGTATTGTTTGATGATGGGATACATGCACTACTTGTATATAAAAATATCATTATTCAAGACAAAGAGAATTTACTTATAGAAAAATATTCCACGGGGGCCCTGAAGGTGGTGGATTCTTCATTTCTAAATCCATTTCAATTTGAATGTATCATGAATATCCATCCCTGAAGTAGATGGCATAATATATACCTATCACATTAATCTTCACTTACAAGATTATGACTACCAAATCATCCTTTGGGACGTTCCAATTGAGATTTCCAAAATCGATGTAGAAAAATAATTTTTTTTATTCTTCTTCTTCAAAGTAAATATATTATCCACCAATTTTGGATATTAGACATATTCAATAATTCATGATCTGATGATCTTTTCAATTATTTGTTCTATTTTGGATGCTTGCATCAGGCGCGTCCTTCTAGCATCCTTCTAATAGCCCCAACAGTCCTTTGGAAAGCCTAGGCAGTGAGTTTACACCTAGGGGTAGATACCAAAAATTTATATGTAATTATAGGAGAAAAATCCCAATGGTGCTTTAGGAAGGAGGTATATACTTCTTATTATATAGGAGTTTAAGACACACTGATCAATGTGATTCATGTGTCTTTTCTAATGCTTAGATTTCTTTCTCTGAATTAATCAATGTGGGTTAGAAATCCCTTCTTAAATTCTGGTGGGGAATCCCTAAGGCCCTCCTCCACTTACACTTCCTCATATTAATCTTATTCTTGTGGTTACATAGGGAATAAAGTGAAGAGGGAAGCTCTCCTATGTTAGAATATGAGGAAATATATTGGCATTTAGAAGATAATGTGACCTTCTTTGATCCATATCACAGTGTTATATCTCCATATTGATGTTGATGAGGTGGAGTGAGGGGAAGAGAAGGAGCGTCTACATACTCTTTGGTAAATTAGGGAACCTCAATTTACTCAACTGGATAGGCAATAATTTTTGGGATTATTAAGGATTAATGGAATGCATTTTTATCCAAGATTTGACCACCTTTTATGGATATAATAAACATTGTAACACTAATAGGCTCAATTGTAATGAATAGAATCATGTGGACTAAAGAATATGTATCTAATTTTGGAATCATATACTTGAAATGGTTGATGGGTAACACATATTCCTCACTAAGATGTTTGAAGGAGTTTGTCAGGATTATTTTGAGACTATTTCAGACGAATACACAAGAAACACCATCAATCATGGGTTTTTTCCTTCCAGCTAATTGAATCATGATTGATATAATGATACACATAGTATTTGAATGAGGCCTTATCAGAATTAAATATCTCCATTAATGTAGTATTTGATGCGTTGATGATATGTTGAGGGGATTTCCGCATGTTGATGAATCCAGGGCCATCCTAGCTATACGATGAAGGTCGTAACAAGACGAACAACTAGAAAATATGAAATGTATATGAGGTCACCGAATTTATCTCAGTTCTTTATTTAGACTTCTGGATTTAGGTTACTTTTTTAATAGACTTTTAGTGTCAGAGCGGATGTTTCTAGGTCAAATTTGATATACCCATTCGGTAAAGTGTTTGTACTTTAATGAGAATAACTCCATATCCATTTTCAATGAATGTTTTTAGACATAAAAACTATTTATCCTAATGGTCACATAAAAGGGTCTAATATACCCTATATAATGGTTTATTATTATTAATATATGATGTGTATAATCACATGACATTAAAAATAATTAGTTTCCCTCTGATAGACTTTAGCAGTGGAAACATTAGATGGAAACTATTTCGGGCTTGATAAATCATATATAAGTGACTCCTTGAGGTATTTTGATATGATATATGAATCTAGGATTCATAACATGTATAAAAGAATGGATAAATTATTCAATATGTCATACTTATAGTCTAATGTCTTATTCTTCCCCGTGTGGTATGCAATTTTTTTGGCACTTTAGGGGATGTGGCACTTGGATCGGCCCTCAAAGCTGCGGTTGAAGGTGCCCCTGTCCTTATAGGGTAATGACGAGTAGGCGTACCCTCTCTTTAAAGGTTATATAAAAAATATAGGAAATCCAATTGATATTATAGATTGATAAAGCTAGTTTAGATTTTGGCATATGTAGAGGGGATTTTATTATTTCTACTATACTCACTGAAGAACTCTTCCTTATGATTATGCAAAATCGAATGCTTGAGTGGGGTCGTGGCTGAAATCCTAGTTATCTCAACAGTTATTCCTACCTTAGTATCCTCTGGCCCTACTACTTCTTCCTATAATTCTTTAATCGGCTTAGGGTAACTCATCTTCATATCCATGATCATTTTCAAATAAGGGATCCATTAAAATAATGAACTTAATGTAACTGAAGATTAACTCCTCCTCTGATGATGTCTTTGTCTGGATGACCATTTCTGGTAGAACCATTTGGTGGGCAGGAGCCCATTATTTCAAATTAAAAAGAATAATTTCTAGGAGAGTAAAAAACAATAGTTTCCTTTATACAGATTCATCCTCCTACATTTTTCCCTACCTTTCCAGCCATGGTTCTTTTTTATAAACTATATTTGGAGTTTTTTGGTGTAGCTGGCATCGAGTTTGTTATATCGGAAGATGATGGGAGAATATTTAGTCATTTCAACTATTCATAGAGAATATTAAGAGTAATATTGATTATATTGTGAGTTATCCAACCATTAAACTTATATTACCTTCTACTAACATCCTCTTTCCACTTAACTTATTCCTAAGGAAAAGTAAAAAAACACATGCTACTTGTGCTCCTAGATTTCCCAACATTACATTCCCAGAGCCCACTATTTTTCGACAAAGGTATTTTAAGGTGAATCATTCTTGAATGGTGTGCCCTAATATCATGCGGAAGGTTCAATAATATGGATCATCATAGAGACCTACCTGGTTTTACCTTTTGACATATGACCAGTGAAGTAAATCATTATCCATAGTGGCTATAATGTAGAGATAGAAATGATCTTACTAGAATGAGTAAAAATTGTTGCAACGATCCTTGAAATCATTTCCCGTAGGTCCCCTACACTCGTCTTGGTGAGCCAGGGGTCGTGGAAGATTCCTAGGATGTGCTACTTAATATAGTGTATGTTGGGGTACTGGAGATGGTGTAGACGATGCCTTAAGTTTGACTGACACCACCTCTACATTTAATTATTTTTCCCTTAAGAGTGGAAGAGTCATTCAAGACTAGAGATTAATATTCTATCTTGAATCTTATATTCATTGAAAAATGGAGGTGAAATACCAAAACCCACCTGTATATTTCACAGATATGAGTGGAGTTTAAAGAACATCATGGGGGTTCTCTATGAAAATTGAAAGTATATATTCTTGAAGAAGACGTATGTTCTTGGAGTTTGGCATCCCATTACATATGGAAATGAAATATAATACTCACGCATTCTCTCATTGTTAGAAAATTACAGAGTTCATGGATTTTTCTATTTTTAGTGTTGAGCTGAAATGAAAGAGGAACTACAGATGGGGGTCTTCCCATACCAAAATTGACTGAGATAGAAAACTAATATATGATATAAGGGTAGGCCCTTGCAGGGTTTGAACGAAGTATATGAGTTTAACTACTTCTAGTTGGGTGGGAGTTACCCTAATGGGATTAAAGTGTTTTATTTTTTTCTAGGTCTCCATATCCATTGAAAATAAAAAATTTAGAACTATAGAGATTTTGTGTAGGTGGAGTTTCAGTCACACATTCATTATAAGGATTCCATTTGGGTTGTACTAGTGTATTTGGTTCCTCTAAAGCTTCCAATACAGCTTGAATTGACTCAATGGTTTCGATAATCCCCTGATGAAATATTGGTTGAGCTGGAACATGGATAGGAATAGAAATATAAAGGATCTGATGTTCCATTTATTCCATTATTTTAATATAATATATATATATGGGGATATATTTTTGGGGTTCACCATGGCCCATTATTATTGTCCCTTTAATGGAGTGAAATCAAGTTATTCTTACATAATCGGGTCTATGTAAAACGATGGAGCAGGTGATGGGATGGAAAGATGTCCTGGACCAGTTTCAGTAACTGGGATGAACCCGTGTTGTTTATGTACACCTATAGAAAGTGTACGTTGAGGGTTTTCCCATAGATAATATTCAATTGGGATTCTACCACATAGAAACTCGACATTGAGTCACCTATCCTCTTTCATTTCATCATCCTTTGGAGTGAATATTTCATCGAGTATATGGGGTTGAACTCCTTTAGAAGGAGAATTTGGGTCATCTATGACCTTTTATTTCTCCTTCTCTTTAGTGGATATTACCAAAGAAGGTGGTAAAATATTGTTATATGGATCACAAAAATTCATATGGATTCTCTAGTTCCACGTATGCACACCTCCTTAATTTTCCTCTGTGTGCATCCTATTCTGGGCAGAACCATATACACCTCGTTCCTCTGTGCTTTCATTATGTTCATTTCCATCTTCAGGATTGATACCCATGAAATTCATTGATTCGAAATGAATTATAGGAATCATACTAGATATTGAAAGATAGAAGTGTTTTTTGCACCCTTTACTGGACCTTACCATTCCTTTTAGGGATCCTATTCAAGCTTCTTGGTGAGGAGTGACTCGAAGGGAACCCCCATGAAACATGGACATATGTTTCTGTTTTTGGGGAAATGGATTAAAAGATAGGATGAAATGGGAAAATAAACTTTTTTTCCTTCCTAGATGGGAAAATACTTATTTCTATTAGAGGGGAGGTTAAGGTCCCCTAGCCCCACATGCCTAGGTTTCTCTCATTATATAATTGTTTCTCCTAAGGACATTTATTTCAGCCTTTTAGGGGAATTTTGTGTTAAAAATTCCTTCATACTTATGGACTGGTGATTATCCCATACTATGGTGTCTTCTTCTATAGTTTCCTCTACCTTTATCTCACACATATATGTTCGAGTGTGATCTAGATGCATTGTTGGGTCTTCATGTGAACTAATTTCTTCCAAAGATAATAACAGTGTCAGATTATTGGGTTCCCTTAGGCGAGAAGCCTTCTAAATATTCTTGGTTTCCTAGTTTTGGAGTTTTTCGATAGACCTCCTTCATCAGTCCAGAAACTATTGAGACTTAATCATTGATGATTTAGTCTGAGTGTTTTTCTTTCCTAAGAATTGGTATTTCATGATAAAATCTATGGTGTAATGAAAATAAATGATGTTACATCCAATGAATTATGATGAATGGAGAATTAGCTGAAATGTAGTGATCCACGTTCACCCAATCTGAAGTTTTGAACAATAAGAGGGGAGTTGATAATTAGGTGACACATCTCAAGTAACAAATTGTTTGATAATGATTAATGATTTTTAAACTCCTTCAATGATTGTGGTTGCCACATAGATAGAAGTGATTCCAATCCAATTTGATGATGAAACTATCACAATATTTTATCATGATCTGCATAACCATTATAATGAAAATGTTTTACCTCAAGTGGAAGGGAGGTTTCCAAATATTTTGATAGATGTAGTGTATTTACTCTTTTAACAATACTTTTGGAATATAAAACCGAGAAGTGGATGAGGTCCAAAACATTGTGGCTATATCATCATTAGAAAATTGTCTCATGATGAGAAAAATTTACTTTATTATACTACTAGAGACTCATATACTTGATCATCCCAACACGAGTCCTTCTTGGTTTTGTTTCAAAGAGTGTGGCTAGTGGGGGTCATGTTGGCATGGAGACGGTCCAGAGGTGGTTCGGTGGATGGACGTTTCCCTGATCCGTTTTTTGATAGAGAAAGGTTGTATCTTTTCAATGATAGTTTTTCTGGAATAACCCTCCCCATATTTCTATGTTCCTAATAATTTGATGGAGTTATCATAATTTACTAGTAAAGGGGAGGACCTTCTTGCTGAAATGAGATACCAATATAGGGAGGAAATTCATAGTGGATTCTATAATGGATATTAATACCATCATAACTCATTGTTTGACCAAAAGGAGGATTGATGTTGTGTATACCCTATGAAGGAAATTTGGGGAAGGGTAAAAATGGGGAAGGAAATTTTTTCTAAAATGTAATGACACTTAATTGAGGACCTTCACAACATATTCCGTAATGGAGAGGAAAACCATCCCAGCTCATTGTCCGATTATAGGGAGGATTTCTAGAAGGGATACCAAGGGGAGGACCTTTAGGGAAGAATACCAAAATGGGAAGAAACAATTTGATTTTGATCTCTTGGATATCAGGAGAGATACCGTGACACTCTTCAGAAGATAGTCTCTCATGATAGATTGGTATGTTCCTATAATGGAATCATTTCTCTTAAATATTCCGTGGAGGACATCCAGAGATTCTAGTATCAATATTATGGGGTGTACCTTCACAACCACTACTGCCACTTTCCTAATTTTGTAAAATATCAACAGGATCATTGTCCACCATAGATAATTGATTTATGGCCTATGGAAATCTAGCCTCTAGTAGAGAAGGGTTATTATTATTCTTTCCATCATCATGTTTCCTTTAGCATAATTTATTTTTAGGATCTTCCATTTAGGTGGCTAGGACCTCTTTCTATAAAGGACGACCTTCATATATGGGTTCTTTTTCATGTGGCTCCCATGGTGCAATATAGATATGCCTGTAAAATTTTGGAATAATGGAAAGTATATATTCTTAACTATGAGTATCCATTGGAGTGGCCCATTTACCCAATATGGAATGAGTATTTGTGTAGAAGACTATCATTCATATTTTCCACCCCACACGAGGAGACTAGGTTGTGGGCCTGACTCTAAGATATTTTTGTTGAAAAGATCATGTCTTAGATGGTTTTTATGATATGATTTGAAATAGATATATGAACCTACATCATTTATTTGATGTGATAAGAATGATAATTGATTGGAAAAGGAATATATGCCCATTTTCATGTTGTAGTAGTGAAGTGTACCAACTCTGTTCCTCCATTTTCTACTTGGAAATAATGAATTTCCTCTCATATGGGGGTAACGATATAAATCCACCAGTGATTTACAATTAGGATATACCATCTGCTTTCTCGAATTTCCACCATATTTTCATGGCATAATTGTCATGAATGAGCCAAATTTTTAATCTACATGTAGTTTTTCAATGTATATAACTAATGAGCTAGATTTTAATCCATAATAATTTTCATATACTTGAATATTTCCACCATAGTTTCATGTAATTATTTATACGAACGATCAATAATTTGTTTGTGCTTATTAATTTTCATCATATTTTTCTGGATGGATTCTTTAAAAGGAACAAGGATGACGGGTTGTTACTAATTTTTTAATTATTTATCACTGTGGGTTGTTTTGGGGACCTAGGTCCTCATGAATTTAGTTGGGGCTCATTAGGAGGTATTCTCTAAAGAGTAATGAAGATGGGCCTCAAAAAACTGATGATGAAAATTACCAACAGGGTCCCTTTAGAGGGACCCTTGCATTGCTGGGTTGATGTTGAGGGAAACCACTTCATTCTACTCCCTATGGTTAGGGTGGAACTCATTGTCATGTTCATTGGACATGATATTAAAATGGGTTGAGATGGATATTGGGGCTTTCTGGTTCTGGAACATTGACCACCATTGAAAAGATGACTGGTGGGGATTCATAGACCGTTGGGCCTGTCGAGCTACCTCCAGGTTTTTGGGAGTACCATTATGGTGTCATTATCACAACAATACATTCGAAAACTATCGTTCAAGACACTGGGTGGCCAGGGGCATCCCTTGTTTAGTTGAGTACCTGACCAATGCAGTGGTTGATGCATGTGTCTGCATAAACCAGTGGGAAGATTTTATACCGAAGGGAGTTCTAGTGAAAATTTCTTGCAATATATGGTAAAATATTCACACAAAAATCCCATCAAAGTATCATCTCAGTTAATGAAAACATGATCCATAAATCAATTTTTTTGGACTTAAATGATTTTGAGTTTGAGAGGGTGCTAACGTGAGGTAACAACACCACCTTGGTTATGGATTCAGCCTCGGTTCACCATTTTGTTTCTGAAAAAAATTCATTGAACCCCTTTAAATATTATTGATTTTTGGGGGGTTGTAATATTACACAATCATTCATATCTGGTTCACGATTCTTATCTTTCTCCCACTTATGACAGTTCTATTTGTAATGGGGTTTTTTTTATAAAACTAGAAACACCCTATGGTTCTCATATTCATGATGAATCACAAACCTACTTTACAAAGGCAATGTATCCCTAGGTAACTTGGAAAAAAAGATACTTAATAACACAAATTGGTTAAGCGGATGGGAATTTAGGATCAAAACACCCTTTTAGGGGGAACCATTTCATGTTATAGGACACTCTTATAGATTTAGGAAATGTTCCAAAATCCACTTTTCATTCCCATTTATGACATGGATAACCCCAAATTAGCGATCATTTATGAACGCGCATTGGTTCAGAATCATCTGAACGTTTTAGAAGTTTTCTATAAGTGGTGGGATCTTTATTTATTCGAGTTTCTCTATAAATTATACCTTTTAATACTGGGATATAATATTCTTATATTATTCTTCATTAGGATGTTTTTTTAAGATATATGATGACACAATCTTTAATTTTCAATTATTTAGAGAGATTGAAGTTGTTTTGTTGTTAGGATCGAACCAATAAGATGGTCTTATGATATATCTTCATGAAAGGAATTAGAACCCATGTAGTTTGGTTGCACTTAAATAGAAACATCGTACCTTTTTAAGGTCATGTGATATGTAACAAACCCAGAAGTTTAATGTCTTGTGGATAGTTCTCCCAGGTGGAAAGTGCCTTGTCAATGTTTAGAATGGGACATACATCGAGGTGACATGAGTGTCCTGAAAGTAATGTGGTCTCCCTATTGGGGGGGAAATAATAATAGTATGGATATAACCCAATATATATTGTCATGTGAGGTAACCATAAGCAATATAGCCCTTTGGGATGGATATGTCTATATTGAGAATGTATCATGAACAAACTTATGATGAATTTGGGTGCTAGGTTTGGCCCTCATGGGGGATTCCTACATACGCCTATTAGTTTGGAATCAAAGAACACATATATTGAAATGGGTTGGGTATTCACCGAATAGGAGGCCCAATTGAATATGGCCAAAGTTTATACCAATTAAGAGGCCCATTTGAGTATGGTTGGGGATTATACTGAATAAGAGGCCCATTTGGGTATGGTTGGGGCTTATACTAAAACTGAGGCCCATTTGAGTATTGTTGTGGTTTATATTGAATAGAAAGGCCATTGGAGTTTGGTTGGGGATTATACCAAATAGAAAGTTCATTTGAGTCTGGTTGGGGCTTATACCGATCATGAGGACCACTTGAGTATGATTGGGGCTTATGCTGAATAGGACGATCATTTGAGTATGGTTGGGGAATATGTCACATAGGAGTCCCGTTTGAGAATGGTTGGTTATTATAATGAATAGAAGGTCCACTCTGGGTTTGGGATGCTGAAGATTCTAATATATTTGTTTATATAAAGTTAAATTAAATTATATTTATCTTTTAAAATTGATCAAATTTATAAATTAAGATAAAAAAATACTTATTAAATATAGTTCTTTGGAAAACATCAATATTTTTATTTATTTCTTTGAACCATATCCAATTAAAACTAATTATTCATATTCTAAATATTTAATTTTATTAATCCATTAGTATTAACAATTTTTTTAATTTTATTAACACATAAAATAATATATTAATAACAAAAAGTATTTAAGAAATTTTAATAGATGGGTCAAAGAGACTCAATCCCAAAATATTTATTCATAAAAAGGTAAAAACACACTATGGGGAAGTTTTAAAAGGGTGTAAATATCACACCAGGCATTGGAGTAAGAAAGGAAAATAATATCATCTTAAAGATGTAAAAACCAATATGATCTCCCAATATCTAATTCCCTCATAGAAAACTCATTGGCCTCAATATTAGCCTCTCTATATATGTGAGAAACCATGCAATGAATATTCTCTTAGTTGTTAAGAAATATTATCACTTCCTTAAAATGATTCCATGGAAACAGGGATGATTTAATACCAATAATGTGGAAAATAAACAATAACTAACATTAAATCTGTTTTTATATCAACCAATAATCTTGGAATATTTGACATTAATAATGAATTCCCAGGGCATTACATCCAAGGAAATGTGGGTACCATGGGGTTGTGAAAAGCATCCCTTGAGAAAGCTTTGATCTTTTTTTAAAAATACCACCACAAACCAAGGATTTTAGTGATCCAAGAGCTACCCTATAAATGTTAACTTTAATTTATTGTGTGATTAGTGGGATACATCTCACAAATTTGGGGTGGGTGTGCTTTCTTGGAAAATAGTTTAACCACCAAAAATATTGTTATGATGAAGTCTTATATAGTATTATTGATATATCCCACCTATGGTTTAAAATATATTTGTATATTTTTTATAACACCAATAATGAAATATTTAAAGTTAAACCAAAACCTGAAATTATGAGAAAATTCCTAGGATTCTATATATATAGAAAGCCAACAGTTAATGTGATGAAAATGATATTCTTTATTAACAATCCCATATCAAAAATAAAAAAACATGCCCTAATTTATTCCATATTTTAATCCATTTTTAGCTTGAATAAAATTATTTATAATATGTGAAATGAAATTTATTTATCTTATAAGAATTTATTAGATAAGTGTTGAAAACTATAACTTCTTATAATGAAATTAATGAAGCAGGGTACTATTTAAATCTCATCCATCTTGATCCAGTCATCCATTCATAGAATTTTATTCCATAATTTCCATAGTATTTGGTATATAGTGGGAGAAATGAAGTGTTTGTGAAGAGTTTCATGCACCTTGGTGTTTCTTTTTCAATAACATATTTAAATAGATAATATTTACTGGATAGGATAATAATTATCCCGTCTGAGAACTATAATATTTTATGCTGCTGCTAAAATCTGAAGGAATAAATATATTACTAAATATTAATGCGGATGAAGCTATAAAGCTATTAAAAGTTGATAAAAGAACCTGAGAGAAATATATGATTCAAGTCAGAATTTAATTGATATGTATCTTGGATATGATATCAAATCTAATTAGAATTCGCAGAATATATATACGAAGACCATGTGGGTATCCACTAAGTATGAATAATACTCTCAATATATTTATCTATAACAACCAATGAGATCGACGATTTAAAAAAAAAATTTCCCCTATGAAATTTTTCGATCAATATTTTCATAAATAAATCAATTGATTTATTTTTTGAATACAAACGGTTCCAAAAATATCAATCAACCTCGATATGTTTTATGAGTATCATATTTTTGAGACCAAACTTGTTAATTTCACTGGGATTAACACATTTTATCCAAGATTCTATGGAAATCAACCATCCATGAATTCTTACAGACTAATAAAATATGTGATTTGGGTTTCTATATCTTTATTCAATCCTATAAGACTATTGTATTGATGTATGGTGTATAAAATACATCGATGTGATGATATTATTCCCAAGGATTATCATTCAATATTTGGACAATGTTCTATACTTATCACTACTAAGATGTTATGGAATTTTATTATCAATAACATTAATATAGGTTTCACAAACTCTTCCAAAAAAAGGGAAAAATAAGGTTGTTGAACTGTAGGTCACCCTTATTGACCTTAAATAGCCTAATGATATCTATTTTCCTAAAGTATAGAATATCCTCCGAAAATACAACAAAATATTTACCCCATTAGATTGCTTTCCCAGAGACCCACTCATATTGGGAGAATAGTTATCTAATGTATTTCAATGATCTAATGTCATCCTCATAGAATAGTAAAATTAAACTAGTAGAAAATAATTTTTCTAGAAGAGTTGATTTTTCTTAATATATAATTGGTGATATTAACCAGAACAATTTTTTTTAAAATAAATCTTTTGAGATAGTCCATAATAAAAACCAAAAATAAATGAAGAGATTGACCCCCCTAATATAAATCCTCTTGATCATATGATGTATCCCCTTAAAGAACCTTTTAGAATGTAATAAATCATAAAAATCATTAGAATTATGTGGGTAAGTCTAATGAATCTATTAATGAATCCACAATTATTTAGTATTTTCAGAATGAAACTCCACACGAGGGTATCAATAGATATTGAAAATGTTTAGCTTTGATAATTTTTTCCTAGATTTTCATTATTTATAGAGAATTTTTCCATCCATTGAATATTTTTTTTCAAAATCTTATTTGTATTTGTTTTCCTCTTTTACCAAATCTAGGGCATCCTTTTATCCTTATATACTAATTTTTCTAACCCAAAAAATGACCCCCATCAGAATATTTTCCGATCAAGATGAAGAGGAGTCATGTTAAATATAGAAATAAGTCATGCTTGGAACTAGTGTGTGGTAAGTATGTGTACCCAGTGGAGGGGACCATGCCTATAAATATGGGGTGTTGACTCATTTTTCTATTACTAGGTTTTCTCTGTAAAATACCACTCCATGAACTCTCTCTGATAACTCTATCACATATCATTCTCCGTTATGAAAAAAATTTCCACCAAATCAAAGTCATAACCAATTAATGTTATATTCAATTTCATCATAGCAGGTAGATGCTTCATAGATTGAATTACTTTTGGACTTATCCCCTCATAGTTCATCGCATCGAGAAATGATGGTTCATGAGAGAATGCCTCATGGACTTGTGGTTCGTAGGCAAACTTATTACATACAGAGTGTTTACGGTGATTTATACTGTTCCATTTTCATGAAGACTAACCTATTTTACAACCTAATTTTGCTGCATAAAACAGGATGAATCCATCATAGGCTATTTCTATGTCATATTCTTCCCTTTATAGTAATGATTAGTGGAGAGTATCTATAGTTGAATATGTTAACAAAAGATTCCAAAATCACAGTCAACCCAGACCATCAGTCTCTAATAGGGATTATAAGTGTAGGTAAAAGGGGTATATGGTATCATACTTTTTCCTATTTATCATTTTGGGCTTCTATCAGATGATTCAATCCTAACACCATGCCCATTAAACCAACCTTCAACCTAGATAATCAAGAATGGGAACATTCCTCGCAACATCATTTTATCGAAGGGTTGTTTCATTCTAGAAACTCACTGTACTATATATCTTATAAATTACACTCCTTAGTCACTAGAAGGAACTAAGAAGGAACCATACGGAGACATCTATTACTCTTAATACATTACTCAGAAGGCCATAGAATGAGAGTAACTTGGGTGGTAGTCAAAATGTGACCTTCACGCTGGGGGCTCGTTCTGCATGGACTAAGGGTGGCCATTATGGTTATGTGTGACTTTTGATTAATTTAAGACTGATTTGAAGTACATAGACATGTATGAGGTGGTATTTTTATTTCAAACTTACTCTCAGTGAAACAAAACGTTTATCCTATATCTACTTAGATTACGGAGCCCAAACCCCAATAAATTCCACTTGGTTCATGTATATGTTGGCATTAGGCTTTGGGATTCCTGGATAATTTCCAGGGCTCCCATCATGAGTGATATGTATGAAGAATTTCTACCACCCCTTCAGTGTGGGATGACACATAAATGAACCTCCCTATTTCCAAGAAACTTATTGAAAAGTTGAAGGAAAATTTGAAAGGTGAACCTTATCCAAAACATGGTATCCCATTTTCTAATTGGATTAATTAATTTTCCATGCTATGTAGCCAGTATCGTTGCATGAGGTTATTGAGGACATTCCCTACTCTCGAGGTTATATTGTGTATCACTGACTATATGATCACACTTGAAGTGTGTCAGTCTGATAATTGGGGATGAAATATCATCCCCAACATCGACTAGATATTTTGACTAGAAGACTTTATTTCCATGTTTCTCAGTGGCGGGTTACTTTCAGTTCATGGATTTGGTATGAGGGTTAGAGTCAAAATGTTCATAATGATATATAAATTGGCCAATGATAGTTATATTAACATCCTTGCCTCATATCTGGTAAATTATTACCTTTTTCTTGGATGAATTAGTGAGGGGAGTACCCCATACCGGCATGTGGGTCCCTTCTCTATTACTTAGGGTTGGGTAGCTTCCCATATGGGAGGATAAAGATTTATTGACAACAAAAATATCCTAGATTCTATGTTTCGACTATATTTTCAAAGCATATGTTGGGTAATACCATTGGACTTGAGAGAGAAGGAAACAATGGACAGTCTCAACTATCAAGTTCATTTTAATTATTCTCTTTAAGTCCCTCCCATTGGTAATTTTGTAAACAATATATTTTAGGACCATGCTGTGAGGATATGCCATTTATTTGAGAGAAGAAATTTTAGTTTCTAGGATTTATAAGGATCTTATAAGAGAGGGTTCTAAAACATGTAGTTTTTCATCAATTTAATCATTTTCCTATTAGTTGTCCTCATACCATTAACAGTACGTGCTAGAGGAAACACATAATAGTATCTACACATCTTTGGATGATGTTTACATGGGAGGACATATAATTCTATACTAAGAATACAATTTCTATAGATTTGATGCCTTCAAATACCATATCTTATGATAAAGTCTTGAACTAATCATATCCTGATAGTCAATTAGAAAAATTAGTTCCTATCATTAATGATCTAGAAACACTCGAGAACAAGGGGAATCCTGAAAAAATATTTAGCCATTATAGTCTTGATAATTAGATAAGAAAATACCTTTTTTATGAAACCCCAAGAATGAATTTTAGAGATTCGGTGTCGAATCCCCATGTATCTAGTTCCATATCTTAAGGTCGAGTGTCTATCCATTTTAATTCTCCCTCTCTGGTGGCCTGTAGAAAATGGGATTCCTTGAGGAGTTCTTATTCGGTCTATGCTCTATGGCACATATGACCGAAGAAGTTGGTTTCCCTAAGAGGTTATGGATACATGTCAGCGCCATACACTATCTCTCATTCAAATGACATCGAGATCAAGGAACCTATCTTCATGATGTTGGCACCGTTTTCCATTCAATGCGGAACCACCACAGATATACCTAGATAATTATCTCAATGGGGAGGCCTGACATTAGTGAGAGTGAAGGGGATGATAGTCTCACATATGAGGGAGACGATGATGATGAACCCCCACCCTTATGACAATTGGTTTTTGGAAAATTACTTCTTTCCCACTACAGTCTCATGAGCGCCCAATCCCAGAATGTCCAAAGGTGGCCGAGAAACAAAGGGACAAATTCTGGATTTTCAATCCCACCCCACTTCCCATGGTAGATCGTTATCCATTAACCATTCCCATCACTAAATATTCTTGAGATTCTTGAAAAGAATGTAATACCTTGAGAGCAATCATATATTCAAAATTAATCTGGGAAATGCTTCATGAAGAGAACCTTGAGCTTTCAGGCATTGGGATGATCATCTCTCTTACATAGATCACTTCTAGAGAAGATCCTCATGATGTTAGTATATATATGGAAGATATGGATACCGGTATTCACTCATACATGGAAAAAATTTATTGGTTCTAATTATTAGAGGATACAATGATAATCATGATGGGGTGAGATAAAGTTGATGAAGTGTTAATATGGTTTCTTGTGGAAACTCCTATTATTATTATTTTTGGGACCCTGACCCCCTACATAGGTGCTTGTATAATCTTGGGGAGATTTGGGGACCTGTTTCTTCCTCCGAAGTACAACCCTTCGGGTACCACTACTGAAGGGGATTATCCCTCGTAGAAGTTGGAGATGTCAGTGAACGAGCTCGCTAGGCAATGGAGAATATAGAGGCCACTCATCAAAATAATTTAGGAGAATTTTTACCCCCATCCCCACCCATTATTCATTCAATAGGACTGCCTTCGTGAGACACCACGAAGTGTCGACAGGCATCACAACCTGTGATATGTCTAATGTCAGGAATAACAGGTTGTTTTTGTATCTATTTATCTAGTTTTCATGTCATGTATTTTCATGTGATGAATTTTCATATAACACATGAAATGATGTAGGCATACTAATTAATTAGGCAGAAACCATCGAGGGGCCTATGGTGCATACAACTTTAGAAGTAGATACAATGCTGGTGATTGTACCTAAAGAAGATGTGGAATGAAAATAAGGTGAATCAATCACAGAGGTCCTGATACCTAAGGGGTAACGATATCCTGTTCAAAAAACCTATGATCCATTTATATAAGTTCCATGAGGAGGGGGTGATGATTTTGTTGATTTTGTAGATTTCATACCTATGGAGAGTACAATTTTTAAATGATAGAAAAATATAGCACAAAGAGAGTCGAACATAAATGTATCCCCTTGTTCTCTAATGGGTTTTCTTGTGAGATCAATATGAATGAATGTCCCTTTGGATTACATTTCACTAGCTGAGCCTGAGCCCATTCCATGGGGGTATCGGGATAAACTATAAGTCATCCTTCAGACAGAGGATACCACTATGATTTTCCCCGATGATGGGGCCATGGTGGTTAGGGGTGTCAATGTTTAAAAAAGTGATGGGGTTTTCACCACCAGTATATCCAATAATTTTTAATTCATTTTTTAGATATTAACTATTTAAATATTATAATTCTAGAATTAGGACCACGAGTATTTTCATTTGTAGTTTATTCTTCATCATTTCACCCTACTAACATTAAATGAGATCTAAAAGCCACCGATTCAAATAATATGGACATTGCTTAGTCAAGACCCTCTCTAGTAGAAATTATATCAGGATATGTTCCACCATTCAAGAGTGATTATATGGTGGACCAAGAGGATCTAGAGAAATTCGTGTTTCCGATCAGATAATATGGAAAGTTATCATTGAGATGATTCCTGGGACCCCCTAGAAAGCAAGCCAATAAAACTACCCAAATTTCATCACCAATTACCATGTATTGGGTATTGTGGTTGGATTATCATTAAATACATGATAGAATAAATCAATTGATTTTTATCTGGGAGATAAATAACATACTACATTATTGCCATTCAACTGTAGAGTCCAAGACCCACCTGTCACAGTGAGGATGATCATTCTTAATGAAACAGATGAGTATGCTGGGATAGACATTATGCGATATAGAAAATTTTCTGAGGAGAGGACCTCAGATGAGTGGCTTTTTCAAGAGGTGGGGAATACTAATAATGAAATATAGAAGTTCATGAAATATTTTTCTTTTACTGGGGAATTTTTTTCTGATGGGAAATGACTCATGATAGGGGCAGAGAAAGTGGGGTAGGATGCCACTTAGAGGATGGAGGCCCTATAGGATGGAGCTAATACGGAAACTGAAACTTTTTCCAAAATACTGTGAGCCATATAGGACTCAGATCAGGTGATGATTCATCTATGTGAATCTGTTGAGCGATCATTATGACTGTGATGTCCTAGTCATTTGATGAGACACCAAGCTACCTATATTCCTCCTTTTTCATTATTTTATTGAAAACATATTACCTCATCTATTACAATTCTTTATTTTAGCATTTTTTGGATGAAGTCAATCCAAATTTACACTGGGCTCTAATAAATAATCTCTTATATGACTTGATTTGATTCATCAGGAGATATCAATTCCAACCACAACCTAGGATAGTCATTTTGACATAGTTATGTAATACTATAATTTTTTGTTTAGAATAGGGAATCAGTGAGTGTAGTGTTGACAATTTCTAGGGGTAAATGGAGAAACCTATAAAACTTTTCCTCATTTTTACATCCGTAATGTTTTCTTAAGTCCAATGTGGTATGGCCTTAGCAGGAATGACTTTAATTTTTCTATGGCTATCTTTTTGGGTTTTCAAATTAATAAGTTTTGTTCCTTTTGTATTTTCTTTTTTATTTCTCAATTCATCTCATAATAATTATAAGAATTGTTTTAGTGAAATGGGACACGAATTTTACCCAAGGTTATGTTTGAGTGTTTTCAAAATAGTGATCATTGTGTATCTTTTTTTGAGATGTTTATGGTTTTTCAAGAAGGACTAATGCAACTGATGTTTTTGGTAAAAAATATTTGACCATGAATTATGGGATGATGACCCCAGTGGATGCTTTTCGATGAGAATGTACCAATCAATTTTCAGACATATCAGGGGATCCTTAGGCCTTGGATTTATGATTTCATGATCCAATATATTTTATGAGGCAAGTATGTGATGAGTAAAAGCAATATTAGTTTCCATCATGGTGTTGTTCGGGTATAAAGAGATAGGAGAGGTGTCTACTGAAGAATAATTTTCCTATGGATGAGTGGAATTTTTATGTTGGAAACATATTCATAACCAATAGAGGCATATTATTAATATTAAGACAAAGGTGTCCTTAGGAAACTGACTTTCCATTTATGATGGCCATTTAGTTTGTGAAAATTCAGATTTCTCAAGACCATGAAGGGTGTCCTACCAAGGGAATGATGTCTAAGAATGAATTGAGAATAAATATCGGCACTATCCGTGATTGAGAAACCAATCATACACAAATTGTTCCTATATAATAGAGGGTTTGAGTAAGGTTCAATTTTCTTTTATGTGACTAAGACATAGTCAATGCAATTTAACATCTAAAAAAATCAACATTCAAGGGATTTTGTTTATGGTCACTTACTTTTTACTGAGAGATAAACAACTTTCCATTTTCAAGGTAATCTGTCCAACAATACTCGATTAAATTTAGGAATGAATGGTAAAGGTTTACGCTGTAATAGTGGGATTTACAAATCCATAGAGTGACTGATACAAGAACATCATTAGGGGTGTACAGAGATAAAGGAGGTCTACCCTAAAAATGAATTTGTATTTGGTTGATAATCTTTTTTTGGTCGGTGACTTCTGAGAGCCAACTAGGGTATATGGTGCATATTCAAAAAAATGTTTCTTTGAGATATTGATCCACTATTTTCAATGGACTAGGAGGTTTATGGACACACCGAATTCCCAGAAACAGAGTTTGGTTTTTCAAATAAATGTTCTGGAATTTGAAAGGAGAATTTCATGTGAAAATTTTCAAGACAATGGATGGAACTATTTTCCTCACAATGTTCTTTCCCATATGTATGAAGTCGAAATTTTTCACCATTAAGGCTGGGCCTGATACAGATGGTTAAGGTATCACTATATATTTCTTCCAAACACGAATCATTTCATATATTTTTCTAGAAAGGTTTCCACACACATTGATTAAACTCTTGTGTGGGTAGTGGAATTTTTCTCTTTGAATATGGGACCATGAGTTGGTTAAGATTTGTATTGGACCCTCCTATGTAAGTTTAGGTCATGTATAAGAGGGTGGGGGAATTTTTTTTACTATGGTTAGATAAGAATATATGATCTGAGTAATGCTATTTATCCCTTCAAAGTGAGAAACATTACTCATTTATTTCTCTATGTGGAAGTTCCCTCTTCCAATTTGAACCATACACATGATAGTGGGGACATATCATATCTTATAGCTATAAAAAAGATTGATGATTTAGGATTCACTACATATCTTGTTATAATAAGAATCAATCCATTCATAGTTCCAAGAAATCATAGAGGCTAGTGTTGTGTGACTAGAAAATAAACCACATAGTTTGATGTTTTATGGTAAGGATGACATAGGGTCTTTTAGTTTTAGGTCATACTACTAGGACCAATTTTCAATGAAATGAATAATAATAAATGGTTTATCAGCCTGGAATATCTAGACATGCCTCATATGTGAGGGGAAGGAAAATTTCATCCATGATTTTGGTGGTTCTCAGATTAGGAAAAATGATATGGGGTCAAAATTCCCTTGGGGATTATAGATATAGAACATGCCTCTTTAGAGGATAAATTCTCCTTTTGTTGACAAGCCTTTTTTGTTGGTAACATAAGTAGAGAATACTAGGGAATATTATACATAGTCAAACATATGTATCTTTAGGAAACTAACCCTCTATCGATGATGGACCAAAAAATATTGTGGGGATATGAAATTTATCAGGACATAAAGTATGATAAAGGAATAGAATGTTTCTGAGTACATAGGAATTATTTGTACCATGATTGGCTATAGAGTGTGAGGTACCTAACATAGAATTGACTCATATGTTGGATGAGACATTTCTATTTCCTTTACGGATCCCTAAATTTGGGAACCCAAATTGGAGGTACCCTGTATAGAATTATATTTATATGTTGGAGATGGGGGATTTTTTCCTTTTCCCTAGGGCTAGGATTATGACATTACTTCTAGGCTTCAGTTTTTTCCTCATAAATTATAGAATCTAGAAACATTTATTTTTTAGGTTCCAGATAGTCAAATGTTATACAGTAAGGACGCCGACCATGAAGTTTGACATCGTGTTTTAAGGATATTGGTTCCTTGATATGAATTGATATTCCTAGATCATGTGGGCTACCTCTACTGAAACTCATAACCCCACTTGATCAATGATCTTTATAAGAAACAAGGGGTGGAAAAGGTTTATTCCTCCAAAAAAGGAAAAACGTTAAAGATAAAATATTTTGGGTTTTGTGCTAGATAGACTAAGTTGAAAGATGTAGAAGTCACTACATATCTCATTAGAGTGTGAATCATGCCATACATTATTCTAGAACTCCATACATATGATGTTCTGATCCATACATAGTGAGGGGGGGGGGTTTGGTTTCCAATTGATTATATTGATTGCTTCGACTAGACCTAGGATTGGAGATCCATGTGTCACTACACATCCTGTGTGGACATGAATCAAAAAACACATAGTTATTGGGAATATTCCCTACACCAATCTGGATCATGTGCCAAGAGAAGGAATTTTACTTTAGGATGACCTATAAATGGATGAGCCTTCTTTATAGTCCACTACATCAATTTTTTTATATTAAGGGGAGGGGGAATTTATCATATTTCATAAATAGGAATAGGAAAAGTTGTATTGAAATCACTATATATCATATTTTAATGGGAATAAGGACACACATATTTAATGTAAAACCATGCAGTTAAATTTCATGCACAAAGTATATTCCTCATGAAAATTAATGTATTATGGTAAGGATGTGGGTCACTCGACTTGGAAGGAAACTAGAATTGTTTCAAGGGCTATGAATTGATTTCTAGTCACAACTATGTATCATGTGTGGATAATAATCAAGACACACATAGTTATGGTTGAATTGTACAGTTTAGTGTCATGCGACTAGGAAATTCTGTTGTGTAGTTTAACATCGTGCGGTAATGACGTTGATGACTCGATGTGATATAATTATCATTGAGTCTGGGTAAAAAAGTATAGATTCAAACATCAAAACATATCCAGTGATGGAAGGAATGAAGAAACACACAGTTCTTTAATGAAATCTATCCACATAAATCTGGCCCGTATATAGGGAGGGGAAGTTTTTACTTTTGGGGTGGCTATCCTAGGATGTAAGATCCGACCTTCACTATATATCTTTGTAAATGATAATAAATTTAAATTTAGCACTCCATCATTACATGGTAGGAGAGAAATGCCAGAGGGTTTTTTCTTCCAGGTGAGGAAATGAAGGCGTTGTTTTCTACGAGACGAGGCCTCCCACAGCTGTCTTGCAGCGTCCTATTGTTTTGGTATTTGGTAAGGATGTGGTTTATCATCACATGATAAGGAAGTCTATCATTGATTTCTCTCATAACTATTCACTTTAGTTATAATAGGTTTATCTTATGGTTAGGGTCTACCCCTTCATGATCAAAATTAAATTATAGTTAATATATTTTTATTGAAAATTTAATTTTTAAACCTTTTATGTCCTTATTATTCCTTCATTTTAGTTAAAAATTATATAAGTGTTAATATTTTTTTTATTTTATGACAACAAAAATTATATTTATCATATAGAAATAATTAATGGTATTTATAAAAATAACAAATTTCAAAACATAACAAATACAACTCTTTGAAAAATAACCATTTTAGTATTAAATAATTTGGAACACATCATATTAAAATTAATCAATCATCCTATATACCTTTAATTTTATCAATCTGTTGGAATTAAAATATTTATATTAATTTTATTATCACAAAAAACCTTTCCTTAATAATAATAATATTCTATAATATCCTCGGATATGGTTCAAAGAGATGCAATCCC
Source organism: Viscum album (assembly GCA_963277665.1). Classification (NCBI taxonomy): domain Eukaryota; kingdom Viridiplantae; phylum Streptophyta; class Magnoliopsida; order Santalales; family Viscaceae; genus Viscum; species Viscum album. The sequence goes on along the minus strand of OY728155.1, from coordinate 77,804,385 downwards.
AACAAAATATTATTAAAAATATAAAAATTCATAATAGGTAAGTTTTAAATGGGTGTAAAAACCACCCATGGAATTGGAATAACAATAGAAAATAAAATCATATTTTAGATATGTAAAACCAATATGATCTATAATTCTATACATCCCTCTTTCACAATTCATCGACTTCCATATTAGCCTCTTTATAGATGTGAGCAACCATGAAATTTATCTTCTCTAAGAGGTAATGAAAGTATATCCCTTCCTTTTAGATATTACATGGAACCATGGATGATTTATTCCCCAAAATATAGAAACAAAACAATATTTAACATTAAATTCATTTTTTATATCAACAAAGAAGCATGACATAGTTGACTATAGTAATGAATTTTGGAATCTCGATTTCCAAGGAAATGTGGGTACCATCGGTTTGTGGAATGAATCCATTGAAAAAACCATAATATTTTAAAAACATATCTCCCAAAGAAAATATTTTGGTTCTCTATGAGCTACCCCATAAACATTAACATTAATGTAGTGTGTGATTTGTGGGATGAGTCACACAAATTTGGGTTTGGTGCGCTTTCTAGGAACCCCTTTAACCCCCAATAATATGGTAATGATGAGGTATTATATATTATTATTCTTACATCCCACATATTTATTATATTATATTTTTATATCCCTCCTAACAATAAAAATGATATATTTGAAATATATACCAGATTTATTTAGCTTACAAAGATTAATAAAAGTTTTGTTGAATAATCTCGCTACATATAATTCACTTTATGTAGTAGGATAGTCTTTGTATCCAATCTATCTTGAGATATTCTTCCATCAAGAGAATGTTGTGCCATACTTTCCATAACATAAGATTTCTAGTTGTAGGGATGAAGTGTTTCCTGAAAAGTTTCATCCACCTTGTTCTTCCTTCAACAATAACACATTGCGTTTGATAATGTAAACTAGATATGAGAATACTTATTCATGAATTCTTCTAGAAAAAAAAAATAAATTCATGATTTGGTTTTCAATTGATTTAATCAATCCCCAAATCTATTTTTATTTATTGATGGTGTATAAAATACATTTATGAGATGATAGTATTCACATGTAATAGACATGTAGCTTGGGATAATGTTTTACATTTCCAACTATTGAGATTTGATAGAATTTGTTTAGCAATAACATTATGATAGCTTGCTAAAACGCTTCCATAAAAAAGAGGAACACAAATGTTGTTGAATGTTTGGCCACCTCAAGTTGGGAAATCTGAGAGAGACATATACTATTCCAAAACGATCATGTATCAGTATCAATGAAGAATAAATTTAAGTTGGCGAAGGCCTATCATATAACTGTATCATATACGGAATTCATGAGAACTTTTGATGGAGCATGATAGGAAGAGTAAAGTTAGTGAATTCCAAAAAAAGGAGGGATTATTCGAAGACATACATGATGGTTTGTGATGAGTCAATTAACCAATTGTTTGAGGAAGTTAGTCTGGTTATGAGGATAAGGATTTTAGAGAGAGTTACGGAGAACCAATGGGAAGATTGTAACTATGAGTTGTAGTGTAAAGACCCTTTAGTGGGTCTTTAGATAACAAGATGAGTTGTTGTGTGAGCATGGTGAGAGAAAATTATGTATAACTAATTCATGTTAAATAGTCAAATTATCTATTATTACAGGGAATGATAAGTAATATAAGGGGGTAAGATTTAAAGGAAATAACTTATAACTCATGAATTTATTGTTATTTTATATAATACATCAATTAGTTAAGGATGTGAGACATACAAAGGAGAGGATCGATACTAAATCAGACTAAGAGGTTGCACTAAAGAGAACTAATTCATAAAAATGAAGAAGATATAATCGATTCAACCAACCTACATTTATTGATCCATTTATCCAAGGCAATATAGCTTGTATTTGAAAAGTCATCTCTTTGATCACTGAAAAAACCACAGGGGGTGAATCAATGATCCAATTTATTTTTATGTTTACTTGTTGAAACATCCCTCATCACAAGTTAAATAGAATCATGATCACTATTGAATATTTAGACATAAAGGTAAAATAATATTTAAAATATTCACCTATAAACTCAAGTAGGTTTGTCCTTGAAATGAATTAGATTTAATTTAGACTATACTACCCACTTGTTTCAACATGTTCGTACAAGAAGAATGGTTTATCATTGTACTCGTGTTACAAAAATTATCCCAATTATGATGAATCTTCTCTAACTATTAAAATGATAAATTAATTGAAATAAATATTAATAAATCCTTCTATACATAGACTTTAATTGTTCATGTAATTATAATCATCTCATTCCTCTTAGCCAACTTGTAGAAACAAATATAATATCACTTCAATCTATGATAATTTACACACCACATCCTTAGTCCTCTTAAATTCTTATTCTTTATATGTTATTAGTCTACTCAACTCACACCGTACTTACAAAACTCACATCCTTAACACAGTAGTAATAATAAATAATAAAAGCTAATACACATATAAAATTTTATGTGACACCTTCATCTTCCATTAAACAAATCAACTACCCAACATCCTTTTGAGCCATATGATCCTTTTGAAGTGATTTTACATAATTAATACTTCAAAAATTACATCACTAATTTATTTTTAGATACAATATATCGTTAACGAATATATTTCATCGAAACTATTCATAACTGAAGAAAACCTTCCATCAAGACTTTCACTATCGACCGATGTAGAATGATTGGTCATTTATCCTTGAAAATGATTTGATCCATGGATGTATTCCTTATTTTATCGGTAATTGTTTCTTTCATATTTACCTCTTGAACACATCATCTTAAATCATGGTCGTGGTTCATCTATTTTTCTAGTTTTAACAAGTCACACCATCTATCTTCCCCGACTACCTTAATACACCCACGCTGTATTAGTGGGATAGACCATTTCACATATATAGAAATAATGAAACCCATGGGGACCACCACAACCATTTTGGCCTGGGTGATTCATATTGGAACTCTATAATATCACACCAACCATGTAAATGATCCACTGTGGGTGTGGGATTTCTCATTTTCTGACTGACTTCTCATTAACACAACCTACAACATGGATGTGGCCTTCTTATATTGGGCCTCCATTATTCCAAAACCATTATCATTTCAAAACAATTCCAATAACCAACTAGGCTCCTAAATCATTATAGAAGTATTTATTCATTATCATCCAATAATGATATATAACAGGGAATATCAGTTTACAAGAAATCAACATATATTGACATAGAATATTATTTATGTGTTTAAAAAAACAAACAATCTCATCCATATGCTACTAAAAACTTAATCACTTCACTTGTCATAATAAACCATCTCTTCACCTCTTGGGCTCAACAATCTACCCCTCTTTAATTTTTTTTCAATCAAGGAATTGAAATATCTATGAAAATCTTAATTTTTTAAAATCGATCATCATTAAAAAGTTATAAGCCAACACAAGTGACCTTAGTGTAGGAAACATGAATATTTAATAAAAAATATGATCTCCATATGATATTGTTTTTATTTATAGTTTCCAAAACATAGACATAAAATATTCAATTATAAACCCATAATCATATCCTAAGCTTTTAAAACAATATGAATTAAAATAACAAGTTACAATAAAATGTTCAAATAGTTCATCACATGATGAAATCATGTTTTACACCATTAATAACTATCTAAAAATATATGATTTCTTTTATGAGATAATTAACCCTAAGGTAACACATATCAACATACACCCCTCTATAATATAATATCCACTTTCATAAATCTTAGGAAGATTAACATAAGGGAAATATTTTGGTTGTTATTATTTCTACCTCATTGAAAAAAATATCAAAAAATGTTGTAGGGTATAGTTACACAAAAAATTTTACATATAAATAATGTGGATGAACACATAAATATAACATCGAATTATGAAATGATATTTTTGATAGTTCCCTAGTGAAAACTTCTGCAATCTACTCCATTGTAAAAAAAATTAAAATTTTAACTTTTTCCTATCAAATATCTATTTAATAAAGTGAATTCTAATATTAATGTCCTTGGATATTGATTTTAGAACAGTATTCCTTGAATTATTGGCATCAATTTTATTATCACTTCCCAAAATAAGAAAAAACTTCACTTACAATAGTGAAATCATCTAATACAGTCTAAATCCACATAAGTTGTTTTTAGGTATGAGTGGAATAAATATATTAATATTTCCAAGTTATAAAAGGTCCAAAAAATATACATCATTTAAATCAAATATATAAACCATACTATATTAAAGAAGTATCCACCAGATGTAGAATTAATATCAACTCTTCCAAACCAATGTGCATTTGAATGACCAAACAGATCAAACTTCACTTTACTGTCATATTTCAAACCATAGTCCAATGCACATTTTATTTATATGATTATTCTAATTCCATACTTGAAATGTGAATTGTTTGGGTCGTTTTGATATCAATAATGAATTATAACAAAATATATAATATTTTTTCTTGAAGATATAAAGTATAGTAGACTACCACATAACTTCTAGAATTCTATTAGATCCACACCCTTCTCATTTCAACATTGAAAAATTTAGTTCTTATTGATATTAGTGTACAAACTAGAATTGAATAATCCATTTTAAAGATATTAAACGTTTCATTAAAAATATTTTATTGATATAGTAAAATAATATTTTCCTAGAAAAATTTCTAATATATAAAAGCATGTCATCTCACTACACAAAGACATCTTGAAAATCTTCTTCATTTCTTCTGGAAATAATTCAAAAACACCTGCATCAATGTCAACAGAAAATTTCTTCTTTATAAATGATATTAATAAGATATATATCCTTATCATATTTAAGGAAAATATTATTGTCAACACATGCTTTTCTAATTTGCTTCTTAATCATATAGGTGTCCTAATTTGAATACCATGATCCTAGAGATTTCATTAGACCATATGTAATATTTTTTTTAATGTTGGAACAAAATTATCATTTATTGAAAGAAAGAAACTACATTCTTGTTTTTTATAAATGTTCTATTCCAATTCACCATTGGGGAAGGATGACTTGGCATATAATTGTAATATAGTTCATTATAATTGTGTTTTAATGGAAATAAAAACTAATATAGTTTGAAAAATTGAAACTGTTGAAAAGTTCATGTCAAAGTCAACTCCTTCAGCATATGAATATTTTTTACACAGTAATCATACATTATTTCTCACAAATTTATGATTTTCATTCATTATGTTTCAGAACACCCACATTGGATAAATGATGTAATTATATATTGGATTTGGTACTAACTACGAGTTTGGATTATTTTCTATCTAATCTGAAGTTTCATTAATAACATCAATAGACATTTTATTTTTCATTTCTTATTTTACAAATATTGACTTAACATGATAAAATAATGAGATATGAGTGATTATTCTAAGAGTACATACTATTTGAATATATTTTCCATGTTTTCCAATGACTTGTTAAACGATAACTTGTCTTACCAGGCTCGTATTATTGGAAAAACATTATTCAACACTTTAATGTGAAAAATAAACTTTATCAACATGAAATTCTTCATAATTCACATCATTTTCTAAAACATCTCATTTTTATTCTATATAAATAGATCTGTCACCATCATTTCTATAACTTTATTCCCCATTTGAGTGTTCACTATTTGTGTGTTCCATCACCTTCACATGAATATAATTAACAATATTCTATATATATATATATATATATTTTAAAATGATATCCTCTTTTATTTAGTGGATAACCAAGGATGATACCATCAATATCTCTTCTTACAAATTTTCATATATGTTTACCTTTAAATTTAATAATTCAAGGGATTCTAAATTCACGTAGATACTTAAATCATGTAGATTTAATATAACCAATATCATATGGTGACAAATCATAATTTTGAATATATAGAAAATGGTTTTGAATCTGTTTCGTCTAATCTAATAGCTTTTATCTATAAAAAATCATATGTGTTAGTCCTTAATAATATGGTATGCGAAATATCCACATGACTTCTACTCCATTGTTTAACTATATAATTTTTTTGAGTTTTGTGTGAGGCACTATGTTCATGTCAGATTCTATGTTTTTCATGATACATGACATATCTTACTCTACTTTACTCAACACTATTTTCTTTTTGAATCTTCCGCAAAGAGTAACTACAGTCTTCCTCTAGTACTTCTCCTAAAATTATTGGTCCTTTTCAGAGCCTCTAATTTATTCTTCAAAAATATAATACCTGTAATGTGAGTAAATTCATCAATAAATGAATCAAAATACTTATCTATATTTGATTATTTCTTACACCTAGGCCAAAAAATGTCATATTGAAATAAATACAATGGATTATTAGATTTTATTGCTGCATTCATATATAGAGTATTAATTTTTTTTCCATTTTGATAAGAAGAACTCATCTAATTATTTTATCTATTAAAATTTGAAACATCTTGATCATTAAATAAATGAATAATATTTCACATATTATTCTGCCCATGATTTTTATCCGTCGATGTGACATTTTATTTTCTTATTTTATGCTCAAATAACCATATTTTCAAAAATCACTATTCAGAAAATAATTTACGCTTACATGTATTCCTTTTGTAAGGATACGTCCATATTTCAAGATGTTCAAAACAGAACAATCTTCTAAAAGATCACATAATTTCCTTCATCACATAACTGAGACATGCTAAGAAGATTTTGTTTTAGACATTACATATATAATGTCTTCCACTATTTAAATTGACCATTAACAATCAATCACTACTAGAATATGAAATACATGCGATGAGTTATTTGTGATAAGGTCTCGTCATAAATGAATCGTAGCTGAATAGAGTGTCTATTATTTTGTGTGATGGGTCATCACACCTATTTTTGCAACAAGGGACCCACCCTTTGAAAAAATAATTTACCAGTTATATATATGTCAACTTTTGTTATGAGATTGATATCTCATTTTAAATAGTTATTTTTTATGGGTGATGAATCACATCAAAAATAATAAAAAAATATATAAAATTTCAAAAAAAACATCATAATAATGTAAAAAATGTATCCTATAAAACTGTAAATACCTGAATTAAGAAAAAAATTAAAAAAAATTGATTAAAATGATTATCATAATAATTATGTGAAAAAAATATACAAACCATTGAGAAGGGTGAGGGTCATCATGAGTAGGTGGTGGAGGGAACTCCATCCCAATAACTTGTTCCATGAATCACTTGTACTCCATCATTTACTATTACTGTTACACATGTCGTCGACACTACTCCTCATGTTGCAACTCATGGTATCGATGAAACTCTTCCTACTCTCTATTAATTGTCTATATAACCTCATAATGATCTCATAGCTTATCCCTATACTATAGAACTGATGGTGAAGATTATACAAGATCTCCTCTCGAGTTGTACGTGGAGAATAAATCATTACAACAATAAATGCTAGATGTCAACCAAGAAATAATACCAAAAACTCAACCTTTCTAGAATGCATGTTGTGTCGTGGACTCATATTATTGATTCAAATTAAATTTAAAATTAAAATAGTTAATATATTAATTTCAGTTAATTTTAAAAAACAAAAAAAAATTAATTAGGGTAATCTAAGGATGCTAACCCCAAGTAATATTTCCAATTATAAGATCTATGAACATAGTCTTATAAACATTGAATTCAATAGTAAGAGGTTGCTCGACTGCCAATATAACAAATAAAACAAATAGTTTACATTTACAATTATATAAATTATTAAATATAAGTACTTACCGGATGCCATTAATGAATACTGAATGTATGACTACAACCTCCATGCTTGGATTCCTGTATCACCCATTTTTTCTAACCTACTGATGATGTGCTCTAAAAAAAATCTATCTTCTAGTTTGACCATTTTCCATCCCAAACTAGAGAGTATATATAAAAATATTGATGGATTTAGTAAGACATATAATAAAAATATGACACCGTCTTTCTTCATGGATATATTCATCATATTGTATAAAAACTGATTGTCATGATCTTACATGAAGGCCTCCCAAGCCTCCCTGATAGAAGTCCTCATGCTATCATCGATAGGATTCCCTAATCCATTAAAATAATTAATTATAGATAGATAATAATTAAATAAATTTAAAAATAACTAGTATACATTAATGTACCATCTAATGATCAAACATGTGTTTCAAACATGAAATAGAATATGATCCCGTGTTAACTATGCTTCAGAAAAATAATTCCACAGAATAGAACTCCCTTGTCCAACATCTATATGCGAACAATTGTTAGGAAAAGAAAAAATAACAAAACAATTAGTACATAAATAATTAATGAAAATTAATGATAATGAAAATTAACCAAATTACACAAATTTTTATATATTTTCATGCATTGATCAAAATAATTATTTGTATGTCACTCTAGAATAGGGTCAAGATTTATCAATCTTAGAAGATCATGAACACCTATGAGTTGATGGTGCACTGCCTACAATCCAAGGGTATTGTGATAATGCACTAGGCTCATCACTAGGAATCAAAACATCCTAGAGGCTATGAAAAATCTCATCAAAAGTCCCTTCATCCATATTCAATATGATAAAATGTGGTAAAAAATTAATTAAAAATGATTATTATAAATATATATATTAATAATAACAATAACAAATATATTATGGTTCCATTCATCACGTTCATCCTCATACTCACATATAATAGTGTCAATATATTTATCTTTATCCTCAATATCCTAAATTTCCATATGTGTTTCAACTTCATCATATCAAGTAAATTCAAATTCATTTGATACATCTCCATAATCATCATAACCATTTACCAATAACTATATTGTGTAATTGTTAGTATTCATGTCTATTCATTGAAAAGATTCATTTAGATTTGCCTTTTAAAAAATTTTAATTCCTTGCACTTCAATAAAACCACATTCACTTTACATAAACTGATTTTCATGGGGTTGAATTTTTATAATTCTCCATGAATCAATTAATTATCTTGAAGAAGTACAGTAATTTGAAAAAAAATATTATGTGCCTGATGAGGTAAAAAATTCGATCATATACTACAAGAAGAAATTTATATTAAATTTAGATGATTCCATGTCACAAATGAGCACACAATCACAAATTAGTATGAAACTAATGACAGTTAAATATCTTTACATAATTCTATCTCAATAAAAAAAGTTCAATTATTTAATCTAACATACCAGAAAAGCCTACCTCACTTTTTTTATAATGAGACCCTCTCATGAAAATACCACTATTAATTTTTTTGTTTTTCCATATATATGTGTATGAAATTGAAAAACATTCGCCACATATTCAGTATAAAATTTAACTATTTTTATTGTGGGTCACTCATTACACAAAATCAGTTATCAATTTTATCGGTATCTTGTTATACCTAAAAAAGTTCAAAAAAATAAACAATATAAAAAATAATAAATTTATTGAATAAGTTAAAATATAAAAAATTTACATTACTTGTCATTAAAACAAGTTAGAAAAATTAATTTTTCTCTGTTCTTCAAGAGAAGTAGGTGTAAAATTTTGAAACAATTTCTTGATATGATTATCATATAATATATAAATAAAATAATATTAGTTAACCATTACCACTCATTATCATTAATTCCAATTAATTTAAACTCATTGCCTTTTATGTTTTATTAATTACTACTCATTAAAACTAATTTTAACTAACTATCATTTATTAGAGATAGTTTCTTATAATTTCAACTCATTTCTAGTATTTATTAATAATTAGCAGCCAAAAGTGCTATTTTTTACTAATTACCACTCATTATTGGTATTTAATACTAATTACCTCTCATTTAATTTATTTGTTTTACTAATTACCAGTATTTTCGGGTATTGTATTCCAATTTCCTCTCAGTACCACTAATATTTACAAATTAACATTAATTTCCAAAATATTTTACTAATTACCACTAATATTTACTAATTAATTCTCTGTACCTGAACTTTTTACTAATTACCACCAATTATTCACAATTTTTACTAATTACCACTCATTATCTGTATATTTTATTAATTACCACTCATTTACATTAATGTTTAGTAGTTAATCCTAGTTTATGCTAATTTTTATCAATTACCTTTTATTACTGCTTATTTTTAACCATTATCACACATTACCAGAAATGTTTACTAGATACGGCTCAATATCGATAATTGTTTTTTCTAATTAGAGATTTTTACAAAACATTTACACTTATTAACACTCATTATCAGTAATTGTTACTAATTACCATTCGCTACCACTTATATTTTCTATTTAGTACTCATTAATGATAATTTTTATTAATTCCTTCTCATCACCACAAATTTGTACTAATTCTCACAAATTACCGCTAAATTTTATAATTTATCGCACCGAATCAATAATTTTTATTAATTCCATATAATAACCCAAACCCTAGTAGCACAGTATTAGTTCATTAATTTATAACATTGGCATGAGAAATAAGGAATCAAATCTTGAAGAACAAAGTAGTTTGGTATTATTGGTAAACAAGATACATACTTTAAGACCCCATTAAATTTTAAAACATAAAATAAAGAAGTGTTTCATTGAGTCTACCATTATTCCCCCCGTATATAACCCTAAATATCCATTATAATATTCTTCTTGTAATTTTGGGAAAAATTGAAACATATGAAAGGGTTGAGATCAAATGCTCATTAAGGGTAAACATACACTGGATGTTATGAGTAAATATGACATAAACAATATGGCAAGGTAAATAACTTAACACAGGACATTAAAATAATCTCATGAGCTCAAAAACATAACAATTGAAGTTATACTAGTTTAACAATCACATGTAATATTAATTACAAATATCATAATGATGGAAGGCACAATGCTGATCATATGAAACACACCATCGGGTTCTCTTCCAAGATATCTAAAAATAAATGATTAAGGCCTTTGTGAAATCCATGCCTGAATATAAATGAGAAAGGGCTCAGTGAAATCCATATCGAATTTTCTAATGGGACATACCGATGCATCAAGGGGCTATAGAGGTCCCTTATCATCACTTAATATGTCCAATACATTTCTCATATGAAAAGGGTGAATCATAAACAACATAAATATTATTATTGAAAACTATCTTAAGAAATATGAATACATAAACCATAAACCATGAATGGAATAAAAATAACACAAATATAGTAAAAAAAATCTTAGACCATTAAAAAATTTGGTAGGTGTTATCATAATTGATAATCCACAATGATGTAAAATATTTAGTAAAGTTTGTTGATATAGATGAAGATACTTTTAAATGAGATATTTTTTTAGGAAAATAATATTTAAACCATCCAAAGTGTCCTATACTAGTTTGAAACATTTATATCATAATACCTATGAAGGGATAACATCAAATAAAATATATAATATCATATGAATAAATAAATTCATGATATGATTTATCAAATGGACGTACATACACCTAACATAAGAAATAATTGGTGAACAAGATATATATCTCATAGAAGTAATTGTGAGTCGAGAAAACTCTTATACTACGCTTCCTTTTGTTGAACATGATTTAAACTCATTAATAATAGTTTTAATAATGTTATTATGTTATACCAAAAAAATATTCATATTTATGATATCATATATGATCCTATTATATTATTCTATCAGTCTTTTGTTGATAATATTTCATTACTACGCATATTTCAGCTGTTAAATGTTTTATTTTACTATGCATGGTCTTTTCATGTAAGTCTTGTTTATTATGACTATGATATACTTAATTCGTATCCATGACTATATTGTGGTCATATATGTCATATTTATTCATTATTTACATTTTTAAAATCTTTTTTGAATGGTTATCACCAAAAATAAATCAAATTGCGTTGTGGAGAAGGTAGTCCATACATACACACAAGTGATGATATCATTCCATTAATGGTGAATGTGTAAAGAATTGGATGGTATATTAATTATAAAGAATAAATATCATTTAATAATTACTATATATGTATTATCCCTCATTATACTAATCCAAATAAATTTATGATGAAAAATAGATTACACAACGGTGTGTAGATGGTAAGTTGTATGTACGCATGCGTGATGCATTCATTTATCGTAGGATCGATAAAAGGGGGAATATTGTTGTACCATAATCATAATAAAAAAATAAGAAAATAAATGATACATTATTGAATTCTTAATAATGGAATTAACATATGAAGAGGACGTGGAAGAATAAACAAACTTGTTAGAGTAAAAAAGACGATTACCTCTTCTCTAATAGAATTTCTTTAATATATTCTTTAGTGATCTTTGGTGGGTCCCTTGGAAGATAAATCACCTATATAACAGAACTATGTATGTTTATAATAGAAATGGGAATTTTTTTGATGAGTTATACTTCTAAAACTGGTGTGAGTAAGTGTGGGAGGATGTGCCTTTTTATAACTGTGTTGCTGAGTACTTTGAGAAAACATCAAAATATTAAAATATAATAAGTTTATTCTAGATCCAAAGAAATTAAAATTTTCTATAAATTAACATGGGAAGACATTTTAAACTACAACTTATCCAATTGGTTATTATTTATTACTTTTATGATTTTAAAATAATTTATAGAAATTTTAATTCATTAAAACATTATTATTATTAAATTTGATACTATACATTTAATTTGACCGAAATACATTAATAATTAGTGTGAATTAGAATGTAATGCTTTAAAATAACTAAAATATATCTAATAGATCAATGAAATTAATTATAAATATTTATTTATCCTAAATTTATAAAAAATAATACTTTTGAAATCAATAATTTTAATTTTTTTATTTATTATATGATTAACATATTAGCATTATAGAAGAATTTAAGGTAATTTTACAACGTATAAATATTAAAAATAAATTATAAATTAAAATATAATTTCATAAGCATCAAAATAGACACTTCTATTTTATATCATGATTTTTCACTATGTGGACTCATAAATGATAGTAAATAAAAAAGAATGTGACATTTTGTGACTATATTTGAATTTAAATAATATATAATTTATTTTTCCTGTGAAAGTGTCCATTAATAAAATAACATTATATCCTAATATGATAAGGGTCGAATACTATTCATCCATTAATTATGATATAGGATTAAGGCACATTATTTCCCTTATCTTTTTGGTTTAACCCTTACTTAAACCTTTAACTCTTACCAGGTCGACATGTGTTTTTACACTTTGAATGTTAATATAGATACAATAAAATGAAAAAATAACCATAAATGAGTAATATATTAAATTTTCATCAATATATAAATAATTTTACTGACTTTTATGTGTTTTTAATTTTTATATGTTTTAATAAAATATTATTAGATTTAAAATATCATTAATTACAATTTTCACACCATTCATTTATTGTCTTTTTAAAATTTATCAATACACAACATAACTACAAAAATTACCATAATACATAACTAATATGTCTACATCCTCTCTAAAATTTTTGGAGGACATAAATTATAAAAAATTATATTAATTATTATACTACTAATGACATTTATTTGATATGTGCATTAATTAAACAATAATCCATCATCATTGTATAACCATTTAAAGTAATTATTTTACCAATAAAAAATATAAATAATTTACCATGATATAGATATATATTTTAATTTTCAAATTAATATTTATATTTTAAGATATATTCTGAATAACCACTTATCAAAAATATAAAACATATTCAAAACATGGGTATGAGATACTGGACTTTTTTTAGAATAATACAATTAAAAGAATTAAAGTCATTAAAGAGGCTCAAAGAGGCCATAAAATAATACAAAATATGATTTTGGTCGGCCATTACTCATCTTATAAAATTAGAAAAAAAATTACAGTAATTTTATAATAATCAAAACCGTCTAAATAAAGCAATTACTAAAAGTACTATTCTTAATATCCTAAAATAAAAAGAACCAATTTAAATAATTTTCACCGAATTGTTAAAAATATTTAAATTTATTTTAAAAATTAAAACTATATAATTTTCATTAATTAATTTGAAATTAGTCCGATTGACAGAATGAGAAAAAAAGTTTTTAAATAAAAAATATTAAAAATATTGAATTTTTTTTATATCCTAATTCAATGTTAAATTGGTTTAATTACCTAATAACGATAAATTTTTTTTTAACAAAATTAGTTTTTAAACCAATTAAAAATATAATTTAACACAATAAATTATTTAGATAAAAAATCTATTTTTAATTGAAATTCAGTAATTTTCACTGTTTATCAAAACGTAAAACATACGAGAAGAATACCAAAACATTATGCAAAAGTACATTTTGATAATAATACTTCAAAGAAAAAGTTTATGATGATAGGTTGAAATTACAACATTTTCAAAATTTTGATTTAAAATAAGTGCATCATCAAAGGGTGGTAAACTATATTTTTATAAAAATGCATATTTTATGAGTAAAATTGGTTGTGTTCTTATATTATGTCTAAAAACACATAGGATGAATATTGAGCATTATGTTGTATATATTTCTTTAATATAGTGCAATGTATTTTATTTTTTTATTTTAATAATATATAACACACTTGTGTAAAATTTAATAGTTTTTATAAAAATATTTCATTTATATTAAAATGGGTTTTTATTAATTTATAATTAACTGGTTACCAAAAAATTCAATAATATATTTTCATATGTTATTTAATCATATTTAGAACCACCAATTTAATACCAGAGAGATAATTTCTTTTTAAATAATATTATTAATAGTATATAATGGTTCATTTAAGCTCAGTGTTTCATGTAGGATAAGCTATCAGAGAGATTAAATTTAAAAGGATACCTACCATAAAATATTTGGGCTTTACATTCTCCCCTCCTTGAATAAATTACTTATTAACAATTTTAAATTGCACATAAAAATTCGTAAGTCGATAGTTGAAAATACCTTTGTGGGAAACCCAGATAGGTAATAGGGTCCATAAAGGTTGCTCTTAAGAGGAGGAAAATGGAGATGAGAAGGTCACTGTAAAACTAGTCTTTAGAATACGACAACATAAGGGGATGTGAAAACATGATGATGGAATAAAAAATAAAACTGTTTAGTTTTAATGGAAAGTGATATAGAACATGGTCATTTGAAATTTAACCAACATGAAACCATATATTTTTGATAGGTTAAAATACCATTTATTTCTTATTAAGACAATTAAACAGATAATGTTTTTATTTCAAAATCCTTTTCCTTAAGTTGAGGAAATTTTTTCTATCTAGATAAAGCACTCATGAAAAGTTACATGATTTCATTCAATGTTATAAGCATCATATTATCCATTGGTTGTGCTTCAATATATTTTACCTTCATTTCATAAACCTGGAGACAGACATTCAAGATGGAATTTATTTGTTATGCTTAAAACACTTTAATGGTTCACTAAATCTACAAGTCATTCCATTAGGATTTAAATGTTTACAAAAACCAAAATGTTTTCCACATAATATCCAAAAAATAATAATTATACCTCAATAAATAGTATCCAATTTTTAACTTAGCCCAATAAAACCTAAAGGCTATTCCAAAATAAATCTTTCAAAATTCATAGTCCAAAGAGTTCTCTAAATTTCCAAAACCAATATTAAGATCAGATTCCGCAAACAATGCAATATAGCCCTTATTTTCCCATACCAAATATTTTATCACCTTGAAAACCATAAAGAATATGATCATGTTTCTAAATCCTTAAATTATAAGTACTCTAGGGAAATGAATATATATCTCATGATTCCTATAACTTGAGAAACATTGATGAAATAATTCTTGAATCTAGAAAACACAAGAACATTAATCATTATACTTAATTATTTAACAATTAAATACAGTTTATCATTTTTTTTACTTAGTAACTATTTCTATTCATTTTTATTTTTTAGTATATTAATCCTCATATGTATAACCATTATGTGTTTAATATGTTTGATTCTAACCATTGACCAAAACCCAATGCACACCCTTAGAAAAATTAGTCATATTGATATAGTCATGAAGAATTATTTACAGGATGTCTAAATGACGAAATATTCTTCTCAATATATAATTCCATTAGTTTAACAAGGTTGACACATGGTCATTAATAAAAATATAATATGATATCCTATACTTAGACATATCATCAATGTCAGCCATGCTAATATTTTTTCTACTATATAGTTTCCTAAATCTAGTTCCAATGTTTTCTACTAAACTTACTTTGATTCCAGATGTAACAAAGTAGACCCCAATATCATAGAGACAGTGCCTTATATTGGAATAAGATACCAGGAATGACATCATGAATGATTTAATAGTTTAGTAATCTTAGAAAACAATATATATATTTAAAATCTATATTACATTTTTAAACATTAAAAAAATGGAGTTTTGTTGACTGTACCATTATTCTCCCCATCGTATAAAACCTAATTTTCAATCATATTATTCGTTGTGGAATCCTTGGGAAAAATTGATGCATATTTAATGGGTGATCTCAAATTCTCAGTAAGGAAATATAAATAGTTGAAGCTACGAATAAATACGTAATAAACAACATAGAAATGTAAATAACTGAAACACATGTCATTTAAATAATCACATGTGCTATGAAACTTAACCATATATATTATACTAGTTAAATAATCATATTTAATATCAATATTTATTCACATAATTAAGGAATTAATAATTTTTGAAATGTAAAACATATTTTTGAGGCCTCAGCCAAGAAATGTGAAAATAAATAGCTAAGGCCTCATCCAATTCCAAAAATGAAAATAAATGGGCATGCCCTCTTCCTTGTCCATATCTGATTTTTCTAATGAGATATAATGAAGCCTCTATGTGTTATAGAAGGCCCCTCCCATCACTATGTATTTCCAATACATTCTTCATATTAATTGGGTGAAACGAAAACAAACATGATCATTCTTATTAAGAAACTAGCATATGAAATATGAATACATTACCCATAAACCATGAATGGTAACAAATTTGAACATCCATAGTCAAACTGAACGTAAACCCTTAAATTACATATATTATATGTTATCATATAAGAAAAAATAAATGTTTTCAATGATTTAACAAAGGATGTTTATATATATTAAGATACATGTAAATGAGAAAATTGAATTTGTTTTTAGGGAAAATAATCTTGAAACATTCTAATGTTCCCTTTAACACTCTGAAATGTCTAAATCATAATCCATGTGAAGGAATATAATTAAATGAAAATTTTCATAAAACGGGAATAAATATATTCATGATAATATATATCAAAGGGCAGAACATCCCCCCCACGAATGGAATAAGTGGTGAACAATGCATATATCTCACATAAGTGGCAGTGAGGTGAGAAAACCATTAGCTTTTGATTACATTAGTTAAACATGAATTATACTATTGTATAATGGTTTTAATCTGGTTATTAACTTATTAAAGAACCATATACAATTTTATGATATCATATATGATCGTCTTATATTATTTTATCCTCTTATTTATTATCAATGTTTGTTTTTACGCTTGTTTTGGATGTTATATTCATAATTTTACACTGCATGTTTCATCAGGTAAGTCCTATTTCAATATGAATAAGATATAAAGATTTCAAATAATAATTATATTAATTTCATATATATAATATTTATTAATCATATATTTTCTTGTTATCATTATTGATTGGTTAAGATGGAAAATGAATCACATCCTGTCTTGGAGATGCTAGACCATATGTATGCACGATTGATGAAATCATTCTCTTAACGGTGAAGGAGTAATGAATTGAATGTTATATTTATTATACAAAATCATTATCATTTCATAAGTATTATATATATTATATCAATAATTATACATATCAAAATAATTTGGTGATGAAAATCATATTACACCACAGTGTGGAGACATTAAACTCTATGTATGCACATGAAAAGATTTCATCTTTCATAGTATATATAAATTGTGGAATACGGTTGTCCTATAATCATAATAACATGTCATCATATAGATGATAATGTACTTATTACATTATCATGGAAACAATATATGAATAAGAATTGGAAGAACAAACAAACATGAAAGATTCAATAAAGTCGATTACCTCTACATAGACGATCTTTATTTAATATCTTATTATTTGAACTAAGATAGGTCCTCCAGAAGGGTTATAACCTCTATAATGGAACTAAGTATGTTGAGAATCGAAGTGGGAAGTGGATGATCGAGCATTTGTTTCTCAACTTTGTGTGAGGAAGTGTGTAAGGAGGAGACCATTTACAATTGAGCTGTGGGGTACGTTTAGAATACATCAAAATATTAAAATATAATAAGGGTATTCTAGACCCAAATATTTTCAAATGATCCATAAATTAATATGGGAATTCATTTCAGTTGTTATCTTATCCACTTTACAACTATTTAATTTTTTAGGATTTCTAAATAATTTCATAAATTTTTAATTCATTAAAATATCTTTACTGTCAAATTTGATACTATTTAATTATTTTTTTTAAAATACATAAATATGTAGTTAAAATAAGAGTATATTGATTTACAATATGAATAATATATCCTATAGATATATAAAATTAATTAGACGCATTAACTCGATTACAAACTGTACTTTACATACAATGATATTATGTCAAGGTTGATGAATATTCATTACATAATATAAAAAAATCAACAAAAGACCATATAGGTATAGTGTGTTTATAAATCGGGAACCATAAACAACTGGTTTATAAGACATCTTCATTTTCTCCCACCAATTTCATCATAACTTTACCCCATTTTAAAATATCTTGATTAATACTCTTCTTCATGACATGTGGAAAAGAATCATATTAAACAGTGAGATCTGATTCTCAATAAGGGTAAAAATGGAGAAATCAATAATATAATAATCATAAGACATATGAAAATAACATATGAAAATCCTAACCTATACATGAAAGATCATGATATCATTCCATGGGATAAATCATGAAAGTTCATAAGAATCACTGAACATAATCCCAAATGTCCTAACATAAAGAATCATGTTTTTTGGAAGACACATAATAATAAAAAAATAATTTCATTTTATTCAAGGATCATTGTCAAGACCATCATAGTGGGAAAATTAAATTACTGGACCGATTTCACTCTTCATTCTTGACCTATATTACTAAACCAAGACCATTTCCCTTTCCATTCATGTCTATATTTGAAGATATAAATAATTACACAATTCATTGGAAGGAGATATAGGTACCACCCATATTATAATGAAATTATTCTTACGTGTGCCACAAACATAAATCATACAGTATAACCCAAGGAACAAAATGGGTAACTTTAAACCTCATTGCACGATAACATAATCAATGTAAAAAACTGATTTTATTAATATTATTTCATTATAAATATAATAAAATCATAATATAAATAATTATATTATACTTTAAACATAACCCTATTAAATAATTTTATCTTTAATGGAAAATAATTTTGACAAAACACTAGAAATTAATTCATGGTAAGAATATCATTTCATCTTAAATTTTTTATCTTTTCTCAACATTTCCTGCAATTTTAAATGAAAATAATTTATTTGAAAATAAAATTGATATTTTTAGTGGAAGAATTATGGAATTATGGTGTTATGGATACATATAAATCTATTCATGGAATATAATATATAAAAAACATTCTAATATTTCTTTTACTGGATAATTCAAAAATTAACTCCAATAAAATAATGACAAAAGATTCCTTACGTACCATTTAATAAAAATTCACCAATGGGTAAAATTGAATTTGAAAAAATATATATTAATAGATATAATAATATATATTTAGTAAATATGGATGTGGATGAAAAATATAACCCAGTAAATACTTATCTAGAAATAATCTTGGATAATTATAAGATTGCGAAATTATCACTTACCTTATATCTGAAATCATTTATATGTATCCAAAAATCATGTATAATAATTTATAAAATATTATTGACATATTATAGAATCATAGTATTTTTAACGATCTCATATATGATCGTATTATTAGCTGTTTATTATTAACATTTCATTGTTACTCGTTATTTGGATATTAACTACTTTATGTTATTATGCATGTTTTGTCGAATACGTTCTGGTTATCATTCTTAGGACATAGTTATATAATTAAAAAATTATAATGACCTAATATATAACATATATATTAATTATGTTCATTTATATAATCGTGATTTAAAAAAGATCAAGTAGAATGAAGTGCATCATATCTTGGAGACGGTGGGTCGTACGTACGCACGTGAAACAATATCATTCCAAAAATTGTTGAATGAAATTGAATTTGATAGTGTATAATATTTCACAGTTAATATCATGATATAATAATCATATATATTTATTATTTCCATTTTTATACCCAACCAAGTAAAGAGGTGGTGAAAAACGGATTACACCAGTGTGTGGTAATGGTAATTTGTATGTACGCACACGTAGTGATTTCATTTTTCATAGGAGGGTTAGATTGTGTAATATGGTTGTTTCATTTTTATAATAACATATTATCATATAAGTGATAACAGATTTATTATTTTATAATTAAAAAACTCATTAAGTGGAAGTATAATAAGAAATAAATTTGAAAGAATTGGTAGAGGAGATTACCTATTCTTCAATGGGCTTCCTATAAATCTCCCCTTAGAGCACTAGAGTTGGTCTTGAAAGAAGACTGGAACCTATAGAATTTAAATAGGGAAGTTGATAGGGGAAAATTAAGTAGATTCCCCAGATTCAAGTCTCAAATTGTTCTCAAGAGGTGATGGTTGATGTTCCATTTTATAATTGATGTGAGGGTCATTTTTGGGATCGCAAAAATTATTAATTTAATATAAAATTAATTCCCATTGAAAAACAGTATAGATATCCCAATTTAGAAGATGATATGAGATAGGTTTTTAATATCATCAACCAATATATTTTATACAAGTGTTTATGTCAATAAAAACATTATCATTTTAATGAACACTTTGTTATTCTATTAAACGTTTAACTTGGGTAAAAAACATTTAGATATTAGAAGGGTGAATTATTTACATATATGATTTAAATAATACCATAAAATAAATAAAATATAACATTTCTCACCATATAATAATTATTATAAATTTTTTAAAATTGTTTTATGATGTTTAAATAATTTGATAAAACATTATTTTGTTAAAAAATAAATAGTGTCAATTTTGACACTATTCAATTCATTGATTTTAAAACCATATTAAGATACCAATTTTACATCAAACCAACTATTTAATTTTATTAATAATAGGTAAATTTCAGATATAATATTCATTATAAATATTAATTATTCTAAAATATATTTATTTTTACATTTTAATGACATTTAGTTTTTATCTCTATTAATAAAATAATTACTACATCAATTGTTGTGTAATTATTTAATATATTTAATTATTTAATAAATATTAAAAATAAAATTCTTTAATAAATATAAATTCAATAGATTTCAAAATAATTTTTTAGTTGAATTTAACTTTTGGAAAATCCAGAATTTAAAATGTAATACATATTAACTTATGAATGTGACATCTTTACATAACTTTAAATAAAATAATATAAGTGTCAGAGTCTCTTATATATTGATCTAATTGAACAGTAACTCGACTCTATGATGGTTATAGTTTTGATAAACTCAAAAAAATAAGATTTGGTCATGTTTGTTTTTCTTTTTTTTGTTAGCATTTCAATAAGATGTTTTTTATTGATTTGTCATGAATTAATTAATTTTTACATCCTCAAAGTATAAGTCTTTAAGGAAATTATTTATTTCTTGAAAATTAAAAATAAATTATCATGTCAAATAAAAA
This sequence comes from Viscum album, assembly GCA_963277665.1. Lineage (NCBI taxonomy): Eukaryota > Viridiplantae > Streptophyta > Magnoliopsida > Santalales > Viscaceae > Viscum > Viscum album. The sequence goes on along the minus strand of OY728155.1, from coordinate 77,782,309 downwards.
AAATTTATATTTATAATTAGTAATTATAATCAAAATTTTCTTCTTTATTACTATATATAAAAAATGATTCCACTATTATGATTTGAGTGATACATATATAACTTTTATTTAAATAAAATATATTAATTGTCCATATCTCATCCTAGTGGATTCCAAAGGACACCATTTAGACCCATGAATGATTTAGGTCAAAAAACAATCATCCAAGGATATTAAGACATGTTTCAGGACAATTTTATAATATTATTCTTACCATTAATTAACTAATTTAGCCTTTTATCGTTTTAATAAAAATTACTAAAATTACTATTCATAAAACAAAATAATAACATAAACATTTTTAAATATTTTTGAGATAATTATTTTAAATATGGAATCCTTTTTTAAAAATTCAAAACATAGATTTTTCAAAAATTAATAAAAAATTAATCCTATTGTCGGAAAGAGAGAAAGAGTTTTAAAAGTCAAAATATTATAAATGATTGAAATGTTTTTACATCTGAATTTAATGTAAAATTAATGAGATAAAATATATTTAATTTTAAAAATATTTTCTATTTATAATTTAAAACAATTCAATATTATAATCTAACAATATAAAATTTTTTGATGAAAAAATCTGTTTTGAATTAAAATTTTGTGTTTTTTACTATTTATCAAAATATGAAAGTCATTATAAAAATATTAAAATTCATTCAAACTATATTTTTATATCCCATTTCTAGAGACCTTGTTTAATTTTTCATATAATAATTTTTATTTTTTCAAAATTATAATTTAAAATTGGTTTTCCATTTAAAGGTGGAAAATTACATTTTTAAAAAATATTTGTTTTTATCCATCAAATATGGTTTATTCATACCTATAGAAGAAATATCTGTTGGATTAATGTAAAAAATATTTTATTAATTATATAACATATATAATTCATTATTTATATTTACTAATAGTAATTAACATAATTTTTTAAAAAATAAAAATATAAAATTGATTTCCATTTTTCATAAATAATTGGTGTCCAATGACTTCCCCAAAAATTATCATAAGTTATATATATTTATTCTTGATAACATAACTACTAGGCTAAAGGGTCTTTTTATACTAAGGTCATATCACGATTTTTTTAAACTCATAATTTCATGCAATGAAAGCTGTTGAAAAATTAAAATTATCTATGGAAAATATTTTATAAAAATATCCTAGTGTTATATTCTACCCTACTTAAACGGAATGTCTCCATTAAAATTCACCACATGTATACAAAAAGATATTGATATATATCAATCATCATATCCTAAAGATCCCAAATAACTTTCTCAAATTGCTGGTACACCTACAAAACATTAACCAAGTGAGTGGTCTGGTTTGGTTGAACTTTTTCACTACGATCCAGAATATCTATCAGTTGATCTTCATAAGAAAGATGTTCCACTAATAGTAAAACTTTTTAATTTATTACATTTTAATGATTAGGTATGTACTTTCTTAGGATAGATGCATGGAAAACATCATTATGTTGAGAGAGATTCTGTTGAAGCACAAATTAGTGACCTACCTTCCCAACACGATCATGAATTTCAAAAGGATTGATATACCTAGGGATCAGCATGACCCTATTTTCAAATACAATTAATCTGTTACAAGATGATATTCACTGAAATACCTTTTCACCCAATCTAAACTCAAGGTATTTTGTTCATTTGTCAGTATGACGGTTTTGTGGACTCAGTGCTTCTATTATGTGTTGTTGAATAGATCTTACCTTATCTACAATTTCATCAACAAGATCCGGTATTAATATATTTATTTCCCCATATTCATCCCAAGATGATGGAGTTCTACACTTATTTCCACACATAGATTCATAAGGATCCTTTTGAATAATGGAGTGAAAGCTAATGTTGTAATAAAATTCCACAAAAGGTCGATGTTGATCCCAAAAACCTTTGTAATCCATAGAATAATCTCTCGACAAGTCCTCTAGAGTTTGACTAGTCCTCTGAGACTGACTGTCTATCTGAGGATGATAAGAAGTGATAAAACATAACTCTATATCTAGATCCTATAATAGACTTCTCTAGAACATCAAGGTAAATCTCAGATCTCGATCAAATAAAATGTTAAGTGGTGATACATGAAATCTTACCACTTTGTATACATATTTCTTGGCTAGCTGATTAGGAGATAAATCCTCTCAAATAGAAATGAATTTTACCAACTTTTTAAGGAGATCAACTATAACCCATATAGAATACAGGATTTTAGATTATTTGTCAAGTCTGATGACAAATTCCAGAGTGACGTTTTACCATCTCCATTCCACTATGGGTAACAGTCGTAACATCCCATTAGACATATGTATCTCAGCCTTAAGTTACCGAAAAACTAAGAATCGAGAAACATATTCTACAACATCTATTTTCATTCCATCCCACCAAAAATACTATTTCTGGTCACTGTATATATTTTTGATTCCATTGCGAATAGAGAATGAAGAACTATAAGCCTCATCCAATGTCTCCCTAAATCTAGTATGTGAAGAATAAAAACGTGATTCCTGAACCTTATTATTCCATCATAATCAAAGTTGAATTCAGGATCATTTTTAACCTTCTTTTGTAGCACTGTATCTTCCTTTTATGCATCCTTAATCATCACATAGATAGATGGTCGAACATTCACTTGATAAAGATAATATTTCTAACATTCTTTCAAAATTTCATGATCCATCCTTTTCAAATCCATAAATAATGGATCTATTGTGATACTCATCATGGATAGGATATCATGGTTTTGTTTTCACTCAAAACATCTTCCAGCTTGTTCCATTTCCTAGGGTGGAAATGTATTGAGAAGTAATAATATTTAATCAACTCCAACCATATTCTTTGGCACATATTCAACTCAATTTGTGTGAAAATATACTTTTAACATTTATGATCAGTATAAATATCAAACCTTTCACCATAATATTAATTCCTCCATATATTTAATACAAATCTTAGATCTACTAACTCCAAATCATTATTTGGGTATTTTTTGTCATGGATTTTCAATTTTCACTTGGCATAAGGTAGCACCATAACCATTTTCATAAGAACACATCCCTCTCCCCATTTAGACTCATCCATGTAGATCACAGATCTTTCTACACTAAAAATAAGTGTGAGCACAAGTGCGCTATCCATCCTTATTTTGATCTCTTTGAAATTCACTTCACATTCCTTCATCTACACAAACACAACTCCTTTTCAAGTCAACTTGGTGACTGAATTAGATAACCTTGAAAATCATTAACAAAACATCGATAATATCCGACCCAAACAAGAAAAATTATGAGCTCAGTTACCATTGTTACAATAATCCAACTGTTAATAAATTCTGTTTTTTATCCATAGATATCCCATCTCTTGAGATTATGATTCCATAAAACGAAACCTGCTGAAGTAAAAATTCACACTTGGTAAGCATTACCCAAATCTTCTCCTTTCTAAGGGTCTTGGGTAAAATTATCAGGTGATATTCATGTTCTTCCTTTATCTTCAAATATATATATATATATAATCTATAATGAAAACCAAAAACTGATAAATATTGTCTCTAAGGACTCAAATAATTAGATCCATGATGATAGAGGGGGCATTAGTATTACCAAAAGGAATCACAATAAATTCATAGTTTCCATACCTTGTATGGAATATCATATTCGGTATGTTGTCCTTCTTATACATTAATTGATGTTACCCTGAATAAAGATAAATCTTGGAAAAGTTTTGAGATCCACATAGTTGGTCGAATAAGTCATCAAAATGAGGAAGATGGTATATTTTCTTGGTAGTGATCTTTTTATGTTATAAATAATCAATGTAAAGTCACATCAATCCATCTATCTTCTGGAAAAATAGAACTGTTGTACCCCAAGTGATGCACTAGGGCTTATGAATCCCTTGTTAAGATTCTTTTAGAGTTTCTTCTTTAATTCTTGAAACTAAGTTGGGGGCATTCTATAAGGTGAATTTGAAATAGGAATAGAACCCCATACGAGTTTTATTGAAAACTCTACTTCAAGATTTGGTGGAAGACCTATCAATTATTCTAAGAAGTCTTCATCAAACTTCAATAAAATGGGTGTATTTTTAATTGTGAGTTTGCCCCCAATAATTTGAGATAGATAACATTTATTTATATTGATCAATACCCATAAGCTTGAATAAGTTTCTACAGGATAGATATATTAATCCGTGCATCAATAGATGATCATAGATTGATCTGGAATATGAAATTTGGAATCCCTTACTTAGAAATTGATATGATCTCAATATAGAAAGGGGAAATACATGCCAAGAATCACATTAAACTATACTATATGAAGGATATAAATATTTTCAGGAAGCACTTTCCCACATTCTTCCACTATAGGAGAGTTATAAACCTTTTATGTGACCATTGTGCCATTAGGTGTTGTCCAAGATAACTCAACATCTAATTTTTTAGGTTATACGAATATAACCACAAATATTTATTCATAAATAAAAGAGTTGGTGGATCCATAATCAAATAAATCATTTTATACATTATAGTGGATGGTAAGTGTACCTTTCACCACTTCATCATTGTACTACAAATCACCAATTGTGATCACATGTGGCTTGATAATAACATTTTCCTCAAGATGTTTCTTACATCGATCATCATCAATAACCCTTTGATTTGTTTGTTGATTGGAATAATTCCCCATTTCCTTTCACTTGTAAAATTAAAGTATGGAGGTGCATTCTGTCTTTCCATTTCGTTATTTTCATCATTATACATATTTTTTTCAATCACTTCAGCATTCATGTACCCGATGACCTTCTTTTCTACAATTAAAACATTTAATAGTTCATTTTATACAATTTCCTCTATGTTTCTTTTCATAAATTGAGCATATGGGAAAAATCATCATCTTTTCAGTGTCAATTTTATATTTTCCATTGAATTGCATTTTTCTCTTCTTATCAAACCAATTAGACTAATGGGTTACTCAAATCTCCATCTCAACCTTGAGAGCACATTGAACAATTTATTCATAGCTATTAAAGTCCATTATAGATAATTCACTTTGGAGACTTTGTTTTATGACACTGAAGAACTGGTCAATTTTTTTCTTAAATTGGATAATAACTCCAAAAGCATACCTTGAGTGTCTTGTAATTTTTTTTCATAGGTACCAATGAATTCATTATCTTTTATCTTAAGATCAAGGTACTCCTTCTCTATATTTGTTGAAAGAATACAAGGAAAGTTGGTATTAGAAAATATGTTCTTGAACTCATATCATTGCAGAGACTCGATGTCATCTCTTTTCCTTGTATTCTTGATAAGGTTCCACCATTGATCAGTTTCACCTTCCAAACTATAGACTACTAAGATGACTTTATCATGATCTAAACATTGGAGAACTAAAAATATCATTTCAGTGATACTGATCTATTATTTAGCCACTGATGAATCAAAAAGACCCGCTGAAAGAAGGTGAATGCTTAGTCATGATGGACTCAGTAGAATGTTTTCACTCATTTTATCTGTTGGATTTGATGCATGATTCATAGCTTGATAATGTTGTGTGATCATATCAAAAATATTAGACATTATATCATCCATAATATATGGTTTTTAAAGAGGAAAATCATTTTATTTCCCATCACATTCAGTATTAATGTGATTCTTTCTGGTTCTATCCATTGACGAAAACAAAGAAGCATAGTGTGAGAAACACTAATCATAATTGGAGAACCAGATAATCAAGAAAAAATTAAAATTGAGGACACATTTGGATTTATCATAGGTTATTTATGATCACTTATAAAACAAAATTATTGTAACCAATACTTCGACATATCCTTTGGGATCAAACATAGGTTTTCTCACTGTAGTTTACAAAGGATAGCTATACCTTTTCTCTGATAAGAACTATAATGACCCAAAATTTAAATATATTGATATAACATTAACGGTGAGAAATATTCATTACAAAAAATAAAAACTCAACAAAAGTATCATATACGTATAGTGTATATAGAAATAAGGAATCCTAAACAACTGGTTCATAAGACATCTTCATTTCCTCCTACTTAATTCATCATAACTGGACCCCTTTTTGACATATCATACTTTATACCAATATTCATGACTTGGGGAAAAGAAACATATGAAAAGTGAGATATGATTCTCAGTAATGGTAATGAAGGGATATATCAATCGTTTTATTATCATAAGATATAAGAAAATAACATTTGAAAATCTTATCTTGTATAAGAATGATCGTGATATCATGTTGTGGGATAAATAATTAAAGTTCACATGAATCACTAAAATTAATCCCAAAAGTGAAGACATAAGACATGAGGTTTTTTGGAATAAATATAAGAGTAGAAAATAATTTCATATTATTCATGGTTCATTTCCAATACCAACATACCAAATAATTTCATTACTAAACTGAGCTGACCACTTGTTCCAGCCCTTTATTGCTGAACCAATATCATTTTTGGTTCCATCCATGTCTCTCTCAAGAGATATAATTCTTTACCCAATGTATTAGAGGGAGATATTGGTCTCACCCATATAATAATGGAATAATTTTTAAATGTTCCACAATAACATAAACCATTCTTTATATCCAATCAATTAAATGGGTAACATTAAAATCATTCCACCGTAATATAATCCAAGTAAAAAATGGATTTCATAAATATAATTTCATTATAAACACAATAAAACTATAAGATTAATAAGGATATTATAATTTAACCATAAACTTATTAAATAATTTCATCTTATATGGAAACTAAATTTGATATAACACTTGAAATTAATTCTTTAAGAAAATATACTTTGTTTAAAAAAAAAATTATTTTCTCAAAATTCCATTCATTTTTAAAAGAAAATAATTTATTTCAAAATAATCATTCTATAGTGTAGAGGATGATTTATGGAAATAATGTGTTATTAAGTCGTAAATATCCATTCATTCCCTATAAATTAAAAAAACATTCTCCTAATTCATTTAAGGGAAAAGTCAAAAAGTACCTTGTATCGAATAATGAAAAAAGATTTCTTTCATAATGTTTAATAAAAATTCACCAAAATATAAAATTGTTTTTCAAAAATTTTAGAATAATAAAAATAATAATACATATTTAGGAAACATGGACATGGATGATAAATATACCCCAGTAAATACTTATGTAAATAAAATCTCGGATACTAAGGAGATTGGGAAATTATCCCTTACCTTAGACTTGATATCCTTTGTATGAATATGAAATGCATGTATGATGATTCAAAAAATGTTAATGAATTTTTCCAAAAACAAAGTCATTATTTGGATATCATATATGATCATATTATTATCCTTTTGTTAGTAATATTTCATTGTTACTTGTTATTCAGATATTAGCTTCTTTATGTTCTTATGCATGTTTTGTTGAATAATTTGCAGTTACCTTTCTTAGGTCATAGTTATATAATTAAAAAATAATAATAATATATTATATAGCCTATATATTTATAATTTAAATTTATATAAGGATTATTTAATGAATATCATGCATAATAAATCGCATCACATCATGTAGGTGGTAGGCCTTACGTACGCACAAGAGATGATATCATTCCATTAATTATTGACTCACATTGAATTGGATGGTGTAGAATATTTCAGAATTAATATAATGTTATAATAATCATATATAGTTATTATTTACATCGTTATACCCATCAGAGTAAGGTGGGGGTGAAAAATAGAGTTCACCACAGCGTGGAGATAGTAAGCTGTACGTATGCACATGTGATGATTTCATTTTTTATAGAATGGATAGATGGTGGAATCTGGTTGTTTTCTAATTATAATAACATTTTAGTATATAAGTGATAATATATTCATTATTTTATAATGAAACAACTAATTAATAGGATGTATAAGAAGAAATAAGTTTAAAAGAATTGGTATAAGGGATTACCTCTTTTTCGATGTGCATTCTCTAAATATCCCCTTAGAAAACTATAATTGGTCTTAAAAGAAGACCAACACCTCTAGAATGTGACTAGGGAAGTTTAAAAGGTAAAAATTCAGGCTATGTATTCTCTTGAGGGCTAAAATTGATGTTAAAAGGAAAGAGATGAGGTACCCTTTTTTAATTGAGGTTAGAGGCATTTTTGGGAACTCTAAAAATAGTAATTTTCTATAAAATAAAACCCCATCCAAAAACCTCCAAAATGTACCACTATTTAAGATGAGATGAAATTTTGTAAACATAAAATCATCCAATATATTTTAGACATGTTTTAATGTCAATTTAAACCATATAAATTTAATTAACACTTTTTTATTCTATTTAGTTTTCAACACGAGTAACAAATATTTCAATATTAAATGTGTGAAATATTTACTTATTGGATAAAAATTAAACCATAAATAAATAAATAGAAAAATTTAGACTATACCATAATTATTATATCATTTTTTAAAAAAATTATGATTTTAAAACAATTTAATAAAACATTATTTTGATAAACAATCAATAGTGTCGATTCTTACACTATTCAATTAATGTTTTATAAAAAATTATTAGATAAGAAGTTAAACTGGAAATAAATTTTTTATTATATTTGTAAGCGGTATATTTTAGATATAATATTCATTAAAAATATTAATTATCCAAAATTATATTTCTCTAGAATTTTTAATAAGATTTTTTTGTTAACTCTCTTAATAATAATAAATATTACATCTATATTTGTATAACAATTTAATATTATTATTTTTTAAATGAAAATTAAATATAAAATAATATGATGAAGATAAATCTACTAGAATTCAGAAGAATATTTTTAGTCGAATATATCTTTTGGAAAATACAACATTTAAAATGTGATACTTATTAAATTATGAATTTGAGAAATTTTACATCACATTAAATAAAATAATATAAGCATCACAATTTCTTCTATAAGGCTCAGAAATGTCACCAACTCGACCCTAGAACTGTTATGGTTACGTTATACTTGAAAAATAATATTTAGTCATGTGTTTGGTTCTTTCGATGGTTATTATCATTTTAATAGAAAAATTATTTATTTATCATTAATTAATTAAGTTTAACACCATCAAAGTATAACTCTTTAAGGTAATTATTTACTTCCTAAATAATTAAAAATAAATTATCATGATAAAAAAAGATTTAGAATTAAAATTATTATTTATAATAATATTTATCTTTTTTATAACCTTATATGAAAAATGTTATATTTATTATAATTTGAGTGATACATATTTAATTTTTCTTTAAATGAAATAAATTCAATTCCCTAATCTCATACAAGTTGCTTCCAAAGGACACCATTTCGACCCAAGGATGACCTTGTTCGAAACACAATTACCCAATGATATTAAGACAAGTATTAGGGTAAATCTATAGTATTATTCTTACCCTTAATTACTCAATTTACCCTTTTACCATATTAATAAAAATTAAAAAAGATACTATTCATAAAGCCCTAAAATAAAATTAATCTTTTTACATAATTTGGAGCTACAAATTTCAAATATGGAATCCATTTTTAAAAATTCAAAACAATGATGTTTCATATATTAATTTAAAATTAATCCAATTTTTAGAAAGATATAACGAGTTTTTAAAAGATAAAACATTACAAAAGATTGAATTGGTTTTAAAATTGAATTCAATATAAAATTAATTCTAATGAAATAAATTACATTGAATGATAAAAATATATTATATTTATAATTTAAAATCATTCAATATCAAAATGTAACCATATAAATTATTTTGATTAAAATAATTATTTTCAGTTAAAATTTACCGTGTTTTTACTATTCATCGAAACAAGATAATTATGAGTAAAATATAACAATTCTTCGAAAGTTAATTCCTATATTCCGCATCCAAATAATATGTTTAGTTTTTTGTAAAAAAATTATTAATTTTTCAAAATATTGATTTAATAAGGGTTCACCATTAAAACGAATTAAATTACCCTTTTGAAAAATATAGAGTTTTATACATCAAATACAGTTTATTCATACCCTATGAAATAAATATATATTCGATGAATATAAAATATATTTCATTAATTATGTAATAATTATATTTCACTAATTTCATTTACAAAGAGAAGTTAACTTATTTTATTATGAAAAAATATAAAAATAATTTTTATTTTTCATAATTTATTTGTAGCGAATGACTTCACCATAAATTTTCATAAGTTAGATATATTTATTCCCACTAACGTAATGACTAGGTTTAAGTAGACATTTTATACTAAGGGAATCTCACGATTTGTTTAAACTCACGATTCTGTGAAATGTAAGCTATTGAAAAATTAAAACTAGCTAGAGAAAATATATCTTTAAAATATCTATGTATTACAAAATCATCCCAAATAGGTTAAAAGTAGTTCTTTTAAAAAATATTATTTTATATTTTTGTTAATTAAATATATTCTATTTTAGCATTCCAAAAGAATTTAATATAATTAAATAATTTCTAAAAATTAAAAATAAATTTATTTAATAAAATGAATTTATTTAGGATAAAATATATATATTTAGGTTCATTCATTTATTTATTTTTTTCAATAAGTGGACACAAAAATGATATTAAATACAAAACGAGTGATATTTTGAAACTATGTTCGATTTAAATAATAAATAATTTATTTTCATGGAAAATTGTGCATTAAAAAACCCTAATTTGATGCTATGGTGATAATGGTATAATAATATTCTTAAAATAATTTTTATATATGTTTAGTTTATTTCATTAACCTTATCTTTTGGTTATAACCCGTATTTAAACCGTTTAAATCCTACCTTGTCAACATGTGTTTTTACTCTTTGAATGTTGATATAGTAACTAAAAATTAAAAAACGAACCATTAATGATTTTTGTATTTTATTTTCAATCTTATCTCAATGTGGTTTCTAAATTTTATATTTTTATGAATTTTATAACATTTAATAAAAAAATATTTATTTAAAAATGCCAATAATGTCAATTTTGACACTATTCATTCCATGGATTTTTAAAAAACATCAATAAAAAAGATAAATTCACAAAATCCTTCAATTAATCCCTAATATGTCTAATTAATGTAGAAAAATAGTGGAGGAAATTGATTATATCTAATTAAATCTCTTGTATTTTTTTAATAATATTTAATTTATATGTACATTAAAAGGCCATAATACTAAACCAATGAAAATATAAAAGGAACCTATGAACATAATTTGAACCCAGTGATTAAAAATATGGTATACATTTTTAAATATTCAAAACACATAAATTTTATTAATTAATTTAAAACTAATCTCATTGACGGAATAAGAAATTAGGTTTTTAATTTGAAAGAATTTAAAATATTGAAATATTTAAATATAAAAATCCAATGTTAAATTTATTAAAATTATATAAGTTTTATTAAATGATAAAAAATTGATATAGCTACTATTTAAATCTAATCGGAAATATAATTTAACACTATAAATTATTTAGATGAAGATAATGTTTTCAATTAAAATCAATTAATTTTCACTATTTTCCAAAGTAAAACTTATTATAGAAATAAAAACAATAAAAAAATGGAAATTTTGATATTCTAAATTGAAAGAAGAAGTTTATTTTTTCAAATATCATTTTTAAAAGTACAAAAAATTAGTTTCAAAATAAGTGTGCTATAAAAAAGCGGTAAAACTGTCTTTTTATAAAAATACACCTTTTATGATTAAAATTTGATTTTTTTCATATATTATGTCTATTGAACACATATATTCAATTTTAAATATAATATTTATTATATTTCAGTAATATAATATAAGAACTGTGAAATTTTTATTTTATTGATCTAAAACACACTTCTACACATTTAAATAGTTTTTATAAAAACATTTCCTTTATATTAAATTGGTTTTTATAATTATTTATAATTAATTAGAAAACAAAGAATTTATTACTATATTTTCATAATTTATTTTATCCAATTTATAACCACCTATTTAACATCTAGTAGATAATTTCATTTTAAAGAATAATTTTAATAGTATGTCATGGGTTTTTAATAACGGTTTTGCGTGAAACATAGGCTATGAGAGAGATTAAATTTGTAAAATTAGATACCATAAAATCGTTGGGTGTTATATTCCCAGTCAATACTATTATGTTTTACTAATTATGAATTATTGCTTGTATTTTTCACTTTTTACTGCTCAATACCGGTAATTTTTTCTAATCACCCATAATTACCGCAAAGTTTAAATAATTATTACTCATTACCACTAATATTTGTTAATTACAACTCATTAATCTTAATTGTTACTCATGGCCGCTAGGTTTTACCCATTTTTACTATTTTCTAGTAATTGTAACTCACTAAAACTCATTACTGGTAATTTTTACTAACTACTACCATTAGTGCTATTTTTTACTAACTACCACACTTTATTGATAATTTTTACTAACAATCTCTCATTACCTATAATTTTTATTAATTATCACCCGTTTCCTATAGTTTTAACAAATCAATGCCTACTTCCAATAATTTTAACTAATTAGCGCTCATTTAGACTAATTTTAAGGAATTAACTCTCATGTCCTCTAATTTTTACGAATTTCCACTCATTTCCGCTATCATTTATGAATTACCACTAATTTTCCATAATTATTACCAATTCTTCTTCATTGCCACTAATTTATATTAATTACGGAAATTTTCTACAAATTATAGATAATTTGTTAGAATTACGGCCGATTTTATATAATTACCGCTATTTTTTTATTAACACTAATTTGTACTAATTACATCTAATTTTTTATATTTTTTTAAAATCATTAATAGTTTTTTTATATTAAATTTTTTTATTGTCATGTACTATTAATTACTATTTACCATTAATAATTATAAATCACAATGAATTATTTTCAATTTTTACTATGATATATGAATTAATACTAAGTTATATTAATTGGTACTATTTATCTTTCTATTATAAGTAGTTATTACTAATCACAACTACATAATGATAATCAAAACTAATTAAAAAAAATTAATTCTATTTTTAAATAAATAATGATAATTAAAACTAAATACATATAATTAAAAATCAGTATTACTACTTAAAAAAAATTACCGATAATTAAAACAAATTACTTCTAATAGAAAAAAATTACTCCTAATTCATAAAAGTAATTTCTAGCATTAAATAAAAATAACTAGTTAAAAAATAAGAAAAATAAAAAAACATCTTAAAATTGAATCTTTTATCAGATGGAAATCTGAAATATCACTTTCATGTAAAACATGAAACTTTTGAAGGAAGAAAATAAATAGAGGAGGGGATGGAAGAGAAGAGCTGACAAGAGTAATGAGAGGAGGAAAATTAGTTAAGGGGAAAAAATATGTTGGTCAGATTAGAATTGGTATGACAATTTGTGATAGGACACTTGTCATAAATTGTATTATTTACATCATGTCCACTCACAAATACTACCCACCATAAAAAATAGTGTTGATGATAAAAATGTTATTTGTGATGGAATAATTCACAAATAATCTTCTTCTGAAAAATTATTGTTGACAGGTAATAAATTTTCACCGCAAATAACCATAGTGATGAATAATATTTGCAACTAGAGTAAAAATCCATCAAAAATAATTTTTCACTGATTTTGGTGAGCAATCTCTCTGATCATATATTTGACGAGAATGTTTTCCCAGCATAAATAACTGTTTATCTTGGGTTATTTTCCATTGGAAATGAATCCCATAACAAATATTCCCACTGTAAGGACTATTTGCGATGGACGACGGTTCAGTTGAAAGTTGCCAATCAGAAAAATATCATTTTCCAACAGTGAATGCAGATCCAACAACTCTTATTTTGATTAACCCATCATGTCCAAATATTACAGAGCATTATTTATTTTTTCAACACCCATAATGAGATTCAAGTATCCTCTCATACGAGAGGAACAACCACTTTACAAAATCCAAGTACATTCACCCTTGGATGCTTTATAGGTAACAATATAAAATAAAGTGTTCTCTTTTCCTTTCTAATTATTTTTTGAGAGTTAACAGGACTATCTCTTGAGAAAATTTATTTTTTAAGTAAAAAATATACCATTTTACAAGAGTACCGGGTTTCTCACATATTTCACAAACATATTCCAATGGATGAAATATGTTTTCATTTTTTCAATCCAGAATTATTGGGGTGCCTATAAATTTTTCTTCTTTGAGTGAGTTATATGAACCTCAATTTTTAACTTATAAACAATGTAATCTCATCATTGAATTAGTTATTAAACTAAATCATCCTTTATTTATGCCTAAAACCTCCACAATTCCACCAATAACCATAAAAATACTTTCCTTAAAAACATCTTTATTTCCATAATTTTAAAATTATCATTCCATATTCGTCCCACAATTAATATTGAATCTTTTATGTAAACATAAATTTTGGTGACCTCTGAAAACCATATTCTCCATATCTACCATATTTTTAGAGCATTTACGATCCAAATTTGTAGATGTTTTTGCGTTAATGTATACCCATTTACAATTTCCATAATTAGGAAAATCCCAGTAATTTTCTACAAAAATGGTATTCTTGATTTGATTTTTCTTCTTAGACACAATACAAGTTCTATCTTGGTTTTTGTATTTATTTGTGACTAATATTTTCTAATATTCATGAACCTCATCTTTACTCGATCATTCCATAAATATATTAATAGATTTATGGAAATTACCCATATAATTTCCAATTTAATTTTATGTAATCAATTTTTTATTATTTCAAACTCCTCCTTCTCATTAACTCGTACTTCTATCATGATTGTTGAATTCTTATATTCAACAACAAGTTTTCTTAATACATCAAATTATTTCAACAACATTAATTTTTCTTTAAAATGAATTTATTCATTATATATGAATGTTTATTCTTTATTGATCACAATTATTGTCTCTTTTTACAACATCGAGATCATTAAGAAAAAATACTTGATTTATTTTTTCCTCAAGAATTCTACCATAGTTACTTCATTTTCCCATAAATTCTAATAATATTCACTTGTTAATTCTTTTTTATTCACTTTATTCATGATAAATGTATCTTCAATATCTCTTGGAATCTACATTTCTTCTTCTTTATAAATACTATCAGTACTATCACACTTAGATAAGAAATTTCTCTTCTCTAATTTTAAGAAATTCATTTACTTACCTATATATAAAACCCATTAATTTATAAAATTTAATCTAGCCTCATCATATAATGTCTTCAGTGCTTATTCTTCTTCTTCATCACTAACTCCATCTTATTTTCACTTATGTTAGTTCACAACAAAATTTAAAAACTTTCCAAACTGAAATCATTTTAGTGGAACATTAACTTTAACCCTTACTATTCCTATTTGAATATATCTTGATATTAGATAGACAATGTAGATACGTTATAATAAATATTATATAGAGTGAAATAAAAAACATTTGTAATAATATGAGAATCATCCAACTTCTCACCATATCCTATAATTGTTCTCAAAATTTTATTTACCTTTGTTAAAAATATATCACTATGTACATCATGATGAATATAGAGATCTTCATACTTATGTCTAGAAAAAAACATGATCATTATTCACATTAATATTTCCTTGATAGTTATTTTTAATTTTTTCCATGATATATTTTTTGGTTTTAATTCCATTGAGTATCTAAAGTTTACTTTCGGAGATTGATTATATTATATAATTTTTTGATGGATAATATTTTACAAATTCCATTTATTCATTACTATCATAGGAATATCTTCATATTGTGGAGAACAACCATCAGTTGTAACATATAAAACCTCATAATTGATATATAATAGGTATGGAAAATTATTTTCATTCTATATGTGATAGCTTTTACATCAAATGTTTGAATTCCATTACCATTTAGTAAGTTATGATTGAACATGAAATACAAAAAACATTAATGAAAATCACTTTGAATAGAGATAAACACATTTTAAAACATGAAAAATAAAATCACCAATAAGGGGAACCTATCACCCTAGTACCACTTGAAAAGGCACCACCATTTTTAGTAAAGATTCATTGATATTGGGTGGGGGTGGGGGATCAATGATCTAATTTATTTAAGATGTATAAATAAAAAAACCATCATCCGTGGATAATTTGAATATTTTTTTCAATACAAAATGCACACACCATAAGGTAAAATCATATTAACATGGTTTACCTCTAATAAAGGGTATTACTTAGCATGATCCTAATTTTATTGAGGCCATACTACCCACTAGTTCTAACATGTATGTATAAGGGGGTCAGTTTATCCTTGTACTCATGTTACAAAACATCTACCAAATATTACGGTGATGCCTATAATGTTTTAATAATAAATAATAACAAGATCAAAGCCATCCAAAGATAGACATTAATTGTTTATGAAGTGATGTTTTTCCTCTTCTACTTTATCCTATATAAACTTTAGTATAATCACCCCAATCAGTGACAATATTCACAAACTATTCTTTCTCCTCTTTTATTCTTGTTCATTATCAATTCTTCTTCAAATCCATTCAAATGACACATGAAACACTCACTAACATTGCATGTCATAAATAGAAAATAATAATATCCTATTAAAATTTCAAATTCAATATTAAACCCTTAGATTCATATAAAACACTAAACTAATCCAACTTCATTTAGATCCATTGTATCCTTTATAATTGAGTTAAATCATTTATAATTCCAGAATGAAATTACTAATTGAGTTAGAGAACCATTAGATCAATCAAGAATCCTAGTAATAAAAACTAGTCGCAACTACATCAAACATCTCAACATATATTTAACCAAGTACTGGTGGGGAATGGTTATAAATATTCATTAATGATGCCTTTCACCATTGGTGTAGTACTTCTGGTCTGTAAATGGCTCCTTGTACCTCTTATTGTCAACCAAGACTTGTTAGAAAATGGGTGTAGTCTCTTTTATTGGTATTTTTTCACAAGTTTCACTACCAATCAACCATAATTACCTTTAGACAACACAACATTCATAGTGGGATAGCCCATTTCACATTTTCGGAATTAAAGAACACCATGGGGACCAAAAAATAAATGTTTTCATGTTTGAGTATAATAATAACACGGTATAATCACCATTAAAATCAAAATTCATCACCATGTGTGTGGAATTTCGTGATATGTACCTTTTTTCATCAACACACCCTCCTACATGGGTGTTTCCTTCCTATGTTGGCCCAAAATGTTTCCATCATCCTTCATTACTTAAATAAAAAAATAATAATCATAAAGGATCCTTACAACTTTAGAAAGGTACTAAATCATGATAGACCAATCATGGTATATAATAAAAAGATCATTTCACATGGAATAATCTGATTTAGACATAGAAAAAGTTTTTTATATTGAAAATAATCCAACACCCTCAATCATATACTCTTTAAAAATATTTTAACTTCACTTATCACATAAACCATTTCATCACCTATTGGTGTCTATGGTATTAGCATGAATATGAGTTCCATCTGAAAAACCCAAACACAATAAAAGATTTATGGATTCTACTATTAGATTTAATGTATATTTTCTTGTTACGAGAAACATAGAAATTAAAAAAAGCTAAAACATAGTCTAATAAAATAATAACATATGTTAAGGAAAATATTAAAGAAATAGTAAGACACAAAACTATCCACAGATCAATAGAGTGGCTAGTGTTCAAAAAAATATGTGATTTAATTTCTTTTTAGGAGTTGAGTTTTAACTATGATGATTTTGTTGTTATATATTAACTTATATGTTTCCATAATCAGATTAAATATTATTTCAAAATTATTCATATTTATTTTACTATATTTTTTTTCATTTTTGAAAATATTATTAGATGAGAATCTATAGTTGATGTTGGTGGCTGAAATTATAGATATAGCAATGATTGGAAAATTTAAACAATTAAAGGATCCCATAAATGTTTTAAATGAAAAACAATAGTTCATTCTATTTCATAATGAAAATTACAATGTGGATAAATATATTTGGATAGGGTTAATTATTATAATGCTATATAATGTAAGAAAAATAAGAATTAAATCCACGCTATGGAAGAATTTAATAAAGTTTCTTGTAGTTTAAATGATTCCAAACTAGGTGTTGAAGAGAGAAAGGAAAAGAATAATAAATATAAACTATATGAACATTGAAAAAAATGAGGATCATATTGATAAGATAAATATAAATAGGGAAGAATTACTTAGATAAGTTGAGTATGATAGGAACCATATCAGTGTAAAATTCATTTAATTAGATGTAAAATTAATGAACCCTGGAGTTGTTACAAACTAGAATATACTAGTCTATAAAGAAGAAGGATTCTTACCCATAATTTTTTTATTGAGATTCATGGACCTAATATGAATCATATAAATGGTAATAATTTCATTATGTTATGCCCAAATCAACCAAAAACTACCTCTTCAAATAAGGTATTGCTCATATAATAACATGTTGATTGTAATAAATATATTTCTCTTATTAGTGATATTTTTAAAGGAACATTTTTATAAATTTGAGTAAAAAACTGATGAGACACAAAACAAATTGCAATGGTGTATAAAAGATTGTTTATGAAATAAAATTTCCCAAAAGGATCCTAATAAATAGATAATCAATATGAAACAAATATGGTATCAAATTAGGATAGAATGGTTATATAGAGAAAAGGGCGTGGATTTTGAACCACAATTTGTGTTATTGGATGTTAATTCATAATGAAATTGGTTGTTATAATAAATTTTAATCTTCAAGAAATATAAATTAACATGTTTAAGGGGGAGAATATATGAAGGAAAAATGAGAATATACATAATAGAAGAAAATATCATCGAAATGTATAATCTATCCACTATAGACAAATTTTATTGATTTGATGTATTTTTTGATTACGTGTAAGAAAGTGGTCACTATAAAGTACTGTGATGTTATAAATAAAATCAATAAAATTCATGTGGAATGGCCAAGAGAAGATCATTATATGAGTTGAAAAAATTTATAAATTAAAATAATTCATCCTGGAGGAGCGAGGTGAGGGAGAAAATTTAGTAATAGACTACTAAGAAGTTAGTTAATAAGGTTGAAGATGATTTCATCATCCTTGAGTAAGAAGAAGAATGATTCCAATAAATGGAAAATTCAAAATGGATTAAAATACATGTGGAATGTGTGAAATGTGTGAAAAATCTAGGAATACTCTACCAAATTGTAGTTAAATACTACATTAAAAGTGGAAATATGTTAAAAATGAAAATAAATACTCATATTATTCTTGTCTTCTAATGTTTAAGGTGGAAGATAAATTTTCACATAAAAAACATAATCATTAAAAATCTTTTTTATGACTCAGGTATCTACCTTTCAACTATCATTAAAATAACATGTTACCAATTATTATTACATTAATATTTTATGTCTATGCTAACTTTTGGGGAATTAAAATAGAAAAGATTAAGGGAAACCTGGTGAGTATAATAAGAACTTTATATGTAATAGTAAAAAAATTCATTATGGATGAAGTGTTCTTCCATGATAAATTTATTTATAAGATCACCCCTTTTGGGGGGAAAACAATGAAGAGGTGGTTTTAAAAATAAATTATATGAATCTTTAATCTAGATGAAACTATTGGGTAGGGGTTTATGATTATAACTATTTATATTGTAACGTTAATTATATTAATTATTTTTTATGTGGGAGTTTCGGTTAATTAAAATATGAGAAAATATGAGACTTTTATATCATCCGCTCGAGATTTTTTATTTGTTTGTTGATATAAGTGAAAGTTTTATTATTATTTTAAAATCAATTTGTTCATTCATAAATTGATAAAGGTAGTTGGTATCACATGTATTATGATTTATGGATAAAACTAGAAACCTTTCCCTGATCAATACTTGTTTCAATATCAGGTTATACGAAGTCTACGTAGATTTGACTAACTAGAGGATCTTTTCATAGAAAACATGTTATGTCATCCTTCTCTCAAAATAGGATCACATTGTGATTTTGAATTAGATAAGGAGAAAAAAAATCTATTTTTAGGATAATGAAAGAATAATGAAAATGAGGTGAGTGGATCAGCTGTATATTCCCCATGTTTTTAATGAAAAATATGATGGGAGCTAAATTACATTAACTAGATGGAAATGAATGGGGTACATACAATAATTATGAATGAAATGATTGAGTTCCCAAATAAATGAATTTTATTTATTTTCAACAATGATGTTAAGAATTAGGTAAACGTTTTCCATTGAGGATGAGCGACTACTATCATAAATTGTAAGAAGAAGGTGTTGTTTCATGTGGTTATTTTGTAGATTGACTCAATATAGCTGGCTATATATATGATGGTTAATGTATTTGTTTTAGTGATAATTGGTAGAAATTATGTAGTTTTTTATTTCTACTATAGTAATATTTGATTTCAAAAAACTGGATTAAGGGAAGATAACATATTTCCAGAAAGAAAGAGGCTATTTTAGTGGTGAAAATAATGTTCTAACAGTTGGAGAAACCATACTAGGAGATCCATTCATAAAATATGTTGAATCAAGTGAAATAACAAATTGGAAAATGTTTTTAAAATTTATAATGTGTTTGATAGGTTTTATAATGAGCTAAAGATGTTTTTATGTGATTCAGTTCGAGTCTGAAATTTTATAAGATTTTGAATGCTCGGATGATTTCGAGAGGTCCAACTGTAGTCCTTTGAGAATCTAATTATGATTTTTATTCATCATGAAAAACTTTCAATCTATGTGTAATATTTCATATTTTTTTTTCACAATTATAGAGTTTTTATGTCAGTTGTCATTGTGTGTTGGACTTTGGATGCTTGAGACACAACACACAAATAAGTGGCATGCTAATTTTCTTTAATCCATTTCAAAGTTTATGAGTATATTTAAGTCTTTGATCAATGATACATATGTCTTTTCGTAGAATTTCATACCTCAAAAAGTGTATGTTTTACATTCTCAAGGAATTATAATTCATTCATCCAGATATTACCTTTTGATTATGCCTTAATACTTTCATTACGAGATTATAACACTATTGAATTCCTAAAAAATATGTGTTACCACATTAGTTGGGTATTTCAGAGGGATTTAATATGACAAATGATATTTGAGTTATATGATTTTATTGAACTAGTACTCAAAGATCGAAACATAATGATCATTTGAATAACTTGATCCTTGATAATATAATGAATCTATTTGAAGTTTATTCAAGGGAGAGTGTTTGTTGAGATGAGTTCCATTACTCAAGGCACAATACCATGTCACAACTCGATGCACCCATGAATTAATCAAATTATTTTAATTTAGTTCATTTTTTGAGGAATTGTAAGATAGAAACACATGAGTCTTTTCTGGGAATTGATAATGAGACAAAATGAGATTTGTGAGTATTTTAATAATGAGTCAAAATTAAATTATACTCTACTTCATAAAGATATGCTTTTCTATGGGGAATTATGGGGAGTTTCAACATTTTCATATAGAAAATATATATGATATTATGTGATTATTAAAAAAAATGAAATTAATAATTAGGGTTATCTTTGACAATGATATTTAAAAAATGAAATATATCTAATTAGAAAACATGATAGGATCATACTGTACCTGCAAGCCTATCTACTGGTATTGGGGAAGAAGAAGAGGGAGAATAATAGGGGATATAATGAAAATTAATCATATAATGAGTTTATAAGAACCTATGATTTCATTTTATAAGAAGATAAATGCCAAATTATTTTTAGGAAGAAAGAGGTAGTAATCATAGCTCTTCCAAATGGTTCATGAAGGATTCAATAAATTACTCTATGGGGAAGTCAATCTTGTCATGAGGAATGAGATATGAGAGAAATAATAGGAGAAAAGTGGGAATTTAGTAACTATGATATTTAGTATAAATACATTGTAGTGTGAATTTGGAGAGCATAATTTGATATCCTATAAGTGTAGTGTGTTACCATATCATGTAACTCTATCACATTGAATAGTGGAAGAATCTATTATTTTGGGAATTAACTAATAAAAATAATGAGTATTTTTTCAAAGAACAACATTGTAAATCTTATTGTTATTGGGATTTTAATTACTACATAAATTTATTAAATTCAATAAAAAAATTAGGATATGGTTTATTGATTAATAGATCTAAGAGGTTTAGTTAAAATTAAAGCATTCAAAAAACAAAAAAGTGATAATTGAATCAACCATTCCCCAATTAGTGATCCACCCAACTTGATTACTATAATGCTCATGATTATGTGTAACTAGAGTAAAAACCCAATTTGATTTACTCTATTGTTGTCAAATTTTTATTTGGTGTAGTCCATACACCTATATTACTTATAAAAACTCTCCCAAATCAATGAATATGGTTAAAACAAATCAATGTCATCTTTGACTTTGGTAATGTATCAAACAATAAATGTTTAATAATAATAGTGATCTACTGATTCTTGGTGCATACGAATATTATTAAGTATATACACCTTTGAGGTATCCCATGGGAAAAAACAATTATAGCCTCTATTTTTATTTATTTTAATTCCATTTATGGGTAGTATGATTATTTTGATAATGAGATAAATTCATCAGTCCTACAGCCATGGGTATAATATACAAGAAAAGGATTTCGATACACTTATTAACATACCTCTGATCATATTTGTTAACAAAGACTATAACAATTTTTATTAGATACAATATGTTAATCGTGTTGAATTTTTCTTTCTATGAAATATTTATCTAAATTCTTCTTGATAGGGAAAACTCTTTGAATAAAATAGAGAAGAAATATTTAGTATAATAAAATATTAAATATATATGTTTTATACTAGGTAAAATATTTTAATATATATTGGATTTGTTATTTTATACCCTAGAATAGAATGTAATTACGAAACCCAATTAATATATTTTTACATAATTAGAAAATATATATTTTTTAATTTAGAATATTGTAAATAATGTATGTACTTATTTCACTTCAAAAAAAATCTATACAATGGTCTTCAGTTATAAAACTTATATTAAATATTGGAAAATATCCACAATCATTATGAAGGATACGCGAAGTTTATAGAGGGAAAAAATAAAAATATAAGGAAATTTTTTAAGGATTATAGATATATAAAAATGCTTAAGGTAATGAACTCTTTAATAAAATCATTTATATAATTTTCTTATTATGAACAGATTTTAAAAATATTGTGGATTATATAATTTTCTTATAATTCTCTTGGTGACATGTGAGATAAGATTCATTCCTAATTAATGTCAAGTTATCTACCCAGAGAAATGTCATTCAATTATATATAAAAACTAATGTTATAGAATAAAAAATATGATGAGGATATAAGAGGTGGATTATAATAATATTTTTCAGGTTAATTAAAAATATTAAAGTAAATATATCATTGTAATATACCGTGGGAATATTTTAAAAATGCAAGTGATAGATATATTGATACATGTTTTCCAATAGGATAAGAATATGAAACTGATGAGATTTATTTTACACAAAAATCTAAAATATTTCATCATTTTTGTAAAAATTAATTATGGATATAAGATTCATACTTGATGGAGAATGTTTTTGAGTAAAATATAGTTCAGTAAAGAGGATGAAAATAAGGAAACACATTATGAAGAATGTTATATCAAATTCTTATCTAGTAACAAATATTTGTATTATAATAATTGGTGATGCAAAAAATTGAGTTTTTGGAGAATAATAAACATTAACCCTTTGGTATGAATAAAGGAAATAATTTTCTAATGGGAAAATAGATATTTACTGAATAAAATAATGTTTTTTATGAAGGATTATGTGAAATATTTTGACAATATTGAATCTGAAATAACTATACCTAAATAATTAATTAATGACTATTTTTGTGATCATGGAAATAGATAAAATAGGAATGAAATGAAGATAAGAATTAAATGTAAAACTAATATAATAAATGATATTAATAGTTCTATTGAATAAATATGAAGGTCTTTAAATATTTTATCAATGAATTAATTACATAAAAAAAGAAGATTTATGTCTAAATAAAACAATAAATACTAATATGACGATCAAATTTAAAAACATAATTTAAGATTTTTTGAGACAAATTAATTTTTTTAATCTCAATGAGTTATTGAGAGATAAATTCTTGAAACTTACCAAAACAAATAGACATTTATATGATAGAGAATCATATTATATTCATACGTTGAAGACTATAATGATAGGGTTTATTGAGATGAGAATTAATTGGATGGAAGGACACTCAAAATCAAATTAATTGATTATATCCCATCGAACAGATATATGTAAAACAGATTTCAAAAATATATTTTAAAATGGATCTCTATTAATGATGGTTTAATTATTTGGTTTTCTGAGATACATAATGACCTACAATAAGGATAGAAGATGTACCATAATAGGTCAAGTAGTTTGAATCAAATAAAGATGGATGTCAACATACCCCATATAATAAGGGATAAATTATTTTAATGGATAGATTATTTTGTTCTAACTATAGACTTATTGAACATGATTACATATTTTTAGGTGTTTGAATTAATATTTTACATAATTCAAAAAAGTTTCAAGGAGACAACATTAATTCCATTTCCTTGAAAATGGATTCTCTATTCAATAAGTGTAAGGGCGTGAGTATTTTTAACATAGAATTTATATACATAAATACATTAAAATTAATAAAATAATAAATTTAAAAAATGGAATAAAAATTATAATGGTGAAATAAATAAAATTTTTAATGTTTCGGAAAAGGTAATAACAAATAAAATGGAATCACAGTTGTTGATGTTCATATAAGAACATGATAAATGGTAAAAACTCAACCCTATTAACAAATAGACTTTATTTAATTAATTACATTGGAAATGGATATAATCGATCACACCATACTGGATTGAATAAATAACTAGTATTGGATGTCTAGATACATTATTAAGTCTGAATAAACATTTCAAAACATAAAACAAAACATAATACTTCGCATAAGAACATTATTATTCCCCCAAGAATATCCTTTCATATCAACAATTTTACAGTTCAACGAATCTTGGGAAAATAAAACAAATAAAATGGTGATGTTGTATTCTTAGTATGGTAGTTGGTAAAATTTAATCCATCATATAATTTGAAATGAATAAAAATTAAATAATAAGTAAACCGCGATCAAATAATGACACATAAATAATCACATGGGGTCAAAACTTATCCAAAGATATCACAACTATTCTTATAATCACATGAACCTCGAAAATAGATTTTATATCTATAGTATCTATAATGCTATACATCATAAAATTATCATCAGGGCCTCAAGAAAAGACATATTACATGAATGGGTAAATATTATTCCAAATACTCAAACAATTTTTTTTATCAAGATAGATATATATGCATATAGATTATATTTAATATCAAGACCTAAAATTCAATTACATAGTCTATTTCATTCATCATATGAACACACGATACAACTAAATCAAAATACCTTAATAATTAATTACTATCTATATTGGAAGAACTAAAATATATAATGCCAACACTTTCCATAATCAAAATGATCATAATCTATCTAGAGAAATATGTTGGATGTTATCATTAAATTATATCCTCATTAAAACAAAAGATTCATAAAATTATACTGACATAAATGAAAATATTGTAAAATGAATATCAAAATATTTGATGAGGAAAATGACTTTTCATTTTGAAGTAACATATTTAAAATATAAAAACATATAAATTATTAAGGGAAAATGTTTTATTGGAAATAACTATAGAAACATATAATGAAATATTCAAAACAAAGAGTAGTACTAATAGCATGAATATCCCTTCGTGCATTGTACAATAAATCGGAGATTCCATTCACACCTTTGGTAAACATAGAGTCATTAAAAATTGACAAGAAGATTCATTTTATATTTTCTTATATAAATTACGACATGGATAAAAATGATTTTAATAAATAATCAGAAAATATTAAAAACATTCCTGAAAATAGTGTTTTGAAAATTTAGACATAGAGCAATAAAATTATTGATAAAATAGAAATAGTATGTCGGGTTTATTTAAAATGATAATTTTAGTCTATTAAGTACACATATATTAGAAAATGAAGGAACAATTTTAATTTCAAGAATTGTCTAACGTAGAGTATAATATATATGTTTTAATACAGAAATAGCATATAATTCCCCTCATTAAAGCATATATATAAACAATCCTGAATAATGATGTGATTGGGAAGTAAGACTTTAGCTAAGGTCTCACTTACATCATCTACGTTTTAATCTTCATTACAAGAATTTATTATTATTATTATATAATTAAATTATACACATAATAATAAAATATTATATGATATAATTATATCATTTTAATGCCCATTATTAATAATTCGTCATTTAAATTGTCTTTTCCGAGTGCTATATGTTTCATTTTTCACGTATGTTTTGGTTATGTAGTTTCGGCACACACATATTAATCATAGTCCCATCATCTACATAATAGTTATAATTATAAAAATATAATAAATATACTCATTATATAAACATTTAGAATAATTATTTAATGTATGACATAAAATATGAATCAAATCGCTTTGTGTAGGTGGAAGTGGACAAATATGCACGAGCAACATTATCATATTTTTAACAGAATGAAGAAAAAGATGGTAAATAAAATATTATAATTATAGAATCATAATTATGTCGTTAATTTAATTTATATCCATTAGTTCTAAATTATAAATATCTCTGTAAAGTAGTATTGAAAAACGAATTACACCACTTTGTGAAGACGATAGGATGTACACACAGATGAATTCTATTTTTGTTTTCCATAACATGGAAAGGAGATGAATTCATGTTTTTAAAACAGAATAATAAAATTTTATTATATAAATGATAATCATGTAATTATATTGGAAATTTTATAGAGGATTCTAATGATGTACAAGAGGAAATAAAATGAAAACACTTATTTAAGAATTAAACCCCTTATTCAGAAAACCTCCTATAGATTACACCAGAAGATTTATAAGGTTTTTATTGTGATAAAAATAGTGAATGTTCTAAGAAAAATTAATGTCACTTTGGTGGATATTAAATTATAATGTAATTTTAATTTATAGTTTCACAAAACCTTGAGAGAGGATCATTAACGAATAACCAATAGTTAATTTATTAGGATCAAGAAGAAATGATGACCTCATCTTGGTATCCTTTATTCAAGAATGTTACTGATCCTCTGAAAACCCTTTCATATTACCATCATTGCACTATAAGGATTCAATTATTGAATCACTATAGTTGTGATCCAAGAATTTCAATTTTATCACTGAGAAATACCAATTGATTTTTGTATTCTAGGGTGGTGAATAAAATTCCATGTCTTGTTTGTCTTGATCTCTCCAAGATCCTTTAATCTTGATGTAGCTCTTCATATTCTTGAGTGGATGAGAGAATGAATTCGAGTGAGAGAGAGAAGCCTTTTGTGCATAATGAATCTATATCTTCTATTTTATTTTATCCATATACAAATGATATATCAATCTATTTATAGGTCATAAATATGAGTTAAAATTTTATTAAATTACATACATACCCTTAAAACATATAATAATATTTAATTAACTCCATTCTATATAATAATAATATTAAAACTAATATTTTATGGAATGATCGAATTTTCACAACAATAAACATTATTTTACCAGCCTATAAATGACAATTTAGCACCAGACGCAGTCTGGGTCAGGACAATATTTATGGGATTCATTAAATAAATGAATAAATTTTTTATTAACTCAAATAAATATTTTATTCAGAAACTAGTGACTAAATATTTATGAAATATTCATTAAATATAATATATATTTTATCCACAATACAGAAAACAAATATTTATTAAATATTGAATTAATTAAATATGTTTTATATTAAATGATTAAATATTTATATATTACCCTATGAATATTGGAGATTAATAAAACATGAATAAATATTTCCTCAGTCATGGGAATAAAATTTATTACAATAATTAAATTCAAATAGCACTTTATTGAGATCAACAAAAAACATTGTGTGTGACCCTCAAGTATTATTTCTCCTAGACATTACGTAGGCACTTCTAAACTCCGAGTTTACTATCAAGTAATGTGTCAAGTCACCTAAGCGAAAAACATTATATCAAAGAAACAATAACAACATATGAAAACTCACAGTAATATATTTTTCTGCCACAATATCCCATCAAGAAGGTTATAGATCTGTACCATCAACCTATATACTTGATACATCTTTCTTTGAATACAGAAAATAAACATCATAACACCATCCTCGTGGAATTTAATGTGACAATTATACTTCAATCACAGGGATTAAATATCAACCTTCATTAACATGGATGGGAAAAATTCTTCTTCTACAGATCCAAAAATAACCTTTCACTTATGAAACACCTAATGTACCGTAGTTTTCTCTAACATACAACATGATGAGTTCTGTGAGTAAATTTATGTACATGATTCAGGACCTGCATTAATGATAATAATAAAATATAAGGACCATTACACATGATCGTAGATTGGAATATCCAATAACACCAAAATATGAGTAATTACCACTAGAGGATACGTTATCATAATTTGTCATCTTGTAGATTACTAATTACGATCTCTAAGAGAAGACTCCCCATCCCCGTAAGAGTACCTACACCTAAAATCTTGGTACAATTTTCCCTTTTATAGTACGGTATGTAACCATAGAACTAGTTTTTAGAATATCATTATAGCATTTCAAGGTTATCATCATAGTGGATAAATGATATTCCAATGCAACAGATAAACTTTGACACTATCACATCAATGCTATGTAGAGGAAAACGCATTATGTGATACTATATATAAATTAATTTTCATATTGATCAAAATTCATGTAATCTGAAGTACAAAATTAGTTTTTTATAAGCCAAAAACTCTATAAAACACCTACATGCACAAAAAATGACTAAGAATAAATTTTTAGTTCCCAAATTCAGAAAAATTACTATAATTATTATGGATAAAGAATCAAATCCTATCATGTTTCTATGGAAGAGGAGGGAAAATCCCATATATTTATGAAAATGATTTTCTATTAAACATTACTATACTGAGAAAATACTTCAAGTGGTTATACAACCGTGTATCAACCTATCATTCCCAAGTAAAATT
This sequence comes from Viscum album, assembly GCA_963277665.1. NCBI lineage: Eukaryota > Viridiplantae > Streptophyta > Magnoliopsida > Santalales > Viscaceae > Viscum > Viscum album. Next base: position 77,752,868 of record OY728155.1, on the reverse strand, counting down.
GATGACGTACTGAAAAAAAATCCATAGTCAAATATTATCCTGGTAATGGTAAACCTTTCTCTTTTTTGCACAAAAATACATCAGAATATGACGTTTCTAAACCACAATTTATTTATCATAAGATGCTATAATGTTCTCAGATATTGTGGATACGAATAACACTAGATGTAATAAATTTTTAATTCATGTTACCTTAACCTTTTCTATGATACTAGATGAAACTGAACTAAATGAATAAATGTTCTCAGTTAACTTCGTCACTAGTATTCCCACTTCTCCAAACAGTAGGAACTCATCTTGTTATACCTTTAAAAGTACAATCATATATTTTTATTTTAAATTTCATGGAATAATGTTGTATATGATTGATATTTACATTATATGTATCACAAATTAGTGTTATAAAATATTACTATATATCATGTAATATGAGTTAAATTTATAGTACATAATCTTGTGGGACTATATTAGTCTCAATAATATATTCTTTTAGGTATAAATGCTCTATTGGAAGGATTTTATGCCAAAACAATTTTGTCTTGAATCACTAAAACTTGTATTTTTACAAACCTTTTAAATAAATATATTATTCAAATAATTGAGAAAACTCAGGGATCTATGTTGTAGATCTTGTTACCCAGAACAAAATAGAATATTTACATCATACATAGAGAACTTTCATTCCATATTATTAAGAAACTGGCAAGACAATTGTTTTCTATGTGTTATTAAAAAATCAATGTAAAAAACTTATAGTTATCTCAGTAACCAGATAGAGACACATGTCACTCATTCATTTCCAAAAAAATATTCTATTATCACAATGTAATATTTATTCATAAATGAAATTAATCAATCTTTATATCTTATTGGAGCTTATTTCTTTCACTGACCCTTTTATATTATTCTCTAGTCCACTTATACCATATAGACTCTGTTAGGTTACATTATATAGAAATATACTAGAACTATTTCTTTATGTGAAGTGGCCTGGACAATCAATAGCATAATATGATGATCATGGAAATATGTTTTGATAATGAAGAATTCAATAAGTGGTATATTATTGAAGATTGGTATATTAGTTTTTTACATACAATACCATTTAAAAAACAATCTTTCTTTATTGGTGTCATGTTGAACCAACCTTGTCTATTTTTTCATGAATACTCAAGATTATTATAAATTCTTCTAAACATTAAATATATATTTTCCCTAATTCTTGATATATAGATTCCATTACATGACTTATACATACTTTTAAACCATATCTTATTTCCATTTACTAATGCATTATAGGAATATTTATTTGGAAAGACCAGTACATGCATCACTTACCATGGTGAACATAAACCGCCTTTTGGTTATAAATTGCTCCACAATATGTGTATCTCAAACTAATAATCTCACTAATATACACAGATTCCATTATTCCTATGCCAAATCATGCACATCCAGAGCCTTAACTCATTGATTTTAAGCCTCATCCTACCATATTTAATGAGATTGGCTTTCATTATGGAAATGTATTCAATATTGAATAAATTTTAATATTCTCAATGTCCATAGGATCATTAAATTAGATGAAGCTTATAGTTATTATTTCTATTTGTTTTAATGATATATCTTAACAAAATGATTTCAAAAAACACATGTGCTAGTTTCTTAATATTTTATTATCATATAGATATTAATATGATGTACATTATAAAATTTTTTTACCGTAAGGTTGATTTTTTTCACCATTATTTAGAAAAAATATATTTGAATAAATAATAGAAGATTTCCTATATATATATGACTCTCCATTTATCATCCTTTTACTTCCATAATTAAAATTATGTGTATAAGAAAATTTTATTTTGGTATTACCTTTATTTCATATATATGATCAATGAATACTTGGATAAGATGCTCTCCAACAATCCATCTCAACGTTTACCTAATCATTACCAAGTTCACTCATTTACTAAATTATTTTAATGGAATCTCATGATGTATATGAAGTTACATTTTACATTTGAGTAGTTCATGTGGAATATATAGAACTAAGTTTAAATGAACTATGATGTACCTTTAATTATAATGGTTTCTTTATCTAAAAATTCATAATTAGTTTGTTCATATTAACGTTATCTTATATAAATTTAGGATAAATAATTTATATGGTTATAAATAAGTCAAATAAATTATGTTTCCTTTGAAAAAGTTTTATCTTTACACAATTTGATAAGAGTATTATATTTTATATTTATCATTCACTCCGATAGATATCTGATATTCAAGAGATAAGAAACCAATTTTTCAGTATAATAGTACCATAACAACATTTATTCGAAATATGAAAAATGTATTATATATAATATATAGATACTAAGATTAATTTTTTTACACTCGATAAAAACATGAATCATTCTGTTTTTTGAGAATGAGAAGATCGATCTTCTCTTATCTGACATAAGAATCTCCCTTTCTTAGATCCTTTTGGGTTTACTCTATAGCCTTTCTATTCTTCCTAATTTCTTGTATTTAAACACATGTATGCTATAATCATATCATATTATTACAAAATTGGTATATAGAAACTTTATTAATACACCTTATGTGGATGAAACTATTTTTTTTCTACAATTCATTTCAATTTTTTTTCTAGTGTCCATTATTGTAATATAAAGAGAAAATATTATCCTTTTCATTATTAGGCCTTTGAATCCTTTTTCTCTTCGAAGGATTATATATGGAATAATTTGGAATAATATTATATATGGGATATTCATACTTTTATTTCAAAATTTTATATTAAAGTGTTTGAGAATTAGATTACAACCAGTACTTAATTTCTTGGTGAAGTGTAGAAAAAAAATATCCACAGTGACCAATAAATTTATCTTATCTAGGATTGAAACAATATGGATAACCTTGGTGGTATAGGAAATATATTGATATTAATAGATAATTTATTATCCAAGAAGAAGAAAATTTTCACTAACTAATCAATATGCCCCATCATTTTGATAGCACGATCCATATTTATATTGCATTCTTCCAGTTTACACTGATATAATGCATTAAAAATATTATTTATTTCTATTATTTTCATCTATTTTAGAATAGAATGGAGTTTTGATATTATATTGAATAAATAAATGTATTTATATGGTATCATAAACTCTTGAGTACGATTTGATAATATTAAAAAACTTACTTAAGAATTTCCCTTAACATATAATTTTTTGCAATACTTTTCAACTTCGATCAACTTCAGGGGTGGCATAACGTCAATAGGGTATACCGAAACATAATAAAAAGTTCTTAATAATAAATCATTTCATAAATTATTTTACTATGTTTGAATATTGGAATTTTTAAAGGCATACCCTAGGTAATAAATGATTTTTGTGATCAATTTTTTTTTTAATTTTCTTTTTTCTACAAAACTTATTATAGATGAATCATACATTTCTTGTTTGAAAAATAATGTGAGAAAAAAAAATTTATTATTAAATCTCGAGCCATTTTATCATGTCCCAATATCCATCACCATTGAACATGTAACATATATTTTCTATGATATTTGAGTTGAAATGATCGACACTTCATGTAATGTCCCAGGCCTCTCTAGTCTTTTCCATTGAAAAAATCAGGTGTATTAGGTGTTTGAGGAGGTCTATGTGACTTATTCCCAACACATTGCCAATTTGTCCATTTCTATGAATAGTGAAATGGTAACCTTTGGTGAACAGTGTCATCAGTAACCTTCTACGAACAGTGCAACGGTAACCTTTAGTGAACAGTGTCATCATTGACCTTCTGTGAACAGTGTCATCAGTAGCCTTTTATGAACAGTGCAACGGTAACCTTAGCTGAACAATGTCATCGTTGATCTTTTTTGAATAGTGTCATCAATGACCTTCTGTGAACAATGAAATCATTGAACTTCTATGAAAGGTTTCATCAGTAACCTTCGTTGAATAGTGAAATGGAAACATTAGGTGAATAGTGGAATGATTTACCTTCTGGAAACAATGTCATCAGTGACCTTCTGTGAATAGTTTCATCATTTACCTTTTGTGAACTGTGTCATCAGTATCCTTATGGGAATAGTGAAATAGTAACCTTAGGAGAACAGTGTCATCATTGACCTTCTGTGAATAGTGTCATCAGTAAACTTCTGTGAACAATGCAATGGTATCCTTCGGTGAAGAGTTTCATCATTAAGCTTCAGTGAACAATGTCATAAGTGTCCTTCTATGAACAGTGCAATGGTATCCTTAGGTGAACAGTGTCATTAGTGACCTTCCATCTATGTTTTTACTATACCCTCAGTTCTAGTCACCAACCCGGTGCCTACTAGAGGTGGGACTCAGGTGTCATTATCTCCGTTACCACATTATTGGCCCAGGAGGGGTACACTTTGTGGAGAGGGGGGTCATGAAACTTCTCTTCAAATAACCCCGAAAAGGGTTATTCTAGTTACATGAAGGTATTTATGTTGGAATGTCTTTCCCAACTACAGGATCGTTGATCCTCAATCTATTGAGTATACTACAAATTCCTGAAATACTGATTAGGAATTTCTCAACAATTTACTCCTTGTATAATCAAGCTTATAGTGTGGTTGTTATCTTTATGTATGATGGTTAAGTCAATCCATAAACTTCATAATAACTCCACATTAAAAGTCAATGTCCAAGAGTGGGTTTGTCAAACAATTTGTTCCATGGATTTGACTACAAATCTGGCAGACAAAGTCAAAGTCCAACATAATATATATTTGAGGTATATTAATTTATTTAGCATAATTTTTATCTTTTTTAATCCTTTACTTGTATTGTTAAATATTATGTCGATTTTACATAATTATACATGTTGGATAAAAAATTTATGCATAATCAATTTTTTAAATTTTAAATTTTCTTATTAGTTCATTTATCTATGTGATGTTGGAAATGTATCCATAACATAAACATTCCATAATATATAAATATATAAATAAATAATTTCCTAATCATGATTTTATTGAATGTTTGAATTATTGATTGATCAATAAATATACCTTTGACATATGGGAAATACATTCCACCGGTCTTTGTATTAGTTAAATCATTCCACCTATACACCAACGTATCACCTAAGTTGAAATCATTATGGTTCCATATTGAAATATATCAACATGCCTTGGGAATCACCATTAATATATTGTATTTATAACTGACATGATGGTGAGTGTAAATAAAATATTATTTAATGTGGATTACAATAATAGCTATGTACACATTGGTAATACAAAACACTAGAGGGGGTGATAAAAAGCATTCCATACAATTTTATTTAATATTTAATAATTTCAAACCCATGCAATAAATTAAATTACAACATCATACACATACATATTTCTTATTCAAGATCATAAATTTTCATACATTCAATGTAAATGAAAAACCAATCTGGTTAATATTAACTGATATCGACATTTTATTTTTATGATAAATGTCCTTTCATTAATTAATTAATTTATCAATTAACTAATTCCTTTCCATATAAATTAACATTTTAATTCATTTGGATATACCCATTATTAATGGAATTCATAGAAAATAGAAGGAAAAAGATAATAATCTCAAAACTATTACAAAAATTTATTAGGCATTCAAAATTACATAAAAATTTATTAAACTATCACACACTAGGAATCCGAATAAAAAAATAAGGTTTTAAGGATGTAATTATTAATTTTATGTAATTTAATTCTATACTATATGTTGATACTAAAGGATGTGTACTGAGGAGATACATTCAATGTACCTTGGTTTAAATGTACACATGTGCCATTTCTTGGGATTCAATCATATACCTTGGTTGGAGTATATGTTCTGTACAAGCTAGATATATGCTGTGTGTCACTCTTTCTCAAAGATCATGTAACATAAAGAAGAACTAAACCTATTTTTCGATTGCAACTACATGATGTGTGATGGTCATCTATTCAACATGTATCACTCATATAGTGTTTTCTTAAAACTCACCAAATGGAACAGAATGTTTTTCGGATGTGGGTAATGATGAAATATACAATGTGTACCCTACATATACATTATTTATATAATATATCTACATGATGTTAGTCTCACATAGTTTCACAATCTATAATGACCAAATATATTGTGAAACATTTTCCTCTAATTAGTGTAGACTTTAAAATGTGTACCCCATCTACACACCATGAAATATGAAATGTGTTATTCTAGGTGTTCATGGCCTACACGGCGTATTCAATAAATACACCATATGTAAATAATTCTCAACATGTCATGGAACACACTATATGGCCAAGTGCATTATACATGGATACATGAGGTATACTCTATATACACACCATGTAATCACATGCAATTGGGCCATGTCCCTCTCCCTTTACTAATGAAATCTTCAACAATTCTTCTTATTTTTTTAACATAAGAAATTTTGAATCATGGGAGAAGAAATTAAAATATAAAAAACATGTTAATTAAAATCAAATTAAAAATAATAAGAAATTAAAAAATTATCCAAGACTGTGAATATTGATAAAAAATAAAATAAATAATTATAAAATAAAAATCAGATCAATCTAAAACCACTTCAAGGTTCAAAGCCTACAAGAATCACCATTGGTGGGCATTAAATTAAAATTTATTTTAATTTATTGTTTTATAAAAACCTAAGAGGCAATCACTCAAGTGAAATATATAATTAATTTATTTATATCCGGATTAAAAGATTACCGTGTTTTAGGATTCTTTCTTCGATGATGTCGATGAACATTCAAAAAACCAGGTTTGGATTACCTTTTTTGTGTGATAAGGATTCATGTATAGAATCCTTCTAAAGATGATCCACACACACTCATATGATCAACGAGAAATTCTATTTGATTTTTGGGTGCTAGTATTATTAATCAAATATATTTTGTTGTTTTTCGTGATCACTCCAAGATCCTTTTGTTTTAAATGAGTTGTTCTCATTCTTAAGAAGAAGAGAGGAGGAATTCAATTGATAGAGATAGAGAGAATTTTGTTGTTTTCAATGATCCTCTATCTTAAATTTTTAATTAACATAATACAATATATAGAACAATTTATTTATAGGTATTTTTTACTTGTTAAAATATTCTTTAATTGTGTACTAGCCCTTAAAAAATATTATAATCCTTAATAAACCCCATTATATATAATAACAATATTAATATCAACATTTTATGGCATGCACACACTCATGAAATAATAAATATTATTTTTACAAGTTGTAAATTTGTATTTTTCACCCTACATGAACTTGGTAGGCTCACAATCATCAACATTTATTGAGTACCTAAAAAAATATTTTAGTCACATAAATTAATATTTTATTCACCAACCAGAGAATAAATATTTATTAAATATTCAATAAATATATTATATATTTTACCCCTAGTCATGTGAATAAATATTTATTAAATATTAATATAATTAAATAAATTATTTAATTAATGAATTAATAATTATTTATTACCTTACAAACATTAGATATCAATAAAACTTTAATAAAATTCTTCTCAATTAAGAGAAAAATATTTATTAAAATAATTTAATTCAAATATAATTTAATTTTGATCATCAGACAAAATTACTTTATAGGATTATTTCTCAATTGAATTAAGAAGGAAATCACAAAGTCCATTATTACATTTGATCAATAATTCAAGACACCAAAGTGAAACAATTTAACATCCCAAAGTCATCTGCCATAAATGAATGATAACAATGTAATATAATCCCTTTGTTTCAATATCTATTCAAGAAGTTTTCACAAATTATTGATAAACCTATATACATGGTACACATATTTTTACTATCAGAAGTAAATGTCATTAAATTACTAACAAATAATTAAATGCATCAATTATATTTCAATCAAAGGGTCTAGATATCAAATTTAAAAAAATATGGAAGGGAAAAAATACTTCATTGACTTATCCATTAATAAAAGTTCATTCAAGATGCATCCAATATATCATACATCCCACCAACATATGGCAATGAATATTTGGTTTGTAAATCTATGTGATTGAGTCCAAAAATTCATTGATGATAATCCTAAACTCTAAAGACCATTTTCACGCTCATATATGGGTATTTTTTATGGAAGTAAAACATATAGAAATAAAATTAATAGTGTTTACCACATAATCTCCCATATTACATAATTCCAATTATGAACATTATTAGAAGAAGCCTCATACACTTATGAGTACTCCCACTATTCAATATATGTACTATGTACTCGTGCATAGTATGTTATCTGATCATCGAACTTGTTTTAATAATATCATCATAGAATTTCAAAGTTATAAATATAGTGGGGAATTGATATGCCCTTTTCAATGAGGTAGATAATCAAAAACATTATCAAATAAATTTTATGCAGAATAAAAATCTATATGTGATAATATATTTAAATTTATATCTATATCATTAGATATAAATGTAATCTTAAGTATAAAATTAGTTGTTTCACTAGAACTAACTCCATGAACTAGGATATATGAATCATTTTAAAGGGTGTTATTAATGGATTTTAGTAGGGTTAGGCCAATCCAAAAGGAGAATGAACTGTTTGGTAGATAGGATAGGCAATGTCCTTTTACAATGGAGGGATAAGACACACATAGTATTTTTCCAACGATTAATGTATAATGATTCGTTACCCAATAATATGGCTCCAAAATAAATTATATTTAATGATAATGTAATATACAGTTGAAATATTTCCCTAAAATATGATTTAATATTTTTGGTATATTAACCCTTATCATTTTAGTTTAATCCTTTTAAACATTTTGGAATCTTAATTTAGTAATTAATTGTTTTACCAAATTTACTAGTAACAACGACAAAAAATGAAAGTGGAATCCTTTAAAAAATTATAATTTTTTTTTAAATATGGATTGTATTTTATGAAATTAAATTTCTACATGTTACATAAATTATTTTAAAAATAACCCCATAAAATGCAATGATAAAAGATTTTCTAGAAAAATTCCTTATTTTGTATTAAAATATATTCATTCAAAATTAAATAATTGATGATAATGAAATTATTTTAATTATTTTTATTTAAAAGTTACTAATTTAAAATAAAAACCAATCTAAAATAAAATGATACTTTGATAATAAAGTTTTCTTGAAAATCGGAATTTTCTACTATTCACCAAAAATTCAACAATTTTTAGAAATTAAAAACCCTTCTTAGTTATATTCACATGATATTTTAAAAAACAAATTTCATTTAACCAAATTAAATTTATAAAAATCTGAAATTTAGGTTATTAATAAAATTATTGAATTATTGTATACGCATTCTACTGTTGTTCCTCTTATAAGAAATGTTTAATATAAGTGACGCTCTGAGGTTACATACATTCCTCCAAATATTTGATCCTTTGAATTTCGATAATTTCACCTCATGAAAAGATGTGTGTATTTGATCAATAAAACTTATTCTAGTTCCAACATAAACTCATCTATATTTTTATTTCTCTAAATCAGCTTTACCAGTCGAGTCATTAGATTTATCAACACTTTTTTAGTAGTGTACGAAGTCTTGGTAGGAACTTCACAGTAATAAAAATAAAGTGGAAATTATATTTCCTCCTTGGTGAGTAAATAAATTTTATCTATATTATACTTCATCAATAAAATATATAGAACACATCACGAGATTTACAGAGGCTAGTTGGATTTATAAGTTAGGTATCAAGAACTCTAATTCATTACATAATTTCAAAAGTATAGATATAATAAATAATATATAACACCTTCCCCTGGTGATAACCTTAATAAAAAAGGTGCTCTTACATGATATTATAGATCCTTCCTCCAGTTATCAACATAACTTATTTGCCTTCATTTATCCAAATTAATATGATTCCGAGTATCTCCATGGGCACAACCCAATGTTTGCGTCCTACAGTAGTGTTTAGGGTGGTCTCAGCTTCGAGCCTCCCGACATTCATTAGACTGGTTTTAATTTGTTTATCCACCTCCCTTGATAGATGTAATAATAATATGATTATAATGGTCATCACATTCACTGTTTCATCCTCTACTTGATCTAATCCTATAATATTTTTTTAACTACTCCATCATAATAAGTTCAAGAATGAAACCACTTTAAATATAATGGTTTATATAGTTCCATTTTAATTACTTAATATAAAAATTTGTTATATTAAAATTTCACCAATGGAATGTACTATGCCTATGTAACATGGAGTTCAATAGAGGATAACCTCAACATGTCTTATAATGTCATAATAGCCATTTCTGAGTATCTCTCTATTTAAGGATTATAGAAGATACTCAAATATAAATCAGAGGAAATATTCATATGATGATTCTTCTAAAATTTATATTTAAACCACAAATAAGATTAGATATAATTAAAACAGGGTGTACAATGAAGTTTAACAACCTCATTAAAATAGATATTTGGAAGGAACTCCTGAGTTAGATATTTCTTTATAGAAAGAATATGTGCGCACTTGGTAGTGTGATAAAAAACAACCCCAATGGCATCATTATTTCTAAGAGTAATTGGTAATCAAGTTAGAAATTATATAGTATTATCATCCCATTTCCACATAGTAACAGGTAGAGGTTGCATGAATACTTTTGGATGTTTTCAATCAGTGTTTACCTATTGAAAAAACCAAGCGTCTTGATACATAATCTATAATTTCCCATTTTATATTTCTCCACCCAAAATGATCCTTCAGATACAAATTAATTTTTTTAATATAGGGTGTACATAAGAATATGGTATATGAGAATATATTATTGAAATATCTTTAACTCAGGTATGGATAAAGAATAATATTTTTCAAATATTAAACATGCCAACACCAAAAAAAATCTACTAGATTCCCATAATAAAAATATTTAATTTTCCTTTTGGAAATATTATCATTGATCTTGGAAATTTTATCCATTTTGATTTAGAATGATTTAGAAACAATTTGGAAAAGGTGTGATGTTTCCACATACCTAATACTTCCCACATCCACCTTTATTAATACATTAAATAATGAATCCTTGGAAATGGATATATTTTTCACAATCCCATGATATTACATACTCAATGAATAAAAATCATTTATATCCTTCCCAGGGGGTAGTGTCTCAATAGATTATAATTATTGAGTAGATTTAGTCATCTTCTTTACCTCCTGTTGAGATATTTTTGTGAAATGATGTATTTAAATTTTTTATAGTCCAATACATCTCATATTGTTTACCATAGAAATAACTCCTCCATATATTCAATGAAAGAAATCACAGTTTCTAACTAAAGATAATTGGTTTGATTATTCTTGTTAAATATCTTTAACTGCCATGATATATATGCAATAACATCCTCATTATTAATCAGGATATCTCTCTATACCTTTTCAGACATGTCACCTTATCTTACAAATATATTCCCTCTTGATGGTAATGTAAACACCAATGAATTGATCAAACTCCTCTTCAAATCCTGAAAACATTATATAAATTTTTCCATCCACAATAACATAACCTCATTACTTGTCCTTCTAGTTTATTTTTTTTCGATTTGTAATTTTTTTCAAAACTCAGTGATTGTAAAATGGTAATACAAGAAAACAACATACCTAGGTTATATTTTGTTTGAATAAGACATTCCTTATCTATATTTTACTTTATAGTGTCAAATTTTCTCTATCATTAGATACAAAATGGCCAAGAAAAGTAAATTCTAGAAACTAAGATTCACACATTCTAAATTTCCTATATAAAATATTTTTTCAAAGAGTTTGAAGAATAATTCATAAATGATTGTTATTCTCATCATAAAATCTCAAGAACACTATGATATCATCAATAAATAACATGGATGATTATGAAGATATAACAAACACAATTTGTTTTTTAAAACAATAAAAATATAGGGTACATTATTCAATCCAAATGACATTAATATATACACATAATGTTTATATCTCATACGAAATGTTGTATTTAGAATATATTCCTTTTATACTAACAATTGATGAAACTACAAAGGAAGATCAATATTTAAAAAATATGAAGAACCTATAATGTCACATACATGACATAGTTTTGAGATATTTTTCATTTATTTATCATTTATGCTTTGTTTTTGGGATTTCTCAATATTTTATGGTGGAATAGGTGAGTTTTTGTGAATTGGGCCAAACCGTGAGCTCAATTCCAGAGTTAAAAATTAATTTTTTTTCTTTTAGAAATTTTTAAATTTTTAATATTTTGCACCCATTAAAATTATTAAACGGCCTCCAATGACATAGTAACACCACCATTGTGGTTTGGTACCTTTAGAAATCAATAACTATGGTGTATATGTGTTTTTCTTTAAGGGGTTGGGCCTACCCGAAATCCCAATTCCAGTTTTAAAAAAATTAATTTTCTTAATTAATAACTTCTTCAATTTTAAGGCCACTTCGGTGATTCCATGCCTCAAACACGCCCATTGAACCCATCCGTGCATACAGTATCCTACCACCCACTTTGGAGCTCATATACATTGCAATTGAGTGCAAAACATCTTAGGGTTTCAAAAATCGGCCAGATTTGAGGAGTTAAGTTCTTTCAATAATAAATCTCTAAATTTTTACTCTTTTCCCCCATTATAGTTCCTAAATTACCTAATAATTCTCCTTATAACAAACCCAAAATTGTGGTTGTTTTCAATTTCAGATACTGGTGTTTTGGGGAGATTGTTTCAAGGTCCCTCAAGTTAGTTAGTCCATTTCATTCCTCTTTCAAATTGCTTAGAGTTCCATTCTATTTGATTAGGGTTTCTTCTCTTTTCCATGAAGATCCATGTGACCAGGGGGTAGGGGGTCGAACCTAGGGTTTAAACATGGGTTTTAATGGTAAATTGTTGTGGTTTTATGTTTGTTCTACGCTCATCTTGGTGCGGTGGTGGTGCAACATTATTTTCGCACGATGATTCAAGGATTTTCATAACTTTTTTAGGTGAATCCATTTCTTATTAAATTTTTGTAATCTAGATGTTGTTTTTATAGTACTTTCATGTATATTTAATTTGAATTTTTCTGCCAAAATTGGTTTTTTTGGCAATTATAAAGGAAATGATTTTTAATGCCAATTTCATGTGAAATTTGGTGTTTTTTCATATAAAATGTTTTTTGGTTCATTAATGGATGCCGTATAATTATTTAGTTGATTATATTGAATTGTATTGGGGTTGAACACAATGTTTTTAATGTTCTTATCATTAGTTTGTTTATACAAAATTGGTTTTGGTTGACGTTCAAAATGAAAAGGGTTTCCATATACTGCTTCTGATGCATGATCGGTCATGTGCCACCAATGTGGGAATCCAAGGACCATCTAACTAGCATTACCACTTCATCCGAAGCCTTATTACAAGTGTGGAAGAATGGTTCCTTTACAATGCTTCTGTGGTGTGGCACGTCCACTTCTGAGTGGGGCGGAGTCAGTGGCTCCAAGAGTAGTGCTCGAACAGTCTGATCCATTGACGACGGGGGGATCTCGATTTGGCGACTGTGGTGGTAGAGATGGGTAATCTTTTGGGTAGAGCTAGTTCAGGGCACATACACAAACTTGCAGTCATCCTCATATAGACACCAGACATCTCTATGCGGTGGATCAGGCACCAACAGGATCAGAGGCAGGGCCGTCAACAGTTCTAGGTACTGTTTTGATCACATCTTCTATGATGATTCACTTTTTGATACTCCTGTCTTTGTTTAATTAATTTTTTCCTGTTTCTTGGACATGCTAAATTTCCCAACTGAGTTGATGTATTTCGCGATGGATTTCATGACACCTCTGGGAAAGAAGAAGGAGCAGGGTCTCAGGTTCCCCTCGTGTGTCTTTATGTGTCAGGTGTTGAGATAGAGTGGGACCTCCTGGTTCTAGATCTGTAAATGTTTTACATAATACTTGGCATGTATTGGCTAGTACACTTCCAGGAACACATTGATTGCTATAGGCGGTGAGTGAGTTTCACAGAACCAGATGGGAGTCGTCAGGTTTTTCTAGGAGAATGGGATCCTCGGTCGGGTCACGCAAGACGTCCACTCCCAGAGTTGAGAATATTTCAATCCATTTATCATCGCTCGTGATAGAGGTTGATGGTATTTCCCCTGTAGGTGCACTACCTCATGTTGTGAATGAGTTTCTAGAGGTATTCCCAGATTAATTCTCATGTTTCCCCCCAAAGCGGGATGTGGAGTTTTTGATTGATCTGATGTCGGGAACACAACTAATATCTCTTCCCTCATATTGCATGGCCCCCACCGATCTGACTGAATTAAAGATACACCTGGAAGAAATAGAATTCAAAGGATTCATTCGCCCGAGCGTGCCTCATTGGGCCTCTCATGTGTTGTTCGTGAAAAAGGCTGACAGATCCCTCCGATTGTGCATTGACTTCTGGAAGCTAAATAAGGTAACAATTAAGAACAAATACCATTTTCGAGGAATAGATGATTTGTTTGATCATTTGAAGTGGGGATAGTGGTTCTCAAAAATAGACTTGTGTTCGGGCTATCCTCAGCTTAGGGGGAATGAGTCAAATATCCCGAAGACCTCCTTCTGAAGTAGGTACCACCACTTTGAGTATTTGGTCATGCCCTTCGGATTAACCAATGCTACAGTGGTCTTTATGGAACTCATGAATATTGTGTTCCATCAGTATCTTGATTCCTTCATTGTGGAGTTCGTGGATGACATTTTTGTATTCTCTGGCTATGAGGAGGAACACGAACATCACTTGAGGATCACCTTGGGCACTTTGCAGGATCCCTGCCTATATGCAAAGTTGTCAAAGTGAACTTTCTGGATCATGGAAGTGAGATTTATGGGGCATGCGATCTCTAAACAAGGGTTTTTAGTGGACCCAGAGATATTAGTGCGGTTATGTCATGGGAGCAGCCAAAGAATGTGTTCGATATTAGGAGTTTCCTTGGTCTGGCTTGTTATTACAGGGGATTCGTTCGGGATTTCGCTTAGCTTTCTTCATCGATGACTGCCCTCACCCAGATAGGGATGAAGTTTGTATGGGTCCCAGAATGTCAGGCATCATTTGAGGAGCTGAAGAGGAGGTTGACTACCACCCCCGTGCTGTTTTTTCAAAAGTTTGGAAAGGGATATGTGGTCTATTATGATGCTTCAGGTATGGGTCTTTGGTGCGTGCTTATGCAGGATGATCACGTGGTGGTGTATGGCTCTCACTAACTCGAACCACATGAAAAGAATTAAATGACCCATGAATGGAGTTGGTAGTGGTGATGCATGATTTGAATACTTGGCATCACTACTTCTTTGGGGAGAAGTTTTTGGTCTATTATTATCACAAAATTTTGGCCTATATCTTATCGTAGAAGGACCTCAACTTGAGGAAGCGTCGTTGGATCGAGTACTTGTAGGGGTTCGACTTTGACACTGTCTATACCCCATTAAAGGGTAACATGTTGGCCGATGCTTTGAGCATAAGAGTTCTAGTGTATGCTTTGAGGATGTATAGTGATGAATGAACTTTGATGGGGCTCTTCTCTTAGATGCATATGAAGAACAGGGAACACAGTGGAGTGGAATTTTTGATGAGAGTTTAGTTGAATCCTTCTCTGTTGGAGTTGATTTAGCAGGAACAACCCAGTGATGATCTTTTTCAGCAGTTGAAGCAGTTTCTTCATGGTGGGGAGACATCATCTGATTTGTCGTCATCGCTCGAGGGCATCTTGTGCTTTAAGGGATGTTCAGCAGTGCCATTATCTCTACGGATGGTGGTGATGGAGGACAACCACCAGTCTTAGTGGGTTGTCCATCAGGGTGCCACCAGGACGTATTATGATGACTTTCAGCAGTTCTAGTGTGTTGGTTTGAGATGAGACATAGTGGAATTTGTGTCGAGATGCTATAGATTCTAGGAGGTGAAAGTATAGCATCAAGGGCCATCCAGTTTGGTCCATCCATTAACCATTCCTACATGGAAGAGGGATGAGGTCACCGTTGACTTCATTGTTGGATTACCTCATACACCTTGGGGTAAGAATTCCATTTGGGTGGTGATTGGTCTTCTGACCAAATCAGCCCACTTCATTCTGATCAGAGATAAAATTAAAGTGTATGAGTTGGGTTGTTTATATCTTCAAGAGGTGGTGAGGCTCCGTGGTGTGAAATCAGCAGTTATCTTAGATAGAGACCCAAGTTGTACTCATCGGTTCTGGGAAGGCCTTCAGAATGCCTTGGATTCTCAGGATTAAGATGATCATGGCATACCATCCTCAGACGGATGGTCAGATAGAGCGGGAAAATCAGATTTTGAAGGACATGCTATGTGCACGAGTCTTGGACTTTGGAGGTTCTTGGGATAACCATTTTGGGATGGTTGAGTTTTCTTATAATAACAGTTACCAGTCCTTGATTTGAATGGATCCTTTAGAGGCGCTCTATGGTCGGCCATGTCGGTCCCCCCTGTGTTGGGCTGTGGTTGGTGAGACTTCACTATTGGGGATGAGCCCTGTGCAAGAAACTTCCGAGATAGTAAAACGGATCAGGCAATGCTTGTTGACATCTCAGAGTTGTCATACATCTTATACTGACTGAAGGCATCGAGACCTAGAGTTTTCTATGGGAGACAATGTATTATTGAATGTAGACCCACATCTATGATACCATCGATTGGGGAAGCAAGGGAAGCTGATGCCGTGATATATTAGCCCTTTTGAGATCACTGAGCATATTGGGAGGAAATAGAGATAGAGCCTGACTTGTTAGTTTTGGAGAATTTAGTGAAAATAGTGGACTCCCAAAAGAGGGTTCTTCGAGGGAAGTCTATTTCGCTTGTCCGGGTTCGTTGGCAGCATGGTAATGACACACATGAGACATGGGAGTGGAAGTCATGGGTTGATGAAGTGTATGCATTCTGGTTTTTTAATCAAGCTTCAAGTTAAATTTTCTAGATGGGAAGTCTTCATGGTGGGAAGAATTGTCAAATACATGAAATATTTTAGATGCTTGTGTCATTTATTTATCATTTATTCTTTGTTTTTAGTATTTCTCAAGCTTTTATGGTGGAATGGGTGAGTTTTCGTGAATTGGTCCAACATTGATTCCAATTACATATTTAAAAACAAATTTTTTTTCTTTTATAACGTTTTCATTTTTTAATATGTTCACCCATTAAAATTCCTAAATGGCCTCCCCTAATATATTAACACCACCATTTTAGTTTGGAGCCTTTATAAATCTATAACCATGGTGTATATGGGTTTTTATTTAAGGGATTGGGCATGCCCGAAAGCCCAATTCCAGTTTTTTAAAAAATATTTGTTTAATTAAATTAATAACTTATTCAATTTTGAGGATTTTTCGGTGATTCTAATCCTCAAACACGCCCATTTAACCGAACCGCGTGTCCAGTATCCTCCCACTGACTTTTGAGGTCATATAAATCGCGATTGAGTATAGAACATCATAGTGTTTTTTAAATCATCCAAATTTGTGGAGGTAAGTTATTTCCATCATAACTCTCTCAATTATTACTATTTCCCCACATTACAGTTCTTAAATTACCTTCTCATTCTACGTTTCACAACCCCAGAATTTTGGCCATTTTCAATTTCATCTACTGGTGTTTTTCAAATATTTCTTCAAGATCCCTCAAGTAAGTTAGTCCATTTCATTCCTATTTCAAATTTCTTAGGGTTTCATTCTATTTGATTAGGTTATCGTTTCTTTTACATGAAGTACCAAGTGACCATAGGGGTAGGGTTTCAAACCTAGGGTTTAAAATTGGGGTTTTATGGTCAATTCTTGTGGTTTTAGGTTTGTTCTAAACCCCTCTTGGTGAGGGGGTTGTACGACTTTATTTTCACATGGTGATTCAAGGGTTTTCATTATTTTGGTAGGTTAATCCTTTTGGAATGAAATATTTGGGATCTAGATATTTTGTTTATGGTTTTTTCATATATATTAAATATGAATATTTCTTCCAAAATTGGTTTTAGTTGAAATTATAAAACAAATGAATTTTTAATGCCAATTTCATGTAAAATTTTGGGTTTTTTCATATAAATCTTTTGTTGGTTACTTAAGGGATGCCCTGTAATTATTTAGTTTATTTTATTGAATTGTATTAGGGCTTAAAACAATTTTTTAAATGTTCTTATACTTTTGTTGTTTATGTGAAATTGGTTTTGGGTGACGTTTGTTATGAAAATGGTTTTTGAGTACCCATTTGGTGTTAAACTAGGTGATTTACATGCTATTCTATATGATGCTTATTGGGGGATATTTTATAACTCATGTAATGGGTTTAAGAAATATTTATGGTTTGTTAAATTCTATTTTGGTTAATGGGAGTATGCACATGGTGTTCATGTGGGGGTTTCAATGAGTTTTGGGTGCAGAACAAGGAATGATTTGGAGAGGTTGTTTTATTGAAACTCCAAGTGTTTTGTTGTGTGTTTTAAATGGTATAAAATGGGTATAGCTACAGTTTTGGGTTCATGTGACCCATAGTGGTGTTTTACATGAAAATTGTTTTGTGTTTCATACTGAAATTTTATAAGCACAAAGGGGGAATCCCAGGTACCTTGGTGGGAGCAGATGTGTTCATGTACGGCTAGTGGACCAGATGGGTTTTGTCAATGTTTCACATAGAATTTGGATAACAACAACTCTAACTAAACTATGTGGATTATGATTGTGGAAAAATAGGTTATGGGTATGTTCCCTACTTGTGGCTCATGCACGAGAATGGATTTACTATGTTTACATTACACTGAGGTATGAGGTACATGGGGCCCGAGACTATCTAGTGCCTAGGGGTGTTCCCAATTTTGTTTCTCATTGTGTTTGTGGTATTTTCCTTTGTATTAGAGTGTTTTTGGAAGTACATTACAGTAAATGAAATTCCTACTTAAATGTGTGAACATTCTAAAAAATTTATCTTGAAAACTGTTTCCAATTGAAAGTTGCATTTCTTGAATTTTATCACTACTTTTCTTTGCGTATTAAAACTGCTTGCTTTTTGACATTGTATTGAATTATCTTTTTAATCATGTGGTGGTATTCTATCGGGATTTTCCTCACACCCTACTTACACCCCTTGGCTGTAAGTATAATTTATTTTTCATGACTCAGGTAAAGGGAAAGCTAAGGGTGATGGCAGTTCATGGTGTTAGTCCCCATCCTTGGGGTAGAGTTATGGAGACAGCTTGTGGGCAATGACACATTGTTGTGTGGAGTCTGTGGGGATGTCTTTCTACAATATTTATTTTTATATGGACAAATTTTATTGTCTTTAAACCAATGCATCAAGTTCTGGTTTTTTCTTAAGACTTGTTTGGCTCGAAAATTTCATATTTTATTTTATGGATTGTTTTTAATGTTTTATGATTTCATACTCTCGTAAATCATTCCCAAACCAAAATTAATGATACCTAGGTACTTGTTCCAGCCCTTGGGGATAGGGAACACCCTTCGGGTCTTTTCATGAGCTAGTTTTGGTGCCGATATTGGTGGCGATCATATTCGGTTCGTGACATAGAAGTTGATCAAATAACTTATCAAATAAACATTGAGGGTACTTGTTCTTCATGATAATGGAATTTATTTCCCTATAATCAATTAAAAACACATTTTCTCATCAATATTTTTCTAAAATAGAAATTGTTCTCCCTAGGGAGAAAACCTTGGGAGTATAAATAGCTTATCAACCAACTCTGGGGGTTGTTTCTTTAACTCTAATTGCTCCACTATGGACATTGTATATGGAGTCTTAGATATAGATTTTACATTAGTATTGAGTACGATAGAAAAATCATCTTAATCATTAGGTGGATGTATATGATATTATTCTAGAAAAATCATCAATGTATTATTTAATAATTATGAAATCTTATATCATAGATTTTCCTTTCTCTTCCATATGATGTTTTTCTCTTATTCCCCAAATTTTTATTTAGGTGAGCTATTGGGGGTAGAGTCATATGTGATTAAGATGATGCAGTCTCGCTTATAAAGATAAGAGAATCCTTATCTTTGTTAAAAATATTCATATCCTTGTCTCAGCCATATGTTTTAAAATTATAATTTTAAATCCAATCCATTATAAGTATTAAATATAAAAAAAATCAATATTTTTAAAATAATATTATGTTTTATAGAATATATGATACCAAACCCAGTGATAAAATGAACCATGACATATTATAAGGAAAGTTATAAAATATCCATTGAATTGGGGGTATGAATAGAATTAGAAATTTTTTAAAAAATATACAAGGATTATACAGATCAAAAAATTTCTGATTAATTCTCATTAAATAATCACTCAATTTTTGGTAAGGTCATTTTATTCTTCTAAAATACTTATTCCTTAAAAAGGATTATTTTTTGTTTTTTTGTGAGAGAATATTGTAAATAATTATTGGAACATTTATAAATTATACTTAATAAAAAGAATACAATTTTTGAAATCATCAAATGATAAATATATTAGTCTAGATATTTGGTATTTCTTAAAAAATATTTAATTTCTAGTGAATAGTGGAAAATACTGATATTTGTAAAAATATGATTTTTTTCATTGAAAAGACCGATTATGATTTGAATATGATCATAAACTAAGATAAGATATATTATTCTATATATAATATAATTTTTTTTATATTAAATATATTTATACATAATTTTTTTATATGATTATTTTTGGGATTGAATACATATTTTTATAAAAATTAATTATTCTTTTGTTTTATGAATTTATGTTGAAATTAATTTTTATCCCTTACAGTAATAAAATTTTATGAAACAGAATAAATTTTTCGATTCCAAAAATCTAATTTATCATACGGTATGTTTTCTAACTTTTTTTGAAGAAGTTAAATTTTGGGTGAATAGTGAAGAATACATTTTGTATGAGATATAGTATCTTTTATGATATCATCAAGACATTAATATGATATTACAAAATAAATAAATTATAGAGAAAATATTTAATCATAATATAATACTAATAGATTATAAAAATAATTCAAAACATATAATTTTGAAATTATTTTATGATAAAAATGAAAATCATTTTCAGTGACAACACATTATGTATTACATGAAAATTCAAATTTGGCATCCTAAAGATAAGATTTTAGAAGGAAGGATTATTTTTGGGAATTAATTAATAAATATTATCTATGATTGATTATTTTTATGGATATATATATATATATAAATGTATGATATATGGAGTTATATAAAAATTGAATTATCCAAATGCCTGTGCAAAGCTTTCGTGGAATGAGAAAAATCCTCAAAATATTTTAAATAAGTTTTCCTTACATAGATTTGAGTAAAATTAAATATTGAACAAATATAAAATTTTATCTTAAAATAAATGAATTTTTATTCTTATTGTAATTTGTTTTTATTTTTTATTCATGAGATTTTTTATACTTATAATGATCCTATATTCAGAATATATCAATAATATATTATATTTTCTGCAAAAAAGTATTTAATATTAATTAAAATTAATTTAGTTGATTAAGTAATTCAATGATTTCCCCTAATCCCAATTGTAATTGGAAACCTTATCTTCTATATTACACACACATTTTTAACACTCATTCATTGATAATACCAACCCATATACCTAAAAAATACGCCCACCCACATTATCAAAGTTTTAGTTTTGGAATAGTACCAGTCTTATAGGGATTAATTTGTAAATGAAAGGTGGTTGTTTGAAGAAGAGGTAAATTCTTAACTGAATCTTTTAGTTTTATTTGATATCCTATCACCTTCCAATATTATTATACAATGATAAAATAAAACCATCAGTATATTAAATATTATTAGGTTCAATTTTATTAATGGAATAAACATTATCAATATCATCTTCCATCAAATGGAAAATGAAACAATCATTCATGTTTATTAAAAACTACTATCTCTCAAACCAATGTAATTTATTTTCCATTAATGAAAATGATTGATGGTTATAATGATATTTCCAATGTGTGTATATATATATAAAAATATTATCTTAATGAAATAATTATTTTTATCTAAATATAATAAATAATATATATTTCTTAACATTCCATCCATTGAGTAATGATAGAATCATTAGTTCCTAGATGTGGATAACCACCTCCCCAAAGTGATGTGATTAATTCTACAATAACACATCACCTGGATTATATATATATATTTAAAAAAACATTATCAAAATTATATTATAATTATCCTAAAAATATAATGTAATATTTATATTCTTTCTATCATGTTTGTTGAGTAATGGAAACATTACTCATGCAAATATATTGTTCTCGATAATTTTAACATAATTAATTTCTCATGGTTTCTTTTAATAGTATAATTAATGAGTAAAAAATAAAAATATTTAATGATTGTTATTCTATAAATTATTTAATAAGTAACTATTTTAACCTAGTCAACTTACCAAATTCATTTTTTGAATAAGATCCAAATTTTGTTAAAAAATCTGACATGAACTTAATTGATTTAGTAATTTAATATAACATGATAGTAAATGAAGTAAAATAATAATAAACATAATAAAATTATTTAATGATTTTAAATAATTAGAAAAATGTTATTATTTAATATTTAAAATGAAATACGTGATGATATGGAATCGATATAATGGAATATTTACCTTAAAAATGACAATTTATATGTTTTAATGATTTATTTTATAAATATATTAGTTTAATTTACATATTATTATAAATAATTTTTATATTTATTTATATAACAATAAATTACTTATAAAGTACATTTTATGTATCATTTTTTCATTAAATGGTTTTGGAAAGGAGTATTTTTATATAATTTATACAAAATGTTTTGACTTACATTTTAAAATTCAAAAAAAGGAATGTTCTATTTTAATATAAACTGAGCTAACAAATGTTTATGACACTAAATAATTTTTTTATTTATTGTTTCCATTTGAAATATTCCATAAAATAATTAAATAACCCCCCTTTGTTCTGTGAATTATCTGTTTTGAAAATTTCTTTTTTAAGGAAAGGGATATATCAATATCTTAAAATGCTTTTCTGATCAATTAAATTTTTTATTTTTTTACTATAATGATGAAAATGAAATATTTTATATATTTCATAAATGTTATGGTCCTTGGATAGTTATTATCATTTTTAGATCCAGTATAGCACTCGAAGAGATTAATAAATGATTATGTCTTCTATAGAATTATGTTGGATTTTGATCATACTAGTTGTTCCACATATAAGGGTTAATGTAATTTTTATTTTATAGGTTACTCAGAGATAAAGTCTAAAGCCACTGACATTAATTTTTTCTAATTTATAAATAGTTTTCATGGAAATATTTTGATTTCAAAAGGTAAGATAATGATGTTTTTATGGAATTATTATTCACTTTTTGGGTAAAAGGTATGATTGTATGAAATTATTTTTCATGGGTTCTCATATTTTCTAAGATAACCATATGATTATGATTAATCCTTTATTTTTTCATGTAAAGTTTATTATGAAAATATTTGGGCCATAAAGATAATTTAATGTGTAAGTAAATGATTATTTAATTTCAATGCTCATTATGTTCAGGGAAAATTCTCTTTTATGATCTCATGGTATTTAAATTGGACTAATAGTCCTATTTAATAATTTTTTTATATCCGTTTGTGATTTCATTTTAATCATAACACCATTTTAATATGATTATCAAAAAGAATATAATTAAAATGAAATAATTAGAATTATTTTCTGTAGATTCGATTTAAGGATTGATTATGTTATTGAGATTATAGTTGGTATGAATGGAATGACTTAGAAAAATATGGAATATAGGATTAGAAAACACTATAGATAACTTTAGGGGTAAGAATAAGATAAGGATAATAACCATATGTACTGGAAAGGTACATATTATGTAATTCCTTTTAAATAGAATCCATTTTAGGATACTGGAAAGGGTACATAACAATGAAATAGATAAACCTAGGTGTAATAAATCTGAAAGGGGGGGGGGATTGGGTGTTAACTTGACCATTATTGGTTCATGATGAAAGGAACTAAGAAAACAACCCTTGGTAGACAATCTATAAAGATAATTCCTTATTTAATTAACATTATCTTTATGATTAATTATGAATAATTTGGGGATAAAACCAATGGAAACATGTGATAATCCATACTTATATAGGATAACCCTAAAGTATCATGGGTTGATAAGTCAAAGGTTGATCATTAGTTCAATTTAATAAATAATTAATCAGAGGTTTTATGTGATATAAATAATTTGGGATACATTTATATAATTTTGATTGATGTTTGATGTATATGTAACCCTTAAGTATAACATGAGAAATATTTATTTGAATAAGAATTCAATTAAATTTTTTGGGAAAATTTTTAAATGTATTTGTAAACATTAACATTAAAATTATCATTGATAATGATATAATTATGGTTTATTTCGATAAAATGGTTATTACATATTGGTAATATATTATTAATCATATATATGACCATTGAATGGAGAATGTATTTAAATATGTAGTGATTAAAGTTATTTTTAGTGATTTTCACTATTTTGGAAAAAATCATATGTCTAAGTTAAATAGAAAAAATGTGGATAAAATGTATTTTTTATTTTATGAAAAGAAGTTGAATTATATTTTTGAATAATATATGATTTTTATGACTTTTTTTTATTTTTTTTATTTATAGAAATTATTAACATATTTTAGACATTATATGGTAATGGAATATAAATTTACAGCTATATAAAATTTCAAAAAATAATTTTTTTTGGAAAAAAATATTTAGTTGATATAAAAAGAATACATGAACAATACATATTTATCTTCTCATTTTCAGAATATATTGAATATTTTTCTATTTTTTTTATGGAATGATTTATGTTGAACTTTAGGTATTATTGTTGATGCTATGGAGATTATTGTTTTAGTTCTTAATGTCATTGTTTATTCATTTTGGGAATTATCTTACCTTGGGACAAACAATTAGTTTTTAGTTAATATATGATAGAAGGTGAAAATATTCTTATCCATTTGTGTAAATATTTGGTGCATTATAATTTGATTTAGCTACTTAAGGATGATTTGTTTCATAAATACTCATCGTTTGGAGAAAAAGATGAGATTGTGGTGGAAAGAGAGTAAAGGGTAAAATTAAACATTTTGAGTAATTATATTTTCTTATGTTATTAGTGTCAATGGTAAAAGAATTACTAAACCATTGGAAAAATATTTTGAAAAAAATGTTACCGCATTACCCTTCCTTTTGATGAATTGACGGTCTTTTTGATATGTCTTTAATTTACAATTTTTTGGACATTAAATTTATATTAACAATTCACTATATTTTTTTCAATGTTATATATAACCATCTATCATTATTTGGACATTAATTTTTCCTATACATCCATATTTCATTTCACAAAATTGTTTTTCTAGTTTATAATCCAAGATATGTTTTATTCACTATGACCTTCATAAATTATTTTCAATCTTTTCATTGGAATGTCTTATTATCACTTTTTGTGATGTGGGTATTCAAAAAACAAATTTCCAAATATCAAACCCTTTATTAGCTAGATCATGTTAAAATCACGAGGATGCAATTTAGTAATGGATTTCAGGGAATTTTATATCCCAAAAATGTAAAAATTAAATTATGTTCGATAGTGTATCGGATACACAACATCGAGATGAAACAATCAATGAAATATTATTATCACCATTATAAGGTATAAATTTAATTGGTGGGTATTAATAGGTTCTAAATAATTATGAAATATATATAAATTTATTAATAAAAAATTATTTTCTAAATATTAAGAAATAGGATTATAATTTTAGTATTGTCATTTTATTATTTAAAAATATATTTTGTTCAAAAACAAGGTTTATGTATATTCTAGAAAGAATATTTTATTTATTTTTTAGAAAATTTTAGAAATTATTTTTAATGAAATTGATATTGATTTGGAAATTATTATATCAAACATATCTTAGGTTGTATATTTAGTATTTTTCTAAAAATATTTAATTTTCAGTGAATAGATGAAATATAAATTTCATATAAAACTATCATTAAATTTTATTTAAAATTAGCAATATTTATTGATTTTATTTTGTAATTAATATAATAATACTCAAATATTAATAATTTAATTAATTAGAAATTAATCATCTATATAATTTATTTTGGTGTAAGTTTATTTTTGGGGTTAAAATTCATTTTAATGCAAACCTGTTTTTTTTATCACACCTAGGTTTTGTTTTCATATATTTTTCAATTTTTTGTTTTATTTAATTGATTTTTTGGTTGTTTTGAAAAGAAAATTGTATTTTGATAGGGGCATTGGGTGGAACTCGTTTAAGAGAATCCATGGGCTAACATGAAAAAACTGTTTTTTCCTTGACCAAAGATGAAGAAACTCCCACAGTTAATCTCATGACCATGCAGTTTCTCCAAGTGAGAAGTTTGGACAGAAAAGTGGTACAAGAGTAAGGAATATTTTTTTGATCTATGAGTCATGGTCTATATTTCTGCCTACTCATTAGATAGAGGCACTTACATAACAAACACATGGTCCCCCAGATAGTGCAACCACCCCAATTTTGAAAAAAAATGTTTTTCAACAAAACCCTTCCCCATAATTTTAGCCTTGATTGACCCAAAATTTCCCAAATATAGTTATATATGCTTTAGTACACCTTCCCTATTCAACAACTTCCTCATGGATACATATTTTAGGTCATTTGATCTTGGTTCCTCCAAAAAAAATTCAAGTACGTTCCTCCTCTTCATTATTCTTGGTTAGTTATCCCTTATTACATGTGGTTACTTTCCTCTAGTGGATGTGGTGTCATATAGTGGGATGGATATATTTTATTTTTATTTTTTCTAATGGTTCTTGTGTGATATTTCTACCATAGTATATTATATCCTTCTGATATGTAGTTTCCAACCCGTTATTAGTGGTTACCGGAAAATGGTTATGTAGTTCCATGTTCTGTAATTGTTTTATGATTTAAATTTGTTTTAAATTGAAGATTAATGTTTTATATTTTTTTTTCAAAAAAAATAGATTTCTATGATTTTGGTGTTAGTAAGTATTTGAAATGATTTATCCCTAATAAAATGGTGTTAAATGTGCTTTACTTGTGATCGCCTGGATTGTGAAAAGGATGATTTCTCAAGGATTAAAAAATATGTTAAATAACAAGGTAATCACTAGAACCCGGGTATAATGAATTTGAAATGTATGCTAGGAAATTCTCTATGAACTTATTAGGAGCATGTGACACAACTAACTAATCAGATGATCTAGATTGGTTCACTTGAGAAGGAGGAAAGGCTTCTGATCCATGGTTGATCACCAAGAGTACGAGGATCCTAGGTCCCAAATAAACCTATTTTCCTAGGGATTTTCCATAGTGATTATGTGATGTTATTACATATTCCTAGTTATCCTTTTATATTATATAATTCTTTCGAAAGTGAAAAATGTTTTCAAATTTTAAATGGTTTCTTTCTTTCAAATATAGCATGTCAATTTGTCAAATAATTTATATGCATGGAACACTTGGTATGATTATAGTAGGAATTTGAGCTCACAACCTATACATTCCGAGTTGGTAGGGGTAAATCTTTTTTTCTGATTTAGTTTAATTCAAGGATTTACATTGAGGAGGAGGTGGGAAGTTTTTTTAGTGTCATTCTCTTATGACTGGTGTTGGGGGTTACATAACATAGGAAACATAATTTTTGGTATTCTAAAATAATATTTTAGAATGAATAGTCTATTTATAAAAATGGTTAATAAATATGAAGAATATTTTTAATGTTTACAGATATTTATGACTTTTTTATATATATAACAAGTGAATTATCTAAATTATTGTGTAAGTCCAAAAAAGTAAAAATATCATAACAAATATATTTCAATGACATATATCTAGTAAATATACATATTTAATGAATATAAAAGTTTGTATTGAATATAATAATTTTTTTTGTTTTTATTATTTTAATGTTTTTAGTGATGAAATACTTACATCAAATTCTAATAAAACAAAGAAATAATACTTGTGAAGGAAATTAATATATCAAGTAAATGATTTTGAAAAATATAAAATTACTTTTCTGTGTGAGATATAATGTTACTGGATTTTTTTTAGAGGAATATAAAATATTAGGTTTGTTTGAATGTTTCATATTCAGATTACATTGTTATCATTTTAAATTTAATGTCAAGTTAATTTACAAATACAAAAAATCACATTAATGATATTTTATTATTAAAAATATTTCATTCAATGATTTAAAATTTATAAGAATCTTATATTTAGAAAGTTGAATGGGATATGGTTGAATATATCTTCTATTTTCCATTTTTGGGCCACTTTTATTTTATTGTATTTTTTTAACCCATAAATAGAAATAAAAAATGTTGTCACGGTAATCATAAAAAGGGTTCATGAGGGGTTTAACCATAGAGATAAGGGTAAAAACATCACGTAAACATGTAAAAGTTTTATTTTACTTGATTATTTTTACTTAAAATAATATCGTATTCAAAATATATCAATCTTATTTTAGTTTTCAATGAAACAAATTTATATTAATTTATTATTCTTTTAAAATCCAAGAGTGACCCTCTCGTTATTTACAAAATAGCACCACCTATCCTCTCTCTGAGACACATTTTTATAAATATATTTCAGCCACAACCTACCCAAATATCTTCCAAAAATCTCTTTTAACACTATATATGTCTTATTTGGAATACAATATGAACCATAGAGAGATTAATGTGTAATTTAATGAATGTTTGTCAATGAAGAGGTATATCCTTTAACCAAATGTTTTAGTTTTATTTCGTCATACACTTCCTTAAAATATTTAAAAAACATGATGAAATAATAAATATATAATCTTATATGTATTGATATGTTATTATGTAAATTTAATAACCTATATTAATATATTCTTCCATCAAGTGGGAAATGAAACCATCATTCTTGTGTACGTCGTACTACTGGCTTATAAATTGATATAATTTAGTTTCCATCATTGCCTATCACAAGTGGTTATAATGATTGATCTAATGTATATATATATATATTATTCATGAAATAATTATCATTTTAGAAATAAAATATATCAACTATTTCCTTCACTTTCAATACATTGAAAAATAATAACATCATTCTTGATTACGTGTGGATTACTACCTACACGAAGCGATGTGATTCATTTTTAATTAAAAAATCACATGTATGAAATATATAAGTGTATATAAATAAATAATATGATATTTTTTATTTAATAATATTTTTATAATGATAACATAATACTTACCTTATTTATATCTTTTTCCTTGAGAAATGGAAACGTTACTTATGTGTATATATTACCCACAATCTCCATTATTGTAAAATTGTTCATTTTTTATAATTAATAGTAAAATTATTATTAATTAATGATTAATATAATTATTTCTTGGTTATTATTCTTGATATTATTTAATAATGACCTCTTCAACCATAATCTTGATAACAAATTCATGTGTGATATATGAGCTTAAAATTGTCAAACCAACTCGCATGGAATTAATTGTTTATGTAATTATATGTAAAATCATAGAAATGAAAATAAAAGGAATAATAAAAATTAAAAAAGTTATTAAAAAAAGAAAATAACAAAAATAAATGTATATTACATGTTAAAAATGAACACATATTAGGGTTAATTCTTGTTGTGAGGGAAATTTACCATAAAAACCACATCTTAAATATTTTAATATTTTATTTCTTAATTAGTTTTCTTCCATGATAATATTCATAATTTTTTTTATATGTATTAATTTGGACATAAATTAATTATAAAGGAATCTTTATTTCACTTTTATAATTCATTACATGTTATATAAAGTTATATTAGTTTCATATTTTATAAAGAATTTTTTGACATTCTGTATAAACGGGAAATAAAATGTTCCTATTTAATATATACAACATCAATGAATTTTTATGCCACCAGAACCATTATTTTATATTTGTATTCATTTATAATATTCCATATTTTCTGCAAAGAAAAACCCTACTATAATTTTTTTGTGAATTTTTGTTTTTCATTTTTAAGGGAAAATGGATAAAGAAGTATTAGAAATTTTTTTTATTACGGGTTCAGAGGTATATCTTATGATTTTGATGATGTAAATTGAAACTTTTAAATTTTTCATGAATGGTATATTCCTTTTACATATTTAATGATTGGGTGAGACATTTATATCTCTCCAACACATTGGGTAATTATTTTCTTATTTGGATAATTATATCAGAAGTTCACCGAATTGGTTATTCCACTTAAGGAGTTCTTGTAATGGTTCATTAAATATCATTTAAAAAGGAACCAATAGGAAATCTATATTCATTATTATGATTTTTAAGGGAAATACATTGATTTTGAAAGTAAAAATAATGATATTTTGTTTTAATTCAATGATTATGTCCAATTAGGATAAAATGTGTGTTTTTATGAAAATGTTTTTCATGGGATATAATGTGTTCTAGGATGAACTAATGATTATTAATTTTATTATATGTTTTCTAATAAATTTATTTTTGAAAAAATTTGGTTGTTAACTCTAATTTTTTGTGTATCTAAATGATTGTTTGTGTTGAAAGTTTATTATGTTAAGGGAAAACTAACATGTTTTAAGCACTATGTTTTAAAATGAACTAATAAGTAACTTTGTTTCTTTTTATATGTCCCTTAACAATTCTTTTTGATTATATTATGTATTTAAAAAAATTCATAGGGTTTATATAGGAGTAATGATAAATAAAACATCATGTTGAATATCATGAAGATTTTTCTTAAAAAGAAATTTTTTTATTTATAAAAGTATTATTTTGTGAAGAAAGGCATACATGGTGTTGGTGTATAATTTTTTATATGTGAGGTTATTATATAAGATTTATGGCCTTATTATTTCAAACTCTAAACTAAAAAGATCCTCAAAATAAAATAATGTGATTTCTTTTTGAAATATTAAATTTAAAGATCCATTAAGGCACAATCCTTATAATATAAAATTAAACCATAAATATTACAATAAAATTTGGGAATACGATATGTTCAGGAATCCTAATAAGGTTTAAACAACCAATTATTATTACAATAATATTTCCTTCATGTCTATTGATTGAAAATCTGTTTTTATTATGCAATTAAAATATGTAATTTCCTTGGAAAACATGGAAGATATAAAAGGGTGAAAGGATCCAGAATCAAATAAAGCATTACTTAAAATTGATGTTATGTGTGAAGTACCAACAACTAAATCTATATGAAATCCAACGTTGTATATTGTAGTTTCAATGCTGGGAAACCCCCATTGGCCTCTATTTTGGCAATTTCCCTTAGTGTTTGTGGAATTGGGTGGCATAGTACCTAATCACCTTATATGTAAAGAAATGTAATTTTATGGGACTAAAAAAAGAATTAGTGGTAGTTATTTTGTATACTAGAAGTGGTTTAAACCTCATCCCAATAGTATAAAGGTGGTCTGTAAAACTTCTTCGTATTGCATGGTCTCTATTCATTTAGGAGTTGTATTGTTGATTTCACTATGGTCATTTTATGTGACATTTTTGGAAAAAAATTCGGTGGTTTAATGTCTATTCAATTGTTACTTTTTAAAAAACTAGGCTGAATATAAAAAAATAAAACGAACCTCGGTTGAAGAAACTAGATGCAGTTTTTTTAGCAGCAGTTAATTATAACTACCCCTAAAATATATTAAATTTAATGTATTTAGAGGAAATTAATAAAAACTTCCACAAAATAAAAAAATTTAAATTTATTTAGTAATAAATTGTCATATATACATCATATGTCCACTATTATATATAAATAAATTCAAAGTCATCATAACCATGGTCTGAGTAAACCCATACATCTTTTAAAAGACTCCCCAGTCATGAATATATACTTATAAAATATGTCCAACAAAAAATGATGAAAAATATATAAACAGGGAAAACCGTAATTCATATGTATGTGTCGATTATTACAATATATCAAAAATTACTTATGTATCATTTTCCTAAAGTATCAGTACATTGTGAACATGTTTTCTATGTTTTGAGTAGTTTAATATCTATGTTCATAAAATGGATGTAAATTTAAAATATAATGAAGAACATGGAGCCGTTCCAGGCACATCGTGCGTTAGATTGATGTTCAATTGATTTCTATAAATCAAAAATGAATTATGGATAATTTTAAAAATGTATCTAAAGAATAAAAATGCATTTAATTCAGTTTGAGTTGGTTACTTTGGATTTTCAATAAAATGCATATCAATTTTTTTTAAAAACACAGTTGGAACCATACCGGGGTCATTTTTCACTGGGTTGAGGTTTGGTTGATTCATACATGTGAATAATTACTAATGTATTGTTTTCCAAAATTATCTAAACAATCCCAATTCGTTTTTATGTTTTTTGTAGGTTGTTTATCTTTTTAATAAAATAGATGTCAATTTTAAAAAAATACACACATAGAGCCATACCAATCACACCATTCATCAGATTGAGTTGTGGTTGATTACTACACACCTCAAATGAGTTATGGATCATTGAAATAAACCATCAAAACAATCCAAATGTATTTTCTCAATTTTGATTACTTCAAATGTTTTTTTACAAATTTTTCATTTTAAACTAGAAAGCCATAGATTGGCTCACATTGATGACACCAGGTCTTGTTTTGACATGAAACAGACTCCTATGCATCTAAAATAACATAATAATAAACTTCGTAAAATTTAAAAAAAATATTGGGGTGTTTGATTGGTTTCTATGCATGAAACTTTTTTAACAAAAATAATGATTATAGATAACAGAATAATTGATTCATACATAGAACATCATGTGTCAGATTGACATGATGATGATTCCTACACATCATAAATGTCATATGGATCATTTCATAAACGTATAAAAATAATAGAAATGTTTTTTCTTAGTTTTGAGTAGGTCTGCATCAATTTTTACAAAAATCGATATGAATTTTAAATTAAATGATGCACTTGGAGCCTTACCAGGAACATGGTGCATCAGCTTAATGTAATATTTATTCTTACACATAAAAAAAGTTCTTATGTATGATTTAACTAAAGTATAGAAACAATAGAAATGCATTTTCCTGGTTTTGAGTAGGTCATTTTCCCTTTTTACTAAAATGGATGTCAATTTTACATAAAAAGACACACTTTGAGACATAACAGTCACATTGTGCATTATATTGATGTGTGGTTGATTTATACAAATCAAAAATGAATTATGGATCGATTTACTAATGTATCAAAAAATTACAAATATGTTTTCACAATTTTGATTAATTCATTTGGCCTTTTTATTATAATTGATATGAATTTTAAATAAAAAGAGGAACATGGAGTCATATCAGTAACACTGTGAATTGGATGGAGGTGAGTCTAATGCAACCACCTTTAAAATGACATATTGAAGATTTAATAAAGTATCACAACTATAGGATTGAGTTTTATCTGTTTTTAGTAGCACACATTTGTTTTAAACTAAATTGTTACTTCAATCATAAAAAATGAAATTTGTCTCATACTGATTATATCATGTATGAGTTTGATATGATATTGATTCCTATACGTTAAAAATGACTAATCAAATAATTTTCTAAATTTACAAGAAAATTCGAGTTCATTTTCTTTGTTTTCAGTGAGTGACACTTTTTAAAATAAATTATTGATTTGAAATTTATAACAGATACATTGAGTCATACAGGGCACATCGTGCATCGTATTATGGATTTTTTGATTCCTACACATCAAAAGTTAATTATAGATCATTTTATTAAAGTATAAAAATAATCCAATTGTTCTTAATATATTTTTAGTAGGCTAGGTTTCCTTTTTACTAACATAGATTCCAATTTTAAACGAAAATACATACATAGAGCCATACTGGGCACATCATGAATCATATTGAAGTGAATTTGATTCCAATGAATCACAAATTACTTATGAGTTGTTTTCAAATGTATCAAACAATAAGAATGTGTTTTCTTGGTTTTGAGTAGGTTATTTCCATTATTTACTAAAATGGATGTTAATTTTAAATAAGAAGACACACTTGGAGACATACTGGTCACACTATGTGTTGGATTGAGGTTTAGTTGATTCTTATGCATCTCAAAATACATATGGATCATTTCCATAATGTATCAAAACAATATGAATGTGTTTTCTTAATTTTTAATATTTTACTTTCCTTTTTTAGTAAATTATTATTTTAAACTGGAAACACACTCTTTGACTAACACTGATTACCTCGTGTATCATATTGAAGTGAGACCAATTCCTACACATAAAATATTAATTGTGAATAAACATGCTAAATTATCTAGAAAATCCATGCACTTTTGATCACTTATCTGTGAGTGATACTTTTTAAACTAAAATGATATTTTTAAACGGATAACGGGACCATTGATTCATTTCAGGTACGGTACGTATCAAATTTATGCGTGGAAGATTACTAAATGTAATAAATGACTTATTGATCATTTTCCTGAAGTATCAAAACAATATGAATGAGTTATATTGGTTTTGAGTAGTTCAATTTCACTTTTTACTAAAATGGTTGAATTTTTTTCATAAAAAGATAAAATTGGAGCCATATCGGGCTGATCATGCATCATATTGAGGTGATATAGATTCTTATATATCAAAAATAACATATGGATCATTTTTCGAAATTATTAGAATAATCAAAATGTGTTTCCATAGTTTTGTGCAGTCCATTTTCCATTCCTACAAAAATGGATGTCAACATTAAATAAAATGTTGAAATTGGTGCCATACTGGTCACATAATGCATCATATTGAGGTGGGGTTTATTCCTATACATTAAAAATAAATTATGGATTGTTTTCCTAATGTATAAAAAAATTTGTAATGAGTCTTATCTATTTTGAGTTGTTCATTTTTCGTATTTTCGAAAATCGATGTTAATTTTAGATAAAAATATGCACTTGGAGTCATATGGGTTACACCGTACTTCAGAACAAGGTTCTAAAAATCCCTATAAATTTCAAATGACTTATGGATTGTTCTCCTAAATTATAAAAATAATCTGAATGTGTTTTCCTTGTTTTCGTTCAATCACTTGTATTTTTTTAATAAAGTTGGATTCAATTTTAAATAAAAAGGCGCACTTCAAGTCATACTGATCACACAATGAGATAAATTGAAGTGATTGTAATTCTTACATGTCTCAAATACATTATGTATCATTTTTCTAATGTATCAAAAAAATACGAATGTTTTCTCTTGTTTTTGAGTAATTTAATCATATTTTTTACTAAATTTTCATCTTCAACTAGAAACACACACTTTTCTACATATAGGTCACACTGTGTTTGAGTTTGATGTGAGTCGGATTCTCACAAATAAAAATGACACATGAATCTGTGTATTTAATTATCAAGAATATATGATTTCATTTTCTTAATTTATAATGAGGGATAATTTTTAAACTAAAATTTCAATTTTAAACTGATGACAAACACTTTGAGTTATACCAAGAACATCATATATCATATTGATGTGTAACTAATTCTAACATAAAAATGACTTATAGATAGTTGTACTAAAGTATCAATATTATTGGAATATGTTTCATTATTTTTCATTACGACCATGTTCCTTATTATAAAAAATAGTGTCAATTTAAATAAGAAGAATAATTTGGATTCATATCAGCCATACCATGTGTCATATTGAGGAGTGGCTGATTCCTATATGTCCTAAAGTCCAAAAATAATTATAACTACCAATATTACCATGATTTACAATGTATATATTTTTATAACTACCAACACTACATATTGACTTGATGTAAGTTGAAAAAAACATTTCTTGTTGTCCAATGATATAAGAGTAGAAGAAGCTCATGCCCTCATTATATCAAGATAAGTTAGTATAATAGGCAGTTGGGCTTCCTTTATTCATCTAGACTTCAAAAATGTGAATGGTTTTTATACTAATATGATTAAATCAATATGAAGTATAAGAAGTTAGATAAAAAATGAAAAAAAATATAAATTTTGGTAAAATTGGAAGTAAGAAACCTTTTATCTCATGTGAATGACCAGCTTCGAACAAACCACTCTAAATAAAACAAAATAGTTCACCTTTATAAGAAACAAATTATGAGTAACACTAAAAAGTAATAAGGTAAACATAAATATGAATCAATATATTTTAGCATAATGGAAAACCTTTAACATTATAAATGATATCAAATATGTATTTATAAATTGAGAATTGAAAGATGAAGTGTAATTCTTGGTAAAGATAAAACTATTTGTTCTTATATATTTACTTTTTTACTTATTATTTTTTGGTTTGGTAACATTTTTTTAAATATATAAATTATTTTTAAAAAAAATATAAAAGAGAATTTTTAATTAAATTTTGTTATGATCATACATTTTTTATGAATTTTATGTAATATAATTTATAGACATGGTAAAATAGAAATTTAGAATAAAACATTTTATATATTAGAAATATAATTATTATAGAAAATTGATATTTTTACTATTATAATTTATTAATATTATAACTCATTTATTACCAATAAAATGTCTGTTAATATAGTCATATAAGTTTGTAAAAATCATTATAGTGTTGTTATTATTAATATATCAATCTAATATATTAGTTAATTGTCAGAAAACATTAAAAAACAATTCTTAAAAAACATATTTTTTTGTCATTATCATGGTCAAAAACATTAATCCCTGTAATTATATATTTATTCCTAAAAGGCTCTATATTAATTACATAATATAAAAATATTTATCAAAAATAAAACCTACATTAAACTTATTTAATTGTAATAGTTGAATAAAAATAATTTTTTAATTTAATATACTAAATCAGTATTTTGACTAATACATTGCATATGTTTGATAAATTATGTAAAAGAGTTTTATAAATATGAAAAGTTATATTTTATGATTTATTGTATATATATTTTTATTATATAAAACGGATTCGAAAAAATATAATCCAATTTTCTATTCAAGTAATGTAATGAAAGAAAATATTTTAGAAAAATAGTTATTTTTTCAATATTTATCTACAAAACAAATATTTATTTAAATTATGAATAATTTTTCTTAAGAAAATATTTACATATCTGAAGAAAAAAATGTCGTTTCTTTTATAAAAATAAAATTATATATTTTTATTATAAAACATTTATATATATAATGAATTTTTTTTCATAGGAAAATACTTTTTTCCAAAATATTCATCAATATATGATCTCATGATATGTCATGGATACCCAAAATATTCAACTCTATGGGTCAACCATAAATGTAAAAGATAAAGCACCCCCTTATACCATTATTGAGGATGCACACCTGATAAAACCATCTTTTCTGGATATACCTAATGTTTGTTCCATTATAGAGGATGCTACCCTACCCTATTTGGTATATAAATAAACTCACAATGATGGAGTTATCTTATAGAAACTACAAAATACACAACCAAAATTACACATTCCCATAAAATATAAAATGTAATTAATACCATGAATTTATAAAATCCGGACTGTAAAGAGAAATTTCATGAAAATAACTGTAACATCACAGGTAAATAATGATTAAGATATTTTCATATATATTAATATTTTTGAATTTATTATTAATTTTAATTTAAATAGGATTCTTTTAATCGATGGAATATGTGATACGAAACAATGGGTTTCTTTGAAATCTTACGTTGCCCACAATGCTGAGTCATACTGAAAAATGATAATATAATATTATTATTTTAAATATTAGTTAACTCCTATCCATTTTAATGGTTGGAATTAATAAAAATAACTATTATAATATTATACATGTTTTTTAGAGGTTTTTACATTTATTTAATAAATTCTAGAGCCTTAAAATAAGAAAGAATCTAATTTTAAGCATAAATACTCTAATATTCTTTAAAAGGTCAATTTACCACCTTTTAATGGTGAACCCTCTTTAAATGTAGATTAAGTCACTTTCATATGTTCTATTGGACAAAATAAAATTATTCTTTAGATTCAGGAAGTCAAAATTTACTTAGGGTAAATATTTGGTATTTTTATGATCAAATTCATTTTTTGATGAATTGTTAAAAAATACTTTATTTTAATTCCAAACATCTTTTTAATATAATTTATTTATATGGAAATATTATCTTTATAATTTTTTGTAAAGCTTAATTAGATTTTATTTTAAAATTTTATTCAATTTTGGTCATTGGAATTAATTTCACTTGGAATTTGTACATAAAGAAGTGTCAATCTTTTGATAGTTGTTGTTTCTTAAAAACATGCTAATTGTTTAACAACAATAATATATTTTAAATTAATTAATGCAACTTCTATGTTTATAAATTATTAAAATAGAAATTATTTTTGAATTTGGAATATCAAATATATTTTAAGCTGATTTTTTGTTATTTTTCTGAAAAACATCAATTTTAGATGAATTGTGAACTACTTAGTAGTTGTTAAAAAATGACTTTTTCATTTTAATGAATGTTTAAAAATTATGTGAATTTAATTTAGAAAATATGAAATACATGGTTGTTATAAGTAATTAAAATTTTATTCAATAAGCTGAAAATAATGTTTGGTGAATAGTAACTTTTGACTTTTATTTTCTGATGTTAAAGGTAAATAGGGTAATTCATGGTAAACAGAATATTATAATAAAACAAAATTACCTTAAAACTTATCCTAACCTTGTTGGATGAGTCATGGCCAACCAGGGACATCCTTGGGTCGATTTTGGGATTTCATGGAGCCACATAAGGGTGATAATGACACTTTATTATAATTAACTTAAAGTAAAGACAAAAATGACATTAACAAATATTTTTTAGTATATAAATTTTCAAAAGGGGTTATATAAGTCATCGTTTCAACTGTAAATATTCATTAGAAAGACAATTAAATTTCCTACATTATGGTATTTTCTTCATAATTTTTAGACATCAAATAAATTAAATTATATATGAAACTATAACGATGATATATTTACCTCATTAATAAATTATTTAAATAAATAAGATTATTAATATTAAAAACATATCCAAAACCTGTCCAATTATTATTGGATGTTTTTATTCATAACTAAAGTCATATTATCTTTTTCTTTAATTTGTTTTGGATCTTTTCAAATCGAAGATAAGTTTATAATAAAATAACATTTTCAAACATTCCTAAAGAGCCACTTCTCTCCCTTATAAAAGGACACCACTTCTAACCCATTCCTCACACCTATCAAGACCCTTGGTATGTCCAAACCCTGCCTAAATAAGCTCTCAATATACATATACTAATCCTATAAGCCATACCTTAGGAAGAAGAAACATCAAGAAGTCATTTTTGTTCAAACCAAAGGGAGTTACCCGAATTAAAGGTAATGGTTTCTCTTAAGTTCTTTTCTTTTATTTTACTTCTCCAACCATAAACTATTCTCATTCCCTTATTTTACAACGACACCAGTATCCTAAATATTCTATATTTGTTTATGATAAATATTCTACGTACACTTACACACACCTCCATATAATGGGTAATGAACATGCTGTTTCTGTAGGGGGCAGTCTTACACCTCAAGAAACTATGATTTTTGAATTATCTCCTACTGCCTCATATGGTGGCCATTATGATGGAATAGTATTTATATAAGATATATATTATGTTCATATTTTCTTTATTCTTATGTATTTTAAATTTATATCATACCTTTATGGTTTCCATTATGAGTAAACGCGATAATTTCATTTGAGGAAGTGCAGACTACCACCCCCTCAAAGTGATATGACTCGTGTATACCATACGTAAGATGTATAAAGGATGTACTTATTGAAATTATATATGATATTATATTGTAATTATAATATAACTACATATAATTATGTTTTCATTCAATTAACATATGAAATAGAAATGAAAATAGAGTTCATACGTAGGTACGACTTACCGTCTCCATGAATGGTGCATTTCATTTCTTATCTCCAAATGTTATGTACGGTTATAAATAAAAATATATAGTGGATATATATGATATATATGATATCTAAATCATGAATATCATTATTGAGGTAATGTAATCTTGAACACATGGACAACTTGTAATTATAAGGTGTTCATTTTTTACTGAAGTACCAAATACTGACAAAACGACCATTCTTAACATAAATGATTACATAATGTTTATAAAATGGTAATAAGTGAAATAAAACAAATAATAAAATTTTAAAAAGGGTTATTAATCATGTATAAATTAACTTATGTTTATTATTCAAGAAGAAGAAGGAACAAACAAGTCATATCGGAAACGAGGTAAGGAATTCCTTATCTCACTTTCAATTCCGTGATATTTCCATTGTTCGCCACTTATTTATTGCATGTGGTGTATTGTGTACTGAAATTTGATATATATTATCATTATTATCTTTATTTTCATGGTATTATTTGATTCATTTGATGGTTATTATATTTTTGTCATACGACTCGATTGATTACTACGTAGTAAGGGCTTTTCCTCTCACATTTTATTCTTGTGAGATTCATGCTATATTTTACACTATTTCCTTTTGTGTGGTGAATTTACTGCCCATGATTGTATTATTTATGTAATATAATTTAATTTATGAGAATTTAAATCTTCATTGAATTTTACATCTATCTTGGGGTGAATGTTTCGTATGTTACCAAATCGTTAAAAGAACCTTTTCACCCTCATCTTTTTAAAAGTCCTCTTTTTTATTTTGTATTTTAATTTACATACTATAATGTTGGGATATTTTATTTTATATCATTATTACTATAAATTTTATTTCCATGTGATGATATACCCTTTTTTTCTAATCAACTCATTTTTTGAATTTTAAACTGACGCTATTAGGCTGTCGAATTTCGGTAATAAAACCTTTTTACCCAATTTTCATTCCATTGGTTAATCTTATAATTATTAATTATGTCATGATATTATTATGTGTGGAACCATTGTTTGTTTATTTATGCTTTAATTTCCAATCCCATTTTCTTGGATATAATTTTGTTACACCTAATCACTCCATTGATATATTCTTAAGTCATCGATATGATCTTGATAAGAGTAATTTTAATTCTATTTCAATTCATTTATTTAAAAAACCAAGTCATTGGTTTTGTTTTAAAAGGAGCATGTGTGAATGTACTCTGATTGATTTACACTTAATATTAAATCATATTGACTGTATTTATATTTTCCATGCATTATTATGTAATTTATTTATCCTTAATCTAATAATACACTTTTTATAAAGAATTTCGTCTCAATTTATATTCCATGAGACATGATTGTTGTTATGCACCAATTCACTCTTATTTGGAGTATATAATGTTATTTGGAATATTATATCATGAATCATTATATTATCATGATATTATAATGTTTTGAATAAATTTTATTCCTCAATTAATTGAATTCAAGCATCTCTCATTTGGTTAAAAACTCTTTAACTAAAATATCATTTTAAATGTTTTAAGGATTAATTATTCTAAATATTTCTCATTATGGGCAATGCTTTAAAAATAGTTTTTAGGATTTATTTATATGGAAGATAATGTTTTTGAATTTCAATTCCTTTTAAATCTTCAATGTGGTATGAGACACGTTGATTCAAAAATCTCTTTATTAAATGTTTTAAATGGTTTTGAAAACAGTTCGATAGAGCATTGTTTATTTCAATATCCTGATTTGATATATTTTTATTAGAATGTGGAAATGTTATATTTACTTTATGATTGTGCTATGTGTTATGATTATGTTATGGTTATTGGGCATTGTTTACGTATACGGGTGACTCTGTGATAATCCTAGGGTAGGTGAGCCTGAGATAGCTCTCTAATGCATTGGGTAACGTGACAGAGGTAAATGGTAATATTTCTCCTAAGAGATTTTAGTAATATAATGTGATTGGTATTGTAAATGTGACTCCCTATGTAGTTATGATAGATACAATGTAATTATGTTATGAATTCCATAAGTTACCTTTATGATTTATGGTTTATGTGTGTTATTCATAAATATTATGATTTCATGAGGTATTATATGATTGGAAAGTATGGTTTCATTGATTTGTATTTATTGATGGGTAATGTTTCATTTCATTATTTTATAATTCTTTCTCATCTTTTAATGCTCATCCCATGTTTTTGAAATGTTATTCACAGAGTATAAGGAATTTTAAGATAAAGTAACCATTGAATAATATTTATATCAAGAAAATAACTCTTGTTTTATTTAAGGTGTTTTATTTTTGTGAAGCATTCGATAGAGTAGAAGTGTCTACTTTGTAATTTTTAAGATGTAACGTAAAAGTTATGCCCTAATTCTCTAAAACTCTATACCTAAAAATATCCTCAATGTGAATTCTTTACTATACTCAAGATTATGTAATTTTTAACGTTGGGTCCATATAGTTGGTATCGGAGGTCGGTTTAGATAACTTTAGAGGTTAGGGTGTTACATAAGCATAAGTAACAAAACCACAATTTTTATCATATTAGAAAGAGTCGTGGTTATTTTAGATAAATCTAATGAGTTTAATATTACATGAAAATGTATATCATATTGTTTACACTCCTCATAAGATAATATATGATGATTTTACAGATAAACTCACACTGACCTTTTTGGTTTTCGTAAATGGTTGGATCTAGCCGAAACCAATGTAACAATAGATGTGAAATAAAATGTAGTGGGTTTCTTAATGAGATACTGAATGAAATGGGAGCTGCAATGAGAACTCTTATGGTTAAAATATTTTATAGTCATTTTTGAGGAATTTATCTCATTTTTTTAAATGTTATAAAATTATATGGTTTTAGAAAAAGGAAAACATGTAGGAAGGGTAACAACCCATCATTTCTGAAAGGGCAGCAGGAATCAAACCCACAACCAAAGGGAAATAACGGTGCATCACATACCACTAGCCTACATGAAGTCCCTAGTTAGTATGACTGATTAATTTATTAGTTATATTATTTTATGGATCAATAATAAGTTGATCTTATGTTTTATCAAATGGATATCCTTATTATAAAAATGATTTGGTGATTAAGTGATAAAGGTTATTTTGGAAGACATTTTCTCTTTTTGGGAATAGTATATACCAAAGGAAAATATAATTCAATGGGATTTAATATGTGGAGTAATGGCTGAACTATTATTTTTGGAGGAATTTGTGTTTTATTTTCAAAATATGGATATTTGGCTTATTTATGGATACGATTAACCTATCGTAGAGAATATGTGATTAGGTTAATTACACTTCAGTATGAGAGTTTAAATGTAGTCGATTTTATTTGGAGATAAATGTTTTGATTTAATGTGGAAGATTATGGGATTAAATTTGTCAATGTTTTTGTTTTCAACATTAGTTTGGATTATATTGAAGAATTTTAAGGAATGTTGTTCATTGAATGGTATTTGTTGAACTTAGGGAACTGTTTGTTGAACTTTGGAGATTAGGATTAGTATTTATTTTTATAAAGGATTATCCTTTTGGGGGATTATATGATATCATACAAACCATTTTGGTTTTGGTTAATCTTTAAAGACAAGAGAAATATATAGTTCTTTTTTTGTGGATTATGTGATTCTCTAGAAGTTGATTATAGCACTTTCAATGTAAACAAGTCATATTAAATACTCATCATTTGAAGAAAAAAATGAGTTCGCGGAAAGAATTTAGTAAAGGATGAAAGTCTACATGACAAGTGAGTATGTTTCGTTATGTTTTTAGTTAATCTCATAAATAAATTCCTCAAATTCTTGAAAAGTAACTTAAATAAAAAAATATATCTATTAACTTTACCTACTGGGTAATCAAAGACCATTTAACCCATCACATGTTTTTGATTTTATGGTGGTTAAATTTCTCCTAACCATGTTTTCTATCACACTCCATCAGAACAAGATGGTTTTCTTTGTCTTCCATATCCATGTTTTCCATACACGGAATCCTAGTATGGAATTATCTCGGGTGACCTTTGTACTTATCTTTATTTCTATTAATGTGATATATTTATTAACTATTTTTCCTATGTGGGACTTTTAATTAAGTTTCAAAGCCCAGTTTTGAAATTGTGAGGACGCAATTTCCATAATGGGGGAAGGATATAATATCCCAGGTAAATAATGAGTAATAAAATTTTAAATTTATTAATATTTGTGAATTAAATATTCATAGTTTTTTAAAGGGGACGCTGTGATTTGATGGCATACCCGATATGCAACATCGGGTTTCCTTGAAATCTTACGTTGCACACAATGCAGAGTCATACTGAAAAATAACAATATATAATTATTATTTTAAATAGTTATTAATTCCTAGACTTTTAATTGGTGGGAATGAATAGAATTAACTACCATATGATTATTCATGTTTGTTAAATGGTTTTTATTTATCCAATAAATTTTAGAGACTTAAAATATTAAAGAATCTAATTTCAAGCATAAATACTCTAATATTCTTTGAAAGGTTGATTTACCTCCTTTTAATGGTGAACCAAATTTAAATATATTTTTGGTCACTTTTATATGTTCTATTTGACAAAATAAAATTCTTTTTTAGATTCGGGACATTAAAATTTAATTTGGGTAAATATTTG
Organism: Viscum album; assembly: GCA_963277665.1. Taxonomy (NCBI): domain Eukaryota; kingdom Viridiplantae; phylum Streptophyta; class Magnoliopsida; order Santalales; family Viscaceae; genus Viscum; species Viscum album. The sequence goes on along the minus strand of OY728155.1, from coordinate 77,707,967 downwards.
ATATTTTTCTATTAAAATTCATTTTTTTATGAATATTGAAAAGATACTGTATTTAAATTCAATATAGCCTTTTAATCTAATTTATTTATATGGTAATATTATCTTTATAATTGGTTTTAAAGTGTAATTAGATTATATCTTACCATTATATCCAATTTTGGTCATTGGAATTAATTTCACATTCAAATTTTATATAAACAAGTGTCAATCTTTGGATAGTTATTGTTTCTTAAAAACACGCAATTTGTTTTGACAACGAGAATTGATTTTAAATTAATTAATGAAACTTATATGTTTTTAATTTGGTTAAATGTTCTTTATTTTTTAATTCGTAATATCAAATATAGGTTTGGCTGACGTTTTGGTATTTTTCTGAAAAACTTCATTTTTTAATGAATAGTGAAACCACTTTGTAGAAGTTATAAAAATAAATTTTTCATTTAAATGATATTTTACTACTTCTATGAATTTAATTTCAAAAATACGACATACATGGTTGGTATTAGTAAGTAAAACTCGGTTCAATAGTATGAAAATAGTTTTTGCTGAATAGTAACTTTTGACTTTTATTTACCACGGTTAAAGGTAAATATGGTAATTCAAGGTTAAAAGAATATTGTAATAATACAAAATTACATTAACACATGTTCCATCCTTATTGGATGAGTAATGTACGACATGGGGCATCCTTGGGACAATTTTGGGACCCCATGGAGCCACTTAAAAGTGATATAGACAATTTATTTTAATTAACATAATGTAAAGACAAAATTAAATTTCTTATTGGATGATTTTATATCGAACAAGAGTTGTCTTATCTTCTACTTTAATGAGTTTTGGGCCTTTTCAATCTGAATATAAGTTTGTAATAAAATAACATTTTCAAACATTCCTAAAGAGCATGCCCTCTCCCTTATAAAAGGACACCACTTCTAACCCATTCTTCAAACCTTTCAAGCCCATTTTATCATTCAAAACTTACCTAAATAAGGTATAAATGTCCCTCTCCTCCTCCTAGAATACTTACCTTAGGCATAAGACACTTCAAGAAGTCCTTTTGGTTCAAACCAATTAGAGTTACCTGAATTAAAGGTAATAGTTTCTCTAAAATTCTTTTATTTTATTTTACTTCTCCAACCCCTGAAATCTTTTCATTACTTTATTTTATAAAACAACCATTATCCTAATTATACTATGATGTTTTTATGATAAATTTTAGAACTACACTTACACACACCTCCATCTAATGGGTAAATAATATACTTTTTCTGTGGGTGGAAAACTAACACCTCAAGAAATGATGATTGTTCAGTTATCTACTATAGCCTCATATGTTGCCCATTATTATGGAACTCTATTTATATATGATATATATTATGTTTATGTTTTCTTTATTCATACTAATTTTTAATTTATAGCCTAACTTCATGGTTTCCATTATGAGTAAACGCAATAATTTCATTTGAGGAAGTGCGGACTACCCCCCTTCAAAGTGATATGACTGGTTCATACCATAAATGGGACATATAAATGATTAAGTTATTGAAATTATATATGATATTATACTTTAATTATAATATAACTATGAAAAATTAAGTTTTCATTCAATTAAAATACGAAATAGAAATGAATGTAGCGTTCATTCACACGTACGACTTAACGTCTCCATGAACGGTGCATTTCATTTCTTATCTCCAAATGTTATGTAATATTATAAATACATATATATACAAGATATATATGATATATATGATATCTAAATCATGAATATAATTATGAAGGTAATGGAATCTTGACCACATGGACAACTTATAATTAAAAGGTGTTCATTTTTTACACAAGTACCAAATATTGAAAAAACGAACATTAATGACATAAATGATTAAAAAATGTTTATAATATGGTAATAATTGATATAAAAGGAATAAAAAACTTTAAAAAGGATTTTTAATTAAGTATAAATTAACTTAAATTTATTATTCAGGATGAATAAGGAACAAACAAGTCAAGTCGGACACGAGGTAAGGGATTTCTTATCTCACTTTCAATTCCGTGAGATTTCCATAGTTCGCTACTTATTTATTTCATGTGGTGTATTGTGTAATGAAATTTGATATATATATTAATTATTATATTTATATTCCTGAAATTTTTTGATTCATTGGGTGGTTATTAACTTTTGGTCATACAACTCGATTGATTACAACATGGTAAGGGGTTTTCATCTCACTTTTTATTCTCGTGAGATTCATGCTATATTTTCCACTATTTCATTTATTATAGTAGATGTACTACCCAGGATTGTATTATTTATGTAATATAAATAAATTTATGAGTATTTAAATCTTAATTTAATTATCCTTCTTTCATGGGGTGTATGTTTTTTAAGTTACCAAATCTATAAGGGAACCCTTTCACCCTCCTCTTTTTAAATGACTTTTTTTGGTTCTATCTTTTAATTTACATCTTCTTATGTTGGGATATGTTCTTCTATATCATTATTTCTGTCAATTTTATGAACATGTAATTAGATACCATTTTTATCTCATCAACACATTTTATGAATTTTAATGTGACGCTGTTAGGCTGTCGAATTACTATAAGAGAGCTTTTAAACCCAATTTCCATTCCATGTGTTAATATTATAATTCTTAATTTTGTCATGATATGATTATGTGTGGAATACCTTTTTATTTATTTATGTTGTAATTTAACCTCCCCTTTGTGTGGGTATAATTTTTACATAGATAATCACTCCCTTGATAAACTCTCTAGAATCAATATGAACTTGATAAGAGTAATTTTAACTCAATTTCCATTCATTGAGTTAAAAATCCAAGTCATTTGTTTTGTATTAAAATAAACATGTGTGAATTTCCTATGATTGATTTATACTAAATAGACAATCATATTGAGTGTATTCAAATTTTTCATGAATTACTATGTAATTTATTTATCCTTAATCTAAGGATACCATTTTAATAAGGAATTTCGTCTCAATTTACATCTCATTGATAGTACATTATTGTTATGCACCAATTCACTCTTATATGGTGTATATTATATCCTTTGGAATATTATATCATGAGTCCATTTATTCTCATGTTATTATAAATTTATAGTAAATTTTTATTCTTCAATTAATTATATTCAAGACTCTCTCATTTTTTTAAAAACTCTTAAACTAAAATTTCATTTTAAATGTTTTAAAGATTTATTCTTCTAAATATTTCTCATTAATGTAAATGTTTTCCAAATGGGGTTTTAGATTTATTTATATAGACATTAATGTTTTAGAATTTCAATTCCTTCATTATATTCAAAGTGGCATGGGACACTTTGATTCCAAAATATATTTATTAAATGTTTTAAATGGTTTTGAAAATAGTTTGATAAAGCATTGTTTTCTCAATATCGTGATTTGATATATTGTGATTATAATGTGGAACAGTTATCTTTCCTTTATTCTTGTGTTATGTGTTATTATTATTTTATGGTTATTGGAAATGTTTTACATATATGGGCGGTTCTGTGAAAAACCTACGGCGGGTGAGCCCGAGATAGTTCTCCAAAACATAGGGTAACGTGAAAGAGGTAAATATTAATATTTCTCCTAAGAGATTTAGGGAATACACGCTGATCAATATTCCAAATGTGACTCCCTATGTCGCAATGATAGCTACAATGTAAGTATGTTATGAATTCCATAAGATACCTTTATGATTTATGATTTCTATATGTTATTCATAAATCTTATAATTTCATGAGGTATGTTATGATTGAAAAGTATGGTTTCATTGATTTTTATTTATTGAAGGGATAATGTTTCTTTTAATTATTTTATAACCCTTACTGAGCTTTTTATGCTCATCCCAAGTTTTGGAAATGTTTTTCACATGGTATATTGAAGGGTAAGGGAAAAGAAGTATTCAAGAATATTTATATCAAGAAAATAAATATTGTTTTATTTAAGGAGTTTTATTTTTTTGAAACAATGGATAGAGTAGAAGTCTCTACTTTGTAATTTTTGTGATGAAATGTAAATTTAATGGAAAAATTCTCTGAAACTCTAATCCTGAAAAGATCCTTAATGTGAATTCATCAATTAACTCAAGATTATGTAATGTTTAAGGTTAGGTCCTTATAATAACCCCCTTCAAAAATAATATATTTAGGGAGATTATGGGGAGTATGATAGAACCTTTAGGGGGGGTCAAAATTATCACTGAGGGAGGGGGGATCTGAGATGGGGAGAAGGAGGTCAAATGGGGGGGGGGGGGGTCTGCATCATCCCTGGAATGGGTTAATGGGGAGAGAGAGGTTGGGGGTCCACATCACTATTGAGGAGGGGGAACAATGAATTGGGGAGAGGGAGGTTCGGGGGGGCGAGGTCGGAGGGGGGTGTGACATAGGTTGGGGTCTCCATAGAGAAGGGAGTAGGTCAGTTAGAGGTGTGGAGGGAACTATGGTAATGTTCCTAGGATCACAACCAGGGAATAGAGAGAATGAGGTCAGAGGGGTGGGGGAATGGGTGTCGGGGGGTCGGGGTTACCATTAGGGAACTGAGAGGAGGAGGTTGGAGTGGCTACGAGAATGGGGTCACAGGTTTCGGGTCACCACTGTGGAATGGAGTGGAGGAGGTTAGAAGAGTGAAGGAATGGGGGTTTCACGTTCGGGGTCACCACTGGGGAACCATGTATGGGATTTCCTAGAAGTGGGGGAATAGGGTCGCGGGGTTGGGGTTGCCTTCAGGGAACCTATCATAGTAGGTTAGATGGTTGGGGGGAACGAGGTCACAGGGGCAGGTTTTATAGAAGGTTGGAGGTGTGTGGGGAATGAGGGTTATGGGTTTAGGGTTTCCACTAAGGAACCAAGTGGTGGGTGGGGAGGAGCGGGGATGGGGTCGTGAGTTCTGGTTCACTGTTAGGTAACAAAAAATTAGGGAATATGGGTTAGGGAACATGGGTCGTGAGGTTGTTGTCCCCACCAGGGAACAGATGGGAGAAGGTCAGAGGGGTGGGAGGAATCAGGTTCTTGGGGTTGGGGTCACTTCTGGGGAATGGGGAGGAGGTGTAGGGCGATGGAAAGGGGTCATGGTCACGTAGAGGGAGTGAGGTAAGGGAAGGGATTAGAATTTTTTAATCATTTGTGGAAAATTAATTAAAATCCAAGATAATTGTTAAAATAATAAAAATATATGGGTGTTTAAATTAAACATATGCTATACTATATTTTTTAAACATATTTTATTAGTCATGGTTACTAGAACCACTGCTAAAAAATGTCTCCAGTTTAATATTTTTTTGTATTGTGGCTTCTCACATACTGTTAAATTCATGTGAATGATGTTCGTTAACTCAATTATTGAAGAAAAGTTTTATTCCCTTCATTCCTGTACTAGTGTTTTTTATTTTAAATGTTTCAAAGGATTGAAATTTCCCCTTATCTACTTCCACATATCAATTTTTTTCTTGTTCAGGTGCCTAGCCATCCACTTCTTCTATTAGGTTCATTCAAAGGTATAAGACCTAGAGAATTATTTTTATGTGTTTATAATACATGATGCTATATCCTCAAATGACGAGAACGTATGGTAGGGTGGTGAACTTCTAAGGATAAAATTTATCCCATCAAATAAATGACCAATAAATATTTTTTGATTACCTACATAGTCCAAAACATACCATGATATCTTTGTAAATTGTACCTTAATCATAGAATCATTTTACATGTCCTTTTTTAGACTCATGAATTGTTTCTCAATATCCAATCATTTATGTCAAAGAAAATATTTTTTAAGAAAAATAAAAAAAATACTTCCACTCAATTCTTTTTATTTACTCTATATAATTAGTTTTTTGAATTAATGACCACCAAAGATCATCATCTCCTATGAGATGATAAAATTCGATTACTGGTGTATTTTTTGATATATTTAATAATGTTGGGTTTTTTACATAAAATTAAATAAGATAAAATTATTTCATTTCATTATGGATCAACATGTTACTGCATACATGAAATCTTATTAGTCATAACTTGATTCGACTACCCCATTATAGTTAATATTTTTTCATCTCCAAATGTAGATCTGGATCCAACATTTTTAAAATTCGTAGGAGGATAATACCTATATAGATTACTTGAATTGATATGGTATCCATTCCTTCTACTAAGTTCTGTTTGTAAAAAATTCCTTGAACTATATTAGATCATAACATTTTTAATTCATAATTTATAATTACAAAATTGTTGAAATAAATAACATAAATTGAAATTTTATGCATACAAGATCTCATAATCATATTCTTAGTATCATTAGGTATATCCAGAAAGCATGAAAATATTTTTCACATATTTTATAATGGTTTATAAGGTGAATGTAAATCAACAAAATCATTCCCCCTAATAGTGTCTACCTTGGTGTGTATTATTAGGCTGAATAATCATGCACTGGTGGTGATATAGTAAATACCCAACCCACCCCTTTTAGAGTTCTAAACCCCAAGATCATCTATGACCCTATTTAATACACTTTACAATATCCAGACAGTGATGTATTTTCTTAGAAAATATTTAATCTATAGTTTACTAAAGCTTAATGATGTTATCATATAATTAGACTTATATGATAGAATTATATTATATAAACTATATTTTCCAATATCTAGTTCCCAAGGATTATTTTAAACATATTTTCATTCCAACTATAACAACCCCGACCCCAGTGTCCAAGATCTATTGGTCACTTTATTACATTGGCACTTAATATAATGGATCACATCGCAGAGGATAAAATAGTTAATTAGTCTAGAAAAAATAGATATATGATTGAATCCCACATTAAATTTTATTACAAAAAATTTAACATGGTATTTTCTTTTATGAAATGATTACCCCCCATAGAAAATCTTTTAATATCAATTATAATAAAATTCCAAGAATCCATGGGAAGGGAAACAAATAAAAGTGTCAGATCGGATGCTCAATAAAAGAATTCCTATAATAATATCTATTAAAAAATAAGTATGGCTTAGATAATATGAATAGAATAAAAAATGATTAAATATTTTTATATAAATAATCACATGATATTGAAACTTATCCAAGTGAATCATAAAAATTTGAACAATCACTTGGTAATAAAAAAACAAATTTCACAATGATGGATTGCATAATACTAGACATCTTAAAATTACCATTGAGGCCTCATGCAAATAAATAAAAAATAAACGGGTTAGATGAATACCCAACCAATTATTTTATCATAAGAATTATTTATGAATCTAGGGGCTATGTAATTTTTGGCCCCAAATTTCACTTAATAATTTTAATGCATTACTTATATGGGTAAAAATTAAAACCTAATAACCATTCCATAACAACAAATAATAGTCAGTATTATATGAAATAATATACGGAATATAAATATATTCCCCAGTAAAAATAATATTAATCCATCCCTAGTAGTAAGGTGGTTGGTATCGTCAGAGTACATCCTCTTAAATGCATAATTTTCACCAACGGATAAGGGTATAGATGAAAATATGATCAAAGGATAACTACAATATTTGTTGAGGATCATACTATTTTGAGTTTGAAATCAATTTTTCAAAATTTATATATTTCTAAAATATTAGGGAAAAAGTTTATTTGGAAACAACCATAAAAATTAGTAACATAAGTTTAATATAAATGATTAGTCATATTGTTGAAAATATTCATTTGTGTGGTGTGTGATAAAACAATGAATCTGTTCACACCTTTTGTAAAAAGTAACTCATTTAGAAAAAAAGGAGATTCATTTAAAAAAAATCACATGAAGTAAAATAAGGATAAAAATTACCATAATCATCTATTTTATAAAATATAAAACATTACTGAAAGCATTTAAAATAAAATATATACATGGATGAAAAATGATCTTTATCAAATAATAAAAAACAATTGTCTGACAAAAAAACAGTATTTATGTATTTTGGGCAATTAGAGAGGAAAATATAATGTAAAATTGAAATTTCTAAAACAACCATAGGAGAATAAAATATACGGGCCTCAATATAGAGAGATCATGTTATTCCCCCAATGAAAACTTAAACATAAAAATCAAGAATAAGGATGATATTGTGAAATAAACCATTACCTCATGTTTTACATTTATTTAAAGTGATTGTAACCTCCGGTAAAATAAATTTTAATATATTATATAAAAAAATCACCATATAAATACTTATAACATTTTGAAACTCATTTATAAATAATGCTATATTAAAATCATCATTTCGGAATGTAATCCATTTCGTGTTTCATGTAAGCTATGGTATGGTAGTTTTTCCAAGATTCATGATCATGGTTCAATCAAATACATAATTTTAATGACAATTTAAATTTCATATATAATCATTCTTTAATGGTGTACATGAAAAATGAATCACATCTCTTTGTTGGGGTGGTAGTCCATATGTACGCACGAGCGATGCTATCTTTTTTAACCATTGGATGTCTATGAAGATAAATGATATATTATTTAATAAATCATAATTAATTTATAAATACAATATATATTTATTATTTCCATCATTATAACCATCTATGAAATGTGGTGATGAAAATGAAATTACACGGTTACATGGAGATGGTTGGTTGAACCTATGCAGGATCCATGTTTTCATTTTCCATTTGATGGAAAGGATATGAATATGATTTTTTCCACAAGATTAATAAAATTTATATATATGTACTACATTTTTTTGTTATTTTAGCATGTTTATATAATATTTAAAAGCATTATAAGAAAAAACATAGTGAAAACATGCAGATAGGAACTACCCCTCTTCTTTAGACAACCTCATGTGAATTACACCTTAATCCATAGAAGGTTGATGTTTTTATCAATCATTGAATTATAGATGATGGGTTTGATGTATTTAATGTATTTTTTAAGGATTAAATGAGGTAGAAGGATCATTACATGTATATTATAGAGGAGATTTGGACATATTATATAAGGGTGGGAGAGGTCACCATTTGTTTTTTTCAATAGATTAAGAAATATTAATGTCTTACTCAAGTAAAATGGCAAAACATGACTAATATTAAATTATGGGACGATATAGAGTCTAAATATGAACATGAAATATGATTTATAATGGTTTTAGGTAATTTTATATCTTATTAATTTATATTGAAACCTTTTTACCTGTTTAGACTCCTGACATTGTAATTGATTTTTCTACCAATGTTACTATTTATAACGAAAAAATGAAATTGTAATTATTAAAACATTTTGACATGATGATTCCAAATATGTAGTTATTTGTTCTATCAAATACTATTTCTATAAGTTAGATAAAATAATTTCAAAATATACTAATAAAACATGGTGAAAATGGTTTTTAAAAAAATACCTATTTAATTGTAAGAATATTTGCATACCAAAATTTTGTATAATTATGATCCAAATGAAATTTATTGAATTATTTATAATTAATCATAACTAATTAAATTTTAGAACAAATACAAAACAAAATGATACTTTCTAAATAGGTGGAATGAAAATATTGTTTTCTTAAAATTATATATTTTCTACTTTTCACCCAAAAATAATGTATTTATAAAAATTATAAAAAATATACGATAATATAATAATGAAATGAATATTTTAAAATTGCAATTTATTTCATGAAATTAAATATATAAATATTTCAATCTTGTAGTTTTAATGATATTCTAGAATAAAACTATGTGCATTGTTTTATTATTTCTCTAGTATAAAAAGATTACTACAATTGAATATTGGATGTTGCATGAAATTTGTGATTTATAAAATATTTGTAAAATGATGTGGCTAATTTTTTTTAATTTTTTTTAGAAAAACCCTTTTAATTATTTTTATGAGGAAAACTTCATGATCTCCTAGTTCCAATGGATAATGATATTTGGGGATTCATAAATATAGCACCTGATTGTGGATCTATGGAACTGCTAAGCCACGATATAGACAAATCTACACCATAACATACTGTATATCATAAAATCATCCCCCGGAAATAGGAACTAGAAACACACAAATTAAAAGGAACCTTTAGTATAGGACTGAAACCAAGTAAGGCCACAGTGGGGGAATTAGTAGAGACCCATAAGTTGCATTCATAAGAAGAGAATAAACAATGGGGAATATTCATTGATAGAGCTATAATCAAAAATTTGGTTACAAAAAAGCCATTAGATTATAAAGCTTCAAAAAATACACCACAAAAAATGCACTGTACATTGCTCAACTCAAACATAAAAAATATAATTACCTTGTGGAAGAGAAGGATATAAGGTGGTAAAATAAAAAATAATGGGGAAACCATTAGAACAATGAGAATGAGATGTCCCCAATGTTGGCATTGTGCCTCCAATAGTTAGACCATTAGAATTCATATGTTAAAAAATAATGTGAATGGTATATATAATTTTGGAAACTATGGATCCTTAAATATTAAATGGAATTGAAAATAAACTATTACTAGAGATGAGCGGAGGAGTTATAGTTGTATTTTATAGTGATTCATGTCAACATGATCTTTTGAATATAAGTTTATAATATGAATGATGACCTAAATTTTAATATAATAAGATGGTTTGTATAATGAAAAGTAACATAATATTTGAAAAAATTAAATTAAGAATAAAAAATATAAATAAATATCAATTGGATAGAAACGGAGAGAAATAATTATTACACAGATAAGAAATTATATTGTGAAATCGATGAAATTTTTATGTATAAAAAATAATGGAGACTATATAAGAGATAATAGAATAAAATAATACACTAGTTTTGGAAATACTATTATAGAATTATTGTGCTAATTTCATGAATGGATAGATGAACTATAATATATATAAACTAATGATGAATAAAAGATAAATATAGGAATCATTTAATTTATTCATATTTTTGATTTAAAATGACATAAAAAACCAATGTAGAATTGAATTATACTTTCATTAATGATTACAAAATAAAATAATCCATTACATATAATTATTTAATTAAATAATTAAAGTAATGTTAGAAGAGATATCGAAGGAATGATAAAAATTAGTATGGAATAATTATTTAGAAATTTCAATAGAATAATGGAAAAATATATACCATTACTGATGTTGTTACTTATTTTTAAAATCATGAAATAAAACATGAAGTCTCATAAATATAAAAATCACAAAAATGTAGTTCTTTTGAGTAAAAAAATTATAATGTATAAAATACATTTCTAAATAAGTATAGTCAATTAATAAATTATTAAAATGGATCAACATAATTGGTAGTGTATATTTAAAATATATCCATAATTTTTAATGTAGGTAATGTGCTATCATATGATTATTAATGTAGAAGAAAAACTCTAAAACAATTTATTGCATTTAAACGAATATTTTTAACAATACAATAAAATACCCCAGGTAAATATGATGATATAGTTGTTATTGGTATATCTATGGGTTACTCAAAAAATTTCAATTCTTTTATATGTTTAAACTTGTGTCCTTACAACATTATTCAAGGTATTATTGTAAAATTAATTGATAAAAAATATATAAATTACTCATATACATGACAAGTAAAAAAAGGTAAAGAATATATTTGAGATCATAAATTTAAATTTTTTATCCTAATTGAATAATTTAATATTAAGATTATTTATTTAAATAGAAGATTAATATGTATTTAAAGTGAACCGGACTCAAACTTAAATAGGAAGGAGAATGAGTATTGTTATAAAAATGATTATAATAACTTTAGGAAAAAACTAAACATATTCAAAGAATAATAATGAATGCAATTGATATAATTTTTTAATTTAATGTATGACTTAATATTTTTAAAGATAATATTAATGATTATACATTTTCCAAGAATATTGACATGGAGTTAAGAATAATATGACATAAAATGGCATTGGAGTTTATGAGTAGTGTAACAAACCTTTTTTAGTAAATATTTCTCCTTAAATAAATACAAGGTTTAAAAGATTATTTCACTTTAAAGACAAAAAACGATTCAAGACATATTATATGTTAAAATTATAATAGGAATAAAAAATATATTACCTAAAAAGATAACAGTCCTTTATAAATTTATCAAAAATGGATTTAAAACAGTAAGTTGATAAACCATTCAATTTAAAATAAAATCATTTTTATATATTTTATATTCATTTCTAAACTATACAAAAAATTATAGAGTATTTTTTTGCGTTTTTGTTTAAATTTAGAATCATAAATAGATCTTATGAGTAATATTTAAGACGATTCCAAAATTAATAATTTGTTGGTGAATAGTGAAAAATATAATTTTTCCCAAAACAGTACCGTTTTTGATAATAAAAACATATAAATATATTACATATTTTTTTAATTTATTAAATATATATTTCAGTGGTAAAAATAATAATTTCAAAAATTATTGTTAATTTATAAAACCTATTTTGTATTTTTAAATCTTAGGAATCATTTTATGAAAAATTAAAAATAACTTCTACTCTTTTATTTTAAATTAATATTTTATGGTAAAATTCAATTTTGTTTTTATTTGAAGACAAAAAAGTTATTTATTTTATAATAAACCGATTTATGTTATGTAAAATAATACGATGCATTTTTTTCTATCCTATACATAAACTATAAACAAAAAATCAATCTTTTTCGAAATAGAGTTATTATGCATTTTTGTGTTAGTATAAAAATTAATTTTTCTTAGACATAATTATTTTAACTTATAAAATTGGTTTAATATTTTGAAATATTATTTCTAAATTATGTAATGATTTTAATTTATTTTTTAGTTATATTAAATAAAGTAATTAGGTAAAAAATATTCATCACACTAAGATCAAAAAGTGTAAATATGGGTAACTAATGGGAAAATAGCTAAACATGTTAAAAAATGTTTCCAATAGAGAGTTTCAGAAATTGAATGAAAAATAATTATCAAAAAATACATTATTTTCCATTTTCTAGTTTCTTTGAAATGTAAATTATGTGATCTCTTTATATTAAGATGAAATATTGAAAAAATATAATTATCTCAAGTTATAAAAGCATTCTCTCATCACCCACATGGTGTAACAATCAATGAGGAGGACATCAGACATGGTGTCGTCTTGACCGATGTTTGATGAATGAGGTTGCATGAACTATATTCTCGGATGCCAAAGTCTCTCATTTGGCTCGGTGTCTCTCTGATCATTCTCCACTTCGACTTTCCTTCGATTCAGGATAGTCGCGAGGGGAGCAGTTCATGTTTTCTAATACCTGGGTGGAGGAAACAGGTTTCAATGACATGGTTAGGGAGGCATGGAGTCTACAACACATGGGATACCTGTGGATCACACTCCACAACAAGATTAGGCATCTTAAATATTTATTACGACATTGGAGTAAGTCTATACCTGCAAGAGATAATGATTTGGTGGAGATCATCAAGGAGATTGTTCGAATGGAGGAGGGTCTGAAGCAAGAATGGGATGAACCTCTTTTTATAGAGTTAAGGATGAAAAAAGAACTTATATATGATACTATTCCGAGTCAGGAACGGTTGGCTAGAGAAGGGGCTAGAATTCGGTGGCTTTGGGAGGCGGATCATAACACTGGCTTTTTCCATGCATGTATTAAGGAGCATCGTCGTGTCCAGAGACCGAATAAATGAAGAGAGGATGGTTCTTATTCTATTGATCGAGATGAGGTTGGGGTCATGTTCAATGATAGTATCCAATCCCTACTGGTAGGGCCCAATCCTATCTTGAATGGTGGGTACCCGAGGGGAGATGCTGAAATATTTGAGGCAATTCCGAGATGTGTTTCAGAGGAAGTCGATATCCGATGGAGGAGGACTCCGAAGGATATTGAAGTGCATGAGGCTGCCTGGATATTGAATCTAGAGATCGCACTAGGGCCTGATGGCATTCCCGGGTCCTTTTATAGGGTGGCTTGGGACATAGTTAAGTGAGATTTAGTGAAGGCAGTGCATGAATTTTTCTGGGTGGGAATTTTCCGTGCATTGCATGTGCAACCAAATGGTGATGATTCCAAATATTTATAATCCACATTCCATTGATCAGTATCGGCCCATTATCATTTATAATATTCCTTACAAGGTTTTGGCTAGCATTATCAATAAAAGGATGGAATTTCACTTGAATACTTGGGTGTCTCCGGAACAACATGGCTTTATTAAAGGGTGTTCAATTCAAGGGGATTTGGAGTTGTGCAAGAAGTGGAAAGTGATATTAACAATATGTCTTTTGGGGGTAACTTGGAGATAAAATTAGAAATGAGCATGTTTTATGACATATTGGAATGGGGTTTCATCTTAAGGTTGTTGGCTTGCAATGGGTTCTCCAACAGGACTGTTGATCTACTGTTTCAGTGCTTCAGTTTGTCCTGGATAGAAACATCATTTTTGGAAAAACAGTTTATCTTTTTCAAGGATTGTAGAGGTCCTAGGCAAGGAGAACCACTTTCCCCCACTCTATTCATCCTATCTCAAAATGTCTTTAATAAATATTTTAACTGTGGTCTTCTCTTAGGGAGAGTTTTTTCTTACCGGAATCGGCATGTAACATGTGGTATTTCACATTTGATGTTTGCCGATGACACAATTTTATTTATCAATGGTAGTAGAAGATCAGTGCGTGAGATTAATGAGATTTTAGGAGAGTACTATATGTGGTCTTGTCGGGTTGCGAACCGGGGGAAAGGTTTGGTTTAGACATCCAAGGAAATCATAGAGAGCAGGGTTAAAACTCTTGATGACAGCTTAAACGTGAATAGGGGATCATTTTATATGGATTATCTTGGGGAATCGGTGAGCCCTCACTCTCTTAGAATTCAACATTTTGATTTGTAGGTTTTTATGCTCACAGGGTGCATCTTCAATTGGAAGAACAAATTTTTGTCATTAGGTAGTCACATTACACATGTGAATAGTGTTCTTGTTTCTATTACCAGGCATGTAATGTCCACCTTGAAGGATCCCAGTCGTTTTATCACTAAATTGGAGAGGATAATGGTGTCTTTCAAATGGGATGTGCAGATAGAGGGCAGGCACCACGGGCTTCTGGAAAACGTCTTGCAAAACCCCTCTCCGAAGGGGGCATCAATATGAGGAGTGTTTCTTTGACCATGCATGGTCTACATGTTAAACTTTCATGGGAGGATATGGAAGGAAGAAAAATTTGGGGTAGGACAATGCAGGACAGATATGGTATAAATGTGAATGAGAAGAGAGAACGACCCTCTATGATCTGGAAACTGATTCACCGTTACCTGGAGGTATTGTATCAACACTCTCGGTGGATGGTTTAAAGTGGTGATATTTATTTCTGGCTTCAATATTGGGGGGAGGGGGATGATAATTGTGGTTTCCTAGATACCCCAGACCGAATATATCATTTCCAGAGGCTAGCAGTCATTCTGGTTTTATTCAGGCCCTTTTGGATGATAGTCAACGGTCTGTTTTCAATAGCATTTTTATCAATGATGAGCATGATAATCTTATTTTTACAGGCTTTTCATCAAGTGTGTTATCTTTAAAGGATTTTTCTTGGGTGCGGAGGGATGAAAATGATGATGATACATGGGGGAGACTATGTGGGGCAAGGATGTCCCCTAAAAATTTAATTTCCTAGTGTGGTAGGTAAGGAACCGAGCTTTGCCTACTGATGATAACATTCAGCGTATGGGTGTTAGTTTTCCTCCAGGTGTTGGTGTTGTTGTGAGCCCAAAATAGAATCACTAGGGCATTGTTTTTTATAGTGAATGGTCTAGATAGATATGGATGGTGTTCGATGCTTTCACGGGGTGGAACGGACAGGGAGGGACAATGGAGAACTTTTTAAGTGCATGGTTTCAAGGAGCGGGCTGTCATGGACATGAAATGAAGGCACTTGCTATTATGATATTAGAAGGATGTTAGACCCTTTGGAGTGCAAGGAATGATGCGCGGCACAAAAATATAATAGGTAAATAGGGAAATATTATTTTTAAGATGAATAAATCTTTTTAGGACTTGGTACGGGTGGGTACTGGATGCCAGAATGCACCATAGGTGAAAGCCGTTATACGCAGTCATTTTCATTCCAGCCGAAGCAAGGAGTTGAGTCGTGGGCACTGGGTGTGTTGGCATTCACTTCACTTCAGCCTAAAAATCAACATATATGGATCACATGGAGGGGGGAGATGAGAGGTGGAGAGGGCATTCGGAACAGAGTAGGGTCTGTTATAGCAGCATTTTCTACTTTCTATGGTAGGGTCGACGTTTTCCAGGCTGAAGCACAGGCTATGCTCACGGGTTTGGAGATGTGTAGGCAGAGGGATATCACTCTTAATGTGAGGGAAATAGTTTCACTAATCCTCTTCAATGCATTAGCAGGTACAGGTCAGGTTCCATGGAATAGCGTTTATATCATCAAAAAGTGCAAGTAGAATTTGGGTAATCTTATTGATATCACTCACAAATGGTAGGAAGGGAACCATGTGGCATATTTCTTGGCATCCAGAGAATCACCCAACCAGATTATGTATTTTTTCCTTAATATAGGTTCTTTTCCAACTGAGGGGATGATGTTTGTGATTAGTGATGCTTTGGGATTGCACTTTTTTCAACCTCTGTGATTTTCTTATATTAGCATTTCTTTAAAAGTCAATAAAAATGTTAGTTTTCAGCCAATCCTTCTATTTCGATGGTGTCCTTGAAGGAGTCGACTATTAAAATCACACAATCTAGTGTTTTTGAACTTGAATTCATATTCTTACAATACATATGAATCTTTCTTTAATGTTTTAGAAAATTGGGATAAATTATTACATAGTAAAACCATACATTTCAAGAATATTCTCATGCTCGTAATCAATTTTTTCCACCCAATTGTTTTTAAATACAGATTCATTTGATGAATGATCTTCACAGTATTTTATTGAGATTAAAATTTCCTACTTTATTTTTATAGATTTGTTAAAAATTTTAAAACATTGTATGAGCACAAAATAATATGAAAGGTATACAAAAATAAATAAACCATTTGTCTAGTGAAAAACATTAAATCCAATGAAAACCCATCTCATGAAATGTAACTATTTTCCCCAAAAATGGTATCATAAAAAACAGATCATTGTCTTATCTTATTGAAAATCAAATTATTTCCTTGAAAACATATTCACATGACTTTAATTTTAATGTATTTTGGTAAATCATTATCCATATAAAAATTATAAATAGGAAAAATATGGGGATCATCCATCTTCTATGTACCTAATGCAGTGGTGATTATAACATATCCACCCATCCATGGTTTATCATGGAACCAACCATCATTATTTAATATTTCCACTAACCATCTTTTCATTATCATAGTACCATATATTATTAGTTCATAATATAACCACCCATCATTATAAAAAATTACCAAGGACTATATCATAATCACAAAATAATAATTCATACTAAATAAATATATTCTTAAGTGAAATAAACATATCATTTTTCAATCACATTGTATTAGAAAAATTACATACATACAATGGAAATTATTTTATTTGAAAATAAACATGTAAAATCACAAGGAAATTATCACATAAATAAGGTGTCATGATAGAAGAAAAACCCTATCATTTTGCATATGCTAAGAAACCATTCCTTCCGACTTTTCAAAAAATTATTAAAAAGGAACATTAAAATATTGTTTTTAAAATAATGTTCCTTACCTTGATATTGAATCGTTACATTTTTTGTTTATCATCCTAAATAATAATATTATGTTTATTTTATGCATTGCTAAGAAAATTTTCAAGTTTATTATTATTTTTTCATCACTTATTAAAATATTAAATACAATTACTTAATTACATAAGTTGACATTTGAAATTTTGATGATATTTAGTACTTATATCTAAAATGAACTAGGTTAGTTGACCATGGTCAAAGTTGTCATAATTGCATCATATATAGAATAATATTAGTGACAATTCCATAATTGATTAAACAAATTATACTTTTAATATGAAAAATTACATATGAAAAATGTACTATCTTATAATATTGTAGAGACGGTGATAGAAAATTATTTTCATTAGATTTTTCTACTGTAGTCAGTCATACACACAAATGATGAATTATTTTCCCATTTGATAGAATTGTGGATAGAGACGGGTAATTAAAAAAACACATATAAATATATTTATTATTATTTAGTTATTATTGTATCATTTATGAATATGGTTTGAGGGATGTCACAGAGGAAACAAACTAAAATAAGAAGAAAAAAAATTTATCTCTTCTTTGGATAACCACATTTGATTAACAGCTTAATCCTTCTATGTACAACATTATGAGTAATATAATGAGTCTAGAACATGAGGAGTGATTAATTAATGTGATTTGGTTTGGGGATGGATGAAGAAAGGGTTTTTAAGTGTTATGAAATGAGAATAAGTGGTTCCCTTTTTAAGAGAGGGGAGGGGCACTCTCGGTATTTCTAAATATTTGAACGTAAAATATAATTATTTCAATTTGAAAATAGGACAAAAGTGAGTTATTTAAAATATTTTATTTTTATGGTCAAAATCCCATCATAAAATAAAAATTAGATAAATTTTTATAATATTTTTAGCTTTTTCTTTTGGTTTTAAAATATTTGTATCCACATTTACTCTTTCCATGACAACATAGACTTTTTAATAATTTATGGTAAACATTGTTACTTTAAGATGATAAAAAATCAAAAAATGGAACATTATTTTTATGTTAAACCTTTACCTAATAAATTTTCTAAATTTGTGTTTTTATGTATTGTACATCACTAAATTAAACAATGTTTATTATAAAACACAAATAACGTCAATTTTATGAACTATTCATTACATTGACTTTAATAATTTATATATTACACAAAAAATTAAAAAAATATTTTAATATATCTATAACATGTCAAATGAATATATAAAATTATTATATCACAATTTTAATCTCAAATTATTATTAATTTAATATTTTTAATATCATTTCGTAAATTTTTCCAGTAATTGAATAATTGCTGCATCAGTTGTGAAGGAGTTTAAGATAAATATTTATTAAATAAAAAGTTAACATAAATATAATTTATGAAGATAAATATTTTATATTTAAATATACTATTTAAATTATAACTTATCTTCTAGATCACACTTTATTAAAAATATTACACAAATTAAAATAAGAGTGTGACATAGTTGTTCTTTACAATACAATACTATAAAAGTCATAATATTGTCCATGTGGCACTAAAAGGTCCAAAATTATACCCTTGGATTATTATGGTTTTGATAGACTTGTAAAATAAGATTTCGGTGAGTTTTGGGTTGTTTTATGGCTATTAATATTTTTAACCTAAGTTATTTTATTTACCCTTTACCGTGGCACCCAAAATTACCAAAGTTATTATAAATATAAACAAAACATTAATGAGAAATATTTACTAAATGTGGACCCAATAATTACAATTTTTTAATTAATTATTTAAAATTCCAATAATATAATTTTTATTATATAATTTTAAATTAATCTTCAAAACTACAACGGAAATTAGTTTTTGTAAAATAATCCATTTTAATATATAAAATTGTTTGCATACTAAGTCCAAGTATAAAATCTATTAAAATATAATTGGTTTATTTAAAATCCAAATATATAATTATAAGTTAAAATTAGTCCCAATCATAATTTTACATTATTAATTATTTGAAATAAAATAGAGTTTTCAATAAAAAATAATATTTTCACTATTTATTGAAAAAATCAATATTTTCCGAAAATTGTAAAAAATTAATTTTAAGATTATATTTACATTATTAATTATAATATGAAATTAATTTTTCGAATTTAATTTTACATGACTTATGGAAATTATAATATTCACTTATAAAATGATGAAAACTTTTTTCGATGAAACTGCATTTTTGAATAACAAAATAAATTTAGTAAAAAAATAATCCTGTAATTACTTTAGAAGAACATAACAACACATTCATATTTAGTTGTAACATTATATTATTCCATAAATTAGTTATACCTATTCGTAATCTCTTATTCAAAGAGTAATTTATAATAGTCATATTTAAATAATATTATTTAGTTGTTCATTAATGATCAATGTCCCTTATCAATTATTTTATCAACCATAGTGTTTCTTAAAAAAATATGATGTTAAATTCACCCTATAATTTTTAAATTTCATTTTATAAATTATAAACTTAGGCTCCACAAAGAAGGTTTCACTTTGAAAAATAGGTTTTTTGAAATCCCACACCGTAAACAAAATTTATAAAAATTACTCATGAAATGTGAGAAAGAAAATTATGAAATTAACCTAAGATAACACATACTAGGTTTTCATATTGGAAACATGGATGTGAAAAAAAAGGATAATTCCCAAGGTCTGATTTAGGGTGATAGATAAAATGTTCATTTGAAAGGTAGCTACTACAATGTCATAAATTTGTGATAGGTTAAAACAACATTGCTTACTCAATAGGAAAAGTAAACTGCTGAAATTTTTAATAAAAGATACCTTTTATAGAGTTGATGGATTCATTAATAATATATACTAAAAAACATAATTCAATGTACTTACTTTAAAATTATAGTTTCCTGATTTAATAAATTTCCACCACAAAGTCTCATTTTTATCCAAATGATGAGTATGAATTTTCTTGGCTTGAAGCAGTAGAATAAACAAATATGGATAAAAAATATCCAAACAAGAATAATTATCTATTCCAATTGTATTTTGGAATTAACCAATAAAAAATGTTTAGTATAAGACAATATATTTCTCTAAAATGATAAAAACATTATATTATGAAGAAATTCTTTAATTTCTAAAATTTAACAGTAATACCCAAAGATTAAAATGGATTATTCATAAATTTACAATCCATAAAATTCATTAAAAATATTTTAGACTAATATTGAACCCCAAAAATATAACGTATTTTATCTGATAATATTCAAAGAGAAATTAAATATTTATATCTATATAATATCAATCACTTATAATGTCTCATAACGAAAATGGATTATCCTAAACCACATAATCTCCATGATATTATAAACTCATCTGTAAATAGAATAAATGAACATAAATCTACTAAATAATCAAATATGCTTGCAAAAGAGAATTCCTTATTTATTACCCAAAGAAAATCCCATAATATTATGTTTACAATTAAAATATAATGTTCCCAAAATAGTAATTGTCAAGACTATCCGCCAGGGACCCTACCGTGACTACCCCAATAACGCCTTTTATAGGCCAGAGGCTGGTGACTGGCTCCAAAAAGGAATATCCCAAAAAGGGAAGGCATTGACTTTAATCCTATACAAATAGACACACATGGAAAACCACATCCCAATACACTGAAAAGGGGAAACAAGTATACCACTAAAAAAAGGCTGAGTGAAAGATCAAGTGAAAGTAAGTGGGCTAGAATCAACACAAAACAAGGAACAGAAAACGGTAATGCACAAAAAGGAAACTCTGATGGACATCTGTGGAAAACCCCACCTAATTGTGAGAGTAGTGAAGCATCTAAAAGAAGAAGTAGTATGTACTTACCACATGGTTTTACTGGCCCCCAACAGGACCTAGGCCACCAAGTCCACCATCATAGGGTCTGTTAGTCCCTTCCCCCTAAGAACCTCTGTGGAAACGTCGATCGTCTTCACTAGACATAACACGTGCGAGTGAAGCACGTGCCGGGGTGAGTATAACAAAACTCAGTAGGGACCTTGATATCCCCAAAGGACTCCCTATAATCCATGAAAAAAATACCACAATGAAAATAACAGATAGGTAATACCACCATGAAATAATTAAAAAACATTGCACAATGTAAAAGATGCACCTCACACTAAGTACAACATATTTGCAGAAATTATTATGATTAGTCGTAAATCTAGATAATCTATTTCTCTTGAGAGGCTACACGGCTGACCTACACAAGGTCGCTAGGTGCAGCCCCATAGAGGATCACTAGGTTGTAACCCAGAAACTATCACTAGTGTCTGACCAACAAAGGATCGGTAGGTTTTTACTAATAGAGGATCACAAGGTGCTGACCCACAAAGGATCGCTATTCGTTCTTCCCATCACACCCAGTCACTGGATTACCACATATAACACACTTTATTTTTAGAGGATCTTCTCTTAAATCCATCGACTATACCTTGACCTCCATGAATTCTAACATAGATGAAACCTATCCACCATCTCGTCTTAATGGTTCCAATGCAACAAACAACGCATCATTCAGACACTCGGTCTATAAGTTTTTGGCTTTTTAGTAAAAATGGCCTGGTTGGATTTCAGCCCGATCCAACTCGGTCATACTCCAAAATCTACCAAAACACAAGTTGATTATAATTGAAGGACCACGTTGTCGGAAGGGATTCAACGCCACTGGTAGTGAGTCTATCGTACACCCGACCCGGTCCGACCTGTTCAGAATGACTCGAACAACTTGGCCTGGGGTCCCATGTATCCCAATTCAATTAGATGAATGTGACCTGAACCAGTTCAGGGCTGGGTCGGTATGGTCCGACCTGACCCGGGTATGTGTGCATCGTGCAAGCCCCACTGGGGTTGGTACCTACCTACTAGGCCACGGGTCCAGCCCGCCGATGTGGGTCTGGCCCACTGGGTGGTTCAAGCCCCACCAAGTCCGCCAGGGGCGGACCATGCCACATCACTGGTACATGAAAAAATGCTACAGTCAAGTGAACAAAACTAGCCACATAGGACTTGGCACGATGCCACATCCACGACCCTCAGATGCAGTCGACCGACCGTGTCCGCCACTGTCAGCTACCGGGCCATCTGGTGGATCTTCCAGCTGCGTTACAGCCCGAGCCAGACACGAACCTTACTCTAGTGTACAGTCATTGTGCGCTGCTACCCACAAAAGTTCTCCACCGCAGGCTACTGTGGGACACTACTGGCCCACCATTAGTAACCTCGACGAGCCACCAGAATTGCTCCGGGGGTCCATTTTCATATTTGTATGCACTGATGGGTCTCCTGGGTCACCAACATCACTTTTTTAGCCCCAAATACCACTTTCTTCCACATTGAGGATACAACCACAATTAAATCACATGAAGGAAATTCCCAAACATTGTTTGGGTCTGCCAGAACCCTCCGCATCAGAGTTTAAATGTGGGGATAAACAAGATGATAACCACACATCTTGAAAACCACCAAACAATATCGAACCACATGAAAATGCGATTAGCGGATCAACCTATTATTTGGTTGATTCAACTTCATCATTAATATTCAATAATGAGGAATAAATCATCAAATAAATAGAATTCATAAACCCCTACCTCATTTACATTTTATGCCTAAGCGTTCTACCTCAAGGTTTCAAGAAGTTGACGTCGCTTCTGGCTCCGTTTTATGGAAAGTCAAAGATAATAAAGTCTCACCAGTGTTCATTGTTCTTCGTTTGGGGGGGGGGGGAATACCTTTAGAGGTTAGAGAGATAATCAAAAAGGTATAATCATCCGTCCACCAATATGTCAATCAATTAGATGGAAACACATGACAAATTTTCAGTTATGCTGTGACGTCGCATTGTCATGCTGTTTCATTTATGAAAAGTGTTGATGTTATGATTAATTTATTTCATCATTATGTTGTGTGATACATGCCATTAATGTGACTCATTAATGCTCCTCATTGTTGCCTTTTCGAGCACCACAATGTCTCTACCCGACACCCAATGGTGAGTAAAGAAATAAAATAATTCCATTAAATTATTTTATTATTTTTCTCAAAATTTCGGAAAAATATCTTTTCTTCTCAACCCTTTTTGGATAAAGTTAAGTCATTTCTTGGAGAATATTGGAATTCTGAAATCAACAGTCCCATCCGATTTCGGATCCAAGCTCCAGTTCAAAATAGATAACAACCTACTCACACGTTTAATGAACGTTCCTTGAAAAAGTTCAAAATTCAATTCCGTGTTCTTTAGGCCTCAGAATCATGTACTATCTGAGTGTGAGGTCTAAAAATAAATCCTTTCAATAAAATAATTTACATGAAATTTCTGAGACATTATAGTGATCATCTACTGATATATCATTAATCACTTAATAACCAAATCATTTTCCAATCCCATGGTTATCTATATGATAATACATATGTTCCCAATGTCAAATTAGTCTTCATCCATTAAATAATTAAATTAAAAAATTTCGTAATATCAATTTATTCTTATAGCCAAGTTATAGGTGATGCCCAATTGTCACCCATATGTTGTGGGTAAAATCCCCACAACCTTGGAAAATATGGAAGGTTGTCTCTCTTCCTTGGGTAACCCTTTTTCTATAACTATACTAATATAAACTATATAAAATTCCATAAATTGGAGAAAAATATTAAAAAATAAACAAAATACATTTGTTATTAAGGAAATGTTTTGTCAACAAAGGTTATCTTATACCATTCATTTTTCTTTGAAACCCATTATTACCACAAATTATTAATTCATGAAATCTTTTATATCTTATCATTTGACATTTCATCCCCCTATTATTAAAATAACACCATTCCGAGATAAAATAAGATCATACCTTGATTATGGTGTCCGTATGATTTTTTTTTCACGTAGATAGAATGTCCACAAATCACAACAATGATTTGAATCTTCTTTAATGTCATTTTCTTTATTTATACATATAAACTTTGTAGAATTTTTGTAGTATATATTTTGGGGGAGAAATAATGTTGAAAAACTCTTTTTTGTATCACATATAATTTCAAAAATTCTGATAAAACAATATTTTTATACAATATTCTCCCCAGGATTTTTTAACATTAAATCAAGGTTCCATTTAAAATACCATAAGCATTAACCACAATATATTATGTTATATAAAATATAATTATAATGAGTAAGGATCCCCTTCATTGTGTGCTATATTAAATTCATAATATTCTTTTGTGGCTGTGATAGGAAAAAATATCTAAAAATATATTTATGATGTTAACCTTTTCAAGAAAGATAAGAAAATTGTGGAATGATGATTTGATTAAAAATAAACCAATAACCAAGGTAGTATTGAGGAATGGAGAGGCATTATTATATTCCATAAAACTATTTTCCAGAGATCATTTTGTTAAAAAATGTTCCAAAATCACATGGATATCAATTTTCAATAATTTTTTAAAGAATTCCATTGGGAGAAGACATAAATATTTTTGAGGATCCTACTCCTTCCATTTGTAAATGATTTTCCTTGATTTGAAAAATTTAAAAAACCTGAATTTTTCTAAATGAATTTACTTAGGTAATTATCATATTCAAAAATGTTTTTCGAAATATCTAAATTTTCCTAAAACCTCCTCTAATAGCAATTTTAAGGACTCAACCATTATCATTACATTATCTGGTGTTTTTGGAAATGAATTCGCATTCTTATATTACTGAGAAAAATTTTAGTTAAGAGATGTTGTTAATTTGGACACACTTTTACATGGAAGCCACATATGTTAAATGTGGATACTTATACTTAGTATCGATTGTTTCCAATAAATTTTTTTAAACATGGATTCTTTTCATCTAAAATATTCATATTTTTTTTCAAAAACTCATCATTGTACCAACTCTCTATTAAAAACTACGAAAAACAAATACAATATTTGGATGAGAAAATAATATTATTAATGGATATAAAATGAATGAAAAACATTAATCTAGTGAGGAACATGAAACCATAAGAAAATATATTACTTAAAACAAACATCTTTACCCCAAAAGGGTATCACCATAGGAAGATCATTATCATAAATTTTTGAAAAAAAAATTCATAAAAAGTCATTAAAATGTTATCCAGGTATATTGGGTAATCATTTTACATATCACACATATAAATATGACGACCAATAATCTAAACTTACATCTATATAGTACACAATGGATTTGAGGTTACAATATATCCACTCATCCTTGGTTTATCATGAAACCAACTATCATTGGTTAATAATGTGACCTCCTATCCTTGTTTTATCCAAAAAAACACCGATAATTGGTTTAAAACATAATCAGTCACCTTCATTAACAATTCATAAGAACCATTTAATAATAATAAAACATTAATGCTTTCATTAGAAAAATATTCTAAATGAAAATAATATTTTCATTTTAAAATAACATATTTTTAGAAAAACTATGTACATTAAAAGGAAAAAATTAATTAGAAAATAAAAATATAGACTCAAAAATTAAGCTTCAAATAATTAAGGTATTGTAAAGGAACGAGAAACCACAAATTCTGTATAAGATAAAAAACAGTCCCTTATAAAATTGTAAAATGTTTTGTAGAGGAATGTAAAAAAGGTAGTTTTTAGAAAAAGACCCTTACATTGTGTTTAACATTCCATATATGTCGTTTTTCTTAATAAACAATAAACTTATTTTAAATTTATACTTTCATGATAACCTTTTCATTATTATTTTTATTTTTATATCTGTTTTAACTATGTTAAATATAATTAATTAATCATATATGATCACATTATACATTTTGATGATATTCTATACTTATGTATAAAATGTATTTAGTCACTTAAATGTGATCAAAGAGTTCAGAATTACATCACATAAAAACAATATTAATGAAATATTTTTCAATTTTTACACCAATTATAAATTTAATTGAAATGGTTACATATGGTTATGAAAAATAAATTATGTTACAATCATTGAGACTGTAGGTCGTAGGTATACATTAGTAATGTTTTCATATTTCAACGATCCTTATAAAAATCTAGTAAGTATTATTTATCATTCTTGAATGAACATAATATCTTATTTATCATAATTATTATGTAAATATACATATATATATATATACCATTAATGTGATGTGTGTGATGAAAAATGAATCACATCGCTTTGTGGAGGTGGTAGTCCACACGCACACACTAACGACATTATCATTTTTTGCATTTAAATAAAATAAATTTTATTATATATTATCTTTTTATAATAAAACATATGTCATGAATATCATATAAAAATATTAATTTCATAAGTTTAACTAGTCATTAGTGAATGTGACAAAAAATTAATTTCACCGGTTCACGAGGAAATAGTCCACCATATAGACGGACTGTGAATTGTTTTCCAATTTGATTGAAGATGATTTGTATATAGATCATGAAAATAATAATCATATCATATTAATATAAAAATGATACTAGATTTATTATTTTATCATAATTAGTGAAGGTTTGGAGGATCTGGAATAAGGAAAAGAACTAACATATTTAGATAAAAACTATACCTCTTATTTGGAAAACTACCCTTGATCAACACCTTAAGCTTTATAAGGCTTGTTTTAGGACTAAAATAATGCCTCCAGAATCTGTGGATAGATTATATGAATGGATTTTGGTAGGCCTTTTCCTATCCAAATGGGTTCTGACATGTAAATAAATGATAAAAAGAGGTACCCTATTATAAGAGAGGGGAGGGGCTCTCATGGCATTTCCTGAAATATTAAATTAATATAAATATATATTAAATAATAAATGTATATAAAGTGAGTTATTTCAAATATTAGATGATTCTGGGTCGAAATATGATCATAAAAAAATGAGACATGTTTTAAAAATATTGGTATCCTTATCTTTTTGTTTTAACACATATATAACACCTATAACTCTTATCATGACAACATGGATGTTTACTATTTGATGGTTTATATAGTGACTATAAAATGGAGAAGGATTGACAAATAGAACATGGTTGATATATTGAACCATACCCTAATCACCATCCTTAATATAATATTTTTGGGAATTTTATTTCATTAATTGAAATAATATTTATCGTAAAATATCAATAATGTCAATTTTTGGAAACATTCATTTCAATGACTTGAATATTATCATATTAACAATTATAATACAAAAAAAATTCTTTATATCCCTATCATGTAAAAGATATTTAAAAAATTATTTTACCACATAATTTATCTCACATTATAATCAGTATAATATTTTTAATATCCTTTTTTTGTTCTTTTAGATAGTTGAATAATTACAACATCAGCATTGTGCAAGAATTTAAGTTAATTAATTCATTAATAAAAAAATAAAAATTAAATTTTATTACAAAGTTAAATATATTATATTTAAAAATACTATTTATAGAAGAAAAAAATCCTATTTCTAACATTATATTAAATATATTACTTTTTCTAAAAATATGAGTGTGACATGATTGATTTTTCTTTAAACAAAATATTATAAAGTTCATATTCATATTAATATAGACCCAAATGGCCATAAATTATATCCTTGGATTATTATGGACTGGATAAAATAGTATAATAATATCTGGTCATGTGTTTGGGTTGTTTTATTGTTATCATCATTTTATTTTTAACCTGTGTTATCTGATTTACACTTTATCATGTTAAAAACATTATTAAAGTAAATATTCACATATGATAAAATAAAAGAGAACAATTTAATAATTTTTGACACATGAATTCCAAATACAAAATCTATTTTTCAAATTTCAAATTTTATTAGTTTCCGAATTCAATAAAAATTAAACATGAAAAACCCAATGAGAATAGATTTTTTGAAAAAATTCTTTAAAAATATAAAATGTTTTTATTATAAATTAAAAAATAAAATTCAGCTACAAAACATAATTTTAATATTTTAAATAAAAAATAAATAAGGAATATTTAAAATTAATAATAAATTACCTTCACATTTATTTAATATAATACATTGTTTTCAAAAAAAATGGTATATTTCATTATTCCTAGAAAAATCATTATTTTTTCAGAATATTTTCAGAAATTAATTTTAAGATAACATTGAAATGATTAATTCACAACTAAAATTATTTTTTTTCAAATAATGTTTTTATATTTATTAGAAATTTTGATATTCTCTTATAAGAAGAAGAAAACCCATTTTTAAACAAATGATGATTTTAAATAATAACTTGAATTTAATAATAACAATTGAATAATTATTTTAAAAATACATTAAAATAAATTCATATTGAGTAGGAACTTTTATTTCATTCATAAATCCATTATTTCCATGAATACCCATCAATTTAATGTGTAGATTATAATCGTCATATTTAAATAATGATATTTACTTTTATATTTGTGTAGGACTTGGCCTATCTTATACATTATTGAACATAATATTTCCATTTAAAAAACATAGGATGTCATAGTACTATAAGGGAAATATCAAATTTACAATGTGCGTACTTAATTATCCTTAATTCATTACTTTTCTATCTGAGTATCCCAAATATAATTTTATCATTCCTATATAATGATTTTTGTATTATTTATATACTAAATTTTATTATTCCACGGTAATAAATATTAACCACATTTTCCCTTTTCCATTAAGAAAAACAGAATCGAGATCTATTTGGGTGCAGACAACTGCCTCCATATAAACGTATTATAAAATTATATATAATAATATTGTTAGATTATAGTACCTTTTATGACCATAGAATGATTAATTTTGGGAGATTAAGGAACAATAGTACTATTATTACGAAACTCATTTGAAACGAGAACGATTACCCACAACAGATATGGAAATTAGAGAATAACTAATATTAATGTTGAGAATAATTTTAAATAATGTTTATAGTTAGGAATAATTCATAAAATAGTTGATTATGATGTATATTTTTGTTACTTAGGAGGTCAGAGTGAGATCTACTAAGCAAGATCTCAATGTATGAGTTTCATCAACTCAATTAATAATTTTTTAGAACATAGTAATTCTTACATAAATATACTTTTGATTATTTATTTTATCCTACCATTACCATAATTTATATTTTTTATCATATTTTTATCTAGTGAAATTACTTCGCATCATCAATAGCTACATATTTCATAAAATAATTTCAGAAATAAAAGTATTTCTTTTATGGGAATAACTCAAATACTTACCATTGGATATTTTTCTTTCATCTCAATGTTCTTCAAATAGATTTTTTTTCATTATTTAAATCCAAATATATATTTTATATCATATTTATCGTATATATATCTACCTAATTTATAAAATGAATGTATTGGAGCATTTCTATGATGTTGTTTTTTCTTTGAAACATCCTAGAAGGACTAATAAAGGTATTCCTTTGGTTTTTTTAGCCCTCTAGATTTTTTTTAGGTTTTTAAAGGCTCTTTTATTTTTAACCCTTTATAATTGGAGTTTCATATTTTATCACTTACCTTTTTCAAAATTTATTTTGAAAGTAAATTTTACCTTATATTTATGAACAATAGTGAAAAGTTTGGGTGAAAAATTCTGTATTTACAAATAATTTTCCTCAAGATTTATATCTCATGAGGCAAATTTTTTATAACCCTACATATTTTAATATTATATGAATAATTTTGTAAAATGATTTCTTAAGTTCATTTTATGTGAAATTTCTAGGACGTTTGAGAAAAAAATTCCCATTCCATGGTTTTTTATGATACAACGATGATTTATTTTTAGTGGAACAAATATATATGGATGATTATGGGAAGGGTCCTATATCTCCCTCTAATTCATTATCTTAAATTTATATCCCATGATATATTCAAATATATATATATATATATTTTGATCACACATGCATGTGTAAAATGAGTTTTCTCCCGGGTGAGGAAATAATGAGTTTGTTCACACTCGTATAAACATAATGACTTTGACCAGGTTTTTAGTAATAGAAATAATGAGTTTATTTAAAAAACATGGGAATAATGATATTAATCACTTTTTACTCTATGAAATAATTATTTTTTTCTTATATGATTGGTTGTAATTATTTTTCTCACAAAGTCCTTCCTATTCTAACGGTTGTACCACATTTTCAAGTTATTTTTTAACATTATGCCACATTTTTATGATTCTGTCTATGTTACTGATATTCATTGTTTTAATTATATAATTTATTTTTACAATATTCTACACACTTTTATCATTATCACATGTTTTATTCTTATTGAGGGTATTTTGATCCATATCATTACTTCTATGCTTATTTAATGGTATTTTTTAATATCATGTTCCTCCACCTTGATTTTTGATTATCATATATGGTCTCATGATAATTTAATAATATATTTATCCTCCCCCTAATTTTATCCATCATTTTATAGTCTCATAAATTTTGTTATGTTTTTATTTTACTGAGCATCTAATCTCCCCCATTCTTATCGTTTCACTCCCTAAGTTATAATGATGATTATATCAATCTAGATTTCAACAAAAGGGTATAAAGGAGTATGAGTATGGTGTAATGTTTTAAAGTGTTGTAAAGTAATATTTTTATCCAAATAATATCTTCAAAAATAACCCATTATATCTATAGGTGGTTAGAGTATTCGTGGGATGTATTATTAAAATATTTAAATTAAACTATTATTTATGTTATGCTTAACTTATGTTTCTATAATTTGTTTCAAAGGTGGGTTTAGATATTTTGGGGATTATTTTAGAGAAAATTAGTGAATAGACCTGGTATATGACTTAGGTATATGTGTATGTATAAGTATATGACATCATCATGAAATTTTGATCAAGTATAGGTTTTGTGTTTTTCCAAGAAATAACATCCTGGTTTTGTTATTACAACTAGATGTTGGCTCTTTCACATATGTTCCTAAGGGTGTTAACCATCAAAATGGAATATTGGGTATTAACTCAATCATCCCCGAGTTCTAAATAAGGAGTCTTAGCTACAAACATAGTTTAACACTTCTAAGGGATATGATTTGGAAGTCTCACATTCCATTTCCAAACTATTATTAAGGATTTATATATATAACTAGTTAAGTTACAATACTAACCATGGAAAAATCATATTGTAACATAGAAATTTAAAGGTAAATGCATTCTAGTAATTTACTAAATCCTCCTTATATATTTACTATTACCTTATACATATTTATTATTTTATATATATAGATTCCCATTTTCCATTAAATAAGTTAACGTTTGGAACTCTAAAGAATCGAGTTAACAATGGATGAAATGGAATATGTGGTTATTTTCCCAATATAAAACCTAATGAAATTTGTTCTTGCATAAAATAACTCATGGAAAATCCCACCACAATATCTCATGAAATGAGCGACAAGAAAAATCATGTTAATCTAATGAACAAAACAAGTATAGAACAACTATCTATTAGATTATCCATTAGGAAACTTCTAACCTCTTTTTACAAGACATTCTGATCCACATGATTCTAATTAGTTGTTCAATGTGATGGAAGAGATATTTTCATTCTCTTTTTTTTCAAACATGAGGTGATTTTTCTATGTATTCAATATTTTTAATGAGAGGATAAAAAATTAAAGAATCACATTAAAGTACCACAAATAGGGATGTAAACTACATGGAGTATAAAGAGATCAACAAGATATTTTTTTCTAAGTACTTTCATAAGACTCTTCACATTGAAATAGATTATAAATTCATGGAATTGTTTTAGGAAATTAGATGAATATATTGGCACTTGTGAATAAAATTTCATAATACTTTCAAAGTGTGACTTTGGTTTCATCTACTGTAATTAAGGTTAAATCGAACCCTATTTTACTTGTTTATATCACAGTCATTAAAAAATATTTATCCATAAGATATATTGGTAGCTACAATAATATTGTTTGATGTGATATTAAAGTAGATATGGAAAATATGAAATCATTTTATTGTAAGGAAAAGAATAATAAAGTGACGTATAAAGGATGTTTTGATAATATGACAAATTGTATGAGGAATGTATAGATTCAGACATGAAGTAAATATAGGAGGAATCACCATGTTAATTACCTAATAGGGTCAAGGAAGGGTTTTAATTTTGGTTAATTATAAAACTAAGAACATAACATATAATATGGAAGTAAGATTTTGATTAAGGAAATAGAGGAGAATAAGGAACCTACAATTTCACTACAAAACAATCAATGTATAAAATTAAAGGATTTATGGAATTGTAGAAATCAATGCCCTAACCCCATATAATTGACCCCAAAAACTTCATAATTGAGGGAACATGGTAGATCATACGCATTCACCACTACAAGGGTATATTAAATTAATTCAACGAAATGTAAATTTATCATTAACAATAGATTTTAGAAATTCAAAATTTGATTATTTTTCTTTACATTTTTATATCATATATGTTTTCAATGAATGTTGATTCACCCCCTCAAATAGTAGATATTGAAAAATTCATTAATTCTCTATGTGTATCGATGATTTCATCCATGAAATATATCCCTTTTTTATATTTTTTTGTGGGAAGATACGCCATCTTAATTTAGTTATATATAAATAAGTATATTTCTATTTAAAATTAATCATGGATTCGATTTCATTAAAAAGATAAAATATCAAATATCATGACAAGGAAATATTATCTCCTTTTCTAAAACATCTGGTTATCAATTATTAATGTAAGGCTGATTAAGAACTCTCTATAGAAGTAATTTAAATAATATTGGTTATATACCTGAAAATAATGGAATCTTGACTCAAATTATTTTATAAGAAGTCAAAACTTATAACATACCTATTATATGGGCATATACTATTGTTTTCGAGATGAACTATACAGTTATCCCCACCCACCTAGAACTCGTGGTTGTGTTTTAAACAACGATCATTATAAGAGCCCAAACTATATCAATAAGTCATTATAGAATATCTCCCATTGAATTGGAGGAATTAATGAAGAAACTAAAATAATATATAGAAAAAGTTAATATAGGAATTAATTCTTCATTGTGGGGTGAACACACCTCTTTTTCATAAATATATATGGATCAATTCATATTTTCTTTTACTATTATGAGTTACATCAAATAAAGAACAAGAACAAGTATCCTATACCCTATATCAATTCTCTATTTGATCAACTCAAAGGATCTTGATTCTTATCAAATATTGAGATTCGATGCGGATATCATCTGTTGAGGGTTAAAAGTGAGAATATTTCCTAGACATCATTCTATTCATACTATAAACCTTATTAATTTATAGTGATTTCATTTGTACTTGCGAAATATATTTCTCTCTTCATATATCTAATTAATAGATTTTTTAGAGAAAACATTGATTAATTAATAGTTGTATATATATATGTTATCATTATATATTTAAATATATATGAATGACGTGAATGCAATTTATATATTGTGTTGAAGACTATGAGAAAGTAAAAAATTGTATACTAAATTTTGCATGATTGAATTTTGGGTGAGAAATTATAATTATTGGGCCATATAATCACAATAAATGTAATATCATTAGATCCATAAAAGATGGTTATTGTCTAGGAATGAAATAGACCCAACATATTAAATATTATCCATAGTTTTCTTAGGTGTTAAGGATGTTTAAAATTAATGGTTAGAAATTTGTCAGGGCTATAAAATACACTGACCAAATTGTCACGGAAGAGAGTAAAGATACTATTGATTTTAGGAATGTGAAGAATGATTCAAGGAAATAAAAATTCGATTGGTCACCCCACCTATACTTACATTAACCTAGAAAAGGTATGTCCATGTAATAAACAGTGATGATTCAAAAAAATTGTACTCATGAAAAATGATGAGGTAATTTATTATTCCACATGCCAACTATAGACTCATTCGAAAATTATCCAAAACATCATTTGGGGTTGGAGATAGTGATAATTACATTAATCTTTTGGTGGAATTACCATAATGGGGAAAATATGATATATATATATATATGTCACAAGAGATTAAATTATGTATTTCTAGCACTAAAAGATTTTATGATATATTTATCTTTAAATAAATTTATTTTATTTTATTTTTTGGTTTTCAAAAAACACTAAGTTTAAAAAAACTATAAAATACTACTGAAATAATAAGATGTGAAAATTATATCATTTGATCATCATGTCATTATTAGTTTAGGTTAATGTTTTGGGATTCCCCGAAAAAGATATTTATTTTAGTTAATAGTGAAAAATACTGGTTTTTGTACAAAGTTCATTTATTTTCTTTTAATAAATTAATTTAATGATTTTAACATATTTCTTAATTTTTTGTAACTATGATATCATATCTATTTTATTTACATTTGGGTCATCATTTTTCATAATTTTCATAGAACATAATTGTTAGGATTAGAAACATAATTGTTTAGAAAGGAGTTATTCATCTCATTTTGTGTATTTGTTTATAAAATAATTACTAAAACATATATAAATTTAATATGATAAACTAAATTTCATTATTTTGATTCTAGAAGTAATATTTTACTATATAGGTTTATTTTACTATGAGGTATCCTAAATAGAAAGCGTGCAAAATTTTATCAACTTCGTAAAGGTTAAATGAGGAAAATAATGTAAAAAATGTAATATGGCATTAATAATTTATCCATTGCATGAATTTATTTCATTGGATGGTTGGAATTAGAATATATCTATCCTATCATTGAATTTATGGAATTTCAATGATGTTTTCCATCTATAATGACATTTATATTATTTTGAGTAATGAAAATTCCCAAATATATCTCACTTGAATTTAATATCTCTAAATTTTTTTCATAAGGATAAAAAGAGGTTATTAATAGTTCTAAATGTTTATTTTAATGATTTATTATTTTTACATGTTATTTTAATATTTTTTATAGATGAATCAAATACATAAAATGCTTACACAACACTAAAGTAATTCTTGTGCAAGAAGTAGAAAAAACTATTAAATGATTTTAAAAACAATAAATGTAATATTTTTTGGGTGATTTATTGTTATTAATGAATATTTAGATAAATATAATAAAATATGGATGTGTGAAATATTTTTATTTTAATTATAATTTTTTTTATTTCTTCAATGTCAAATTAAATTAATAGTGTCAAAATTGAAATTCATAATATTTGATGAACTTAATATTTTATAAAATTATTTAAACATTATAAAAATATTGACCTATGATAAGGGAGATATAATGTGGTTGAAAATTTAATTCATTGGAAAATTATGATAATATTTTTTCCTTACAATTTAAATTATAACACATTAATATTTAAATAGTTGTTGACACAACTATGGTGAAAATTCGTTAAAAAGTGGTTAATTTAAATTTTAATGTTTTAAATGATACATAAACCTTTATAAATTTGATTTCATCATTCTATAAGGAAAATATACTACATACAATTTCATGTATTATATTCTTGATCCACTTGGGTTTGAATGTAACTTTATTATATTTTAATATTTTAAAAAATTAAAAGGGCACCCATACCCTCTCTTATAAAAGGACATGTCTTATATATGTTCTTTAAACCACATTGATCCATCTGTCTAACCAAAACCCATGAAATTATCGTATAAACATTTTTATACATTACGTAGAGGCTTTTATCTTCTTAAAATACCATTCCAACAGTCCTTAGGAAGGAATATAATGGAATTCTACTAAATAAGATGTAATCACCTTTATTGATTGTTTCAAATTTATTTCATATTATAATAAATATAAATATGTTGTAATGATCATAAAATAATAAATAATGTATCATAAATATACTTATATTTTATTATTATATTGGTATAAAAAAATTTCATCTCTTTTTCATTTAACAAAAATTAAAAAAATTGCGTATTCTTACATGTGACTTACCATTTCAATATACCGGTGTAATTATTTTCTAATCATAACTTTATTTTTATGGTTATATATATGTAAAACATGAATATATATGATATTTATGAAATAATTATGAATTTAGAATTTTTATATCATATCTACCTTCTAACATTCTAATCCAATGGAAAATGAAACTCATGAACTTGTGTGGACAACCTCCTCCACGAAGGGATGCGATTTAAATTTTGGTTTTTGGATTACTTGGATGGTAATAAAGAAAATTTAATAAAAATATCCGATATAATAATTATTCTGGAATGTTAAATTATTATTTACCTTTATGTTATTCCATCTATTGAAAAGTAAAAACATCATTCATGCACACATATAGCTATTTGTATCTATCAATAGTGTGATTCATTTTTCTATCTCTACAATTTTTGGATGAATCAAAATATAAATAATGAAAATTTATGATATTTAAACAATAATGAAATTTTTTTAGATGATGGAACCATAATAAATGTACATAGAAAAGAACTACTAAACAAAATTCTCATGAAAAATAAGGTATTTAACACCCAAAACAATTATTGCAATAAAAGATTCCTAAAAAACTGATTGGAAGATGTTATAAATTTATTATATATAATATTATAGATACTAATATGATTTTTTATAACTAAATGGTATATATAAATTTAGTATACATGAGGTTAAATAGTACATATGACACAAGTTGTCTTGAGGTAAGGGATTTCATATCAATTTCCACTCCATTGATTCATATTTTTTATTTTGATGTTATTTACTTTTATTCCGTGCATATAATTTATATTGAGGCTTTTAACATTAATATATATTTATTTATGATGATTAATATTTCAATTCAATTTCAAAAATTCAATGGGTGACTATTTAAACAACTTCAATGAGGAAATAAATTTTTTATAGTCTCATTTTTATGGGATTACATATATTTTTAATGGAAGGAGTCTAATAAAATATATACCGTAGAATTCATCCATTTTCACAACTATTTAATATTTAAGGGGCTTCCATATTTTTGGTAACTTATCCTTTATTTTTAACATGGATCATGAAAATAATCGTTTATAAGATATATTGATATGATTTGTATTTTGGATTAGGAATATTAATCTTCCATGTCCATATTATTCAAAAGTGATTTGAAAATGTAATTATTTATTTTCTCAAATAATTTTTAAAGAAATATTTGGGTTTCCTTTAATTTTTATATGGATTTAAATGAATAATTTAAATTTTTTTCTAAAAGGGTTACCTTCAACTTTATTTACAAAAAAGGTTACTTGAATGCTACTTTTTAATATATATGATTTTAACATATTTTCCCACTGCCATAACTATTTCATGATTTTAAAATTCATGTACAAGTTCTCCATGGGTTTACACGGAAAATATTTAATGAAATATTATTTAATATTTGGAATCCATTAACATTATTTAAATAATGGATATAATTTTATTAAAAAACATATATAACTTATGAATTTATTTTAATCTTATACCTTATTTTAAATTTGTTTTATGTATCTTTTTCTTAAAACATTAAATTTATTGGATCATTTTTTATTATACATGATTTTTTATTAATTATCTATATTATTTTTCAATATGGATATGATTTTTTCTAAACCATAAATCATTTATGCATATAATGTTTTAATTATAAAATTATTTTATTAACTTAGGAAATTATGATATTCCAATTTATTTACTTAATATATAAATATATTGACAGGGAACATTATTTATGAATTAAATTTGTGATTCAATATATAAGGAATGCATTGAACATGTAGTCATTGTTGGATTTGGATTAGAGATATCCCCCCTAGATGTATCAACATGTCTCATTAGACAAAATAGTTGGTGGGCCATTAAAATTGGGTTTTTTCTATATACCCAACTATCGATTAAATGATATTTATATATGCTCAAGATATTAATGATATCTGATGTCTTATATCATTATATCTAATAGTAATAATTTCATTTATAGAATTTTTATTATTATTATCCATGATATTATTGTAATGATATTATCTATGTATGCATTTATTTCACATGTTTTTTACTAAATAGAATATTGTTTCAGTTGTTTACCATTCTATTTTAATTATGCCTTATTTACTCATGATAAGTTCTGATGTGCGTAGCCCATATTGTTAATTTTAGGTAACCCTTATAAAGAGACATATTATGAATAAAAAAATAATGTAAAAATGATTCTTATTCTATGTATTTTATATTTACAATATAATATGGTAGTCATCTATATATATATGGTCCTACAAGATAAATAAACAGATTGATCCTTAGGGATGTGATCCCTTGTATTATATGCCATTAAAATAATATTGACCCAATCTCTGGGAAACTAGATTTTGGGATTAATATATTTGGTTTCAGAGCATGTTTAGTCCATTCCTTGGAAAATGTATTTTAAATGAACATAGTTGAGATGAGAATTATGGAAATCCATTGATCTATTTTAGAACATTTATCATTCTACGGTTTTTATTTTTTGGATCAATATTCATGATGATTATGAGAAAACCCAATGTGTACCATTATTTAGTAATGGTTCCAAACAATATAATTAGAATCAACACCCGTAGAAATTGTTGGGATTTCCTTACCTTGCAAGCCAATTGAGCTAGTGTTAGAACTGAGTAGATCATGGCAATATTAGGGCACCAATCTCAAGTTACAATTAGTAATATTTATAATATTGAGAAATATGTTTTCATATGATGTGATTCACCTATGTTGGATCTGTTCATGTTGATGAATATACTACATTTAAATGGAACTAAAAATCCATTGGTAAATGGTTAATGGATTATGTCTCTTAAACACATCTTCATATATTTGGGATATAACGAAAGTGTGGAGGGTATTAATGTTGTGTATTTTTTGAAATAAGGTATTGATCAATTTTTTGCGTTGATCTAAAACACTAATGAGGTTGAAGAACTAGAAATAATTGAATGGAGAACATTTAAGTGGTATTCTTATGGAAATAATTCCCTGAAGAGTAGTTAGCTGAAATACAGATATAGTTCCTCACTTTAAATAGGTATAAATAATAAAGTGTAGAAAATTATAAGGCTAACATACAAGATTATCTATGCATGACTTAGACTATATAGGAAATCTGGAATGAAAAATTCACAGTTTTTTCAATGGTATTTTTCCGAGTCGCTAAAGGGAACCAATTTCTCAAAATATTTCATCATATGATGACACAAAATCAAGTTCTATTAAGTAAAATAAATAATTTTCTCAATCGTATATATTTATGGTA
Organism: Viscum album; assembly: GCA_963277665.1. Classification (NCBI taxonomy): domain Eukaryota; kingdom Viridiplantae; phylum Streptophyta; class Magnoliopsida; order Santalales; family Viscaceae; genus Viscum; species Viscum album. Next base: position 77,667,872 of record OY728155.1, on the reverse strand, counting down.
ATTTAATAGAAATATAGGTTAGCTGAGAACCTAGAAAAAGGTTACGCAACAAATAAAAATAAGGGAAAGAAGAAATTTTCATCATATTAACATTAAAAGAAGAAACATCCTGCAAAATTGATAATGGAGAATGGGATTTTTTTACTTCTGAAAACATAAGGGTCATGTAGATAATGAATTTAAGGAAAATTAATGAACAACTACTCTCCTATGATTCAATATTAATGGTATAAAGAACTATTCAAACCATTCCCCCAAGAATCACGGGAACATATAAGTGAATAATCCACAATGAGAAACATAAATATATGTAATTACTAGTAACAACTTTTAAGTTAAATGTGATGTGGTAATAGTTACACATATCATCCACTGTATATGTGAAAATGTATTATTTCATTTATTTTCTACCCAATATTTTATATCTTTTTAATATTATATGGTATCACATCACCACCATAATGATTAGATGTTGAGTTGGCAGTGAAAAGTTCTAATCGTATAATGATCTTATATGGATTCTATAACAAATCTACAATAGAATACTATGTAATGTACTTCACTAAAATATTTTTATTATTCATCTAGTTTAATTTTATATGATTTTGGGAATTAATTAGGTTTATCATTATAGATCCCATATCAATAGTCGAGGAAATAAACATATACACAATATTCTTAATCAAACTTTGATAGTCTATCCATACAAGGATAAACCTAATCTCACAAGGGAAATTTCATCCATCATATATGTATTTCATACTATGTTTTATGTATATTTATCTCATATGACTATGGTGGAACTCAAAACTGAAGATATGTCTATTTTTTATTGTTTTTTGATATATTTCTATAAGGTTTTTGAGTCCTCTCCCAAATCATGAATGTGGTTTTTTCAACAGAACTCACACTTAGTTCCATAAAAATTTCAAAGAATCCATTTATAATTTCTTTATTTATTTTCATGTATTGAATAATAAAATACATGGGCATATATATAATGTATTCATTCAACCTAGTTCATCACCATAGGGTGGACTTTTTCTTTTTATTAATAATAAATACGTGTAAATGATTCTTTACATTGATTTCCTATAAATTAATAAATCAGTATTAAGAGAATAATAAATCACTATTAAGAAAAATTATACTCTATATAATATCTATGATCTATTTTTTAAATAATGAAGAGGAAAATATTTTTCTAAAATTGGAGTTCAAAATGGATATTTTTTTTCTAAGTTTCAATAAGGTGGATTTTCCTAAGTCAACCTTCGATAGCAGTTATGGTCATTATTAATTTACAGAAATTTCATTTGGACATACCAATTCTCCTTCTATATTAATAGAAGTAATGAATAATGTCTTTATATATTACATTGATCAGTTTTTTGTTATATTTATAGATTATATTTTTTATTTTTGAAGAAAATGGAAGAGCATGTAGAACATTTTAATATTCTGATGAGGACTCTTAGGAATGAGAATATATATGCCATTTTTTCAAAATGTGAATTTTGACTAAAAAAGTCTCAATATTAGGCTATATTATTTAATGAGTGGGTATATCTATGGATCCATAAAAGATAGAAGTTATTGGGAAATGTCCAAGACTAACCATGGTAACTATGATTTATAGTTTTCTTGGGTCGGATGGATACAATCGACAATGTGTGAGATATTTCCCATGACTATATAACCTCATCACCTATTTGGCTATGTGTGGGTTAAGTGCATATGGGAATATGAATGCGATTAGACTTTCAAATAATTGAAAATAATGTTAATTTTCATCCCTATAATTATATAACCATATAATGGAAAAGGTTTTGTGATATATATTTATGCACCAAAGAATGGATTGTGATGTGTCCTCATATACAATCACATGGGGGTAGATTATTCATGTCACTAATTGAAAATTAATTGAAAAATTTACTAGACTTTTGATTTGTTGTGGGAAATGATGAAATTTTCAATGAAGATATTGAGGAATTATATTTATTGTGAAAGGTTTGATATATATAAAAATAATAAAATATTGAAGTATATATTTCATATAAAGAGTTGATTTTTTTCAAAATAAGGTAGTTTAATTTTATTGAGGATTATTACTACTCAATACATTACCACCCTGGGAGGGTGAATAAGGTGGATAATTCATTGAGTTTTCAAGACCATATATGTTTTTTCATTATAAGGATCGCAAGAGATGCAATATTTATAAATTTTTAAAATATGTATCTTGAAATATTAAGAAAATGGGGAAAATATTATCTTTCTCAAATTAATATAAAAACCATCCTTACATGAGGGGATTAAGATGTAAAAAACCATTATGTGAAAAAACAGAAGATGGTAAATAAGGTTCCCAAGTACAATAATTACCATGATTGAATGATAAGATTCAAAAACCATGTATATGTTTTGTCAATACTAGAGTTAGAAAATGAGATGTGGGATGAAGCCCATATTTCATTATTCTCTATTCAACTTTTATGTTATAATATGTATAGATTTATAAAAGTTTATTTTGAGTGGGATTCCATGAAAAATAATATTATAGAGTATGTATCCAGATATCTGATGTTTGAACAAGTTCAGTGTATCACTCTAAATTTCAAGTATGCCTTTGTTTTTTTCTTTCTATTCTTATGCTTCAGTTAGGGGATAATGTTTTGGTAGTTTTTTAGAAGAGGAAGGTGTGATATTGAAATATAAGTACTTATATGGTGTGGATATATATGTTGTGCCACATGAGTTGTGGCTATAGCATGGATTGCACTGCATACAATGTTGGTTCTTGGGGATGTAAATTCCATTCCACATCCATTTTCAGCATGGCTACACCATAGATTAGGGATATAGATTATCCCATCTAGGAACTATTTTGTGGCGTTAGATGTTTGTTCTATAGTTCCCTAATGGGTATGTCTTTTGTTTATTCCAAATTCGTAACCCATGTGGTATAATATGAAGGTTGAGGTGTAGGATCTTTTTAGATACTCTATGGGGCAGGGGGGTTGTGACATAGTCCCTCCCCATACCAATAAGATATAAGATGTTTTCTCATCATGATTCTCTTCTAAAAAGTAGAACATAAAGGGTACCATGTTGTGTCTAGAATTTATCCATGTTTACTATATTCCAACATTATTCTATTGTGGAATATGAGACTACACTATGGTCTTTTAGTAGTAGCCTTGGTATATAATTCATTATGACAGTTGTCATGTTTTTTGAAAACACCCCTTCGCCTACCAACTTATGGGTAGGCACTAGTAATTTTAATGCGATATTTGAAATCTAGAATTTTATTATAATGAATATTAAATTGCATTATTGTACTAATCAATGAATAATCATATAATTATATTAGAGCAGTGGTTTTACCTTACATCCTTTTTTCCAATAAGTCTAATTTGTGTTAATTGGATTTTATCTTATATCTGAAAACTATATAAATTAATGTCTTAAATTTATTCAAATGTTTTCCAAAATTTTCAATGGAATTGTGTGAGATATAACGATGGAAATTCCCTTTGGTGTGCATTTCAGAAATAAGTAAAATTGAAAGGTTTTTGGTAAACCATTTTTTCCATATAATTTCATAAACACGGGTTTATTGCGATACATTCTAATTTTTTTATGAAATTATTTATAAAGAAGTATTTTTTGATGTGAATCATATTATCTTGAATGGTTTGGTGTTTTTTTATATAGAATGATTATGGTCGGGGAGTAAGTCCATAACAATTGGATGGATTTTGGTAATGGATTTCCATCATTAATGGAAACTCAAATTTTATGTGTATGGATAGATGTGTGTGTGTGAACAAGGAAAATGATTTTACAAGTATGAATGGATGGAAAGATCTTGTTTATTCTTTACACACATAGATTTTACTTATGTATTTGTAAAAAAATATTACCTAACATCCAATTTTTTTATATAAATTATGATAACAAGTTCATATCCTAGTGATGTGTCTTGGGATGTTCTTGGGGAATACCTATTGTGTTCATATTCTCCCCATATATTTTTGTTTGGTGTGTTTATAAATTTCATATTCAAATATATATGGAATAATAATATATACTATTTATCTAGGGATAAATCACGAAACCATGAGTATAGAAAGTGGTGTTGGATATTCGATATTGTTCTGGTGGAACATGGGGATTTTATCATATGAATTTTGTTCATGATGTTTTGGGTTTTATTATTTGTTAAACTAATTTACATCATCATAATGATCTAGTGTTTTTTTTGTTTTTTTTTTGTGCTAAACTATTTATACTCATGCATCATATAAGTAGATTGGATGTTTATATTTTATATTGTGTAGTTGTTTTATATTGAAAGGGAATACTTATCCCCAAATGTGTTACTAATCCATTGGTATTTTGTTCACTGGTGTCTTGGAGACATCACCTGTGGTTAGTGACAGATCATATGTTCTAAATCCAACGAGTTTGGGTGGGATGTAAGAAGTTTTATAAATCTTGGTTGGCCCATCTATTTATTATGATAGTTGTAATGAGATAATATTGTTAGAATATGAAAAGTATATCTTAAAATTATATAACATAACTATTTTTATTGAAATTAAATTTACCATGGTGTTTAGGTAAAAACATGTATTAAGAAACTTCTTTGTGTGTTTTAATCCCATTTTTGTAGGTTTATATGAATAGTATTGCATGTCATGAATTTTTAGTAAGACATCCCATTGGGATTTCATTGTTCATTTTGAGTTTAATGATTTATGAAAGCGATAAAAATGGTCACCTTTTGATCAGAATGGTTAGTTATTATTTCATGGGGTAATTTTGAATATTTGATCAAGTATTTGATTTCTAGTAGATTGATGGATAAATGGATATTTGTTCTGGTTATATAAAATGGAACCCCCAAGATTTCATAATTATTAGTAGGAAGAAGCTGATTAAAAAAAGTTTCACCTGATCCAGGGGGAACCAACAACTACTTCAAACCATATTTCAAGATTTAAAAGATATAGTAATGGGAAATAGGAATGATAAAATTCTATAGATAGTCAACTCAGTTCAGTTTTAGAAATAAAACCTCCCCATATTTTGGGGGGATTCTATGCGTGGAATAGTAGAGGTGTTACTAAATCGAATAAATGTAATTTTTACATTATTGAGAACATCAGCCAAGATTAAATTCAATTTGTAAAACTATATAACGAAATATATCTCATGAAAATTATTGGATCTATCTTATCATGATAAATTTGGCCAAATCATTATTTGGGAAGACATCAGATAATTTTCAATAAACAATTATATCCTCGCAGAATTAGAATTGTAATGACATCTAATTTATTTAGCTTGAAACAATAGAATCATTCCATCCTAGATTATGTAGCTAAGTTTATGAATATATTTCTCAATGCACCAGATTTTATTTCTTATCCATCATTGAATGAATAAATATTTGATTTTGGACTACGACCAAAGGTTTATTATAAAATATCTGTTTTTTATTGTGGATTATACTGAATTGGTTAGTAAAGAAATATTAGAATAAATATATATTTCTATAGATAGAATGTAGGGAGTATGCTTATCATTTCATAAATATGCATTAACATTAACCCTTAAAATAAGTGTAATAGGTACATCTACTTTCTTGGCGGGGGAGGGTCATATAATCAGACCACATGATGAGTTAATTTACATCCAAGACCCAATATAAGTCATGTGTTTTTCCAATATTTCTCTACATCTCAAAATAATAGAAACTATATGAAAAAACTTGATCATGTCACAACTGTAATAAGATGTGATATCATCAGTGTTATTCTCATAGTGCGTCAGATTCTAGTGTTGGGGATGTATCTCATGATTCAAAAACACCTTATGTTTTGAATGGAAAATCTCATTAGAATACTTCACATAATTAAAGCCCACCATGTCAGGGTGTTTCAAGGAACACCATTACTAGTTTGGTCATAAAGTCTCAATATGTATGCATGGACCAGGGTGGAGTTGGCAAGTAGATTTATGGTGTTGAACATGTGATCATGGATTTTCAATTTGGTCATTTGACATGGAAAGGTATTATTCATTTTCATTATACCCATATTAAATCATGTGATGATATGGGTGTGTCCCATTATTTTATTTTATTTTCTGGTCAGGTTGATCATATGAGACTAATTTTTAATATTACACCTTCTGTCTTGAGACTTCAAAAACATTTTTGTTATTAACAGCGTCAAGACTTTATACATGAAGTGTATACTATAATGATGGATGATACATATTTTCTTTGGTATTTCACTATTTTTCAAATGAATATCTATGACCTAATTTTTGGAAAGGATTGGATAGGAACAATTGATGTCCATATTGAATATTTGACAAAGAAATTCAATTTCATATATTTTGACGATATTAAGTGTAACCATAAAAAATATTCGGGCATAAGTAAAAGCTAAGAAGGAACATCTGTATCAGTTGTAGGGACTATTTCTTATCAGTTGACCATGGTTACCTTCATATTTATGGATGAGATCAAGTATAGGAATTTTCCAACCATAATTGAAAAAATTATAAATAATTTTTCAAATAACTTCTCTAGGTTATAACCCAAAATATTAGAATTTTTGACTGATCACATACTAGGGTTTGTCTTATTTAACATACTTATTATGTGATGGAACTATGGAAATTGAGGTAGTAGATTGTTGAACTATATTATTTGTAAATTAAATGGTTCATTCAACTGATCACATCCTTTTGGGCAGTACTGATGGTTTTTTTAAAAAGACGGATGAAACCAATAGTGTTTCTGTGGATTTTCATAAGCGGAACCGAGTTTTGATATTTCATTAATGTCATATTCTGTGAATTGATAATTATTTTTATCATTTTTGGGTAGCCAAATGGTTCTCTAAAACTAACATACAATCAGGATATCACCAATTGTGAGTTCGGAAGGATTATATTTTGAATAGTGTATTTTAGAGTCATTATTTCCATTAAGAATATTTAGTTATGACCATTTTACTTATGAATTTACCTATGGGGTTTATGGAATTAATTAAACAATTTTTTTAAAGTTATCTTGATTCCACATTGATGGTATTTTTTATGATATTTTGAGGAACTATACGGCTAAATGTATTATAAGGAACACCTGGATATAGTGTTGGGAATATTGAAGGATAATTACCTTTACACTATGATTTATTGGTGTGATTAATGAATAAAAGAAGTATGTTTCCTTGGTCATGTCATTTATAAAATAAGTGTTTTATTGTATCATAAAATGATAGAAATTTTTATATTTTGGAAATCATTAAGAAATGTATTTATGGTACATATTTTTCATTGATAAGTGGGATATTATACAATCATTTTCATGATTTTCAAATATTTAGTCAGACATGATAGATTTCATAAGGAAATGTGTTCATTTATATTGAAAATATGATTACCAAAAATATTTCAAAGAGATTAAGATTCATATTACATAAGTACATATGCATACATTTACAGATTCAGGAATATGATATATGATCTATTGTGATACATCAGGATTTGGGTTGGGTTTTGTACTCATGTAAAGATATCTTGTTGTTTCTTATATACCATTCTAGTTAATTGTTCAGGATAATAACTACACAACACACAATTTAGAAATATTTTTTGTAGTTCAAACCTTAATGACTTGGTGACATAGTCTTTTTGGTGACAAATTTATGTTATACAGAACATATTATAGATTAAAAAACATAATCTCCAAAAGGGATTTAAATTTAAGGTAATGTTGATGGTTTAAATATCCGTATATGTTTTTATTTGATACTATATACACTTTTGGGAACGAAAACACTCTAGAAGATTCTTCAAGAAGTAATTTTTATAATAAAGAAACGAAATAGCCTTTAGATCAATGATATAGTGTGTTCGGTAATAGATGATATGCATCCAGAATTTTCAGGGCAAGGTAACACTACATTATTCTTTTTAGTTTCTATTATTTATAATTAGGTTGAGTAAATTATATATTCATAGACTTATGATTCAAAAGTTTTGATAATAACATAATAACTCAATGGTTCACTATCCATTGATGAGTGAAATCTAGAAGAGAGATCTATGTCGAGGTTTATAGATCGAATTGTGGTCCCTCCAACCTATCAAGAAAAATAATTTTCTACATATTACCACTCAAGATGGGGTTTTAGTCCAAGAATCCATAATATTTATAGTGAACTGAGATCACTTATTTTGATGTATGGTATGAGAAGGAATATTAAATATTTTTTTTATCAAGATTCATCTTCTTTATGTAGGTCAAGAAAGAGAACTATGTAACATCTTGAATATTGAATTATTTTCCAATTCTCATGTGTAATTGGGTGAAATTAGCTATGGATTTTCTATGACGACTATCAAGAATTGATGGGAAACATGATTACATATGGGTTACTATGAATTGACTCAGGATTAAATCACACTTCATCCCTATTCATGAATATAAAAAGGTGGAATATTTTTCCAAACTATATATTTGTTAAGTTGTAAAGATTCATGGATTCCACATTTTTAATGTGTCTGAATAGGAAACATGTTTTACATATCAATATTTTAGGTTCTTAATAATCACCTTAGTATCTCTGTTAACTTTGATCAAAACTCCACATCCTCAATGGATGGATAATATTAAACGATGATCCAATCATTGGAAGAAATTATAAGTTATTGAGGCATAAATTTTTGAGTCTTATTGTATGCGAACATATTATTAGTGGAGTTCTAATATTATAACAGTTATCAACATTTGATATATACAGATCCATTCAATGTATTGTATATCATTCCTTGTTTTTATCCACTTATTTGGGTAGAAACACGTGAAAATAACTTATCTTACCTATAAAAGTGAAGGAGACAATAAGGAATGTATATATGATAAATAATAGATTAAATGGAACTCAATGTCATCAAAAATACTATGTATAAAATTCTCAATGCCCATAGAATATTGAGGTTTTTGGTTGTGATTTATTGAGAATATCTTTAGGGCTATAGAATTATTGTTTTGTTAAATTGTGCAATTTGTATCCCCATTACATAATTATTTTTTTCAATCATGAATGGGTGTTTATTGAGGAATAACAGTTATCTTTACAACCAATGTTCAGTTCAATTAACAATGTATTGAATGTATCTCAATTAAAGATGTACCTTCTATAACTTGATCAAGTGATTATTTGGGACCATTTTTACATTGAATAAGACTATATATTGAATAATTCACCAGTGCAAATTATGGAGAGGAGACATAAAATCAAGCCTAGGAAAGGCTTATGTTTACTATCAGTTTAATGGAATCATGGTCTGATTCAGGATGAAATATGGGTGTTTAAATAGGAAATGATATAGCAGAGACCCTTGATTTTATATAGGAATGTTATCCTTCAATTTTCCAATAATGTAATGGAAAATGGGGGGAATGTAACACCACAGGTTTGAGGTACGCCATCATTTTATGCCTTGTGTCATTAAATTTCCATAAAGGGATGATTTTATGGAATTTTTTAATGGTGTAAGTTGTAATATAGATACATCTAAAAATATATATTGTGGAGATCTATGATGCACTATAGGAGTAGTGCTTTCGGAATGGAGTAAACCAGCTATGACATAGGGGCATGGGGACTGAAATTATGAGCCACTACTATTTTCAGAATGACTACACCATGTAGCAATGCTACATCATATACTAATCAAGAATTGTGTTATAGAGTAGGATTTATATCAAATTGTTCTTTGAGGGAGAATGTTGGGAGATTCTTCCAATTTTGGCACCCAAGAATCCAAATGGGTAGTGTACGACATAGGCTCTTTTATGTTGTAATGTGGTGTAGGGTGGTTGTTTTATAGTCCCTCTCTTTAAAAAAATGAATTATAGAATCACCAGTGCTATGTTTCACAACCATATAGTTAACTATGAAGGTCGAAGCATAGGATCTAATAGTTATATTTATTATTTTCTATTTCCTCATTCTTGCGCTTGGTAAAAGAATGCATTTTTATGGTCTTATATTTCCAATATTATTATAAAATACCATCTAAAGGTTATGATTATTTTTGACATCACTATATCTCCTCTGATCTTCCATGGATACCCTATGTGTTTTCTATTTACCCTTACTGTTTGGACTTCGATTCCAATGTTTTTTAGTAGAGATCAGTGAAGAACATAAGGAATATTTGATATCATTTTCTTTTTCTTAGATCCATTGAGCCAAGAAATATAATTCAAATTATGTGGATTCTATATCATATATTTTTATTCAAGAGATTGATGTAAATTTTTTATTCAAATATTTCTTGGATTTTATGTGGGATTATGTTTGATATCAAAAATTAAATCAATTTTTGTGAATTTTGGATATATGGAGAATAGAATAGTATTTGGGAGACCCTTTTTGGCATAAAATGTTAAAAATATTATTATAAAATAATGGGATAATTGTGACACATGATAAATTATTTATTAAATTATTTTAAAAGAAGGATTATTTTATATGAAACAGAGTGGAATGAGTTGGTTACAATGTGTTTATGTAGAAATATTTTGGTACGGGGTAGTATAGTATTTTTTAGATTCATTATGGTCTTGGGGTACCACAGTTTATGGTAACATAAATCTTATGTGTATGGTTGGATTTTACTATACCTTAACAGGGAAATGAATTTTCCAAACATGAATGGATGTTAATAAGCTTGATTTTTGTTTTATTATATTTATTTCACTTATCAATTTTCATAATGTATTTATATATTTTCCAATAATTTTATTTAAATTGTAATAACAATATATTTTCTTAGTTTATCGTGTTGGATGTCTTTTAAAAATGTGTACTATGTTTATATTCACCCATTTCCTGAGAAGTTTGGTACTACTGAATATTTCATATTACTAGAAACATTAAAATTAAATATATTTTATTTTTATAGTGATTCATATTTATCCCTATGGAATTTAATGTGTTGTTGGGGAATTGATGTTTTTTAGGTGGAACTTAAGGACTATATATTAGATTTCAAGGTAATTATTCCTTGGGGTTTTCAATGGTTATACAATGTTTTATTATCCCTGTGATTTATTCATTTTATTAGTTTTATGTATGGGTTGAATTTTTCATACCCACATATCATATAAGATGATTTTAAATATATATTTTAAATGTTGTGGTTGTTTTACATTTAAGGGAAAAATCATCCTTTATTGTGTTTTTAAGCCCTTATCATTGATGGACTTCGATGTCTTTGGGTCAACAATTAAGGTAAATGGAACTTGGTCTATTCTTAATCTAATGAGTTGTGATACGATGTTTCATTACCAATTAGGTATATAATTATAAAGGTATGTTACTTATATTATCCACACCATTATGGAAACGAGAAAACATTACCACGGATTTTTTCATTAGACTCCTGAAAAAATCTAAAGGGAATAATGTAATTTGGGTTGTAGTTGATATCTATGAGAAATAAACATCTTTTACCACTATTAGAGAAGCATTATTTCATGATCATGTTACATGGTAATATAATAATGAATTTTGGAGATTTTATGGATTAACACTCTCATTTATATTGGATCGAGATCTGTGGTTTACCAGAATGTTTTTGAGAAGTCTTAATTATTGTCTAGATAAAGAATTCAGTTTTAATAAAACTTATTATCCCATAAAAAATGGCCAGTTAGATATGCCCATTAATACTCAAAAATACATGTTGAGTTCCTTGTATATGTATTTAAATGGTGGTTTGGATCAATATCGTCCTTTTTTTTTGTAAATTTCCATCAACAACATATTTCACACAGGAATTTAGATAGATCTTTATGAAGCCCTCTATAGAAGGAAGTGCATAACTCCTACCAATTTGGATGACACAGAAAAAATAAATTTATTTAGACCTTGTATAAAATAGGAAATTATTGAGAATGGTAGATCGATTCAATAACTCATAATGGATTATCATATTTGTAAAAAATTATTTCTAACAATAATTGATGACATATAGATTTTGAAGTTGCAGATAATGCATTTCTTTGAATATATCATTAGAATAAGGTTATGACATTTGGAAACAATGGGAAGGTGATCCTATGATATATTGGTCCCTTTGAAATTATTGATCATATCAGGATGACAACATATCAATTTGAGCTTCCACCGAATCTCTAACTGGTTCACAATGTGTTCCATGTAACATTACTAAAGAAGTACATACATGATCCTTCACATGTAATAAACTCAGAAGTCATAATTATAAAGGAATACTTGTCTAATAAATATTAACTATTGGAATTTATGGATACTAAAGGGAATGTTCTACGAAACATGAAACAAAACTACAAAAAGTTTTATGGTGAAAAAATACATTTATTGAAGTTATATGGGAACCTGAGGATGTGATGAAGTATATTTATCCTTATTTTTTATCGGAGTGATTGGATTTAGAGTATGAAATTCTTATTAGGGGTTAAATATAAGACCACTTATATTTTATGAAAATTTTATTTATGAATAAATTTATCATTTATGTACAAAAAACACTGAGTTTAAAAAAATATGAAATAAAATTTTAATATTATTATCTATTAATTATATTATTAATTAAAATTTAATTATTATCTTAGGATTAATTTTTCGGATTTTTCAAAATGTTTTATTTTTTAGTGAAAAGTGATAACTTTTGATATTTGTAAAACAATCATTTATTTTATTTAAATCAAGTATTTTAAAATTGTAACTATATTTTTGTTCTGGTATTTAATTTATATAAGATCCATTTTATTTATATCAAGATCATCATCATTCATGATTTTTATAGAAGTCAATTTCTAGGTTTAGAGAAAAAGTTTATGGAAATAGTTTTTATTGTATTTTATGGGATAATTTTTAAATAAATTTCTCAAACATATAGGAATACAATTTGATAAAATGGATTCGAAATTTGTAATCGAGAGGTTGAAATTTATTAAATAACCCCCTTTTATTTTTAGGCATTATGGATTGAAATTGTGGTAAAATTATTTACCTCTGTAAATGGTAGATCAGTTAATTAAGGTAAAAAACAATGTAATAAAGCCCTGAAAACAATTCAACACTTTAATTTATTTTATTTTATTAGTTTTATTTTACCAAATCCATCATAAATTTTAATATGGTGAATTTTTATGACTTTTTTTCTGATAATTAAATTAATATTATTTTTAGTAATGAAAATCCAAAATATTTGACCCTATAGAATTTAATATCTCTAAATTTAATACATATGGTAAAAATGATATATTAGGTTATAAATATTAATCTTAAATATGAATTAATTTTTTATCAAGTCAATTTATTTTTAATTTTTAGTGATTAAATAATTACATTAAATTCATACACAATGCCAGCTTAATGCTTTTGCAAGCAGCTGAAAATCATGTAAATGATTTTAAAAACTATTAAAGTAATATTTTGGGTGAATTATAATTCCCCATAAATTTTACATATAAATATAATATATTAAATTTATTTTAAATATTTATATTCTAATTCCACAATTTTATTTATGTCATTTAAGTCAAATAAAATTAATAGGGTAAAAAATATAAATTAATATTATTTTTTAAAATAATGTTTTACTAAATTTTTTAAAAATCATAAATATATTGAACTGAGATAATGTGTATAAAATATGGTTTATTATTTCTTCTATTTTCTATTTACATTCAAATTTTTACCTTATAAATAAAACTAAAACCCTTTAATATTGAGATTGTTATTACCATAGTTAAGGTTACAAATTGTTAAAAAAGTGGATAATAAAAAAGATAAGATTTAAATTGATATATAAAATTATATAAATTTGATTAGATGATTATATTAAGACCATTTAATACTTACATTCTTATCGATTTCATTTTTAACCATTTTCCCATGAATATGAATTTATCATATTTTAATATTTTTAAAAAATGATAAGAGTGACATTTCCCTCAATTATAAAATAACACACCTTATATATTTTATTTACCCCATTTTGAGCCATCATGATCATCCAAACTCTAACTAATTCTATTATAAATTTCCATATCAAAAAATTAGTGCTTATTTTTTTCTTAAAATACCATTCTAATGGTCCTTAATAAGGAATCAAATGTGTTTCTACTAAAAAGAGGTAATCAATCTCCTTTACCAAATTTTTTAAATTTATTTCCTCCTATACTTCCACTAATTATGGTGTACCCAATATAAATTTAAAATAAATTATCATAAATATAATAATATTATATAATGATTATGTGAAAATCATTTTCTGTTCTTTTTACATCCTATGAAAAGAAAACACATCACTCATTCGTACATACGAGTTACAGTATACATGTAGTAGTGTAATTTGTTTTTTTATAACCAAATTATATAGACTATTATAAAAATAAAAATAAATAATATATATTATATTTATGAAATAATTATGATTCTATAAATATAATATCATATCTACCATATTACCTTCGAATTCATTGAAATATGAGGACGCTAGTTGTGTGTACATGTGTACTACGACCTCTACAAAGTGATGCAATGATTTTCATTTATGAGTTACATGGATGGTTATAATGGTAAATATAATTAATATAGATGATATATATCATATAATAATTATTTTATAATGGTAAATTATTATTTACCTTTCTTTCGGTCTAGCATTCACAAATTTTGAACAAATTTAATGTGTGCATAGAACATACCATCTAATGAAAAGGGTCATTAATTTTTGAATATTTACCTTTTATGGATGAATATAAATTTATATGATTAATATATATGATATTGATATCATAAATAAAATAATATATATTACGAAATGACAATCAAATGTAAAATTACTAGAAATACTGAACCAAAATTCAAATGAAAAATAATGTAGTTAACACACGAAACAATTATAGTTAAAAATGGGTACTAAAAATAAGTGATAATGTATTATAAATATATCATATATTATTTTATAGATATTAGTATGTTTATTTTATGTAATTATAATAAATATAAGTCAACTATACAAGAGGCTAAAATTAGTTACATGTAAATTCAAACTTGAGGTAAAGGATTTCGTTACAATTTCCACTCCATAGAGGAATATTTTGTATTATGAACATTTTTTTATGTGGTGTATATAATTCCACTATGCTGTATTGAACATGAATATATATTAATAATTATTAATGTTTCATTTATAATTTACTATTTCTTGGTTTTATAATCTAAAAGTTAGTGAAGAGAACAAAATTTATTTTACAATCACATTTTTCACGGAGTGAATATTTTTTTGAAGGAATAATATAGTATTTCCCTCAAAAAGTCATTGATGTTCTTACACTATTTATATTTAAGGATTTTCCCTATTGTATTCAAAAATTTCCTCCCTTTGTAACTTGATCGATGAAAATAATTTTTTTAAAAAATAATTTGTTTTATTTTTCATTCTGATTGTGTATATATTGAAAGTGGGTTCACTAGACCCAACTTGTTTTGTACTTTGTTTACCATGACATGTATTCAGTTTCTTATAATACATGTGTTTATCTTTCCATAATAGTTTAGATACTTCTCCATCCACTTTGATTATGGAAATTTCCATAGATTAACAGTCACATCAAAGGGTTATAGTAAATCCCCGAATATAATGAGAACCCATAGATGCCATGAAAATAATCTTAAAGTAACATCCTATGATCTTGTTCCATCGTTCTGAATGGACACAGATTATGTGTGACCATCAGTTGTTGGGGGATCATAACCATTGAGACTTCTTATCATGAAGTTCACACTTGATGATCTCTAGTGTTTGGGATCATGAGGACAGACCCACATAATAGGAACACCACATATTTTAGGTGTCGTTGGTCGTTCCAATCTACGGACATGTGTAATTTTCTTTAGACATGAGATCATTTCCAATGGATGTTATTTAATTACATACATTTAATGCATGGTGGAAACCATGGAGACAAAGTCATGGTGAGGTAATTTGTATCGGGTACGTCATTAATGGAATGAAATTGATTGAATGATCGAGAAAGGATTTGTCAATTCTGAGTTTAGGAAGAGATATCTCAGTCTAGGTTGATTAGGATGGTTACACCATCATTTAATCCATGGCCATGGTAGTGGAAGGTAGGACTGTTCAGACAAATCAACAAATAAAATAAAGCAAGATAAATAATGATGACACTAGTGTTCATTCTACTTTATTGAGATATCAATGATGAAGAAATTATATTACACAGACCATGTTCATAGGAAGTCCGTCATTCCTTTGACTTTTCCTTGTCTCTATAGGGGCCTCGAAGGGTTTCTAGACCTCGCTCTTGGTCAGTGGATATTGTTAACTAATATTTAGTTAAGGGCCTAGAGGTTCACACACAATAGGGCTTTAAGAATCATCCCTATTCATGGAATATGAATATAGAAATTGGTGGGCCTTTCCAAAGTGTCCAATTACTATAAAAGTTCTATGGATCAACAAAGAATAAATAAATTCATTAATTATTCAATTTTAGAATAAATCATTGAATTTATTTATAACATGTATTTACAAGTTATATAGTAAATACAACTATTACTATTATTCGAATGGATTTTAATATTCTAAGTTCATTTAATATTAGATGGGGGTGGGAGTTGAGTTAAAGGCTTAAATTTATCATGTAATATATTTATATATATTACAACTAATTGATAAATTATAAATATTATTTATGGAATAATTTTATTTTTCATAAATAATTATTTGTAACACTTATATGGAATACGTTTATTACACGGGGGCTGGGAATCCATACCACATGTTTTAAACATTCCATATATAAGTTAGAGAGGGGCTCTCCCATGTACCTATTCATGTGTTGGATTTGAGAGCTTCTCTCTACTCATGGATTCTAGAGAGATATTCTCTCAAGCGAAAGAATACCTTCAAGTTCATCCATATTGGATTGAATGATCTTTCCCTGCGGTGATCATCTCTGGGTTGAAGTGAGCGTTGAAGATCCACTCTAGCACCCGGATCTCGATGAATGGTGCGCGAGGAGATTTGAGAGGCATGTGTGGATGATCTAGAGGGATTCAACGTCGGATTATTCGAGCAACGATCACCAGTGACCTACGGAGGAATTGCACACGACAGAACCAAACTTGGTAAATGTTCAATTTATTTGTGCTCTGTTTAAACCTTGCGTGATCCTAGGACCAAACCCAGACAAAATCACTGGAGTTTATAGGGTTATGTCACTCCGGTGATGTAGAAAAATTTAAATTACCTACACACCAGCTTCCATTGCGCCATCCAAATACCTAATAGTGGTATCAGAGAGATCTCAAGGTTTTTCTGAGATAAGAAAATTAAGATTCATTAAATTTAATGCGGGGTGTTAAAACAGTTCATTTAGATCTGACCGTGCGTCGTTTCATTTTCAAAAGATCAAGCTACGATCTTTTAAAAAAAATAATTAGATCGACATCATAGTTTTTTCATTCATTTGATTTTATTCTCAATAATTATTGACATAAACATAAATATAATATTTTATTATTATAAAATATATTATAATATTTTATTATGAAATATTTTCTACAAAGTAAATGGGTGTGGAAAATATGTTTCACAAAGTTGATAAAAAAGGGAGACCAATACCACATTTTGGGATCTTCTAGCTTTTATTTAAAAAAAGGGGGCATGTAGGTGGAATGTTTTTCTGAGGACAAATTAAAAAAAATTAGAAGACCCAATGGGGTCTTCTTCTTCACGCGGAGGCCGCCTCACCCTTTTGAAAAAAACCCTAGTGGTGGCCCCCTGGCCACCGGACCTCCGCCTCGAGCCTACTCGGACCTAACCCCGCCGGACCGTCGCGCTACGCTGCTCCCAAACCCTAGCCGCCCTCTCACTGAACCGGCCTGGTCGCACCGCCTCAGATTGAACCCCGCTAGACCGTCACTCCATGCTGCTCCCAAACCCCAGCCGCCCTCTCACCGAAACGGCCTGGTCATGCAGACTTGAACCAAGCCCCGCCTGACCGCCGTGCCACTCCACTCTCGAACCCCAACCAACCTCTCGCCGAATAGGCCTAGTCACGTCGCCTCATTCCTGGCCATGCCAGAACATGCCGTTGGGGGTCCAGGTTGTGCCGGACTAGGCCGTCGCTCTGCCTGCAAGCCGGAGCAACGGGTTGCCAGCCATGCGGCTCGCCAGAATGTTTCCCGGCCTCCTCCTACTCCCTTTTCTCCTGGCCCAATGAAGCTACCCCACAGATGTCGTTATACCGGGACACTACTGGGACACCGCGGTCATGCTGCGGTCATGCTACGGTCATACCGGGGTCACACCATGTTCACACCGCGGTAATTCCTTGACTTTTCGCTAATCCGGGATGACACCCCACGGCGGTTTACAATCCTACCGAACTCCTCCCCAGCTAGAGGTAACCCTGTCTTAAATCAATCTTAATTAATTTAGTTTTATAAATTAAATTAATTAGAATAAATTTGGGGGGTTAATTTATTTTTAATCCAAAATATTAATTTAATTTTATATTGAAATTAAATTAATCAAATGGAACTGATAAATAAATTATTTTAATTTAATAAAAATAATTTAATTTATTAGAACACCCTCTCACTTTATAAATTTGATGAAATTTAATTTTATTGTGAATATTTTACACCGACTGGTCTTGAGCTTGCAACTGACCCATGCATGTCTGGATTTATTTATTTTATTATTTATATAATGCGTACGATGATTGGAATATTTAATTAGATAAATGATGGTCTGAGAATCATCGTTTAATTAAAATATGTATAAGGGCATGTGAGTCCATTGAACTAGTTGTATTTTTTACCCCACACCCCCTCTCCTGCGTGCGAGTATATTATTAATTATACGGTGACGATCCGAGTTGAAAACCCTTGCATGTCGAGGAGGTAGTCCAGATAGGAGTTGAGCGCTTAGCATTGGGGCCAGTAGTGATGCGAGTCACGTTTCAACTGAGGTATGAATGCCCCAAAGTTATGATTGATCAGTTATCGATCGATCATTATATAATTCTAAAGACCGGTTGGATTGCATGATTTACTTTATACATAGTTTATAATTTTATGCGTCTGTATGATTATTGCGTGATCACATAGAATAGTAAAAAAGATAAGATGCATAAAGATGTGACGAATTATAATCTATTGTGTGTTCAGTTGTGAGCGCGATAACCCAGTTTGAACATAATAAATAGAAAAGGATTATATTAATCAATAAATATTAAAAATCCCTCAAAAATATATTAAGTCCAATAAATGCCTTACATTTCTCACATCTAGACAATACCGGCTGTTTGGGTTTCTCATCAGCCATAGTTGAGAGTTCCTGTTACAACCAGGGAATTTCCACTGGAGAACTGGGTTGACATAACTAAAGTGAGTATTAAAGGATTAGCCTTATCTAACTTGCTATCACTTTAGAGGAAAGATGTTGAGGGTATCAAATTTAGATTCCAAAAGCTAGGACTTTACTCAACAACACAAGGAACCACACATACAATTGGTTGGCTAGCCTAGTGCCTACCTTGAAACCCTCCAAGTATTGGCATAGCCATATCTTGTAGACTACGAGGGAGGTTTCGAGGACCCTTCCATCTAGAATACTCAAGTGACAGAGTATTCTGAATCTAATAATGAGGGATATTAATGTTCGCTAAAATAGTGGGAGACATTAAAATGATATAATAATTTATTAATCATAATCGTCCAAAGGTAATCAAGAAAATGTACTGACTGCTAAATTTTTATCTGATGTAGTTTCAAAATGGAAATCACCAACACCACTAGTACTTTATCACTGTGATCGATTTTGGATAACGAAAATATCATGACCGGAAATAACTTTTTGGAGTGGTACATGCACTTATGAATAGTACTACACTATAAAATGAAGTTATATGTACTCGAATCCCAAATTCCTATAGGTCCCCCTCAGGGAGCAAGTAAGACGGAAAAATATAAATGGATAAAGCATGCAGACGATGTGCTTGATGTACAATGCATCATGTTTTCATCCAAGTCCATCCAATTGCAAATAATGCCTGAGGATGAGGACACCTATAAGATGATTTCACATATCCAAGAAATATTTGAGGATTGGGCCAGGAAATAAAGGTGTGTGATCTCAAGTGCGCTTCATAAGTGTTGGCTAGCAGAAGGGATATAAGCCAGTCCTCACATATTAAAGATGATTAGTTTTATTGAGAGGGTTGAAGCACTTGGGTTCAAACTGAACCATGAAAAAGTAGTGTTTCTCATTCATGCCACTTTACCATCAAACTTCTCGAATTTTATTGTCAATTATAATATGAATTATATGAAAAAGTATCTCCAGGACCTTTTGGATTTAGTTCGCTAAGTATATAAGGATATGAAATATATCATTTCATCGGTCCGTATAGAGTACAAGAAAAACAAGGGCAAGGCAAAGGTGTCTAAGGCCAAGTAAAGGCCTAAGACACCAATTCATCTTCCAACAATGAAGCCAAAGATTTAGAGACAATGTAATGAGAAGGAATATGTCCGCATTGAATGTGGAAAGAAAATCCACTAGAAGAAGAATTGTAGAGGTGGGAAGAAGATGAAAACTGATGCTTCTACTTTAGGTATTTTTTTCTTTGAATGCAATATATCTTTATCTACAAGTTAAGTATTGGATACGGCACGTGGATCACACATTTTCATTCATATAAAAGAACCATGTAGGTTCAACATGATTGAAAAATGTCAAGAGGATATCTGAGCTGAAAATGGTGCAAGTCGGGTAGCCTTGGCAGTGGGAGACTATCACTTAACCTTTCCAACTATGTTGGTTCTAGTTTTAAACAATTTCTATTATGTACCTACTATAACTAGAAACATTATCTTTGTGTCAATTCCAGACACTATGGGGTTTTATTTCATGTTTGGAAATAAATGTTGTCTCTTTTATAGAGATTACATATGTTATGGTATGGAACATCTTAAGAATGGTTTATTTATGCCGGAACTAGAAAACCCTGTAATGGAAATCAATAACAAAAATAGCCAACATCACTCAAATATCACCCGCCTATGGCACTTCAAGATTGGTCATGTAAATGAGAAGCGATTAAAAAGATTGCATCAAGAAGGGTATCTAAACTCATTATAGTTATAACCCTTAGATGTATGTCAAGCATGATTATAATAAATGATGACCAAAAAACCATTCTCAGGAAAGGGAGAAAGAACCATTGCAGTACTGGAATTAATACATACCGATATATGTGGTCCATTTCCAAAAGAGGAAATGGGTGGTTTTTTATACTTAAGTACTTTTACCGATTACTATAGTAGATATGGATATATATACTCAATGTTGTATAAGTCAGATTCCTTTCGGATATTTAAGGAATACCAAAATGAATTAGAAATCCATCTTGGCTAGAAGATAAAAGAACTATGCTCATATCAGGGAAGAGAATATCTTAACCATGATTTCATTGATCACTTGAAGGAGTGTGGGATAGTATCCCAATCCACTCCTCCTTATATACGACAATGGAATGGTGTTTGTGAAAGGGGGAATAAGACCTTGCTTGTCATGGTCTAATCAATTGTGAGTCATGCAAGTCTTACATTATCCTTTTCGGGATACTCTTTGTAGACAACAACATATACCCTTAACCAAGTACCAACTAAACTTGCAGACGGGATTCCATATCTATTATGGTATGGAAGGAAACCCAACCTGATACACATGCCTGTATGGGGGTGCGTGGAATTTTTCAAGACCTTACCAAGTGACAAATTAGCATCCAGAAGCAATATGTGCATCTTTATAGGTTATCCTAAGGAAACTAGAGGATATTACCTATATAACCCTTTAAATATAAAAGTCATTGTGGAAAGATACACCACATTTCTATAAAAGTAACATATTTCTATTAGAAATAGTTGGAGCAAGATTTACATTGATGAAGTTAATGTTCCAGATGTATAAGAGTTGGTAGAGGAACAATCTCCACAATAATAAGTGTAAGAAAAAGTTGTTCCTAAGACACAAATACTGTGTAGGTCTGCGTGAGAGGTTATATAACCAGGGCATTAAGGATTTCTTGTGAACAAGTATGGTGACACATTACTCCTTGAGGATGATGAACCTATAACCTACAACGATGTAGTAGAAGAAAAAGAATCTGCTAAATGGAAAGAATCTATGAATTCTGAGATGTGGTCCATGTACGAAATTCATTTTTGGATTTTGGTATAACCTCAAGTTGATGTAAAACCCCTTGGATTAAAATGGGTATTCAAGAAGAAGCTGGATCAAGATGGTGTGGTTAATATCATTAAAGAAATACCAGTTGAAAAGGGTTTCAGAAAACGTCAAGGTATTTACTATGATTAAACCTTCTCACTAGTAGAAATTCTTAAATCTATAAGAATATTTCTTGCAATAGCATCCTTTCATGGTAATGAAATTTGGAAAATGGATTTCAAAAATACTTTTTTAAATGAGAAGTTGGATGAAGATGTCTATATGACTCAATCCCAAAGGGTTTGTTAGGTCAAAGAATGCCAATAATGTATGAAAGATGAAGAGATACATTATGGATTGAAGAAGGAATAAAGATCATGGAATTCTTGTTTGGATGAGTCAATAAGAGATTTTGGTTTTGTCAAAAATTAAAGAGAGCCTTGTGTCTATAAAAAGGTTAAAGGGAATGCCATCGTTTTCCTAGAATTACATGTTGATGACATATTAATTATGGGAAATGAGGTGAAAGTATTACAGTAAGTTAATACTTTGTTAAATGAATGGTTCTCCATGAAAGAAATATGTGAAGCAGCCTACATTCTAGGGCTCAAGATCTATCGTGATTGATTTCCAATGGGGCTTGGGCTAAGTCAAAGTATATCTATTGACAAGGTACTCAAAAGGTACAATATGGAATACTCCAAGAGAATATGGTTACCTGTGTCACATGGTGTAAATCTCTCCAAGAAAATGTGTCCAAAAACACAGGAGGAGATTGAAAGAATTAGTAGAGTCCCTTATGCTTCGGCAATGGGTTCTATAATGTATGTCATGCGATGTATTAGGATTTATGTCTCCTTTTCATTAAGCATGGTGGGAAGATATCAATCCAATCTTCGAGAGCTGCATTGGAAATCTATTAAAACTACCCTAAAGTACTTGAGGCATACTAAGGATATGTTCCTAGTGTGTGGAGGAGATGAGGAACTTTTTGTGAAGGGATACACTGATGCTAGTTTCCAGATGGATCATGATGATATGAAATTGCAGTCAGGTTACATCGTTTTACTGAATGCCGGTGCAGTGAGCTGGAGAAGCTCGAAGAAATATGTTGTTGGTGATTCTACAGTAGAGTCCAAATATATTGCAGCTTCTAATGCAGCAAAAGAAGTAGTTTGGATAAGAAGATTTATCTCATACATTGATGTTTTACCTAGCAGTGCAGACCATGTTCTCGTATATTGTGATAATACTACTATAGTGGCGCTTTCCAAGGAGCCCTGATCTCACTAGAGGACAATTCATATTCTTTGGATGATTCTTCTCTTGAGGGATTTTACTCAATAAGGTGAAGTGACAGCTAGCCGAGTAGTCATAGAAGACAATGTGGCAGACCCCTGAACTATAGCAATTTCTCAACAGAAGCCTGATTCACATTTGAGATCTAGCGGATTGAAACCTGTTAGCAGTTGTCTCTAGTGTAAGTGGGAGTATTGAAAGTGGTTTCCCAAGACCCAACTTGTTTTATAAATTGATTACGACTACATGTAATCTGTTTGTTATAATATATGTGTTTATATTTCCATAATAGTGTAGATACTTCTGCATCCACTTTGTTTATGGAAATTTCCTTAGATTACCTGTCACATCAAAGGGTTATAGTAGATCCTAGGCTATAATGAGAACCCGGAGATACCATGATAGAAATCTTAATGTAAAACCCTATGGCCTAGTTACGTCATTATGAAATGACACAAATGATGTGTGACCATCAGGTGCTAAGGGAACATAAGCAATGATACTTCTTCTCATAAAGTTTGCACTTGATGATCTCTCGTGGTTGAGATCATGAGGACATACCCACATAATATGAACACCACGTGTTTTAGGTTTCATGGGTCGTTCCAATCTACGAATATGTGTAATGGTCTTTAGCCTTGAGATCATTTTAAATGGATTTCATTTAATTGTGTACATTTGATGCAAGGTGAAAACCATGGTGATAAAGTTGTGACTTTGTAGTTTGTATCGGGTACATCATTAATGGAGTGGAAATGATTGAATTATCGAGAAAGGATTTGTCAGTTCCGAGTTCTGGAAGAGATATCTTGGGCCAGGGTTATTTTGATGGTCACACCTTCATTAAATCATTGGCCATGCTAGTGGAAGGTAAGACCGTCTGGACAAATCAACAAATAAAATAAATAAAGATAAATAATGATGACACTAGTGTGCATTCTTCATTATTGAGATATCAATGACGAAGAGATTAAATTACACGGACCGTGTTTATAGGAAGGCAGTCATTGCTTTGACTTTTCCTAATTTTTATAGGGGCCTTAATGGGTTGCTAGACCCCACTCTTGGTCGCTGGATACTATTCACTAATATTGAGGTAAGGGCCTAGAGGGTCACATACAATAGCGCTTTGAGAATTTTCCATATTCTGGGAATATGAATATAGAACATGGTGGGCCCCAACAAAGGGTCTGAGTACATTCCAAGTACTATGGATCGCCAAAGATTAAATAAATCCATTAATTATTAATGTTTATAATAATTCGTTGATTTTATATATAACATGTATTTACAAGTTATATAGTAAATACAAGTATTAATATTATTCGAATGGATTTTAATATCCTAGGTTTGTTTAATATTAGTAGGAGGTGTGAGTCGAGATAAATACTCAAATTTATCAGGTAATCTATATATATATATATTGAGTAAGAGTAAAATTATAAATATTATTTATGGAATAATTTTATTTTTCATAAATAAATATTTATAACACTTATATAGCAGACGTTTCTTACACAGTGGTCGAGAATCCATACCGCTTGCTTTAAACATTTCTTATATAAGTTAGAGAGAGGCTCTCCCATGTAACTATTCATGTGTTGGATTTTAGAGCTTCTCTCTCCTCTTAGAATCAAGAGAGAGAGTCTCTCAAGCGAAGGAAGATCTTCAAGTTCATCCCTCTTGGAATGAAGGATCTTTCCTTGTGGTGATCATCGCTACGCTGATGTGATCATTGAAGATCTGCGCTAGCACCTGAATATCGACGAATGGCAAGCGAGAAGATTCGAGAGGCGTGTGTGGATGATTTAGAGGGCTACGATGTTTGAGTCTTCGATAAACGATCACCATCGACCTGCTGTGGACTTGCACACGACAGAACCGAATTAGGTACATGTTCAATTTATTTGTGCTCTGATTAAACCGTGTGAAATCCTCTGACCAAACCGGGACATGATCTCCAAAGATGTTAGGGTTATGTCACTCCAGTGATGTAGGAAATTTTAAATTCCTAGACCACTGGCATCTGATGCACCGTCCTGGTACCTAACAATATATTTTTATTCAATTTAAATATTTTTAAAAATATTTTCAAAAATGTGATTTTTTTTAATAATTTTTTTATTAGAGAAATTATAATTTATAAATTACTTTTGATAAGTTTTCTAGGAAATCATTCTATTTTTTGAGATTTTTAATTTCATATTTCATTACAAGTAATGAAAATAAATTATTATTTTAAACATAGATGGTGTTAACAAATTTCCGCGCCCCCATAACTATTTTATATATTTATTTTATTATATATGTTTTCACTACTTTTTGAATTAAAACACTTTAATGAAATATTATCTAATAATTTTTCTCCCATTTTATTTATTTCTCCAAAGGATATTTTTTATTAAAAAACCTATATTCTAGTGATTTAATGGTAATATTTTTCCTCTAATTATTTTTTTTTGTCATTATCTTTCTATCAAAACATTTACTTTGTTGTTATCATCTTTCACTAGACATTACATTTCCCTTAAATTCGTATATTTATTATATCATGGATAATCCTATTTTATAAATCATATATCATTTAAACACATGGAATTTTACTTCTAAACTTATTTTGTTGATTAAGAATGTATTGATATTCTTTAATCATTACTTAATATGAAAATTTGTAGAATTCTCCTTTCTTTATTAATTTTTATAACCATTTCATAGATAAGGAGTTTATTGGACATGTAGTAACAGTTGTGTTCTAGTTTTAGATAGACCATTGACTCATTTACATGACTTGCGAGAAAAACCACATTACTATTATTCTTAAATGGGTTTTTGGTTTACACCTACCTATTGATTAAAATATCATGGCTCAAAGCCTTGATTCTATATATATCATGATGTATGAGATCATGACATACAATATTAGTAATTTACTTAATTTTAGTTATTATCTATGGGATTATTTCATTTATATTACCATTTTATTCAATCAATGATCATGTTATTGATTAAATGGAATGTGTTTTTACTTATTTACCATTCTATATTGATTAGGCTTTATTTAAAAATGATAGCTTCCACTATACATAACACTTTATAAGAATCATAGCTCAACATTTTTTTATTTTCCATTCCCAAGATATTATAAAGAATATTTGTTATAATATTAGGGACTATAGATTGTTTCTTATGCTATATATTTTATATTTCATAATTTTTACGTAATCATGTATGTATAGAGTTCATTAGGAATAATAAATTGATCAATAATCTGTTATATGATCCCTTGTATCTTGTTCTAATGTAATAAATTAGTCACCAACTCTTGGTTAAAATATCTGGGATTAAAAAATATTGACAAAGAAAAGTTGAATATGCTATAAATGTGATGGTTGGAATTTATAAAAGATTGTGAAATATAAAAAAGTTAGCACCCGTAGAAAACAAATTATGATGTTAAAGCTCTAAGTCGGATAGACATTTTTACTCTATTCATGATGAGGATTGAAAAATAACAGATAAAGATGGATTATCAAAGGATGAATCATGAACCAATGATAGGAGGAAATAAATCCCACCTTTACGAATTAACTACTTAAGCTTCCATCCACATGAAGATAAAATAATCCCAAAAATATAATTTAGAGCTATAGAAAATGGTTATGGATATCACCTAGTTCAACTTTGATTAATATGGAGTTATAAGGTTTGGATTTCAGATACGAGTTCTTTTAAAAACTAAATTACAGAAGGATCTTTTGAATGATGCACATAGCTCACCATTCTATATTTATCCAGAGAGTATGAATATGTATAATGATCTAAAGAAGAAATCTTATTTAATAGAATGTAAATTGAAATTAAAGAATTCATATCTCAAGCCAGGGTATGCGAACATGATAATCCTAAATAAAACAATTCTTTGGGTATATTTAAACAATTACCCATACCAGCATGAAAATGGTAAAATATCACCTTGGATTTCATCATAGGACTCCCCATGAAATCTAAAAGAAATAATTTCATTTGGGTTGTAGTTGATATCGTTTGAAATGTAGTGCATTGTTCTCTATAAAATAAGATTTATATCTTGAAAAACACTTTATGATATTCATAAGTTAAGTGTTTAGGGTTTATTGAGTACCACTATACTTTTTTATCAGGATTTGAGTTTTACCATGAGATTATAGAGAAGTATTCGGAATGTGTTTGATATAGAGTAGAGTATCAACATTTTTTATCATCCTATGATATATGGTATGTCTGATAGAACTATTTAAACACTAGAGTATGTGATGATATTATGTTTAATGAAATTACAATTATGTTGAGATTAATATATCCCCTTGGTTGAGTTCTTATATAATCTCATTTTATATTTCATCATTCATATGGAACCATATAAGTCTTGATATGGTAAGAGATGTAGGAATCCAACATAAAAGGATGCAGATGGAGAGAATAAGATGATAGGTTCTATAGTTGTCAAATAGATGATAGATAAAGTCCAAACCATTCGTTGACATATGAATCTGGTATAAAACTGCAGAAGATTATTGAAGATAACCATCCATGATATATAGAGTTTTATGTTCTTATAATTTTTTACATAAAATATCTCTCTGGAAAGAAGTTATGATACATCGGAACAAAGGGAAGATGATCATATGATTCAATGGTCCCTTCAAGATCCTTGATCATGTTTGGGTCTTAACCTACCACATAGAACTTCCTCTGTACCTTTCTTTAGTGAATGACGCCTTACACATATCTCATTTTATGATGTACATAATAGATCCATAATATATACTTAGCTAAAAAGTAATAAAATTAACACAGAACCGTTCATATGAAGAGAATGTTATTAACCAACCACAGAGGTCCTGAAGCTAGTGTCTACTACCAATAAATTGTCATGATTAAAAGGAATTAAATTCCAAATGATTTAAGAGTTTATTAGTTTTAGTAAACCAGATGCATACATAAGTACTATATTAATAATGAATATAGTAATTAAGAAATATTTTTTTTTCGTTTTATAATAAATTCATTCCACGTTTTATATCCCAACATATATTTTACAGTAATCTTCTTGGATTCATGTGGAAAAGAAACAAATTAATGATGAGGTCAAATTCTCAGAAAGGGTAAAGTATTGAGGAAGAAGTAATGATATGTATATGTATAAAATAAATATATTATCATATATAAGTCATATATATTACATCAGTTTATTAAAATCATCTATCATTTATTTTATGTTTAGAGTGAACGAATCACATCGCTTTGAAGGGGCAGTAGTCCACACTTCCAGAAATGATATCATCATATTTACACAAAATGTAATGTATAATGTTATTTGTTTTAATGAATTAAATAAGAATAAATAAATTATAAATAATATATAAAAATTATGTAATCAAAGATTCCATAATAATGACCAAACATCATATGTGTTAATTTAAAAATGAAAAACATCATTTCGTGAGGTGGTAGTTTGACGTACACAAAAAGGATAAGTCTGTTACCAATTGGATGAAAGTGTGTGAGTGTAGGTCTAAACCATAACAGAAAATATAATTTTTTTGAATTCATATTTTTTTATAACTATATAATAATATTATTTCATGGGTTGTATAATGGAAGTGTACCTAACGATCTTGAGGGAGGAGGTTACCTCTAATCTGGGTGACACATTTTTTTTCACAAAATGGTTTCTATGGAAGTATTTATTTTAAAGGAGAGTATTATATTATTATGGGAGTAATTTTTAAGAGTTATTTCGGTAAAAATAGGTATATCCAAAGTGTTCTAAGATGTTTGAGGATGTGAGAGGATATATGGCCTTTTATAGTGGAGGAGGGGCGACACTCTTATAAATTTTGGAAAAGGGAATGCCACCCACATTGCTCCCACTGCACATGGATCCAATAATGGTACCAGTCCGACCCAATAGAGTATTGGTTGTTAATATAATATAAAATATATTTTTTACATGTTTCTATGTCATTTTTTCCCTTAATATCGGGGTTTATCCCCTTGTTAAGCATAATTTCAACAACATTAGAATAAATTGCAATTACTTTCACTACTAGTTTTGGTCAAAAAAAAAGTTGAGCTTATTATACATTATAAATTATTTATTCTTCCAAATTATAATTATTTTCAATATGGAATCCAGTTTTTTAAAATTAAAATCATATTATTTTGAAAAAATTATATAAATTTAATCCCACAAACTGAGCAATAATGCATGTTTTTAAAGTAAAAAACAGTCAAACATTTTCTATGTTATTATATTAAATATCAATGTGAAATTTATTCCAATAACCCAAATTGGGTTAATGTATAATTAAATGATCTAATTAAACTATTGAAAAAATTATAATAAAATTTAACCATATAAATAAATTAGATGAAAAAGAAGTTTTTAATTAAAATTCTTTATTTTTTATTATTCATTAAAAATGAAAATTCACAGTAAAATATAGAAAATTCAATATAACCTAAATTTTATTTTATGATTTAAAATATTGCTAATATTTTGACAAATAAAATCTATAAATGTTTTAAAAATTGTATATCAAATAGGTTCTCCATTAAAATACTATAAAAGTGCCTTAATAAAAATATAGTATTTTATGCATAAAATTGGGTATGTACTTATGTTTTTTCCTAGGAAGAATGTTGTATTAATATAAAAAATATTTTATTGAAGATATATAAATATATATTACATTAATATGAGTCAATAGTTATAATTAATTTTATTTATTACGATAAAACAACTTTCTGAGCATAATCTTAATTTTTTTGTAAAAACATGCCATTTATATTCAATTTGTTATTATATTTATTTCTAATTAATTTTCTACCAATGAATTAATTTTATATTTTTCTAAATCACATATTTCCATAAAATTGAAAGTATTTTTATAAACTGGTCATTTAAAGTCTAGGATATATATAATTAAATTAAATAGTAATATTTTATTAATATTTTGTTGTTCGGTGAAACTCAGTCTTGTGTGTAATTCAAGCCATCAGAGGAACTCATTTTTCATGTGATGCATACTAAATCAAAGTTTCAGGTATTGAAATATATAAAATATATATAATTTATTTAAAATAGTAAATATATTATAAATTCATTGGTTATTATATTCCTATATGCACTTGGTGTTTTGTGTCATTCACACTATCGAATGAAATGTTTATACATAAGATTTTGAGGTCTTTTCATTCTCACTTCATAAATTAAATTATGTACCCATAATTTTAAATTTACCTTGGTAATATATTGTTGGATATTTCCTATGTTGAAATACCATATAGATTGAAGGGTTCTTAATAAATTCTCTAGAGAAGAGATAATGGGATGTATAAAGGTCACATGGTATAGTGAGTGTTTAAGAAGGAGAAAATTAGTTGCATGTAGATATATGTACTTGGTGAAAAATCATGAATATTTATAGTGAGTGTTCGAGGATATAAATAAAAATCTAGTGAATGATCAATTGAAAGTTGTGGGCCTTGAATCTAAAAATATGAGATGATTTAGAAGTCCATCAATTCAAAAAAAATTAAGCAATTAGGAATCCTTTTAAGATCATTTCCCTCCTGTTGATAAATTCCATTATTACATTAAAATATTAGTAAATTTACTTAAATGATACATTTAAATATCATATGAACAAGTCCATATTTTGGTTATTCATAGATAAAATTCTAATTCATTCCTTACTTTAATAAATGGATTTCAAAAAATTATCTTTTTTCCTGATGCACTAAAATAAATATTTAACAAATAATTAGTACCATAAAAGAGTGAAAAACATATCCATTTGTCTCTAATTATTCTCCAAATGCAATATGGTTTAGATATTAATATCTAAACCTAAAAATTAACACTAATTTATTATAATTAATATTTATTAATTAAAATTTTAAATTAAAAACAATGAAATATTTAACAGAACATCACATAGGTCAGCGTTTTGTATTAAACCCTTATCATCCTTCAGTCATTAGCTCTTGTCCAACAGCCTTCTAGAACATGATTGGTTGTCACCTGACATAAATATAGTATTTTTCTAAAAACATATTAATATAATTAAAAAATAAAAATTATGAAAATAAGTAAAATATAGTTAATAAATAAATATATTTTTAACCAAGGTTTTCAATACAAACCTAATACATAAATACTCCTTCCTTTTATTTCATATCAGTTCCTTCCTTAGCCTAATTTTTAACATTTTGATGAGGGAATTTCATAAAACCAAAACCTAATGTGTGAACATAATTTATCATATTGGAAAATCCATAAAATAATTTTTAGAATTTCAAAATCACCCCAAATTATTTTAAATTTTATGACACCTCAGGTTTAACCTTGGTCATTCAATGTCCTTATCTATTAAAATCCATCATAATAGTTTATAAAACAAATATGAATTATCTTAACAGAATCCCTTGATAGTGTCAAATTATGTGCATAGTAAGACCCTTTTTTGTATACTAGGTTACACCAAGTCTATCCCTATGCACCTTTTCAGAATCTTTACTCCTAGTTACATTTGTTCCCGAACAACGTCCACTTTTATTACCTAGTGAGTGATGTATTTTTAATAATAACAAAATAATTTCTACCTTAACAAGATTCTTGGAATTTATTATATACTTATCCCCAAATTCTACCTTAGTTATATTTTCTCAGACCTATGTTTTCTAGATATTGATCAAAAGGATTCTACTAAATATCCAATAATAACAACTATAGAAACCCAACCCCATAGATCCCGGATCCTGTTTCTACTACCATTACTTCAGAATTATTAGAGGGAATCAAATCAAGAAGGATCTAAGAGTTTAGTAGTCTTGTTAAAATAGATACCTAAATAAGTATTATATTAAAAATAAATACACTAATTACAATATAATGTTTTTCATTCAATAATGTCTTTATTATATCTACTATATTCCTTCATATCTTTCATTGTAGGCTTCTTAGATTTCTTGGGATAGGAAAAAAAACAAGGGTGACATCAAATTAATAATAATTGTAATGTAATGAGGAATTAATAATAAATCAATGAGAATAATAATTATGTAAAGATAAAAACCCAAGAACACATTCCATATAATCAATAACTAAGATTAAATTGAGTGAATAATATGGCAAGGTAAATAACTGATAACACATTCCATTCAAATAACTTGATAAAGAAGAAATGAATATGGTAATGTAAGAACGTAAAACACATGAAATGTAATCAATGAACAAAAAATGAAATGTACCCATACATATGCCGACACAAGATCTCATGGATGAATAATAAATGAATCAAAATGACGTAAATTCTTAATTATTGGATGTCATGTCTAAGGCACCTGAAAACCTCTATAGCCAAGATATATCCTTAAGATAGATCAATACTATGAGTATAAACACATATATTTTTATTGGAAAGAAACTAAAAGTGAATGAAACCAACTATGTTCTTCACATGTGACTACTGAAGCATCGAGGGGCTCACATTAACCAGTCTGCAACTCATTAGGAATTATTTGAACATTCCTTAACCCATGTCTTTCAGGTCTTAAGAATTACTCATATCAAATAAAAAATATTCCATATCCAATATAAGTACTGACTAAAGAATATAGATTTATCAATATTACCCGAATAATTATGCAACTATTAATTTAGAAACCATATTTAAAATGGTATATCATTTATGAAATAATAATATCTTGGATAAATGATGTATATAAGTACTTAAAATTCAATGATAATAGGAAATTTAATATTTCAAGGAGGCTGAAAAGGAATCTAGAAACGAAATGTGAATAATGTCCTTTGAAAATTAAATCATTAACCATCAATTAGAAGAATAAGGATGGTATCAATACATCATAACATAAGTGGTGAAAATAAAGGGTTTTTGTCATTGATGAATAAAAGTACTATAAAAATAAATTTTAAAAACATTAATAAGGAATATATCCTTCTGTTTTGAAAAACATTTTCCTTAGAAATTCACTTTGGGAAGAATTTTCTTTATAAATAATAATTTAAAACATGTATATAAAGCTTCTAATAAATCATGGTAGTTAAATTTTACATGTCCTATGAGGTAAAAAAAATATTCCTTTTTCATGATTAAAGATAAGAAAATTTCCTTATTCAGAAAGTGAAAATAAGATTCCTTTGAAAACATGGGTAAACTAAATAAAGGGTAAAACTTTCTTTCATAAATAATTTTGAAAAGTTTAAATTTGTTTGGAAAACCTTTTCAGGAAAATGGTTTTTCATAAGAAAATGGGTTCTCTGACGAAAGAGAGGGTGAGGTTAGGTTTTATTAAAATCATTTTCTAAAGCATCTTGAGTACCAAAGAGTGGGAAAATTTTACTAAAACCTACAAATTTCATTAGTAACTAGATTATATAATAATTTATGGTATTATTGAAAACTTTTACTATAATTTCCTTCAATGGAAATGAAATGTCATTAAAATTATTCTGGAGGAAAATAATATTTAATCAATCCAAAGTGTCCCATATCACATTGAAACATTTTAAATACTAATACTTAGGAAGGAGTTCCATTAAATGATAGTTTTATATACCATGAAATATAAAATTATATATGATATAATATCAAATGGTATAGTAGATAGTCCACAAAAAATAATTAATTGATGAATATGACATTTATCTCACAGATGTAAAAAAGGGACATGAAAATCCTTTACCTTGAATTTCATTGTAGGTAAAAAGTCATTTAAATTCATTTATAAATGATTTGACAGTGTTAATTAAATAATATATAACCATATTCATGTTTATAATATAATATATTATCTTCTTATTATATCTTATTACCCATTTGATAACAAAATATTTAATTATTTTCACTATTTTGAGTGATAATTGTCTAGTATGTCGAGTATGTTTCAAATTTGTACCTTTTATAACTATCATGGTCTTATCATATCTATAATATAAAAAATTATTTAAATATAATAAATATTCAGTATATATTTACTTATAATAATCCTGGATATTTAGAGATAATAAATGGAATGCATCATTTTGGGACATGGTATGTCGTACATACACATGAACGCTGTTGTCATTTCTATTCCGAATTAAAATAAGGAAAATCAAATGATATTTATGTGTATATAATAAATCCATCATCATATTTATTTCATATTTATTTTATAGGTATGCAAAACTCATTGTTAATACATTCCATGTATATTGTGAATGAATCACATTGCTTTGAGTGGGCGGTAGTCCAAAGTTTCACAAATGATGTTATCGTATTTACAAAAAATGTACTATATAAAGGTATAAGTTATAAAATAACTAAATAAGTATAAATAAATTATATATATAATAAATCAAAATATAGAAATAGATTTACCATCATAATTCTCAACCTTAATATGTGGTAATGGAGAAATGAAGAACATTATTTCATGACGTGGTAGTTCATTGTACACAAAATTGTTAAGTTCATTACCCAGTATATGGAAGTGTGTATAAGAGTTTATAGAAAAAATAACATAAAAAATATAAGTATATTTAGGACACCAGTTTATTATATAATAATTTAATAAGTATATTTTAGGGGGTGGATAATGGAAATAAAACTAAATATCTTGAGGGATGTGGTTACCCCTTTTGTGTAACATCTTTCTGTTTTCACAAATAGACTTTGATGGATGGATTTATCCCCAATTTTAGGATTATTGTTTGAGGGTAGGAATTTTTATAATCCATTTGGGATGATCTTTATTGGGAAATTTTGAATTTATAGGTGTGAGGATGTGGGTGGAGAGGAGATATTTTATTGTAAAAGAGGAGTGACACTCTCTTAATTTTTTGACAAGGGAATTCCAATGATGTTTTCCCCATTTAAAGTGAATGTAATATGGTTCCACATCATATATTAGTTAGTATATCATCTATATATTCCCATAAAATTGATTTTTGGAAACAATATAGGTTATTTTGAACCTTATGTTTGAGGTTATTCCCTTATTACGCTTAATTTCACCTTAAGCGTAGAAATTAATTTTTTATTACATTCAGAAATATTTTTGGTTAAAAAATAAGTTGAACTTAATAGTAATTATAACTTATGATGATAATAAATATTTATTCAATTTTTTAAAATTACAATAAAATAATTTATAAAACTGAATTTAAATTTAATCACACGGACTGCACAAAAATACATGTTTTTAAAGTAAAAACATTCAAAAGGTTTTAATAATGTTATATTTAATTTCAACGTGAAATTTATTCCAATGAAATAGATTCAATTAATTTATAAATTAGTGATATAATAAAACTTTAAAATAACTTAAAATAAAATGTATCTTGTAAAATAAATTAGATGAAATAGCCGTATTGAATTAAACTTTAGTATTTTTCATTATTCATTACAAAATGAAACATCACAGAAATACAATAAAAATTCCCCCTAACAATTTTTTTTGTTCCATTTTCAAATATAAAGATTACATTTAAATATATTATTTCTAAACGTTATAAAATTTTAATTTAAAATTGGTTCTCTCCTAAAGGATGATAAAATTGACTTACCAAAATAATATAATTTTATACTGAAAATGGGTTTGTTCTTATCTTATACCAATCAAATCTAGTGGATGAATATAAAAAATATTTGATTGAATATATGATATTTATATTAAATTTATATCATAAATTTATTGATATTAATTTAATTTATTAGGATAAAATAGCTATGTGAGCCTAAAAAAATGTTTTTATAAAAACATTCCATTTATACTCAATTGGTTCTTATATTAATTTATAATTAATTTATAACCAATGAATTCATTTTATATTTGTGTAAACAATATATTTTCATTACTTACTCAATATTATTTATTACTACTAATTTAATGGCTATATTATATCTTATAATATTAAAAAATAATATTTTAATAATATATTGTTGTTTAGTGAAACTCAGTATTTCATGTAACACAAGCCATTAGGGATACTCATTGTTGCGTACAATGTTTTCTAACATAGTTTCGCATGCATTAAATGATATAAATTATATTTTATTTATTTAAAATTTTAAATATATTATAAATTCTCAAGATATTATATTCCCTTATGTTATTAGTGTTGTGTGTCATACACACTATTAAATAAAATGTTCTTAATTTATATTTTTGTTGTGATACAAAGAAAAAAATGGAGATCTTAGATTTAAGAGACAAGGTCATGAGGAAAAAGACAATAATTTTAGCCAAATTTCATTGGTTGAAACCTACATTTTAGAAGGATACATGGGAACCTAAGGATGTAAAAAAATAAAACTACACTCACTTGTTTTCCGCCATGTAATCAAATTTGAAAAGAAAGTTATTTTAATGGGTTAAAAAGTACCAACATGTATTTTTAGTAAATATATCTCCTAAAAAAATATGATGTTTAAAATTTTAATTCCCATGGAAATCAAATGTAATACGGCAACTGCCATATTAGATAATAAAAGTATGACATGAAAAACAAATTTAAAAGATAAAAATACAGTAATAAATCAGTAATTTTTATAGAAGATGATTAACAATAGAAAAATAATAAACTATTATTTTTCAAATAATAATTTATTTTAATAATATTTTTTTAAAAAAAATAATGGTATATATTATATATATTAATTTTGTAAAAGTAATTTTATTTTTGAATCCATAATGCATAAAATATTTTTCGATGAATTTTTGGTACTTTTCTTATATAATTAATGTTTACATGAGTATTGAATAATAAAGTGTTTACAAAACTATAACATTTATGAAATTATAAAAAATTCATATAACCATATTAATTATTTTAATTTATCTAATATTTATTTAAGGAAAAAATTATGCATTTTAAATATTATTTTAAACTAATAAATACTATTTTTAATATTTAGATATTTTTTGACATATTATTTGAAATTTAAATCTGTTTTAAGTTGATTCTTATAATTTAATATTATTTGGGTAAAATTCACGTTTTTCATGATATTTATACAAAAAAATTATTTGGATTATAATTTACAAATATATTAAAATAAAATTAATTATTTTTTTAATATATGCATATATTTTACGATTAAAAAAAATTCTAAATTTTTCTTTACAAGTTACATACACTAATGTAAAAATTGATTTTACTTACACATAGTTTATATGAAATAATTTATCTAATTTTTGGAATCATTAGTCAAAATATTTTTAATATGGTTGAGTTTATTTGTAGGCATAAAATATGAATTACTTTTTAAAAAACTAGTTATCCTGGTAAAATCTAAAATTCTAAAAAGGGTTATCCAAAGGGTAAAAGGACTAAAATGATAAAAATATATTTTTAATTTTTTAGTATAGGTGCATATATAATCAATTTTTATCTATTACGAGTCTTCTTGACATGCGATGAATGTGCTCTCTTTATATTATGCGGATTTGTTTACAAAAATGTCATTATCTCCACTTAGAATATTGGTCTCTCATCACCCATTAATTATCATCCTAAATATAGGATTTCTATTGAAAATATTATATTTTTTCCTTTACCTATCATATTATTTTACTTCCAATAACTTATGGTCATATTATTTTATCCTAAGCCCTCTATTTTGAAGGAGTCCTCTAAGCGAAAACTCAAGTCCTCAACATGAGTACAAATATTTCCAAAACATATATTGTTTTATATAATACCCTCTTATGTATAAATTTATCATTACTATATAATTAAATAGGTTTTTTGTATAATTAAGTTTATTCATCCAAGGGAATAAATATTGATCACTTATACCATTTTCAGGAAGAAAAACCAAAACTTCTTTCAAGCATGTATAGATTACCATATCCATAATGTAACATGCCTCATTTTTATTATAGTTTTTTATTTATTAAAATATTGTAAAATATGATTCAACCCATTAAGAGTGTCTAAAAAATATCACTATTATTATATAATAATGAAATTATTTCGAAATAATCCACTTTCATACCCATAACAAACCATTAATTATGGTATGTTCATGTTTAGGTTGGTCTGACCACCTAGTTGAACAATGCTGTCAAGTAATATCATGGATGACTATAAGAACATAACTTTGGATAATATATGAAATAATTAAGTAAAAATATATTATTTTTCTTATCTAATTGTAACATTAATATTGAACTCATTCATTAATATACCAATACTCGTTCGTTAAAAATCAACGAAACATGATATTCATCTTTTTAATAAATAAGGATCATTACCCAAAATCGTATATAATGAAATTATAAAATATTAAATTAATTTAAAAAATCAATTTTATTTACTTTGATGACCTATGAATTATGAATATTGGGATTATAATAAAAAAAACACAGAAATTATGAAACTAGTTCAATATTATCAACACCAATCAAACACGATATTGACAATAGATAATAAGTGACTAATATAAATGTAGATAATAATTTTTAATAATGTTTATAAAATTTTATTTTCATGAACAAAGAAATTAAATAAGTGATTAATATTGTTCTGTTTTTTATACAATAGGTATTTGTGAAATCAACTAAACATGAATTAAAGGTAAGGGTTTCATCTAATCAATTTCTGATTCTCTGGGTCATAGTCATTCATACTCAAATATAGTTATATATATATATAATCATAAAATTACAAATATTTTATATTAAATATCTATTTTACCTTCCTATAAATTACTTACCCTCATCAATTACCACTTATTTGATAAATATATTTAGAAAATGAAAGTATAACATTAGTAGGAACAATTCTCATTCTTCCCAGTAATTTATTTTCATCCATGTCCATATTTTTTCAATTGAATGTTTTATCTATAATGAAATATAAATTTATTTTTTTCATAAATATTTTTCTTAGTTTTTTTACTTTTTTTTATAAGGTTAAAATATGTCAACATTTCTCACATGTGTTTTATAATGAATAAAACTTTAAATGTTTACTAAAGGAATTTCTATACATTATTTACCGATATAGATTTATTTGTTTGATTTGTTTCATATTTTCATGGAGAATTTATTTAAAACTATTTTTTATATTGTTTTCATAATTATTCTATTTAATTTATCAAAAATATTTTTCAAATTAATTTTCTCTCCATCTTTTATAAGAAATTTTAAGAAGTTTTGTGAAATTGTTTTTATTTTAAATTTTAATTTTCCTCCAAGTCGCATCTTAAATGAGATAATGTTTCAATCACCATATATATTTTATTATGATATTAAAAAATTTAGAAATTTATATTTTATGTAAACAATTATTTTATATATTAATATTATGTGATTTTATTTGTATTGTTTGAGAACCCACTTATTTTTTCTATGAGTTCAATAGGATATGGTGATTATTGACTTTAAGTGGTAAATACATGAAAAAATGTGGAAAGGAAGGGTCGTATATCTACATATAATGTATTAGTTTCTATTTATATCTTTTAAGATAGGATGACATGGATATAATCAGTTTTGGTTTCATAAAGGCATGGGATTAATGAGTTTTCTCACATTTTTAGTCATTGACATAATGATTTCATTCACACATTCAAGGTCATAATGAGTTTTCTCATATTTTTAGAAATGTAAATAATTCAATTGTTTATAAAAGTAAGTGCATAATTATTTTTCTCATATTTATAGTCAGGGAAACAATGAATGTATTTACATATGCTTGAGAATAATGAGTTTCCTTAGAAAAATTTCCTATTATTATTGTTGTGCCACATTTCTATGTTATTTTTTCAAATTACACTACATTTCTCTAATGATCATCATTTTTACTATATTACATGTTATCATGATACACCTTATATATAAAATTTTATAAAAACTTATTTCATGCTTCTATTTTTTCTATTAGTGGCATGTATTTTGAATTATTTCATAAATTTTATTCTTTTGTAAAAATATTTTTATGATTTACTAATTATATACCTTGATTTTGATTATCATCTGTGTTTTTATGATATTAAAATAATATTTTTATCCTTTTCCTCAAGTTATCCTTCATGGATATGATCTAATACATTATGATATGAATTTACCTTTCACAGTTTCTAAGATCACCCTTTTTTATGTTTCCATTACTAAGGTTATGAATATGATTATATAATGTGATATGTCTGAAAAGGTTTATGAGGATAATTATTGTGGAGTAATGTTTATATATTTTTTGGAATAATATTTTTTATGTATCTAATATCTAACACACTAGACCTTATAGTACTCGAATTGTGTGACTTTTTTTAGATGTATTATTTAAATCTAGAAATTAATATATTATTTAATTTATATTTATCTTGGGTATCTTTAAGAAAACCATATAAATATAATACTACTAGTAAAAAATTTGTTTGAAAAATAATATGGATTATATAGAATGTGGTATGAATCATGAATTGGTTTGTGTCTAGTGGAATGTACACAAAATAAGGGTTTGGAAA
Organism: Viscum album; assembly: GCA_963277665.1. NCBI lineage: Eukaryota > Viridiplantae > Streptophyta > Magnoliopsida > Santalales > Viscaceae > Viscum > Viscum album. Next base: position 77,626,680 of record OY728155.1, on the reverse strand, counting down.
TAGAAAAAACAATTTACTTATTGAAGAAGTTAAGAAAATAAAATTTTGATTTGTAGAGAAAATTATTACTAAATTTGGAAATCAAAAGAGTTCATTTTGAGAATAATTTTTTTTCAAGAGAACAAGTAAAAAAAATTTTAATATATATATTTTGAGTGGAAATAAAACAAATCATTGTGAACTATTTTTAAATATGGTGAGATCTAAATATAAAACACCTGTAATTCAAGATATCACATATTTTACTAGAAATAAATATAATAGTGTGTTACAAATTTATATCTAAATGAAAATATGAAAATAAACTATTAAATATTTTGTTAATGAAATAAAAAAAGTCATTTTCCACTAAAATCATGGATATAATGAAATTTTGAAAGACTGAGGTTTGAAATTTTATAGATCCAACATTATATTAAATAATAATGTAAAATTGATTATATTTGGGGAAATTCATTCAAATATTTCATATGGACAATATTTGTTTACTTGATTTCAAAGTGATTTTAAAGAACAAAATCTTCAGAATTTAAAGAGGATATGGAGGATTGTGAAATAAAATCTTGATTATATATTTTTATATAATGTGTAAATTGGATATAATTATAGAAATATAGTGGTGTGGATTCAGATTGAGATGTTAGGGATATACAATATTCAAGTAGAATAGTCATTTATATAAAATTTAGAAAAGATAAACTGAGAAAATATACATATTGGATAAATTTATATAAAGTTAATTCTTGAATTAATCTATAATAAAATGGTTTTTGGTTTATTTTCACTGGTATTTTCAATTATGAACTCAATGGAAGAAATCATGAAATGTGCCAAAAAATCATCGCATTCCATGTATCACATATAAAATGTGTAGTCCTCATTATAAGTATTCCTACGAATCAATATAGAAACCCATAAAGATTTTACATGACATGAAGACAATTCATGATGGGTACATTAACTACATGACATTAAGAATTCAAATATTAGAATCACACTAAAAGTGAATCATAGACAAGACATGTAGTGATTTAATGACATGAAAAGTTCTAAGGAAAACCCGGTCGAAGATGCGAGCCTATTCATTAACGTGAAATGATGATCTCAAATACATGAAATGCATCCAACTTAAAAGACGTAGTGATTTCGGTACCAAAGTAAATTAAGCTATTACAAGGCATTCCTTACTTACATGTCGTGTAGTTTTCCAAATTTTTATATTTCAATGTTCTTATGTATACAAAATGTTCATCGCACATTATTGTTTTCTCATTTTCTTCTATATTTTTCTATGATTTTCACCTATTTTCATTCCAAACCCATTTTAATTAATTCCATTTATATTTTATCAATTCCGTTTGAGTTAGAATTTAATCCACAGACATTCTTTTCCGTTCTATATTTATAACAATTCTTCTTTCATTTCAAACATTAATTTCATCCATACTCAAAATTCTTGTTTAATGCCTGCCATGTTTTTCCATTTTTCTTCATGTTTAGTGAGTTTTTGATTGGATTTTCATTTCATTCCATTATTTGATACTGATTATTAATTTTTTTAATTATATATTGTTTATATCTCAATTGTTTAATGATTATTCATAGATTTCATAGTATTTACTTGCTGTTGATCATCACCACCATTCGTGGATAATCCACCTATAGTTATGGGTCGAGAGTATGTGTGTTTTTGAGACTAAATAATCATTATATTGATCTATTTTAACCAAATAGATATAAATTCGGATAATAATAATTTTTTATTACATTTTATTTCACATCCTTGATAATGGGAAGTGAAATTGAAGGAACATAAACTTATTGTTTTTGTGTAGGATAATGACCATTAGATTGTTATGCATTATTCATAAAAGCCAATAATAATGAACATAGTACTTTAGATATACTCTTACCAAGGGATATTTTCATTCTAGTTAGATGTAATATCATTGAGCAAAACAAATTGGTGAATCATTCATGCCTTTTCAACATTATCCATAGGACTATTCCATGCTAAATCTTGGAATATCTTCTGTCAAGAGAAGTGAAATTGACCTCAATCCCCTATTTGGTTATCTGATTTAAATCCAAACTACCAGGATTTAGTAAAACCAAACCTAAAGTGTGAATAATGGGAACCATTTTAAAGGATTTGGTTTGATTGGTTGTTTACCTACCAATAATAATCATGGGTTTGACCCCATACTACAACTTTATTATACACTAGTTGTTAGAGTAGTATTGTACTAAAAATTTATAATCTGATCATCGAATCCATGAATTTAATGATTTATGTAGGAAAGAATTTTTTTTTACCATTTTGGGGATTACTTCTCCTCTGGTCTAGTGACCTTCAGATCGAATCAAGGAATATCTCACTCCTCTCCCTTTCATTATTTTCCATCCCAATTTCTGTATACATTTTTCTATTTTAAGGAGCATCTATTTCCTCTGTCCATTTCTTTTGTTCTTGTCCATTGCATGAAAAAGGGACCCTCGACTCACACAAGAAACCTAGATGCATACGAGCAACCAATTTTTTATCCCGACATTGATCAATCATTAGCTACATGCCACCAATTTTAATGCATAGGTATGTTGATCTTTCACTACTACACCCCCAGGATATAAAATATATTCCACATCACAATCAGGGTGAGAAAACAGAATTGCATAAGTGAACCATAATTGATTACATCTTGTTGCCTATTAGTAGTGTTGAATGCAACACTATTTTCCCATTAGTTCTGTAACACCCCAGGTAAATAAAGAATATGACATTTCATATTTATCCATATTTGTGAATAAAATATTTAAATGACTTTAAAGGGGATGCTATGCTCGATGGCGTACCCAACACGCAACAACGAGTTTCTTGGGAATCTTACGTTGCAATGTAATAATAAAATAATATTATTTTAAATGGTAGTTAACATGTAGCCGTTGTAATGGCGGGAATGGATAGAAATAACTAAAATATGATTATATATGTTTTTAAATGTTTTTACATTTATCCAATAAAGGATAGAGGCTTAAAATACGGAAAGAATTCAATTTTAGGCATATATGCCCTAGTTTTCACTAAAGGTTCTCTTATCTCCTTTTGATGGCGAACCGTCATTAACTATAGTTTTGTTCACTCTTATACATTCTATTTGACCAAATAAAACTCTTCTTAAGAATCGGGACATCAAAATTTACTTTGTGTAAATTTTTGGTATCTTTCTGATAATGTTCATTTTTTTAATGAATGGTGTAAAATGTTGTATTTTAATTCAAAACCTCTTTTTAATATAATTTATTTATATGATTAGATTATATTTTTAATTGGTTTTAAAGTGAAATTAGAAAATATTTTTACCATTAAATCCAATAGTGGTCGTTGGAATTAATTTCACTTTGAAATCAGACTTAAACTAGTGTCAATCTTTCGATACTTATTGTTTTATAAAACATGCTATTTGCTCTGACAGCGGGAATTAATTATTAAATTAATTAATGTGACTAATATGTTTTGAATTTTTTAAAACAGACTCTATTTTTGAATTCGGAATATCAAATATAGCTTAGGGTGAAGTTTTGGTATTTTTCTGAAAAACTCCAATTTTTGATGAATAGTGAAACCACTAAGTGGTAATCAAGCAAACTGATTTTTCAGTTAAATGAAAGTTTACCACTAATGTGTATTGAATTTTGAAAATCCGACATACATGGTTGTCATTATTATGTAAAATGGGGTTCAATGAGATGAAAATAATTTTTTGGTGAATAGTAACTTTTTTTCATTAATCGCGATTAGAGGTAATTAGTGTCATTTAAGGTAAAAATGATATTATAAGAATGTGAAAACACCATTTCACTTGTCCTACACCTATTGGGTGAGTCATGGCCGACCAAGACATGCCATGGTCCAACTTGGGGACCCCATGGAGCCACTTTAGTTGGAAAATGACAATAATATATTTTTATTTATTGTTAAAATTAAATTGACACAAACATGAGTTTGTTTACTAAAATAGTTTTTAAGTGGGGTTACACAAGTCCAAATTTTGATTATAAATAGTAATTGGAAATCTAAAGAGATTTCCTACATCATAGTTATTTTTCTATAATTTTTAGAAATTAAATAAAATAAATTATTTATGACATAATAATGATGCATTGATGACATCATTATTTGACGATTTAAATAAAATAGAAAGATAATGTAAAATCAATGAACTAAACATGTCCAAAACTTATTGTATGGGTGTATTGAAAACCCTTATCACCTTATCCACGAATTATATCAATTTGGGACCTTTTAAAACCGAAACACATTTTCAAATAAAGTAATATTTCTTACTTTCCATAAGTGCCCCTCCTCTCCTCTTATAAAAGGCCCCCACCTCTACCTCACTTCACACACTCCTCAAGCCTTTGGCTCGGCCAACCCCTGCCCATTTACTCTCTCCGCATCCCTCTCCTCATCCTAGAGGATTACCTTTGGGAAGAAGCCTTTCAAATGAAGCCTTTAGGCTCAAATCAAAAGGAGTTACAGTTTTAAAAGTAATTCATTCTCTCATGTTCATTTTTTTATTTTGCTTCTCCAACCCCCTAAAATCTTTTTATTTATTTATTTTGTAACAACACCAGTATCTTCAATATAATAGGATGTTGTTATAATATTTATTCGAGATACACTCTCACACAACTACATCAAATGGTTAAAGAACATACGGTTTCCGTGGATGGAGAAATTGTGCCTCCTGAAACGATGATTGTTCAATACTCATTTAACACCTTCAAAGGTGGCCATTATGATATCAATATTTTTATATATGATATATAATATGTTTATGTTTTACTTATGATTCTTTATTTTTCATTTTTGTCTTACCTTTATGGCTTCCATTATGGGTATACGCGATATCTTCATTTTAGGAAGTGCGGACTACCGCCCCCTCAAAGTGATGTGATTCGTTAATGCCATACGTGGGACGTATAAAGGATGGATTTAATGTTATTATATATGATGTTATACTGGAATTATTATTTAACTCTATATCATTATTATTTATTTCCATTAAAGTATGAGATATAAATGAAAGTAGCGTTCATGCGTACGTACGGCTTACCGTCTCCATGAACGGTGCATTTCATTTCTTAACCCCAAATGTAATGTACTATTATAAGTACATATATATAATGGATATATATGATGTATGATACATCTAAATGATTAATATAATTCTGGAATTAAAATTTACATACCTATAATATAGTTTTAATTCCATTAATACGACATAGAAATGAAAGTAGCGTTCATGCGTACGTACGGCTTACAGTCTCCATGAACGGTGCATTTCATTTCTTTCCTCTAAATGATTATGTGATTTTATAAATACATGTATATGCTGGATATATATGATATATATGATATCCAAATCATGAATGTGATTTTTGGATATGAAGAACCTTTGACCACACGAACAACATGTAATTGTAAGAAGTCCACTTTCGACTTAAGAACCAAATATCGACAAAACAAACATGATTAACTTAAATGATTAAATAATATTTATAACATGGTAATAATTGATATAAAAGGAATAATGAACTTTAAAAATGTTCTTAAGGAAGTATAAATTAACTCATGTTTATTATTCAGGAGATTAAAGAACGATCGAGTCAAGTCAGACCCGAGGTAAGGGATCCTACACCTCTCTTTCTTTTTAAGTACACTCTTTTATGTCATTCCTTTTAAATATCATCTTTATTGTTATTGGGATGTTATTTTATATTAATATTACTGTAATTTTTATGTTCATGTGATGAGAGACCCTATTCTCTCTCAGCAATCCATTTTGGAAGTTTTGAGTGGCGCCGTTAGGCTGCAGAATTTTCGTTAGGGATTTTTCATCTCACTTTTATTCCCGTGAGATTTATGCTACATTTGCCACAAATTCCTTTTAGTGGTGTATTTACTTCCCATTATTCTACTCTTTGTGTAATATAATTTCGTTTATGAGTATTTACATCAATTATCTATTGTTCTTCTTTCATGGGGTGTATGTTTTGAAAGATACCCAAGTCGGTAAGGGAACCTTTCACCCTCCTCTTTTTTAAAAGACTTCTTTTGTTTGGTCTTTTAATTTACATATTGTTATGTTGGGATATGTTCTCATATATCCTTATTGATGTAAATTTTATGTCCATGTGATGAGATACACTTTTTATCTCTCATCAACTCATTTTGATGTGATGCCGTTAGGCTGTCAAGGGAACTTTTTAACCCAATTTCGATTTCTTTGGGTTCAACATGTAGTCATTGAATATGTCATCCATTGAATATGTGTGAATGAAATTTTATTGTTTTACACTTAATATCCACTTATATTGGGTGTATTTATATTTGTCACACATATTTTTGAGATTGATTTGTCCTTAATTTAAGGATACCTTCTTTATAAGGGATTTCATCACATTTGACATTTCTATTGAGGGTTCATTGTTGTTATGCACCAATTCACTCTTATATGGTGTATATAATGTCCTTTGGAGAATTATATCATGAATCCATTTATTCTAATGATATTATAATGTTCTGAATAAATGTTACTCCTCAATTATTGTATTCAGGTGTCTCTAATTTTGGTAAAACCCCTTTAACCAAAATATCGTTTTAAATGTTTTAATTAATTGTTATTATTAATATCCATGTTTTCAAAATGGTTTTAAGGATTTATTTATATGGATATTAATGGATTAAAATTTTAAGCTTCAAGGTGGTATGGGACACTTTGATTCAAAAATCTCTTTATTAAATGTATTAAATGGTTTTGAAAATGGTTTTGATAAAGGATTCTATTATGAAATATTGTGATGTGGAAATGTTATCATTACTTTATATTGGTTTTATGTTTTATTATTTTATATTGGTACTTGGACATTTTAACGGGTGGTTACGTTATAAACCATATGACGGGTGGTGCCGTGAATACCAGGACGGGTGGTTACGTTATAACCTCCAATGCATTGGGTATGGAAGTCGGCCGTATGGCTATTCCATTAAGTATGTATGGAAATTGGCCGTATGGCTATTCCATTAAGTGATATGTGTGGAAGTCGACCGTATGGTTATTCCACTTAAGTATGTTTATGTCTCATGTTACCTTTATATATGTTATGTGTTATTTATATGGGTTTTGTGGTAATCCTTTGGTTACAAAAAGGTAAGTAATGATACTTTTTTTCAGTGAAAAGTTTTTACTACTTCATGAAGGTGAAAAGTATTACATTGATAAAGTATTCATGGATTACTTGTTGTTTTGAAAAACTAACAGTTTTCATTCTTTGTGTATCCCTTACTGAGCTTCTTATGCTCATCCCAAGTTTTTGAAATGTTTTTCACAGGACATAGCGTGGGATAGGGTCAAGGATGGGATCAAGGGAAGGTCATGCTACCTAAAACATGGAACTATACATGTTTCTTTTAAAGAGTTTTTATTTTATGGAAATTTAGTAGAAGCGACTACTTTGTAATCTTTTGAGATGTAATAGTTATGTCCTAATTCTATAAAACTCTAAACCTGAAAAGATCCTCAATGTGAATTACTCATTTAATTCAATATTAAGCAAGGTTTAAGGCTGGGGCCTTATAGTTGGTATCAAAGGTCGGTTTAGATAACTTTAGAGGTTAGGGTATTCTTTAAGCATAAGTGACATTACCATAATGGTTAGGATTTCAGAAAGAGTCCTAGTTTTAGATAAAGTGAATGATTAAGTGTATCTTAGTGTTTACCTTCCTCATTAGTACATGATGGTTTTGTTGATATACTCACACTGACATTTCTATTTTTAGTGAATGGATAGATCTAGCAGGCACCAAAGAGACAACAGGTTTGAAGGAAACTGTGGTGGTTCTCTGATTATGATACTAGATAAAATGGAGGATTCAATGAGGAAACTCGTGGTTGTTCTAAACCAAAAATCAAGGGGTCATGATCAGCCACTTCAACCTTGGTGAGTTCTCTAATGATTCATGTACGAGATGGCCAACCCGATGTGAAAATTCAGGTAATAATTATTAAGGTAACCATTAGGGTTTATATGATACTTAATTTTTTGGTAATTATGGGTTACTCTATGATATGATGGAAAATGAAAGGAATGAGATAAACATGAGGTTAAAATATGTTATTAATATTCTTGAAGATTTTATCTCATTTTGGGGAATGTTTTAAGAATTATATAGTTTTGGAAAAAGGACAACACGTAGATCGTGTGACATCCCGTCGCGTCGGACAAAGCTGCGCGAATCGATCCCACAACCAAAGTGCGACTGGTATTTATCGCCTACCACTGGACCACGTGAAGTCCCTGGTTAGTTTGACTGATTATTTCTAGTTATATGATTTTATGAAATAAGAGTAAGTTGATTTTGATTAACCTATCATGGATGATATGTGATTAGGTTAATTACTTTTCAAAACGAGACTTTAGGAGCAACTGATATTGTTTAGAGATAAATGTTACGATTTATCTTGGAAGACTATGCGACTAAATCCTTCAAATATTTGGGTTTCAATCTTATATTTGTTTACTTTGAAGAATTTTATGGAAAAATTGATTATAGAATGGTCCTCGTTGAACTTTGGGTTTTGATGGACAAATTTTGGAGATTAAGAATAGATTTTCTTTTTATAAAGGGTTATCCTTTTCTGGATTATCTGATCTTGTAATAGCTTTTTTGGTTTTGGTTTTGGTTAAAGTCTAAAGACATGGGAAGTATATAGTTCTATTTTGTGGATTAGGTGATTCTCTAGAAGTTGATTATAGTACTCTTAATGTGAACAAGTCTTCCTAAATACTCGTCTTTTAGAGAAAATATGAGTTTGTGTAAGGAATCTAATAAAAGTTGAAAGTCAATATGATAAGTTATTATGTTTCCTTATGAATAAATTCCTCAATAAAAAGTAACTTAAAACAAAAATATTGTCTATTAACATTTCCTACTGGGGAATCGAATACCGTTTAACCCATCACAAGTTTGTGATTTTCTCGTGGTTAACTTTCTCCTAAACATGTTTTCTATCACTCTCCATCAGAACATGACCCTTTGTTTTTTCCTCCATGCCCATATTTTCATACTTGGAATCCTAGTATGGGTTAACTCGGGTGACCTTTGTACTTATCTCTCTTTTTTTAAATTGTTTGTTTTACCGACTATTGTTCCGATGTGGGACTTTCAAGGATGTTTCCAAGCGCAATTTTAAAATTGCGAGGACGCAATTCCCAAAAGGGGGGAAGGATGTAACACCCCAGGTAAATAAAGAATATGACATTTCATATTTATCCATATTTGTGAATAAAATATTTAAATGACTTTTAAGGGGACGCTATGCTCGATGGCGTACCCAACACGCAACAACGAGTTTCTTGGGAATCTTACGTTGCACTCTAATAATAAAATAATATTATTTTAAATGGTAGTTAACATGTAGCCGTTGTAATGGCGGGAATGGATAGAAATTACTAAAATACGATTATATATGTTTTTAAATGTTTTTACATTTATCCAATAAAGGATAGAGGCTTAAAATACAGAAAGAATTCAATTTTAGGCATATATGCCCTAGTTTTCACTAAAGGTTCACTTATCGCCTTTTGATGGCGAACCGTCATTAAATATAGTTTTGTTCACTCTTATACATTCTATTGGACCAAATAAAACTCTTCTTAAGAATCGGGACATCAAAATTTACTTTGTGTAAATTTTTGGTATCTTTCCGATAATGTTCATTTTTTTAATGAATAGTGTAAAATGTTGTATTTTAATTCAAAACCTATTTTTAATCTAATTTATTTATATGATTAGATTATATTTTGAATTGGTTCTAAAGTGAAATTAGAAAATATTTTTACCATTAAATCCAATAGTGGTCGTTGGAATTAATTTCACTTTGAAATTAGACTTAAACTAGTGTCAATCTTTTGATACTTATTGTTTTATAAAACATGCTATTTGCTCTGACAGCGGAAATTAATTATTAAATTAATTAATGTGACTAATATGTTTTGAATATTTTAAAACGGACTCCATTTTTGAATTCGGAATATCAAATATAGCTTAGGGTGAAGTTTTGGTATTTTTCTGAAAAACTCCAATTTTTGATGAATAGTGAAACCACTAAGTGGTAATCAAGCAAACTGATTTTTCAGTTAAATGAAAGTTTACCACTAATGTGTATTGAATTTTGAAAATCCGACATACATGGTTGTCATTAGTATGTAATATGTGGTTCAATTGGATGAAAATAATTTTTTAGTGAATAGTAACTTTTTTTCATTAATCGCGATTAGAGGTAATTAGTGTCATTTAAGGTAAACATGATATTATAAAAATGTGAAAACACCATGACACTTGTCCTACACCTATTGGGTGAGTCATGGCCGACCAAGACAAGCCATGGGCCAACTTGGGGACCCCATGGAGCCACTTTAGTTGGAAAATGACAGTAATATATTTTTATTTAATGTTAAAATTAAATTGACACAAACATGATTTGTTTTACTAAAACAGTTTTTAAGTGGGGTTACACGAGTCCAAATTTTTATTATAAATATTCATTGAAAATATAAAAAGCTTTCCTACATCATAGTTATTTTTTTTATAATTTTTAGACATTAAATAAAATAAATTATTTATGACATAAAAATGATGCAGTGATGACATCATTATTTGACGATTTAAATAAAATGGAAAGATAATGTAAAATCTAACTAAACATGTCCAAAACTTATTGGATGGGTGTATTTCAAACCCTTATCACCTTATCCACGAATTATATCAATGTGGGACCTTTTAAAACCGAAACACATTTTCAAATAAAGTAATATTTCTTACTTTCCAAAAGTGCCCCTCCTCTCCTCTTATAAAAGGCCCCCACCTCTACCTCATTTCACACACTCCTCAAGCCTTTGGCTCGGCCAACCCCTGCCCATTTACTCTCTCCACATCCCTCTACTCATCCTATAGGATTCCCTTTGGGCAGAATCTTGTCAAAGGAAGCCTTTAGGCTCAAATCAAAATGAGTTACACTTTTAAAGGTAATTCATTCTCTCATGTTCATTTGTTTTATTTTGCTTCTCCAACCCCCTAAACTCTTTTTATTTATTTATTTTGTAACAACAACAGTATCTTAAATATACTAGGATGTTGTTATAAGATATATTCGAGCAACACTCTCACACAAATACATCAAATGGTTAAAGATCATACGGTTTCCGTGGATGGAGAAATTGTGCCTCCCGAAACGATGATTGTTCAATACTCATTTAACACCTTCAAAGGTGGACATTATGATGTCACTATTTTTATATATGATATATAATATGTTTATGTTTTACTTATGCTTCTTTATTTTTCATTTGTGTCTTACCTTTATGGCTTCCATTATGGGTATACACGATATCTTCATTTTAGGAAGTGCGGACTACCGCCCCCTCAAAGTGATGTGATTCGTTAATGCCATACGTGGGACGTATAAAGGATGGATTTAATGTTATTATATATGATGTTATACTGGAATTATTATTTACCTCTATATCATTATTATTTATTTCCATTAAAGTATGAGATAGAAATGAAAGTAGCATTCATGCGTACGTACGGCTTACCGTCTCCATGAACGGTGCATTTCATTTCTTATCCCCAAATGTAATGTACTATTATAAGTACATATATATAATGGATATATATGTTTTATGATACATCTAAATGATTAATATAATTCTGGAATTAAAATATACATACCTCTCATATAGTTTTAATTCAATTAATACGACATAGAAATGAAAGTAGCGTTCATGCGTACGTACGGCTTACCGTCTCCATGAACGGTGCATTGCATTTGTTTCCTATAAATGATAATGTGATTTTATAAATACATGTATATTCTGGATATATATGATATATATTATATCCAAATCATGAATGTCATTGTTGGATATGAAGAACCTTTGACCACACGAACAACATGTAATTGTAAGAAGTCCACTTTCGACTTAAGAACCAAATATCGACAAAACAAAAATGATTAACTTAAATGATTAAATAATGTTTATAACATGGTAATAAGTGATATAAAAGGAATAATGAACTTTAAAAAGGTTCTTAAGGAAGTATAAATTAACTCAAGATTATTATTCAGGAGATTAAAGAACGATCGAGTCAAGTCGGACCCGAGGTAAGGGATCCTACACCTCTCTTTCTTTTTAAGTACACTCTTTTATGTCATTCCTTTTAAAGCTCATCTTTATTGTTATTGGGATGTTCTTTTATATTAATATTACTGTAATTTTTATGTTCATGTGATGAGAGACCCTATTCTCTCTCATCAATCCATTTTGGAAGTTTTGAGTGGCGCCGTTAGGCTGCCGAATTTTCGTAAGGGATTTTTCATCTCACTTTTATTCCCATGAGATTTATGCTACATTTGCCACAAATTCCTTTGAGTGGTGTATGTACTGACCATTATTATACTCATTGTGTTATATAATTTCTTTTATGAGTATTTACATCAATTATCTATTGTCCTTCTTTCATGGGGTGTATGTTTTGAATGATACCCAAGTCGGTAAGGGAACCTTTCACCCTCCTCTTTTTTAAAAGACTTCTTTTGTTTGGTCTTTTAATTTACATATTTTTATGTTGGGATATGTTCTCATATATCCTTATTGATGTAAATTTTATGTCCATGTGATGAGATATACTTTTTATCTCTCATCAACTCATTTTTATGTGATGCCGTTAGGCTGTCAAGGGAACTTTTTAACCCAATTTCGATTTCTTTGGGTTCAACATGTAGTCATTGAATATGTCATCCATTGAATATGTGTGAGTGACATTTTATTGTTTTACACATAATATCCACTTATATTGGGTGTATTTATATTTTTCACACATATTTTTGAGATTGATTTGTCCTTAATTTAAGGATACCTTCTTTATAAGGGATTTCATCACATTTGACATTTCTATTGAGCTTTCATTGTTGTTATGCACCAATTCACTCTTATATGGTGTATATACTTTCCTTTGGAGAATTATATCATGAATCCATTTATTCTCATGATATTATAAAGTTCTGAATAAATGTTACTCCTCAATTATTGTTTTCAAGTGTCTCTAATTTTGGTAAAACCACTTTAACAAAAATATCATTTTAAATGTTTTAATTATTTGTTCTTATTAATATCCATGTTTTAAAAATGGTTTTAAGGATTTATTTATATGGATATTAATGGTTTAAAATTTTAAGCTTCAAGGTGGTATGGGACACTTTGATTCAAAAATATCATTATTAAATGTTTTAAATGGTTTTGAAAATGGTTTTGATGAAGGATTCTATTATGTTATATTGTGATGTGGAAATGTTATCATTCCATTATATTGGTTTTATGTTTTATGATTTTATATTGGTACATGGAAATTTTAACGGGTGGTTAAGTTATAAACCATATGACGGGTGGTTCCGTTAATACCAGGACGGGTGGTTACGTTATGACCTCCAATGCATTGGGTATGGAAGTCGGCCGTATGGCTATTCCATTAAGTATGTATGGAAATTGGTCGTATGGCTATTCCATTAAGTGATATGTGTGGAAGTCGACCGTATGGTTATTCCACTTAAGTATGTTTATGTCCCATGTTACCTTTATATATGTTATGTGTTCTTTATATGGGTTTTATGGTAATCCTTTGGTTACCAAAAGGTAAGTAATGATACTTTTTTTCAGTGAAAAGTTTTTACTACTTCATGAAGGTGAAAAGTATTACATTGATAAAGTATTCATTGTTTACTTGTTGTTTTGAAAAACTAACAGTTTTCATTCTTTGTGTATCCCTTACTGAGCTTATTATGCTCATCCCAAGTTTTTGAAATGTTTTTCACAGGACATAGCGTGGGATAGGGTCAAGGATGGGATCAAGGGAAAGCCATGCTACCTAAAACATGGAACTATACATGTTTCTTTTAAAGAGTTTTTATTTTATGGAAATTTAGTAGATGAGACTACTTTGTAATCTTTTGAGATGTAATAGTTATGTCCTAATTCTCTAAAACTCTAAACCTGAAAAGATCCTCAATGTGAATTACTCATTTAATTCAATATTAAGCAAGGTTTAAGGCTGGGGCCTTATAAGTTCATTTGTACATTTTCGAAATAAATCCTCAATAAACTAATATAATCTAGAACATGGGGAGGATAAGTGAACTAGCATGTGAATACCCCTATTAACATATTTTATAATTTTTTGATGTTTGTGATACCTTTCTCAACCAATTAATATCATTAGACACCATTCAGTTGAATTTGTTTCCATAATACTCGTATAATGAATCCAATGATTGGATAAAGAGTTAGGATACCAATTCAATCCCCTATTGGAATAATTTAGAAAATAATTTATATATAAATATTTTCCTCCCAACCAGATTTGGATGCTCTAGAATGAAATTCCAAAATTTCCCCACCTGGATAGAGAATTTTCATGGGGAGCATTAGATCGATTCAAAGTGATAACCTATGAGTGACCATATAGGTAACTGCCTCAGTTCCAAATCCATCTGGTAGAGGAATGAACCTTCCCCACATATCAAGTAAAGGATCGTAATAAAAATATTCAATCATTCCAATTAGCTTCTTCACCCACACCTCTTCTTTCTCTGGTAATGAAAATTCAATCCAATCACATTTGTGGAGACCAGTATTCTTACCAAGACTTTGAGGAATGTATTAAGTAACCCTTATTCCCAGATTCAATTTATGTTAGTTACAATCTACACAAATAGCAACACTGGTAGCACCGTCAATTTCTAAAAAAGTAAAACTATTAGCAGAGGCCAGACCAGTAACAACTATTTCAAAACCAAAGTCTTTTTTACCAGAGGCATGGACATATACCACCAAGGATTCTGGGACCACCTACATAACCATAACAAGTTTTATATCCTTTACCTCATGAGAAACATGAAAAACATTTTCCTATAGCTCAATAGATTCCACCTACATGGAATCAACCATATCAACAAGCTCCACTAAGACCACAACAAAAATATGAACCTATCTTGAAAAATCCGTAAAAAATTATTATTCAATTAGTGCAAAAAAAGATCAATGTATGATAGACCACGAAATTGAGATGAAAATACAATGAGTGTAAATTCACAATCTAGAGAACCAAATGGGTTAAAATTCAATTTCATTATCAGAGAAACTATCAGGTACATTTCTCGGTAACATTAAAGTTTTTGGAATAGAATAAGAAAATGAAATGTAACTTACAAGTGGGAAAATGATGGAATTTTAGTAAATATGAAAATCATAGGATTATAATCTAGTGGTAAATGAGAAATGATTGATTTTCATCAGTGAGGATGAAAATGATACCACAAAAGAAGATATTAAAAGAACAAGACATGAATTAGAACACACTAAAACATATACTAAAAATGGAATCCTGAAAATAGATATATTTAAATAGTACCACTATTAAAAAACACATATTCTATTCCTTTAAATATTGAAGCATTGTGGAATTAAAAAAATAACTTTCTAGAAATGCTAAAAAATTATAGATAAATACTCCCTTCTCTGAGTCCATCACATAGATGCTTAACTGTGACAAATTGGTGAATTATTTTCATTCCAAAAAAATATTAAAGGCTTATGTTTACTTTATTTAAATAAATAATTCCCTACATTCATTCATTATAAGCTTACCCCTTAAAATAGAGACACTGTAATCTTCTCTATTACATGCTATATAGAGGTATACAACTTTGAACGGGCCTTCTGCGATGTAGGATAAATTATCAATATCATGTTTATGAGTGTTTACAAGAACATAGGGATAAATGAACTAAAACAAAAAAGTGTTTCCAACTAAAATTATAGACCTCTGAGTCTAGAATCCATAAGGATATCCTGATGACATTATTTTATGTGTTGAAAAATTAATTTTCCCTATTGATTTCCTTGTTATAGATATGGAAAAAGGAAAGAGATATTACCCTAATTCTAGGAAGACCATTTCTCACCACTTGAAAGGCATTGGTCGATATTAACATGGGGATATTTATATTTAGATTTGGTGAAGAACATGTCCAGTTTGATTTGGAGAAGGCCGCAAATAAAAATAATGAGTCGTTCAATTGTAAAACCATCTCTCTTTTAAATATGAATGACACTTATATGAACAGTAAAGATGAAAATAAGAAAATAACTATTTTTTATTGGGTATCTAGTCCTCAAAATAATTAAAATTGGACTACACGTCTAACAAGGGAGGTCTTCCCATCTTTTATCCCCTCTATCTTCAAAAACTATTACACAAGGGGTATCAATTCAACAACAAATTCATTCAATTTGAAAAACATTTATCCATAAAAAATAAATAATGAGATAACTAGGATTCAACCCATGGTTGAATCAACATGCCAAAATAGTATAGTCCTCTCTTTAGTATGGTTTAGAGCATTTAGAGTCTTAATTAAAGAAACATGCTCAAAAGGGTCACAAAATGAAAAATACGTGTTATGTCATCATTTTAAGGTGTGTAAAAGTCAAGTGACAGGAGATTTAACAAATTGAGGGTTTTCACACCATGTATTAAAAACACAATTTTTGAATTTTTGAATAGTTTTACACATTGATGGATGATATACACTCTTTGGATTACTATTCATGCTTTACATTTCTCTTCTTAATTTATGCTATTTTATTTCCATTTCTAGCTCTTTAGCCTCTAATATGGTCATTCATAGTTCCGCCACCATATTCCCTTATTTTTAATGTCTCAATATATGGCTAACATCGAGTGCCAGCTTAAAGAGCTCTCACCTGAGATCCATGATTAAGTGGGATCTCCACCACGATGAGAAAAAATGATTTAATTGTTGCATGATGTTAATTCTTAGTGAGATGTTGAGGTGGTTAATCCCACAAAATCTCAACGATATCTTGATGGCACAACCACCAGTTATTGGAGGAGTCTACTGACCTTTGTTCTAATGGATGAGACTACCTGATCCCATTTTCAATCTGTATGATAGATGACATTATTGTTAGTTATTTATGGGAGGCAACCCATATTTTATCTATTTTTTAGTAATCTGGTTAAGATTTTTTTTTCATTTTAGTATAATTTTTGTTCATCGGTTATTCCTTCACTACACTATACTCATATTTTAGTGTTTATTTGATATTATTTATCCTTGTTCTGACTTTATAAACCTATTATTTATATGATTCCAAATTGTTTAACCCTGTGAATGAATGTTTTATATGGTGCATGTTTTTTCTTTATATTAAATTTTACAGGTCATGAAAATTCCCATCAAACATAAATATGTTTTCCCATGGAATTTTATTTATCATAGGGAGATCTCAATTTTCTACATTCAATTTGAAAATTGAATTTCATTTTTGTCCATGATATTGTTGATATATCTACCAAGATTTTCTCTATAGAAGTGTAGACACTATCTTATTTTATAGTGGGGGGGGGTATTTCATGAGCATTATTATCAATACAGTTGCATTATTGCCACTTTTCAATTATGTAGGACAAATTTTTTCTAAAAAAAAATATTTAAACATGAAAAGACTTGACAACCAATGAAATAAAATACAAATTTCAGTTATGAATGTTTGAAATCCATGTTTTACACTTATTTAGATTTTTTAGCATGATTTTTAATTTTTATTACATTAATTAATTTTATAGATATTTTTAATTTCTTTTGATTGACTAATTAATATATTTTATAACCTGATTAATTACAATTTTCTATACAGCCATTTACAAGAGGATTTTTGACAGAGATGGTCATATTCTTTTCTAAAAATATTTCTTAAGATACAAATGGGGAATGAAGACCCCTCAAACCATTATTTGGGATATTATTGAGTTTGTGATTGAATAGTAAATTTTTAATATGATTGAGTGAATATTTTTTGATTTACTGTTTCCTATGAAGAACATGTACGTATTTCGATATTTATCCCACAGTATCCATGAATAAGCTTGTTAGGATGGAGCCATTCCAAGAAGATTATCTCCACCAAACATTGTCTTGGTGTTATGTAAGATTATACATTGAACAAGTATAAGTGATTTTTTACTATTTATGGTCATGAGATGTTTTTATTGAAGGGATATATTGTGGGAATATCCTCATACTGATATTATTTTAACCCTGATTACTTTTCTAATTATCTGTATATACCCTATTCCATTGAAAAAGAGAAAATATATTTAAAATAAACAATATATCATTTTGTATTAAGAAGGTCAAAAATCACATTTAAGGACTGATGAATCCTCTAATAGATCATATTTGACAAGAAGATGGATGTGATACATGGCATGTAGATTATTTTTGAAAAATAAATTAAAATTAAATAAGGAACATGGTACAATTTTTATACTTTCATTATATACTCATGGATCCACCTTGTGCTATTAAACCATGGACACACATTTTCTAGGTGGAGTCACTTCATTACACTATTTCTTCTTATCATGCATTATACGGTCGATCTTACCCTCATTGTGAGGTTAATTTTTTACTTTTTACCCGCCTATCATCAGCCTCAGAGTTAGTTTAACCCTTTTTTCTGAATCCCACATGATTGATTTTGTATTTTATTTATAAGGTGGATATGTTAGAACTAATGAAATATTATTGTTAGTAATATATATTCACTGTATAATAATAACTCAAGATATATTTTTCATTTTCTAATGAGAGAAAATTTATTGTGAGGTTTATTGAAAAAATGGTACGGAATTTATGTAACAGTTATGAAATTACAATTAAAAGAATAATGAAACTGGGTAAAAAATCTAACTATGAGGCATGATTGATATTATAGGTAGAATTGATTTTTGAGAAATGGTTTTTTTTTCTTACACATAGATTTATTTTCCTAGTTGTAATGAATGTTTCTTTTTTTACAAATTCATTCTGTAAGAATCCCAATTGAGATTATCATTGATTGAGGAAAATCAATTGTTCATGTATGGTGGGATTTTATATAATGAAATTGTATATATATATATATATATTGGATATATTTATTTAAAATTTATTCCAGATTTATTCAATAGTGCACTATGTTTGGGTTTGTTTTCATTAGAATTTGGAATTCCAGACTCAATAGAAGAAATGATGAAAGGTGCCAAAAAATAGGATTTACAGAACATGTATCACAACCAATATGTGTTGTCCTACTTCATAGTATTCCAAAATTTATATAGAACAACACATGATAATTTTACATAAATTTAAGATTATAAATTTTGTGTACATTCATTAAAAGACAACATACTTAAAATATTTGATTCATGCTAAAATGGAATCACATAAATGATGTGCTGAGATAGGTCAACGGGAAAAGTTCAAATGATCACCAAAATAAATAATACGAGCTGATTCTATAGTGGGAATTTTGGATATAAAATACAAGATGTGCATCGAACTTACATGACATTAAGATGATGATATTGTAGTAATTTAAGCCAGTAAATGACGTGCATGACTTAATTATTGTTTACATATCTAGAATATTAATATTTTATCTCTCATCCATATAGAAAATGATCATCACACACTATTTTTACCTCATTTTATTTCAATATTTTCTCCCATTTTCATATTTGTTTATTCTATTCATATTTAAATTCATTACATTAATTATTTTTTTGATTCCTTTTGAGTTTTTGGAAAATCCAAATTCTTTTTATTCCCGTTCTACACCTATTTCAATTTTTCATTCGTTTTCAACCTCTGATTCATTATTTCTTGTCACTGTTCCAAAATGACTATAAATTTATTTGACGTTTCATCATGTCGTGGCATTTTTTGATTGGATTTATATTCCATAAATTTTTTTTATCATGATTATTTGTTGTTTTAATCTTGAATTGTTTATTTATCTACTATTTCATTATTATTAATAGCATGTTTATTATTTCATTTCTTTTTAACACCACCTCATTGCATGGATAATATATATAGGTTTAGGGTTCAAGTGTGGGGGTGTTTATTAGACTAATGAATCATTAGAATAATATTTGGTAACCCTATGTCTTGTAATCAAGATAATTTTAATTTTTCAAAAAATTATTTTGAAAAACATTTACCATGGGATTTGTGATTAAATGAACCTAACCTAATTGGTGTTGAGTTGGATGATGACCATAAGAATATAATGTTTCTTCATAGAAGCTAATATTTATTCACATTGTTTTTCAACTATAACCTGACTGTTGGTAAGTTATAACATCGTTATATTGAATTGGTTTGACAAAAAACAATTGTCTAATCATGCACTGCTTCATCGCCTAATCCATAGGACTATTCTAATCTAAATTATGGATTATATTCTACCAAGATCCCGGAAATTGACCTGGATATCTTATATTATCATCTAATTTAAATCATAAATTATTTCCTTTAATAACTACCAAAGCTAAATAGTGAACATGAGTAATAATATCGATGAGTTTTGTTTTATTGAAGGTGAAACTACTAGTAGCCCTTGTGGGTTGGACCCCATGAAACCACTTTTCTATTCCCTATTAATAAGTGTATTTTGGGATAATAAATTCATTATTTAATCATCTCCAAAATTAATTAAATTAAAAGTTTGTTTATGCCCTCAATATATATTATGAAAGATAAAAATGCTGGAATTTTCTTCACCATATAGGGATAAATAAGAATATGTTATAGTGAAAAATGTGAATATCCAATAGATTTGTATGAAGAAAGAGTTTTTGTATCGTGAATAATAGGAAATAATTCTCATGGTTATATAATTATAAATCAAAAGTGAAATTAATCTAATTATAAATAAAAAAATATAAACTATTCTAAATATTATTGAGATTTAGATACATTTCATTTAAGATAAAATGATGCAATATGTTATCAATGTAAATCATACATTAATAATATAAAAATTAGATAACACATTTACAAAACAATTTTTACACTAAAATTTTTGAATCTTAAGTTGAATCTAAAATATTTAACCACCTCCCCTTACCTAGAGAAGTTTGTAAATTTCAGTATTTCCTATATATTTTGATTTTAAAATATTCTTCCCTGTGTTTTGATATTTAATATAATTTCCATTAGGGATTAATTTTAATAGTGGGAGTGTGTATAGAATGAAATTACTAATGGATCGAAGAGGAAATATGGTTAGATATGATCCATGGGGGTATATATACAAGGAGTGTTATGTTTTACTTGAATTAATTTTAGTTATTTTTTTAATACGGGTATAAAGATTAATGTGAACAATAGGTATTATTTTTCAATTTCTATGTTTTATATTTTTAAAAATTATTCTTATTTAGGTTCTTCCAATTTAATCTTGTTTTTTACATTTATCTTGAACATTGTAAATTTAGAGACAACTATTAGGAAATATTAAGAATTGTGTATTTTTTTTATTTCAAATAAACCCAAAGGGAATGAATATTGGGAAAATGTTGGGAAATTTTTAAGAGTGATAACACTAAACATTTTAGTTTATTAATAGATATTCTGTTTTTAAAAAAATGTGGTGGAAATATAAATTTTGTTCTATACATCTAAATTTTGGAGGAAAAGTTATGATCATTATCTGGTTACCTACAATTTATGATGATGGAAAATTGGGTAAGTTATCAATTTTATTTTATTTAAATTAATTTCATAATGAATATATAATAGCATATTATGTTTGAAATAACCAACTTGTTTGGGATTGAAAAGTAGTTATATGTTATTTATTTGTAAATTTTCTGTTTTGAAGAATTTATGTTCAATTAATTGAATATTAATGAGAGTTGTTTCAGAATATATAATATATTAAATGGTATCTATAGGATTTTATAATATAGAAATATTTGTTTTGTTAGATTGAGTTAATGTTTCAATGGTTACATGTAACACCCTAATAATTTATATTTATTTATTTGAAATAAATTTCAATTATTCTTTATATTTACTTTCATGAAACCCCATGTCTACATAAGCCATAATATATTTTAGAATTTATAACCTATACATTGGAATGTAATGTTTGAATAGGATTACCTAATATATTAAAAATATAAATAAATATTTTTTGTAAGTTAAACATATTGATTAATTACTAACAAATAATCATTAAATTTCAATAAAATCATTTCACTATTAATAGTTCATTTCTAGGAGAAAAATTAATATTTCTAGGTGTTATGAAATTTTATATAAAAAATAAATTAAAAAATTTTATAAAAATGTATTAATGAAATGCATTTCTAATGTATGAATAATAATTCTTCCACTAGTTATCTAATGGTAATAAATGAAGATAAGATAATTTGATGGTAATCAGAGTTATTATTCAGAAAACCATTTTTATTTGTGCAATGTTCTTTTATCATTAGAAATTAAATGAATACCTATTGATTAATTATTATATTGAGATATGAGGATTCTATATTCAATCAAATATTTTTTAAATCCATTTAATAGTTTTTACAGTGAATTAAATTAATGTAAATATAGTTTTATGTTTAAAAATGAATTTGTATATAAAAAGGTTTCATTTAATTTTTGCACTTATTTTGGAGTTAATTTATACGAATTATTGATATTGAATTTGATAAGTTTGATTCTAAATCTAGAAAAACAATGTAAAAATATTTTAATGAATCCATATTAATATTTTTTCATAATTAATAGTAAAAACATTTAATCAATTTGATACCATGGCTAGGATTAATATAGGATGATAATGGGGATTAAACTAAAAGATATCGGAAAAACTACAACATGTACTTTTATAAATATTAGACTTTTTATAATTTTTTACATTATAATATTTTAACATAATATTATTTTCCTTTTTTTCTTCATTCATAAGAAAATTACCTTAAAATATTTCAATGTTTTAAGTAATTCCATATGTGTCCCTCTCATCAAATACAATAGATACCCTCTTCTCCTCCCTTATTTACAATCATTGGACACTGAAAATAAATAAATACATACCCCAAAAAATTCCTAAATTTTCCCCTTGGATTATTGGCCCTAAATTATAACCCTAACATCATCTAATTAAGGCTAATGGACTAATCCAAATGAGGTATCTCAAATAATCAGAAATCTTCTTACTATAATCTTTTAAAGATTATTTGTTCTTAATATTCCTCTCAATATGTTTCTTCCATACTAACATTATTAATCCATTATATTAAATATAAATATATGTTGTTATAATTATAGAACAACCATTTCTAGCTTCATTCCATCAAATTGTAAATAAAAGTATTACTTGTGTGTACTTGTGGCCTACCATCTCCACATAGAGATATGATTCATTCTCCATCGCATCCTATAATGGATGAATATAGTGATTGTTAAATAAATATTTATGATATTATTATTATTTTATAATTTTAAAATATTATTTATGTTTCCTACTAATTTGTTTTATAAAATGTGAACGTTGTTTATGCATACATACAAAAAAAAATTTCATTAATACTGTAATTAATTTATCTATCTCTGAAATTTATGGAAAATTATAAATTTTTATATAATGAATATATATGATATTTAAATATTGATATTAATTTTTTATATTATGTAAACAATATAAATATGTGATGACTATAACTTCATAATAAAATAATTCATGAAAAATTATGTAGTTAACACAGGAAATATTGATGACAATGAAAAATTGTTAATGAATGGGTGGTAAAATGTTATAACTATGCCATGTATTATAGTATAAGAATGATATATAAGTTATATAATCGCCGCTTCAGCAGTGGCATAGTGGTGAAGGAGAGGGGTACTACAACTCCGTTCTTTGGGAGGTACAGGGTTCGAATCTTGGGATTCCGCTTTTGGAGCGAACCTCTCCTCCCGAGATCCACTCACCTTGCCGGATCACCCGGTTTCTGACTGGGTGGGAAAAATGAGGCGCAACCCACCCTTGCTGCCGGATTGCTTGACGAACCATCGCCGCCCGGGTTGTCACCCTTCGGGATGCTCTGCCATCTCGCCTAGCAACGGCTCCTTCCCGGCTGGGGCTCTCTCCAGAGTGACCTCTTCGTGGGGAGGGGGGGGGGGTTTCCTTGTGTGGAGGGTTCTAAAAGACCACACAAGGGAATTACCTTTTCTATATATATATATATATAAATTATATAATCATAATAAATTTAAATGTATTATAATGTATTTTTAAATCATAGAAAAATCAATTTTGACCTAATGTAAGGGTTTTGTGTTACGACGTTACTATTGATCAGGATTATTTATGGATAAATTTATGTTGATTAAATTATATTATTTATAACTCATATAACTCCATTAATTTTTTATTCTATTATTATTTAAATAAATTAAATTATTTTTAAATATTTTTCCCCTCCATTTACTCAAAATTATAAAGTAATATCTTTTAATGAAAACCGAATTTATTTCTCTCATTATTCCAAAACCTTTTATCTTCCATGTCTATATTTTATAAAATATTGTGGTGAATGTTTTTACTATTATATAAGTATTGATTAAATTTATTTTTAATAAAATTTTAATTTCTATAAATTGGTTTAATATAAAATTTTAATCATTTTTCGAATGAGGTACGTTTTAGCAAAGGTTTGAATGAAATATCTGTTTTAACGTACACCGCAAAGAAGCAGTTTTTCATTGTTATGTATATAATTGATTTTAATATTTCATTAACAGTTTTCATTACTCCCAAATTTATCCATTAATTTTCTAATTTTAAAAAAAAAATATAGATTTAATAAAACATGATTACAAAATAGAAATGGTATTTTCCAAGATAAATGTTATAGTACTTTTTAATGAAATTTTCATATATAAGAATATTCATATATTTTACTTATGATTTAATGGGGATATGACTTAATGATATATTTTATATTATTTTATGGATGGTTTATCATTATTATTATGATATATTTATGAAACCCAATTTCCCTTCAACAGTTAATGTGACTTTGATTTAAAATAATGTGTCGGGATTTTGACATACCATTAATAAATTTTAGAGATAATTCCAATTCCCACTTTGATTATTATTTCTCAGACTATTGTTTTTGGATTTAGTTAACTACTAGAACACGGAGGAATCATGTTAATTTATAAATTGATATAAAATTATATGATTTTTTATGGAGCAAAAAAATTTCATGGAGATGGAATGAATAATAATAACATTATGCCAATTAAACATTATTAAGACATGAACCATGTTGTGTTACCAAGGGATAAAAGAATACAAAAACATATTATTAATTCATTTATGAGGAGGCATCAATATTATTTGAACTATTTATCTATTAAATTTTAATAAACTGATTCATTCCAATCAAAATATATTATCATATTGTATGTTCTTAGAGAATGAAATGGTTAATTTGGATTTTAATCTTTTATAAGGCCACGAGTATCAATGGGAAACTCTTACTAATAATATAAGGAAACATTAAGAAATTCACTCAATGGAGTGGGATGAGATAATGATGTTTCTTTTTAATAAATACATTCACTTTATTTTTTATATTAAGAATGGAGAATGAATTACATGAGCTAAAGCAGAGGGATGATAAATCCAGTAGTATCTATGAGGGATATATTACATGAATTGTGAGGTATGATTATTATGTTATAAAAAAAATGAAGACATGATTTATGGATTCACAAATGGATTAAAACAATGTTTCTAAATGGAAATATCCATAAAAATATTAATATCTATAATGAAACCTTTGGATATGATTTCAAGGTCTAAATTGTGATCAGAGTCACCCCTCAATTTCAGGGTTTTGATCAGAAAAGTATGATGGGATTCATAAGAAATTATATTAATAAATGTTGTGGAGGCAAGAAAATGAGTATTAATTTATTTTAGAAGTGTTTAATGAAACATGGGAGAATGTTTCATAAGTGGACTAGTGCAATCGTTAATTATGAAAATAAAAGAAATCAAGAAATATAATATCTATGTGATGGGAAGAAGTTATCCAATGGTGTGAATGGAGGCGAGGATCTAGAGAATACACCACCCATGCCTCTATTTTTTATAATCAAGGATTATATAAATCATTATATATTTTTTTTATAATTGTGGGTTTATTATGATGATTTAAGTCATCATACACTTAATCCTAGTGAAAACATAAATACTCATGATATCACTAGTACTGGTGTAGGTTATGATAATAAAGTGGTGAAAGGAAGACTTACCATTCAATCTCAACCGAATGGTGTCTTAATTGGTTATTTGTCTACCCACCCGTTTATATCTAAATAATTTTATAAGGGTATCACATTACAACCTCAATAATTAGATTTGGATTTAGCATTAAAAAATTATAATGGTATTATTATCACATCTCAAGTATATGATTTCACTCTTATTAATGTAATTTGGAATATGATTCCAAAAAATCTTTTCATTCTCTTTGTAATTTAGTAGTATGTCATTATTGGCATGTATTGACTCTCTCAAAATCGATCCCATATAAATTACGATGTAAGGGAAGACATATTTCATATTCCGAATAAACTAATGATCATTTATTGGTGCCACGATGAATACAAGCTCCTATTGTGAATTGAATCCATTTTATGGGTGTTTAATCATACTAATATAGTGTATTTATCTTAGATGGTGTTGAAGATATACACCTCAAAGGTATCCCTATTTTATAGAAATTTGTTGATTTCATTATGGAATAGATTTCTGTTGTTCCTCCAAATTGTGAAGTCAAGTTTTCAATAGAACGCTCACATAGTGATAAAACTATTCCAAGGAAACCTTATAGAATGTCCCCAATTGAGTTTCATGATTTGAAGAAATAAATTCCAAGGTAATATTGACTGGGGATTCAACCTTCCAAGTGCAACAACATATGGTCAACCCTTTCGTTTTATTAAAAATAATGAGGGACTGAGCCAAATATATATTTATTATCATAAACATAAAAATATGATTATAATTAATATGTATCCTTTACCAGATATTGATAATTTTTTTGATCAATTTTGATAATATCAATACTCTCTAAAGTGTTACCATGATTCTGGATAATATCAACTGAGGGTCAAATGTGAATACACACCTAAGATAACATTCTATAATTGGTACATACACTATGAATTTATATTTTAGAAATTGTGATTTACTAATTCCATATCTATCTTGATAAAGGTAATGAATAATGTCTTTAAATATTACCTTTATCAATTTATTGGTATAATTTATAGAAGAAATTCTTATATAATCTATGAGAATGTAATCGAATGAATATCACTTGAGGATTATGTTAAATGTGCCGCATTAGGATAAAATATATTCAAATTTCCGAATAGGTGAATTCTTGTTTTATAATGTATAACTCTAGGGGTACATGGTCACAAGAGATGGTATATAAACATATCCTTGTATGATGGATTTCATTAAATATTATTCTCGAACCACTATAGAAATTTAGATGGAATGTTTCATTGAATTGGGAGGATCTTATCAATGATTTAAAAATAATTCATTAGGTCTATAAAATTAACACACCAAGATAACTTATAAGGGACTCAAGTTGTTTTGGAATGGTGAATGTGAAAAAAATTAATTAATATGAATAGAATGTTGGTTAGTGAATATGTACTCACACTACCATATTGTATAAAAGTGTTTCTGATTTTCAAGGATGCACAAAAGAAGTTTATGAGATGTTTTCTTTTATATAATCAAATGGTTATACCATATTCCTCTATTCCAATAATGGTATATTTGATGAATTACTTAATCCATGACATGGGGTTAGGAATAAAAAACTATTCATTTATTATAGGTGGAATTATATTTATCAAGAAAGGTTAATATATATATATATATCCTAAATGTTTTATGAATATATTAACATTGAAAGAATTTAATATGAGCCATATAATATTTTAAAATTTGATTAATGATTTTCACTACATAATACATTACCACCATTGTACGTAGAACTATGTATATGACGCTTTGATTCGAAAATATCATGCCAACTTATCTATGATGGGGATCCAAAAAGACCTAATATTAATTGATATTTAATGGAGGAAATTTTAAATACTCATTGAAGGGGACAATATTATGTTTTTCAAACGGGTTTTCATCAATTTATCCATGGGATGATTAAATAAGAGGTGAAGTAATATATATAGTTTCAAAAGAAGGTGTGAAATTTTCTTGAGGTCGACCTTGATGGGGATAAAATAATAAGGATTAGTACTAGAGTATGGTTCCCTTTTATTATATAAATAAAGAATGATATATTTTTTGAAGATCATAATTCATCATCCTCTTTCCACGTTGGATGTATGAATATCTATAGATACCATAAGTAGAACATATGGTTGGATAACATGATGAGTGATATTTTAGAGTATGTATCTCGATGCTTGGAATGAAAAAAAATTAATGGTGAGTGGTATATGTCTAAGGGGATGTTAAAACCAACACCATACCTTTATGTAAATGGGATAACGTCACCATTTATTTCCTCATTGGGAACCCTGTAACGTATCGACTCCAGTTACCCAGAGTCGTTGCATTATTACATAATATTCGCATGATCACAAAAGATCAAGTCTCGAAAGACTGATTAGTTTAGTAGCCTTGGAAACACTAGGTACATTCATAAGTCTTATATTACATGATAAAGTGAAAAACTACAACAACATAGTCTCTATAGTTCACAATCATATCCCCTCAGACTATCCCTGCAGGTCAGTCATAATATATTTCTTCAAATCCAGGGAAAAATAAAACATAAAAAGGGGTGATCTCAGATGCTCAGTAAGGATAACAATATAGAATAAACATTCATAAATAATCATAAACAATTAAGGAAATGTATAACTAAAACAAAAGCCTTTTAAATTTGGACTTCAGCATAATATGTAAAGAATAAAATGAAATAATTCCATTTACTTATTCACACGGATATTCTACTAGACGAATAATCACATGAAATATCAATAACCACCTTCATAATGATGGAATACATAATTCCAGAATATCATAACCACATCGTTACAGACTTATGCCTATACTACATTTAATATTTTGTCAAGGCCATGTTCCAAGACACTAGTTTTCTTCATGAGACCTACCGATGCATCGAGGAGCTATAGCAAGCTCCACCCATCACTTACTAAGTCCAATGCATTCCTCATATGAAAATTTTTAAACGTAACATAAACATTCGTATTAAAACTAGCATGAGAAATGTCAATACTTTATCCATAAACCATGAATGGTGTAAAAATAACACATCCACAGTTAAACATATCACAAAACCTTAAATATAATAAGGAAGTTTTGTATCATAGTAAATCCACATCAAATAAGCGTAAAATCCATTAAATGATGTTGACAAAGATAAATTCAAAAATATTTAAGGGAAATATATCTTTTATTGATATAATTTAAAAGAAAAATAATTATAAAAGAAAAAAATTACATTGAAAGTATTCTTATAAACTTGTAAGGGAATCTTCGATGATTTTATAATGGCTGAAAATAGCCGCACCCGCTGTATAAGTTAAGAAGACATTCTTACCTTAATTTTGTCGAAAAGGATAAAAATGACCTTGTTTGGAAAATGACTGAAAGATTCCATTAAAAACATCCTATAAAAATCCAAAAATGGGTATAAATGACTTTAACCCATAGTCTATAAAATAGTAATAATGTTTTGAAATATGTTTTTAAGATACATGGATGTGGATGATAAAGATGTTCTAATAGATACATACGTAAAAACAACCTTGGATAATAGACAAATTGTGAAATTAACCCTTACATTGTACATTTCCTTGGTCGATGGTAGACTAAAATCCTGTATAATAGTTAAATAATAGTTATTAAATTATATAATATTCAAATACATTAATATGATATCATATATGATCTTTTAACATCGCTTTGTTAATAATATCTTAGTATTGTCATCCGTGCGGGTGTAAACGGATTTGTTTTCCTTTATATTCATTGTTATTTGAGTAATATTTGTTATGGATGAGATGTATCATATTAATTTCCAGAATTATATCAAGTCTATAAAGATCATTTTTAATCATATAATGAAAATTAGTCTTGAATGGATACGATGGGGAAAGAATCTCATTGCGTTCGTTGAGACAGTAATCCCTACGTACGCATGAGTGAAAATATCATTCTTTTGATATTAAAATAACATATAATTGGATGGTATATCATATATAAAGAATCATTATCATGTTATATTTATTTTTTACATGAATTACACGTCATTATTATACCCATACAAATAATAATGTATTGAATAACAATTACTCCACAACATGGAGACGGTAATCCGTACGTACGCACGTATGGTGACAAGTCATTAAAAGGATAGATAGAATAATGAATATGGTTGTACCATATTTATAATAACATGAAATTATATATAAGATACTGGAGTTATTATTTTAGAATGGAAATAACAAAGAAAAAAGAAGTGGAAGAAGAAAACAACTTGAAAGAGGATGGTGAAATAATTACCTCTTCTTCGGGTTTATCCTTTTGATTTGATAAAAAGGGCTCCTTATGTTGTCTTTATGACTAAATGAAGGCCTATAGGGTGAATTGAGGGAATTTTATAGGGTATTTGGGCTGATTTTGGCAGTGAAAATTGGCTATGAAGGTGTCAATTAGAGAGAAGGGGGAGTGCCCTTTTATAAGAGGGGTGAGGGGCACCATAGGAAAAGCTAGAAATATTATTTTATAATAAACTCATTTTCTGTTTATAATGTCTCAAAAATTGATTATTTAAAGGATAAGGTGGGGATGGGTCGAAAACCACTCAACTAATAGGTTTTCGACAGATTTGGGTGACTATATTGACTTTATCGTTTAGATTTAACTCTTAGTTAAATAAACTGACATTTACCATGTCACATTATATTTTTATATTATATTGTTAATAAACATACTATTTACATACAAGAGAACCCCAAGTGATTCATTAATGATATACATATCATTATATAAGTCCTTTGGCCGATCCTTAGATTTTTAGTAATAAAATATCAATTAATAATATAATATTAGTTTTAAAAACTCTTTTATGTCAATTTTGACACTTTTTGGAATTTTGTATCTGCTAAATTTATAAAAGCGTTATTACTTCAAAAAAATCATCTAACCAACCCTAATATGTCATATTAACCTAAAAAAATAGTGTAATTCATAAAAAGTCTAAAATTACATTTATTTGGATATTTATAATATCAATTATTTTAATATTTCATTAATTAGATAATTATTGCATCACCATTGCGTCATAAATAAATTAAATTATTTAATGTCTAAAAATTATAAATAAAATTACATTATGTAGGAAATAGTTTTATATTTCTAAGGAATATTTATAATATAATTTATCTTATGTATGAAACTATATTAAAAATGTTTTAGTTAATAAACATTAATTTTAACTCTTTTAACTCTTCTTTGAATTACATAATAATAAATGTCCTAATCTAATCCAATATGACCAAAGAGGTTCATATTTTATTCCTAAGGTTGTTTTTAGTTGAATTATACTTATCCAATATAATTATAACATGTTTTAGGGTAATAATAAGATCATTTTTACCCTTAATTATTCAATTTACTTTTAACTGTGGCAAATAAAAGTAAAAAGATACTATTGACCAAAAATTATTTTTAGCTTATTGAACCACATTTTACTACATGATATTAATCATGTCTCTCAGATTTTTGAAATTCCACTCACAGAAACTGTAAAATTATGTTTTATGTGAATTTGCAAATTCTCCTAGGAGATGGGTAAAAGACATTGAAAAGATCAATAAAATTTTTATATATCTAAAATTATTATAAACTGACTCTAATGAATTACATTGAACTTAAATAGGTATTATGTATCTATTTTGAACTAAAAAAATTATAAATAAAATAAATATTTTTTTAAATAAAAATTCAGTTTTGAACTATAACTCAGTGCTTTTCACTATTCATCAAAAATTGAATGTTTTCAGAAAAATAACAAAAATTCATCCTAAGATAATTTCGATATTCCGAATCCAAAAATGAAGTTCATTTTAAATGATAAAATTTATAAAATTTCAAAAATTGGGTATTACTATTCATAACGGCTAGTTTGATTGGTTGTGGTGTTTGTTAGAACTCGAAGTTGCGTACAACACACGCTACTGTATTATTCAAAGAGATGTATACCGTGGAAGCTTGGGGTGTTACATTCTCCCCTCCTTTAAATAATTTAGTCCTCTAAATTTCTAATATATTACTTCATAAAAAGACTTGGGTGGTTCTTCATCATAAGTTCCTCGGGTTCCCATGTTGCCACTTTTATCTTATGGTTGCTTAATAGATCGTTTACCAAACGAGTCGTCCGGTTTCTCAGCAATAGTTCTGTTGTATCAAGAATCCTTACGGGCTCTTCGCAATAAGACAAACCGGGTTCCATTTCTACTCCCTCATAGGTGAGTACATGAATTGGGTCAGGCATGTATTTTCTCAACAGTGATACGTGGAACACATCGTGTACTTTTGAGAGACTTGGCGGCATTTCCAAACAGTAAGCTACAACCCCAAATCGTTCTAGAATTTTGAAAGGTCCTATATTCATGGGACTCAAATTACCTTTCCTACCGAAATGTATAACTCCCTTCCATGGAGATACCTTCAAGAAAACATGAACTCCTACCTAAAATTCCAAATCCTTCCTTTGAATGTCAGCATAGCTCTTCTGCCTACTTTGAGCTACTTTGATGTGGGTTTGGATTACCTTCACCTTTTCCATCGTTTCCACCACATGATCTGGGCCTATGAGTTTTCTTTCACCAACATCATCCCAACAGGTTGGTGTGCGACATCTTTTTCCGTATAACTCTTCATATGGTGCCATCTGAATACTTGAATAGAATCTATTGTTATAAGAAAATCTTGCCAAAGGTAAATATTGATCCCACATGCCCTGAATGTCAAGTTAGCAGGATCTCAACAAGTCTTCTATGGTTTGAATTCTTCATTCTGATTGTCCATCTGTTTGAGGGTGGTAAGTTGTGCTTTAACGAAGCTCAATATCTAGGGAATTCGGAAGACTTTTCTAGAATCTTGATGTAAAATGTGGATCATTATTAGAAACAATCGATAGGGGTACTCCATGAAGTCTAACTACTTCATTGATATATAGTCTTGCTAGAAGTTCAAGTGGTAAGTCTTACCTTATAGAAAACAAATGTGCTGATTTAGTAAGAAGATCAACAATTACCCATATTGCATCATTCCTTCTAAGAGTCTTTGGAAGTCCCATGAAAAATTCCATCATAATATTATCCCATTTCCACTCTGGTATGGGAAGAGGTTGCATTACTCTACCAGGATGACGCCTTCCATCTTTTACTTGTTGAAAAACCATACATCTTGACACAAAATCTTCAATCTACCTCTTCATGTTCTCCCACCAAAAATGTTCCTGCAAATATCTATACATCTTAGTGCTACCGGGGTGTATAGGGAATTCGGAACTATGAGCATCATCCAATAATTATCTTTTTAGATCAGGTATATTGGGAACACAAAGTCTCTTCCCACATTTCAAAATTCCATCTTCATACACATCATTCAATCTCCAATCATTCATAGCTTTAATCTTCTTTTGAAACTCCTCATCATCGGTCTGAGAACTCTTTATTCTTTCTAGTAATTATGGTTTGGCAACCATTTGAAAAAGTATTGATGTTTACCCTTCCATGGTTATTCCCATATCCATCATTACTAGATCCATGAAAATAGGATCCCTTTCAACTCTGATCTTGTTCAAAACTCCATGAGCCCTTTTTCTCAAGGAATCTTCCACCTTATTTTCTTTCCTCAGGTGGTAGTGTATCGTGCAATCATAATCCTTGAGTAGTTCAACCCATTTCCTTTTCCTCATGTTGTGTTCTTTCTGTGAGAAAATATAATTCAAACTCTTGTGATCAGTATAAATCTCACATTTTTCAGCATAGAGATTGTGTCTCCAAATCTTCAAAGCAAAGTTTACAGCTGCTAACTCAAGATCATGAGTAGGATAGTTTTTCGGATGAATTATCAGTTGTCATGATGCATAGGCAATAACCCTTTCATTCTGCATAAGGACACATCAAGTTCCTTTCTTCGATGCATCACTATAAATAACAAACCCATCATTCCCCGATGGTAGAGTCAATATAGAAGAATTGACAAATTTTCTCTTCAGTTATTCAAAACATTCTTAACACTCTTTTTTCCAAACAAATTTAAACCCTTTACGTGTGATCTTCGTTAATGGGTTAGCCAGTCAGGAAAAATTCTGGATGAAACGTCGATAATAACCTACTAAACCAATAAAACATTGTACCGCGGTTATACTCGTTGGTGCTCTCCATTCATGTATTGCTCTTGTCTTCGATGGATCAATAGAGATTCCATCCTTAGAGACAATATGGCCATGAAAATAAATCTCTTGAATCCAGAATTCACACTTGCTAAACATCCCATATAATTCACGTCTTCACAGAGTCTTCAGGATAATAGGCAAGTACATTTCATAATCTTCGTAGCTTTTGGAGTATACCAAGATATCATCAATCAATACCACTAAAAATTAATCAAGATATTACTTGAAAACTCTGTTCATTAGATCCATGAAAACATAGGGTGCATTAGTTAGCCCAAAAGGCATTACTGTATACTCGTAATGCCTGTACCTGGTTTAAAATATTGTTATCAGAATGTCTTCCTTCTTCACACACAACTGATGATATCCAGATCGAAGGTCAATCTTTGAAAAATATTGAACTCCATGAAGTTACTCAAATAAATCATCAATGCAAGGTAGTGGATACTTGTTCTTTATTGTTATAGCATTGATCTCCCTGTAGTCAATGCACAACCTCATAGATCCATCTTTCTTCTTAACAAAAATAACATGGGATCCCCATGGAGAAACACTAGGGAGAATAAATCCCTTATTACTCAATTCTTCCATTTGTTTCTTTTCTTCCACTAATTCCACAGTGGCCATTCTATAAGGCGTCTTCGATATAGGCCTTGAATCAGGAATTAAATCAATTGAAAAATCAATTTTTGGTTCTGGAGGATAACTAGGTAAATCTTATGGAAACACGTCAATATATTATCTCACAATAGGTACATCCTCTATTTGAACATTCATTTCCTCACCCAGAATCATTTAATTCTCTTCCTCCCCAATAATTGAATTTAGTTGAGCAACTAGGGGTGGATCTGGATAAGAATTAGGTGGTGACAATTCTGCTCTAAAGATAAGGTGTTCTTTATCATCATCATCAAAAATAGTAACCTAATTCTTCTGATAATAAATCATAGCATCATTTTCTAAAAGCCAATCCATACTGAGGATTATATCAAATTCAATCATGGGTATGATGATGAGATCAGCAAAAAAAAATTATATTCCCAAATGGGAAATGATTCACAGAAATTCATAGCAATGATACATCCCTTAGGAGTTTTGATTGAAAATACCCATGTTAAATCAAATTGGAAATATCTAATTTTCTTAGCAAACTGGGAAGATATGAAACAATACGATGATCCTGAATCAAATAAATCACTGGATAAACTTGAGGAAATCATTAAATTACCTACCACCACATCTTTCGGATCTTCAACCTCAGCTGTATTGATCACATTAGATTGACCTTGATCCATTATCCTTATCTGAGGAAAGTTTCCCTGAAACTTAGGACATTCATTTGCATAATGTCCCATCTCCCTGAAATTATAGCATTGAACATTGGTATCTCCCTTATTCACCTTGAAATCATAAGCTTGATGGCCTTTTTCACCACACTTGTAACAGAATCCAATTCCCTTCAAGCAAGTATCGGGGTGTTTCTTCCCATATTTACTGCAGGATGGATATTCAGCTTTTCCCTTCTTCCCCTTATTTCTATATCTGGGGTGATCAACACATCTCTTCTTCTCTTGCTTTTCTTTAATTTTGTAAGAATTAGAGAATTATTTTACTGTCTTGATAGCACATGAGAAAATATCTTCGTATGACGAGAAGGATTGTGAGACTAATGCTCGATGAAGAAATGGTTTTAACCCATTAATGAAATGATCAATATCACTTCTTGTGTTCCTTATATAATCTCCATCATACCTTGCTATCCTTGTAAAGTTAGACTCATACTTTGCAGCATTCTCGTCCTCCTTTTGCCTCAGACACAGAAATTACCTTTCTATATCTACATGATGGTCACTAGGAAACAATTTTTCATAAAAAAGCTCTTTAAACTCCCTCCATTCCATATTTGATACTTCATCATCTTCTTTTGTGTTTTGAATCAATGACCACCATTGATCATCATCTCTAGTGAGGCAGTAAATTACCATGATAACGTTTTCCTTTTCAATACTCCCCAAGGCATGGAATATTTTCTCTATGAACTTTATCCATTGTTTATCCACTAATGGATTTTTAATCCCATTGAATTTTTGTGGTTGTTTCTCATAAAGCGATCTAACATTGATCCTCCATGATGTGGATCAGGGTGCTCCATACGGGTAAGATTATTATTCATAACCTGAGTGAGTTGTCCCAGTATGGTGATAAGTTGATCACCAACAATTGTATCACTAGCTCCACTATAATTATCTTGAGAAGGAGGGAAATCCCGACATGGAGTGTGTGCATTGATACGGTTTCCATTCATTCCACTAGGAGACATTTCTAAACAATGGCATACACTAGATTATTTTATGAATTGCAATACATAAATAAAAACATGTGAAACACTTAACATAAATTGAATAGTTTATGGATATAATCCACAACGATAAAAAAATTTCATTGAGGATGTATATACTCAGAAACCCTTCATAATGGTTTGTAAAGAAAATGAGAATGATCCTAAGCATATCCCCTGGGATTGTCGTAACTAAGAGTGCAACAAGGCCCGTTGTTGTTCACCAGTTCCCATTCGAGCCTAGCTCAAAGCGGTGTTATCGAGTTTTACCACTAGGTACATCTTTGCCAGACCCGCCCCTACCTGCTCGTATCCAGACAGGGATGTATTGCTCGAAAAACTCACAAAATCTCTACAATACCAAAATTTTATGAAGTTCTTCTATACTAATCCTCAATGTCCATCTTAGGTCTATGTGCTCTAATAAGAGTTTATCTAAATATATCTTCCATGTTTTTTACTAAAATTACTCTGATACCAACAGTAACGCCCTGACCCCAGTTACCCAGAGTCGATGCATTGTTACATAACATTGGCATGATGAAAAACGATCATGTCTCGAAAAACTGATTAGTTTTTTAGCCTTGGAAAACACTAGATACACTCATAAGTCTTACATTACATAATAATATGAAAACCTACAACAACATAGTATCCATAGTATCCATAGTCCACACTCATATCCCCTCAGACTATCCCTGCAGTCCAGTCGTAATATTATTCTTCACATACGTGGAAAAATAAAACCTAGAAAGAGCTCAGATACTCAGTAAGGATAACAATATAGCGAAAACATTTATAAATAAGCATAAACATTTAATGAAATGCATATCCAGAACAAAAGCCTTTTAAACTTGAACTTCAGCATAATATGGAAAAAATAAAATGAAATAATGCCATTTAATTATTAACATGGATATTCTACTATTTGAATAATCACATGAAATATCAATAACCACATTGATAACGTAGGAATGCATAATGTCAGACTATCATAACTACATATTCAAGGCCCTGTGCCAAGACTACAATTAATATTTTGTCAAGGCGTTGTGCCAAGACACTAGTTCGCCTCATGAGACCAAACAATTCATCAAGGAGCTAAAGCGGGCTCCACCAATCACTTACTAAGTCCAATGCATTCCTCATATGAAAATGTTTAAATATAACATAAACATTTGTATTAAAACTAGAATACGAAATGTCAATACATTATCCATAAACCATGAATGGTGTAAATATAACACATCCATAGTCAAACATGTCACAAAACCTTCAATACAATATGGAAGTTTTGTATCATAATAAATCAAGATCAAATAAGCTTAAAATCCATTAAAGGATGTTGACATAGCTGAAATCATAACAATTTGAGAGAAATATCTCTTTTTTTGAAATCACTTAAAAGTC
Organism: Viscum album; assembly: GCA_963277665.1. Taxonomy (NCBI): domain Eukaryota; kingdom Viridiplantae; phylum Streptophyta; class Magnoliopsida; order Santalales; family Viscaceae; genus Viscum; species Viscum album. Next base: position 77,588,374 of record OY728155.1, on the reverse strand, counting down.
ACATAATTATAAAATAAAACAGTTACATTGACAATATTCTTATAATATTATAAGATAATCTTCGACGATTTTATAACAATGGAAAATAGCTGCACCCACCATATAAGTTAAAAAGGCATTCTTACCTTAATTTTGTCGAAGAGGTTAAAAGGGAACAAGTTTGGAAAACAATGGAACGATTCCTTTAAAAACATATTATAAAAAGTCAAAACGTTTATAAATGAATTTAACCCATAGTCTATAAAATATTTATAATTTTTAGAAATTTGTTTTTAAGAAACATGGATGTGGATGATAAACAGGTCCCAGTAGATACTTACGTAAAAATAACCTCGGATAATAAAGAGATTGTGAAATTATCCCTTAACTCATACTTTTCCTTGTTTGAGGGTAGGTTAACCTCCTATATAATGGTGAAATAATTGATATTAAATTATACAATAATAGTATACATTAATATGAAATGATATATGATCTTTTAACATAGCATTGTTAATAATAGCTTAGTATTTTAGTTGTTTTGGGTGTTAACATATTCTTTTTCCTTTATAATCATTGTTATTTGAATAATATTTGTTATGGATGGGATTTATAATATTAATATCCAGAATGATATCATGTATTTTAAAAAAATTAATCATCTAATGAAAATTATTCTTGAATGGATACGATGGTGAATTAATCTCATCGCGTTCATGGAGACGGTAATCTGAATGTACGCACGAGTGACAATATCATTCTTTTGATATTAATATAATATATAATTGGATGGTATTTCATATATACAGAGTAATTATCATGTTATATTTATTATTTACATGAATTTCACATCATTTTTATACCCATCTAAATAATAATGTTTTGAATAACAATTACACCACGACGTGGAGACGGTAATCCGTACGTACGCACGTATGGTGACATGTCATTCCATGGATGGATAGAATAATGAATATGGATGTACCATATTTATAATAACATCATAGTATATATAAGATATTGGAGTAATTTTTTTATAATGGAAATAAAAAAGATTAAATAAGTGGAACATGAAAATAAATTGAAAGATGGTGGTGAAATAATTACCTCTTCTTCGGGTTCTTCCTTTCGATTTGATCAAAATTGATCCTTAAGTTGGATTTCTGACTAAAGGAAGGCCTATAGGGTGAAGTGAGAGAATTTTAGAGGTTATTTGGGAAGAGGTTGGATGTTCCAAATGGCTTTTAAGTTGTTAATTTGAGAGAAGGGGGAGTGCCCTTTTATAAGAGAGGTGAGGGGGACCCTAAGAAAAGCTAGAAATATTATTTTATAATAAAAATAATTTTCGGTTTCTAAAGGCTCCAAAATGGATTATGTAAAGTATAAGGTGGGGGTGGGTCGAAAACCACTTAACCAATAGGGTTCAGATAGGTTTCGGTCACTATATTAACTTTATCTTTTGGATTTAACTCTTAGTTAAATAGATTGACATTTACCATGTCTCTTTGTATTTTTATATTATATGGTTGGTAAACCTACTAAATACATCAAAGAGAACCCCAAGTGGTTCATTAATGATACACCTATCATCATATAAGTCCTTTGGGAGGACCTTAGATTTTTAGGAAAATAATATCAATTAATAATATAATATTTGTTTTAAAAACGCTTTTATGTAAATTTTGACACCTTTTGGTATTTTGTCTTTGCTAAATTCATAACAGCATTATTACATTGAAACAAATTCATCTAACCGACCCTAATATGTCATATTAACCTAAAAAATTAGTGGAATTAAAAAAAGTCTCAAATTACATTTATTTGGATATTTATTATATCAATTATTTTATTATTTCATTAATTTGGTAATTACTACATCACCATTGTGTCATAAATAAATTAAATTATATAATGTCTAAAAATTATAAATAAAATACCATTATGTATGAAATATTATTATATTTCTAATGAATATTTATAATCAAATTTATCTTATGTATAACCCTATATTAAAAATGTTTTAGTTATTAACCATTGATTTTAACTCTTTCAACTCTTCTTTGAATTAAATAATAATAAATATACTATTCTAATAAAAGTGGACCAAAGAGGTTCATATTTTATTCCTAAGGTTTGTTTAGGTCAAATTAAACTTATAAAATTGAATTATGATATTTTTTATGATAATAATAATATCATTTTTACCCTTAATTACCCTATTTACTTTTAATCGTGGTAAATAAGAGTAAAAAGTTTCTATTCAGAAAAAAATTATTTTTATCTTATTGAACCACATTTTACTCCTTGATATTAATCATGTCTCTCAGATTTTTGAAATTTCACTCACAGAAGTGGTAAAATTAGGTTTTATTTGAATTTTCAAATTCTCCTAGGAGATGGGTAAAAGACGGTGAAAAGTTCAATCAATTTTTTTATATCAAAAATTATTATAAACTGACTCCAATGAATTAAATTGAACTTATATAGGTGTTATGTATATATTTTGACCTAAAATAAATTTAAATAAAATAAGTAATTATTAAAATAAAAATTTATTTTTAAACTATGACTTAGTGTTTTTCAATATTCATCAAAATTTAAAAGTTTTCAGGAAAATACCATAAATTCATCCTAAGAAAATTTTTATATTCCGAATCCAAAAATGCAGTCCATATTGAAAGAGAAAATTTATAAAATTTCAAAAACTGGGTATTACTATTTATAATGGCTAGTTTGATTGGTTGTGGTGTGTGTTAGAACTCGAAGTTGCATACAACACAGGCTACTGTATTATTCAATGAGAAGCGTACTATGGAATCTTGGGGTGTTACACACCCCCCATATATCTAAATGGAAGAATAATATTTGAGTAGTATTTTTTTGTATTAAAAAGTCAGTACATATCATTACTATCAGAGAATACTTCTCTCTTGATCATCTTTCCATGATATACTTTAAAGAAGTGGTAAGGTTTATTGGAGTATGACATTGTACTATATCTGTTTGAGATCAATGTTTTATAAAAAAAATCTATAGAAGTATTCAGAAAGCGTTGGATATGATGTTGTATTTTATTAAATCATTCCATTATAAAAAATATGGTGACTATGAGTGAACTATTCCAACCGTAGTGGATATACATAAATCATATTCTCTAGATAGAAAAGGTTATTGGGATCAACACCTTCCTCTAGTTTATTTTTTTTATAATTTCATATTTCACTTGAGTACTCCTATGGTTCTTTATAAATCCCCACATGGAATGAAGTACGAGACTCTAATATGATGGGATGATGCAAGATAATGAAATCTATTGAGAACTGAGCTAGTTTAGAAATGATATAGCTGAATAGATCCACACATTATCACATCAATGCATCTAATTTTTTTGAAATGTTTTAGTCTGGTATTTTTTATGACATATAGAATTCAAAGTTAGGGAGAGGTTATTCCAATGAATTTCTCCAAGAAGGATTTTTTGAACTATAGAATGAATGGATAGCTGATACATCAATATATTACCCTCTTAGATATTCTTAATCGAGTCGGTATGATATCTTATCTCTTTTCCCATTTACCAGAACACTATCAAGTTCATCATGTATTCCATATATCACTTTTGAGGAAGAAAATACCTAATTCTTAATATGTATTTAACTCATAAGTAGTAAAACTATAGTATGATTTTTTCTAGGATGAACAACCTGAAGAAATATTGGATTTCAAAGATAAATTACTAGAGATCACGACTACTCACCTGGTAAATATTCTTTAGAAGAATCATAAATTTGATGAAGCTACAAGGGAACCAATGGATATGATGAATCATTAGTGTATGATTTTTTTAATCAAAGGAATGGATTTTTGATGATGAAATTCATTTTATGGGTGTATAATGTTACACCCTAATATTTTATATGTCTTCCATTGTAATAATTTTTAAGTATTAGATATATTTCATTACAATAAATCTCGAGTCTAAATAAACAATGATACATGATGCCCCTTAAAATATAGACATTGGATTGTAGGGTATGAAATTAATTAACCATGTTATGATATATATATATATACGTATTTAATTTTTATTCTTAATTAAAATATATTGATTATTCATTAATAAATAGACTTTAGACTTATATAAAAAAATTATCATTAAAAGACCGATTTTTTGATAAAATGTATTTTTATAATAATTATGAATTTTTATATAAATTGATATATTGATCACTTTAAAAAAATTATTTTAATTACAATTATTGGTATTTTATTAATAACCATTCATAAATTTGATATAAATTTTCAGTATTGAAGTAAAAATCATTTGATGATAAGAGAGTTATTTTTCATATAATTATTTTACTATGTGCAATGTTTTTTTCATAATAAATTATATAAATCACTTTTTAATAATTATGATAATGGAAAATCTAGATTGAACATTTAATAAAACATTTTAACATTCATCTAATAGTTTTTACAAGGTAATTAATGAATGTAAATCATGTTCAATGTTTAAAAATTCAAATATCTAAATCAGTATTCATTGCATTTTTTGAACTTATTTTAAAGTTGTTTTTATCCCCTTATAGAGGTTGAATTTGATAAAAACAATTCACCAATTATAATACAGAGTTAAAATTTTTTATTGATGCCTCATGATTTTTTTTATAATGAATGATAAAAATAGTAAAAAATTCTTTATATGGTTATGGTTAAAACATGTTAATAAATGTGGTTAAAATAAGATATATGGGTACAGATGTCACTTAAACATATCTAAATATTATTTGTAGGATATTTTTTCGAGATTATATTATATTAAATTTTATTTATTTTCCATTTTATGCCTCTTATACATTGAAAATAACATTGTATTATTTAAATCATTTAAGTAATTCTATGTGTGACCCCTCCCCCACTTTGAATCGGGAACCACTTATCCTACCATATTATCAATCATTAAGAACCATATATCATCCAATTCCATACATAATCCATTACTATATTTCTTAAATTCATTTGTGATATCCTTGTATTACCTTATGACTATCATAATATGGAATAAGGTATAATTCAAATGAGGTTTCTCAAGTTATATGTAATCCCCATACTCGAATCATTCATGGTTTATTTCTTAATATAAATAATAAAAATCTATTGTATAAATCCTGAAACAATGGATCCATTATCATAAATATATTTAAATGTTATGTAACCATTTTCCATCTCCTTTCGATAAAATTTGAAATGAAATTATTATACGCTTGTGTGGACTACTGCATCGCCATATTGATATGATTTATTTTCCATCACCACCTCACATTAATGTATATAGTGGCAGATTTACTATGTATATACGATTTTTATAAAATTATTATGATTACAAAATGATAAAATATTATTTATCTATCTATAAATCTTTTCATTATTAAATGAAAACAATGTACATGGATACATAAGGACAAAATTCTCCACGAACTATGTAGTTCAATTTTATTTCTCTAAATTTTATGGATATTTTAAAATATTTATCTAATGAATCTATATGATATTTATATAATTTTCCATGATTTTTATATGTTTTAACCCAGATCTAGATTCATGTACCATAATTTAAAAATCGAAACATACATGAAATATGAAGTAGTAAGAACCGAAATTGATGATGATAATAATTACTTTTAATGAAAATGTGATAATATGTTATAAGTAAATCATATATTTAATTGTAACTGTGAATAAGATTATTTTATATATGTATAATAAAATTAAAATTATTATAAAATATGTTAAAACAAATTATAAATCATGTCAGAGTTGTGGTAAGGTGTTTATGTAACAATCTCACTTTTTATTGGGATTGAATATGCCTATATTTATGTTGATGAAATTATATGATATATCTCCCATACAACTTATTTCTTTTCTTATGCTATGTTAATTTTTAAAAATTTAATTTTTATTTTATTTTATACTACTTATGTACTCAAAATTCAGAATGATTGTTTAATAAAAATTAACATTATTTATCACTTTGGTTGTCTATAATGTCTATTTCATATCCATATTTTCTATAAAAAATTCATGAATGATATTATTGTTATATAATGATTAATTAAACCCATTTTTACTCATTTTTCTTGTAATGTCTCTGACCTGGGTTCCACTAAATCGGTGCCCCGCGCAAGGTAGTTAGAAGACCTCAGGCACACCTCCCCTTATACCAAAGGATGTCGACTTGCAACAAGGGTCCAATAGGTCACATGGGGAGACTATACCCTCAATAATAGAGTAATACACAACATACAAATATTCAAATAGCGTAAACATAAGAGAACAATACATAATAACCAAATCCCAGAACTGTGTACAATCACAAACAACAATAAATATTCCATGTCTTTCTACAGTGTCAAGTGAAGAAAAAAACGAAATAAAATGGTAGAATATAAAAAAATGGTATGGAATCCATGTTTGTAACCTCACTCAAAAATGTCCTAGGTCCAACTCAACTACCTAGAATATGGCCATTTCCCTTTTCCGGACATACAATCATGAATATTTCAAGGGTACCCAATGGCATCCCGAGCAGGGTGTGAGTATAACTCAGTAAATCACCAACAATGGTGTCTACAAAATATCAATCAAAGAATATTTTTTAGGAATGTAATAAATAAATGAAAGTTAAGGTAAATTTTTCAATATTTCATTATAAAATATGATCATTTTATTGATACTACCAATGAATTTGGGTTCACTTTATATGAATTTCACTATTCAATCTCCCCTTTTTATGTGTACAATTGATTAGGAATATTTTGTGTTGTCAATAATATATAATTAATATCAATCCCTATCACACATTGAATTACAATATAATAATTTCCAATATCCTCTCCTCAAAGCCACAGTCTGGGTGGAATGAAACTATATGGGTAATCGATACATGTCCCCTTCCTTAACTCATGCATTGAGGGGAACAGCTAGATCCTCAGTGAAACTCGACCCATGGGATAATAACCTCAAGTCACTGCCCCATTCATCCAATCCATGGGCACATGCTAATTTATCATTCACCACAAAACACCATATCCAAATAACATATCCAACATCATTTACAATAGTATCAGTAAATAAGAATATATATTTTGACCCAATATATTAACACTTTCATTGTTCATATTACATATCCCCTTTAGCCTTATTCCCATTTTCCATGCCTATAATACTATGCATATTCAATTATAAATCTAATCCCTTGAATTTTCCCATTTATCAATTTAACCCTTTTTCATTCCACCCAAACAACCTCTTGGGTAATTACCCACCTAGGTGAGTTACTAGACACCAATTGATATTACTTTAGGCATACTAACATAATCATCAAGGGAACCACGTTATTGCACAATTTTCTACACTTACATAGCTAACTCAATGTTTGGGGAAATATCAACATTCCCCTCGGGTGGCCCTAATTTGATCGAGGCAACCTCCTTGCATCCCATGGGAATCGAGAGGGGTTAAATTAACCTGTTAGACACCACTACATCACATCATGTCTAAGGCACCAGGAACTCTTCAATAGAGGGAATGAATAAAAACCCTATATGCACAAATCTGGACAAAACTGAAGGGATGTAAATTTTAGACCACCTACATTGAATCCCTTGGCGAACACAATCTCCACCCAAGCCATAAATCCCAATAAGACACCCCTTTTATTCCTCAACCTATATCTCACTGAATATGTGATGTTTTATAGTATGAGATGGGAATTTCCCTAATTAAATGACCTGAACCAGGAAGTAGAGTGTAGGAGAACATTAGACTTGCTCGGATGATCGATTCACATCTAATGACACTCCAAATGGCCTAGACTTGAAGGAATTTGATCCTTCGGGGATCTTGGTCCATTTGGTTTTTTCTTAGGGTTGCAAGAGTGGACGAGGATAAAAATCCCGAGTGTGTTAAGAAATTCTATAGCGGAATTTTTTTAAAATTTTAAAGCTTTTTGGGCCGCACGGTTAACCCACATGGTTTTCCAAACCCTATGGAAACCGTGCAGATGATTCAATCCCTAAGAGCCCCCTTTCATGGTTTACCCGCACGTTTTTCCAAACTGTGCACAAACTTTGTGGAAGCTTCTATCCTAAAATCTCCTCCATCAATGGTTTTCCTAGGGTGCCCACATGGTTAACACTAACTGTGCGCAGACTGTGTGGTTTTCCTAGGAAAAGTATTTCCCCCTTTTTCGTGTCTTGAACCCCTGGAACACCCTCAATCATCCTTAAGGAGTTTGTAAAGCTCTTTATTATCTAATATAAAGGGACTGAACTAAAACTTAAGTAAAACATGCCTTAAGATTAAATCCAGGAACTTAAAACCTCCCTACCTTATAAAGGCTCGTCCTCAAGCCGCTCTCCCGAGCATCATTGAGTTCCCAAATAAAAAAGATCGGGCCACTAGGCCCTTATATATGATTCTCACTCCAATGTTTCCTCCTCAATGGTCGCATAAACCTAAATCTCAGCATCCAAATCGTTTATCACGTGAGATGGGTCGGGGTGATCTATCAGAGTTGTGAAACATGGAAAACATTATGCATCCCACTATACTGTTGTAGAATATCCAATTGGTAAGCCACCAGTCTGATCCTCTCCGCAACCTAAAATGGACCCACATATCCTGGTGCCAACTACCCCTATTACCGAATTCGATAGTGACCCAACTGTGGAGACACACGAAGAAACACACTATCACCCATAATGAACTCAAGAGGTATATAATGCTAATCTATATATAAATTCTTCCTACTCTGAGCTGTTTCAAGGCGCTTTTGAATCAATTGAACCTTCTCCAACATCTCCTGCATAGGTCTCTGTCCCAACCACTCAGACTCTCTGATCTCCATCCAACATTATGGTGATCTACACGGTCTCCCATAAGGTGACTCAAAAGGTTCCATCTAAACTATAGCCTGAAAAATGGTGTTATACGCAACCTCAACAAGCGAAAATCCCATTTCCCATGAACCACTAAAATCTAGAGAACATGCTCTCAAAATTTATTCTAATACATGAATTGTACTATTTGACATCCCATGAGTCTGTGGGTGATAGGATGTACTCAAAAACACCTAGGTACCAAGTTCCTTCTATAGTTCTTTCCTGAAATGAGAGGTGAAACAAGGATCATGATCTGAAACTGTGGTTCTCAGCACACCATGCAACCACACTATTTCCCGAAGATAAAACTCCCCTAACTGGACGACTATAAAGAACTCCTAAATTGGAAAGAAATGGGCCACTTTGGTAATCCGATCTACCACCACCCAAATAGAATCTTTCTTTCGAGGCATCCTCGAACGTCACACTGCGAAGTCCATCACAATGTCATTCCACATCCACTATGGAATTGGCAATGTCCACAAAACACACTTGGGTGCTGATGTTCATCCTTCACCTTCTGACAGGTAAGGCATCACCCCACAAATATCACTGCTTCCTTCTTCATTCTGGGCCACCAAAACTATCTACAATGATCGTGGTAACTCTTATTCAAGCCCGGAGGAACTGCCCACTTTGATGTGTGGAACTCATGCATCAACTATTCCTGTACACATGCTGACACCAAAACAAGACCATGAACATAAGAAACTCCTTCAGTGCTTGAGGTCCAACTAGAAGGTGGCACCCCCACTTTTATGACTTTCCTTCATATCCAAAAATTCCAGATCTACCAACTGAATCTTTTTATCTCTTCTCAAGAACACAAAATCAAGTGTGATTGCTGCAAGGGTCATATTCACATGCCCCTCATATACCTCCAAATGCATCTCCATAAAAAGGTCATCATCACCCTATATGAACTGGATTCCAGAACTACGTGATTCTGAGTCTTCCATCTCAGACCATCAATGACATTGTTCCCTTTACCGATGCCTAAACCAATTCAAAATCAAGAGAATGTAGGTACATGACCCACCATCTATGTAAAAGATTCTAATCAAACTGAGATAATATGTATTTGATACTTTAATTGTTGGTAAACACCATAAAGAGTTCTCCAAAATAAAAATATCTCCGACACATTAAGGCATGAACCACATCAGCTAGCTCCAGGCCATGAGTAGGATAATTTCCTTCCTGTCTCCTCAACTTCCTTGGACCATAAGCTACGACCTAATCATCTTGCATCAACACTGCCCTAGGTTGAAAACTAGACGTATCGTAGAACAAGGGGTACCACTTACCAGATTTGGGTATGTTCAAACTAGGTGTGGTGGTCAACCACTTCTTTAGCTCCTGGAAAGCATACACACAAGCCTTGGACCAATTGACCTAACCCCCTTCTTGGATAGGCCAATGGGAAGTGCTGCCAAATTAGAGAAATTTCTAATAAACATTTAGTAATAACCCAGCAAACCCAATAAACTCTAAATATCAGTGACATCTTGGGTTGTTACCATGAAAACACAACCTATACCTTTTCTCGATCCACTGATATTCCTAAATCAAAAACGATATGTCCCAAAAATTGCACCTCATCAATCAAAAACATACATTTTGATAGCTTGGCGTAAATACTATTCTCTCTTAGTTTACTCAAGATGATGTCAAGATGTTTTCAATGATATTCATGAGTTCTGGAGTAAAACAAAATGTCATCAAAGACCACAACTAAAAACTAATCCAGATACGAGTGGAATATCTGGTTCATCAAGGCCATGAACAAAGATGGTGCATTGGTCAAACAAAACGGCATTACCAGGAATTCATTCAATCCGTACATGCTTCAGAAATCCAACCAAGGATAGTCAGAAAGTCTCGCCCTTAAATGATGGTATCCTAATCTCAAATCGATATTGGAAAACAGTAAGGCACCTTTGAGCTGATAAAAAGGTCATAAATTCTAGGAAGGGGGTATATATTCTTAACTATCATCTGGTTCAACATCATATAATCGAAGCATAGCCTCATTGATCCATCAAACATATTAGTAAACATCATAGGAGATCCCCAAGGTGATGTACCTGGGCATAAAAACCTCTTACGCTACAATTCCTCTAACTGAACCTTCAGTTCTTGGAGCACTACTGGCTCCATTCGGCAAGGGGGGATGGAAACTGGCTATGCTCTAGGAAACAATTCGATCATAAACCCAACATCTCTATTTGGTGGTAACCTTGAGAAGTCCTTAGGAAACAAATCCTTAATCTAGTCCAAACCCAAAGGGAAGGTTGGATGTCGTTTATCCCCATCATTTATCTGAAGTAATTACCCTAGGGCTATGATCTCCCCCATCTAATGGTGTAACGGCCCAGAACGACCCACTTGAGTATCCCAATCAACAAGAAGGACATGATTTCTCCCATTGGTATATTTGAATGTTAACTGATTTCAGTAATAGTCAATATAGGATTGATATAACACCAACCAATTCATTCCCAAGATTAGGTCAAAACCTGACAACTCTAGGACAAACTGATCCCATAGATAATGATACCCACCAACCTCCAATGCACAACCCTTACACTGCATGATGTCCTCAACTCACACCCCATGTGGTGCATCAAGCTACATTACCCCACACGCAGTCTCTATGGTTAATACCAACACAACTAAAAATTGATCAAAAAATAAAAGAATGTGTAGCACCTGTATCGAATAAAGCACTAGAAAATGTGGAGCTACAAGAATCGTACCTTGAACATTAGACGGTCCTACCTCACTACCATCAGGTGTATACTGGACTACAATGAGATGACCTACCCCTTTACCTTGGGCCCCAACCTATGTACCCTGCACTACACTTCTCTGTTGGATAGGGTGATCTCTCCCCATAGTCCCATGTCCACCACCCCTACCAGTACTGCCTATGGAGCTCTAACTTCCTGCCTGATATAGGGTAACTGACCACCTTCCAACACTTAGCATCTACCGCTTACCTCCATCACTCCTTGACTTTCATGGGTTCATGCATAATCTCTACACGTGGCCTAGACAGCTACACACTCAGCACTCAACTAGTTAACAGGGACATTGGTCACACTTGTGCCTCGGCCCGCCAAACTGAAAATAGAAGACCTGGCCACCACCTTGAGAAGCATACCACCACTTCTGACTGCTTTGTGTGTTTCACCCTTGCTGGAAGGTTCTAAAGTGGAACTTCCTACAATTAGAAGCCTCACCACTTTCTCACCTAGATGGCACCAAAATTTCACTACATAAAGCTCCCTTCAGGTTTACTTAAGTGATAACGACTTGATTGACCACTTAAACAAACCTTTTTAGAAGATATATATTCACCTGTGATCTAATCTCATGTCTCATCCCATATAGAAGCGTTTCTCTACTCCTACCTCACATCCCATCAACATCAGAACGAAACGTCTCAAATCAGTGAAATGGCTACATAGTCAATTGACAACATTGTCCCTTCAGTCAACCTCATAAAATCTGTAGCCTTCTCCTGCATCAAGATTTATGGAAATATGTTCTCAAGAAATTTATCATAAATATCATTCCACATCATCACATTTGCTTGCTCTATCTGAACCATAATATCCCACGAACATTTTTCTTTCCCCCTTAGCATATAGGTTTATAACTTGACTCGCTTATCGAGATGTGTCTCTAGATGGTCGAGAATAGTTTGGATGGACTCAATCTAAATCATTTATAATTCTATCCCACCCTCTCCAGTAATGGTCAGAGGGTGATGCAGTTGAAATTCCCTAGTCAGCTCAAACATGCTTGGTGCAACCTGCCCTAAGTCTCATTCCGTCATCTGCATAAAATGAAAAAATTTCTCATAGAACCACTCCTCCCTATCTCCTTGGACCACCATGTACTCATGATCAACTACTGGAGGATAATTCTCAGCAACATCCTCATTTCTCCCAACTGGAACACATCTTCAAGGTGTAATTTCTCTAACACGCCAAACATGAGCTTTAGAACACAACCATAAATATTTTATGAGAAGGAAAAGATATAGATAGGCTCTTAACTTGTAATGACCAAACCATTTTTCATACACTACCTAAAAGATCCCACCAGCAACCAGGTCTCTACCATCACCCATCTTCATAAGACTATGGTCAATACAATGTTTACTTATCAAGGTTACAAGACTTATCTTTTACTCCCAGGAAAACCATTTTCATATTCCAATTTTCCATTAAAACATGTTATTCAATTATTTCTTCATTATCAAGAACCATTTTCTAATTTCTACTTGAAATTTTCACATCCCCTCTTTACTCATTCATACCATCTTACTAGGCATAATTCATTACTTTTAAGAAAATATATGCATCATAATATTAATATCCCAAAAACCCATCCTGTGTGTGGGTCTATCATGATGCATGTCACTTTCTTACATAGGTGCCAATAATGATGCATGAATGCACAACCTCAAACCATTCTAGCCATGAGATAAATATCAGAAAATAATCAAATCACACATCAAGTGCCTCACCCAATGGTGAAATATCGTCAAATGAAACAACATAAAAATAGAACAAAAATCCCCCCAGGGTGACTTGGGTTTTCCCCCATACATAAGTTAACTACTCACAAGAACAATCTCATTACCAAGGCCCAACACATTCCTAATATTTTTTTATAATCCCCAAAAAATAAGAAGGAAGAAAGAACTCCTTTAATAACACATTATAACATCCCCTACCCGGGTTCCACTAAATCGGTGGCCTGAGTCGGCTAGTTACATGACCTCAAATGTGCCTCCTCATACACCAAAGGTTGCCGAATAGCAGTGAGGGTCCAATAGGTCATGTAGGGAGACTATACCCTCAATACAAGAGTACGTTCCAATATATAATAACTAAAATAGAGGAAACATTAGAGAAAAATACAAAAATGCATAATAACCGAATCTCAATACTGGGTACAATCATAAACAATAATAAATATACCATGTCATGCTACTGTGTCAAGTGAACAAAACCAAAATGAAAGATAACGGTAGAATCCCAAAAATGGTATGGACTCTAAGTTTGGAACCTCACCCACTCATGTCCCGGGTCCAACTCATCTCCCTAGAATAGGCCCCTTGCCCTTGTCTTGACCTGCAAGCATGATGTCTGCTCAGGTACCCAATGGAAGCCCGAGGAGGGTGTGAGTATTACTCAGTAGGCCACCACCAATAGTTTCTACAAAATATCCATCCAGGAAGATAGTGGATGAAAATGATAAATAAAGTAAATTTTAGGTATATAGTTCAATATGTCATTCTAAACTATGGTCATTTAATTTATAGTGCTAATGAATTTGGGTTCACTACATAGGAATTTCATTATTCAATCTCACCTTTTTATGTGTTCAAAGGATTAGGCATATTTAGTGTTCTCGTGCATATGGAAATACAATCTAGCCCCACTACTGGAAAAGGGATCTTTCCCAACAGTTGTGTACCAACGGTTCTTTGAACCGTTGGAATATCATGTCTTTCCCAACGGTTTCTATAAACCGTTGGGAAAAACCCCTCAATGCATAGTTTTCCCAACGGTTGTATGAAACCGTTGGGAAAGATAGGTTTTTCCCAACGGTTCTTAAGAACCGTTGGGAAAAGTGGTGAAGGACCCTTGTTGTCCCAACGGTTATATGGAAACCGTTGGGAAAGATAGGTTTTTCCCAACGGTTTATTAGAACCGTTGGGAAAAGTGGTGAAGAAACCGTTCCCAATGGTTATTAAAAACCGTTGGGAAAAAAATCTCCAAATACCAAATCGAGCCAGCGGCCTCCCCACATTACAGAAGCACTCACCTTGTGTCCTCCTGGAGCGATTTCTTGCAGAAGGACCTCCCAATCCCCACATCGTCCATCAGATCAGCACCTACTAGGTTAGACTCCTATATTTTATCAACGATATAGTTCCAGCTCTTATAAATCATATACTTCTATTCTTGATTTTTTTATTCCCAATTATTAGGGTTTTTGTAAAAATTTATGATTGTTTCATGGTGGTCATGTGCACCACTATAGGTACATTGATTCACTAATTTATTTTGGTATTTCTATAAAATTCGAATACAATTTATTAATGTATCAATGTTGGGTGTTAACATGAAATTAAAGTTCTTGATTTTTGTTGAACACCTTATTTATGGTATGGGGTAAGATTATTGAAAGTGTAAACAAATACTTATATAGAATTTCCTTGTAAAACCTGATGGTTTAATTCTAGTTAAATGGAATCATAATTTTTTATGTTATTAATATTTAGTAATTGGTGAGGTGAATCATATATGTATATGAAAAATAGATCAAGATCATTTAGTATTGGATAGAATTATTCCCTAGTAATGTGAGACCCTTATGTTGTTGGGTGAGTATGGAGTAGTGAGATATATTGCTTGTTACTTACCTTTTTTCAATTCTATGAGCTAATGATGGCATGCACTAATTTTTTGAGATCTTTCAATGTTTTTATGGTTTTGATAGTGATCCATGATGTGTATCCTAGTTTGTAAGATCCTGTTGGGTATTAGACCCTAGATTGGGTGAATTTGTATGCGGTAGGGTGCTTTCTAGGATGGGTTGTAGTGATGTGATGGTAACTTATGAGAGGGGTGGGTCTTACTAATGTGGATTCATTCTATATCATAAGCATGTAAATATAATTTGTATTATGATAACTAAATGTGAATGATGTGTGATCAAATATTGTCTTATCCTGGAGAATTCCTTGTGATATATTGATATGGTGGCATGAGTGATGATGCATGTGGTGACATGACCAACATACATGTGTTTCATGGTTAGTGATCAATTAGGATAATGATCCTATGATCATTGGGATGTGACTCTCAATGATTCAAGAAGATTTATTAATATGATAACATTAGGGTGTGTTCCTATTTGGTTTTGTCATTCGGTCAGTTTGGACCCCCCACGCGCGTTTATCAAGCGCGCGCAACGCTTAAAGAACGCATAATGAGACCTCCCGCGCAGACCGCACGTCCGATTGACGTTCCGTCTGTGTGTGCACGTCGCGAATAATAATGGGATTGTTGTCCTGTGATTTCAGGTCAATCTGATGTCGTCCGCTATGAGTTTGAACGTTAGACGCCCATTTTGGCCGTTTATGACACCAGAACGGCGTTCCCGGTCACCGCGGGCACACGGCACGTCCGATTGACGTGCCTTCTGCTCGCCCACATCACAATTCACTCAACCTTTGATGTCGTCAGATTTCACGCCATTCAGAATTCATTCGGCCAGTTTGGACCCCCCCACGCGCGTTTCTCAAGCGCGCGCAACGCTTAAAGAACGCATAATGAGCCCTACCGCGCAGACCGCATGTCTGATTGATGTGCCTTCTGTGCGTGCACGTCGCGAATAATAATGGTATTGTTGTCCTGTAATTTCAGGGCAATCCGATGTCGTCCTCTATGAGTTTTACCGTTAGACGCCCGTTTTGGCCGTTTATGACACCAGAACGGTGTTCCCGGTCACCGCGGGCACACGACACATCTGATTGATGTTTCGTCTGCTCGACCACATCACAATTCACTCACCCTTTGATGTAGTCCGATTTCAGGCCATTCAGACTTCTTTCGCCCAGTTTGGACCCCCCACGCGCTTTTATCAAGCGCGCGCAACGCTAAAAGAACGCATAATGAGTCCTCCCGCGCAGACCGCACGTCTGATTGACGTGCCGTCTACGCGTGCACGTCGCAAATAATAATGGGATTTTTGTCCTGTGATTTCAGGTCAATCCGATGTCGTCCGCTATGAGTTTGACCATTAGACGCCCGTTTTGGCCGTTTTTGACACCAGAACGGCGTTCCCGGTCACCGCGGGCACACGGCACGTCCGATTGACGTGCCGTCTACTCGACCACATCACAATTAACTCACCCTTTGATGTCGTCCGATTTCAGGCCATTCGGACATCGTTCGTCCAGTTTGGACCCCCCCACCCCCACGCGCGTTTATCAAGCGCGCGCAACGCTTAAAGAACGCATAATGAGCCCTCCCATGCAGAACACACGTCCGATTGATGTGTCGTCTGTGCGTGCACGTCGAGAATAATAATGGGATTGTTGCCCTGTGATTTCGGGTCAATCTGTTGTCGTTCGCTATGAGTTTGACCGTTAGACGCCTATTTTGGCCGTTTATGACACCAGAACGGCGTTCCCGGTCACCGCGGGCACACGGCACGTCCGATTGACATGCCCTCTGCTCGACCACATCACAATTTACTCACCCTTTGATGTCGTCCGATTTCAGGCCATTCGGACATCGTTCGGCCAGTTTGGACCCCCCACGCGCGTTTATCAAGCACGCGCAACGCTTAAAGAACGCATAATGAGCCCTACCGCACATCTGATTGACATGTCGTCTGCGCGTGCACGTCACGAATAATAATTGGATTGTTGTAATGTGATATCAGGTCATTCTGATGTCGTCCACTATGATTTTGACCATTAGACGCCCGTTTTGGCCCTTTATGACACCAGAACGGCGTTCCCGGTCACCGCGGGAACACGGCACGTCTGATTGACGTGCCGTCTGCTCGACCACATCACAATTAATTTACCCTTTGATGTCGTCCGATTTAAGGCCATTCGGACTTCGTTCGGCCAGTTTGGACCCCCCCCCCCCCCCACGCGTTTATCAAGCGCGCGCAACGCTTAAAGAACACATAATGAGCCCTCCCGTGCAGACCGCACGTCCGATTGATGTGCTGTCTGTGCGTGCATGTCGAGAATAATAATGGGATTGTTGTCCTGTGATTTCAGGTCAATCTGTTGTCGTCTGCTATGAGTTTGACCGTTAGACGCCTGTTTTGGCCGTTTATGACACCAGAACGGCGTTCCCGGTCACCGCGGGTACACGGCACGTCCGATTGACATGCCCTCTGCTCGACCACATCACAATTTACTCACCCTTTGATGTCGTCGGATTTCAGGTCATTCGGACATCGTTCGGCCAGTTTGGACCCCCCCACGCGCGTTTATCAAGCGCGCGCAACGCTTAAAGAACGCATAATGAGCCCTACTGCACAGACCGCACATCCGATTGACGTGTCGTCTACGCGTACACGTCACTAATAATAATTAGAATGTTTCACGGTGCTTTCAGCTCAATCTGAGGTTGTCCGCTATGAATTTGCCCGTTGGACGCCCGTTTTGGCCGTTTATAACACCAGAACTGCGTTGTCGGTCACCGCGGGCACACGGTACGTCCGACTAACGTTACGTCTGCTCGACCACTTTATAAATCACTCACCCGTATTTATCGTCTGATTTCAGGTCATTCTGACATCGTTAGGCCCGTTTGGACCCCCCTAACGCGCATTTACGAAGCGCGCGCATCACTTAAAACACGAATATTGAGACGTACCGCGCAAACCACACGTCTGATTGATGTGAGGTCTGCGCGTACACATAACAAATAATAATTAGAATATTGCACGGTGGTTTCAGGTGAATTTAAAGTTGTCTTCTATGAATTTGACCGTTTGACGCCCGTTTTGGCCGTTTATGACACCCGAACTGCGTTCTCGGTCACCGCGGGCACAGGGCACGTCCGATTGACGTGACGTCTGCTCGACCACTTCAGAAATCAATCACCCGTATTTTTCATCTGATTTCAGGCCATTCCGAAATCGTTTGGCCCATTTGGACCCCCCTCACGCGCGTTTACGAAGCGCGCACATCACATAAAACATGAATATTGAGTCGTACCGTGCAAACCGCACGTCCAATTGACGTGCCGTCTACGCGTACACGTCACTAATAATAATTATAATGTTGCACGGTGGTTTCAGCTCAATCCGAGGTCGTCTCCTATGAATTTGACGGTTGGAAGCCCGTTTTGGCCGTTTTTGACACCAGAACTACGTTGTCGGTCACCGCGGGCACACGACACGTCCGATTGACGTGCCGTCTGCTCGACCACTTCATAAATCACTCACCCGTATTTTTTGTCTGATTTCAGGCCATTCTGACTTCGTTCGGCCTGTTTGGACCCCCTCGCGCGCGTTTACGAAGCACGCTCATCACTTAATACACGAATATTGAGCCGTACCGCGCAAACCGCACGTCCGATTGACGTGACCTATGCGCGTACACATCACGAATAATAATTAGAATGTCTCACGGTGGTTTCAGCTCAATCCGAAGACGCGGTGTGGCCGACACCACTCAAAGTGTCCGTCTTTTGTTTCAAAAGGACGTCATTTTAAGTGAAAAACATCAACTGCCATATGGAAAACCGACCAAACGCATTCTGAATCTGTTGATAATTTATCCCAACAATCCATGGGTCATATGTGACGTGTACGAGCCAACCTGGGAAGAATCCAAGTCGCGGTGTGGCCGGGATAAGTCTAAGTGGCTCTCTCTTGTTTAAAATGGACACCATTTTAAGTACATACGGAAAAATGACCAAACGGATTCGGTTTCCATTGAAAATTTATGAGAACGATCCATGGGAAATATGTGACGTGTACGAATCAACCCCACCACAATCAGAGACGCGGTGTGGCCGACACCACTCAAAGTGTCGGTCTTTTGTTTCAAAAAGACGTCATTTTAAGTGAAAAGCATCAAGTGACATACGAAAAACCGACCAAAGGCATTCGGACTGTGTCGATACTTTAGCACAAGGATCCATGGGTCGTATGTGACGTGTACGAGTCAATCCCGCCTCAATCCGAGGAGCGGTGTGGCCGACACCGTTCTAACTGTGTCTCTTTTGTTTAAAATGGACAGGATTATAAGTGAAAAGAACAACTGACATATGCAAAACTGACCAAATGCATTCCGAATCTGTTGATAATTTATCACAATGATCCATCGGTCATATGTGACCTGTACGAGCCAACCCGGGCTCAATCCGAGTTGCGGTGTGGCCGAGATCAGTCTAAGTGGCTCTCTTTTGTTTAAAATGGACATCATTTTAAGTACATACGGAAAACCAACCAAACGCATTCGGTTTCCATTGAAACTTTAGGAGAACGATCCATGGGTCCTATGTGACATGTACGAATCATCCCCGCCTCAATCCGACATGCGGTGCGGCTGACACCACTCAAAGTGTCCGTCTTTTGTTTCAAAAGGACATCATTTTAAGTGAAAAGCATCAACTGACATAAGCCAAACTGATCAAAAACCTACGAGTTCTGTTAAAACTTTAGTAAAATGATCCATGGGTCATATGTGACGTGTACGGGTCAACCCCTCCACAAACCGAGCCACGATGTGGCCGATACCACTCAAACTCTCTCTCTCTTTTGTTCAAAATGGACTAAATTGTAAGTGAAATCAACAACTGACATACGGGAAACGGACCAAACGCCTTAGGATTATATTGAAACATTAGTAAAACAATCCATTGGTCATATGTGACGTGTATGAGTCAACTCTACCTCAATATGAGGCACCTTGGGGCCGGGACCATCCAAACTGCCTCTCTTTTGTTAAAAATGGACAATAGTTTACGTACATACGCCAAACCGATCAAACGGATTCTGATTGTGTTTTAACTTTATGAAAATGATACCTGGCTCATATGTGATGTGTACGAGTAAACCCCGTCTCAATCCGAGGCCCGGTGTGGCCGACACAACTCAAAGTGTCTCTCTTTTTTTAAAATGTATTTAATTTTAAGTGAAAACAACAACTAACATACGAGAAACCGACCAAACGCCTATTAATTATGTCTAAACTTTAGGAAAACAATCCATGTGGCATATGTGACGTGTACAAGTCAACCCTGCCAAAAACGGAGCCACGGTGTGGCCAGGACTACTCAAAATGTATCTCTTTTGTTAAAAATGGACTAAATTGTAAGTGAAATCAACAACTGACATATGGGAAACGGACCAAACTCCTTCAGATTCTATCAAAACATTAGGACAATGATCCATGGGTCATATGTGATGTTTACAAGTCAATATCGCCTCAATCTGAGCTGCGGTGTGGCCGGAACTACTCAAACTATCTCTCTTTTGTTTAAAATGGACATAATTTTAAGTGAAAACAACAACTGACATACGCCAAACCAACCAAACGACTTCTAATTCTATTAAAATGTTACTAAAATGATCCATAGATCAAATTTGACGTGTACGAGTCAACTCTGCCACAATCTGATCCGCGGTGTGACCGGGACCACTCAAACTGTCTCTCTTTTGTTCAAAATGGACTAAATTGTAAGTGAAATCAACAACTGACATACGGGAAACTGACCAAACACCTTTGGATTCTATTTATATTTTTGGAAAACGATCCATGGGTCATATTTGATGTGTACGAGTCAACCCCAACTCAATCTGAGGCACCGTGGGGCCGGGACCACCCAAACTACCTCTCTTTTGTTCCAAAGGGACAATATTTTATGTACATACGCCAAACCGATCAAACAGATTATGATTGTGTTTAAACTTTAGGACAATGATTCATGCCTCATATGTGACGTGTATGAGTCAACCCCGCCTCAATCCGATGCCCGGTGTGGCCGACACCACTGAAAGTGGCTCTTTTTTTAAAAATGTACTTAAATTTAAGTGAAAACAAAAATTGACATACAGAAAACTGACCAAATGCCAACGGATTCTGTATAAACTTTAGGAAAACAATTCATGGGTCATATGTGATGTTTACGAGTCAACCCCGCCTCAATCCGAGCCACGGTGTGGCTGGGACCACTAAAACATTCTCTCTTTTGTTGAAAATGGACTAAATTGTAAGTGAAATCAACAACTGTCATACGGGAAACCAACCAAACGCCTTCGTAATCTATTTACACTTTAGTAAAACAATCCATGGGTCATATTTGATGTGTAAGAGTCAATACCACCTCAATCCGAGGCATGGTGAGGCCGACACCACCCGAACCGTCTCTCATATGTTAAAAATGGACAACATTTTACATACATACGCCAAAATGATCAAACAAATTCTGATTGTGTTGAAACCTTAGGATAACAATCCATGGCTCATATGTGACATGAACAAGTCAACCCCGCCTCAATCCGAGGTCCGTTGGGGCCGACACCACTCCAAGTGTCTCTCTTTTGTTTAAAATGGACATAACTTTAAGTGAAAACAACTGTTGACAAACGCCAAACCAACCAAACGCATTAGGATTCTATTGAAACTTTAGAAAAACGATCCATGGGTCATATTTGACTTTTACGAATCAAACCTACCTCAATCCAAGCCACGGTGTGGCCAGGGCCACTCAAATTGTCTCTCTTTTCTTGAAAAGGGACTAAATTGTAAGTGATATCAACAACTGACATATGGGAAACAGACCAAATACCTTCTAATTCTTTTGACACTTTAGTAAAACAATCCATGGGTCATATGTGACATGTACGAGTCAATCCCACCTCAATACGAGTCACCGTGGGGCGGGGACCACCAAAACTACCTCTCATTTGTTCAAAATGGATTAATATTTTACGTACATATGCCAAACCGATCAAACGGATTTTGATTGTGTTGAAACTTAAGGACAATGATCCATGGATCATATTTGATATGTACCAGTCAACCCAGCCTCAATTTGAGGCATGGTGTGGCACTTACTGAGTTACAAGTGATGAGACTCCTATGAAAATACCTTTTCACTATATATTATAAAAGTGGTTGTCGTATGAAGATTGAAATGGGTGTAATTAATAATTGACTTATTGAAACTCTGATTCAACTATACTGGATGATTTTTGTCATATGAGGATTCAAATGGGGAATTATTCACCATGACTCTATTCAAAGAGGTGGTGTTCTTTTTTGTTGTTTTAAGTGTGTCAGTGTTTTTGTCATATGAAGATTCAAATGGGGAATTATTCAGCATGACTCTATTCAAAGAGGTGGTGTTTTTTTCAGTGTTGTTTTTTATGCAGGTGTATGCATTGGAGGGGCCACTGGAGGGGCTTCTGACAATTCTGAAAATACTGAATACCAACGGTTGTAAACCGTTGGTATACTTTTCCATACTTAAACATATGCCAACGGTTTCAATGAAACCGTTGGGAAAAAATCTATACCAACGGTTGTAAACCGTTGGTATAAGATCAAAGCCATTGAATTCCCAACGGTTTCCATGAAAGTGTTGGGAAAAATTCTATACCAACGATTTACAACCGTTGGTATAAAATAAAAACCATTGAATTCCCAAAGGTTTGATGAAAACCGTTGGGAAAAATATTATACCAACGGTTGTGAACCGTTGGTATAAGATGAGAATAATAGTATTCCCAACGGTTCTAAACCGTTGGGTAAACCTATACCAACGGTTCAGCAAGAACCGTTGGCAAATCCACACCTACAGTGGGCTACCCCAACGGTTTACTTCAAACCGTTGGTATATATCTTTCCCCACGCCTTACTTCCCTACGGTTTGGACAACCGTTGGTATAGAATATACCAACGGTTCTCCAGCCTATACCAACGGTTCTAAACCGTTGGTATATCCTTTATTTCTAGTAGTGCCCTATCTCACTAGGCATCACAATATAGAAATTCCCAATATCCCCACCTCAAAGCCACTATCTAGGAGGAATGAAACCATTAGGGGAATAGAACTTTGTCCCCTTACCTTTTCAGTGAATTTAGGGGAAGAGCTAGAACTTTGGTCCATCTCGACCTGTGGGCATAGAACCTCAAGTCAATACCCCACTAAGACATGCCATGTGCACATGCTTATTTATCATTCCCCAAAAAACATAGTATCACAACATCATATCCAAAAAAATATTAAACTATAAAAACAATATCAATAAATAAGAATTTTCATTTTTCCTCAATCAATTAACACTTTCATTGTTCATATTAATTAAACCCTGTATCCCCATTCCCATTTTCCATTCCTATCTAACTAAGCATATTCATGTCTAAATATTATCCCTATCATTTTACCATTTATCCATTTGACACTTTTTCATGACAACCAAACAACCTATTGGGTAATTACATGACCTAGGTGTATTACTAGACACCAATTGTAATTACTTTAATCATTTTAAAAAATAAATCAAGGGATTTATGTTCTTACACAATGGCCTACACATACATAGCTAACTCTAATTCTGGGGAAATATCAGCACGCCCCTCAGGTGACCCTAATTTGGTCGAGTAATCCTACTTTCATCCCATGGGGATCTATTGGGGTTCAATTAACCATTTAGACACTAATACATCACATCATGTCAAAGGCACCGAGAACTCTTAAATAGTGGTCAAGAATAAAAACCCCACATGCTAAAATCTACACAAAATCCAAGGGATGTAAATTGTAGACCACCTACCTTGAATCTGTTGGTGAACACAGTCCCAACCTATGCCATAGATCCCAATCCCACACCCCTTTCAAGCCTAAACCTAGATCTCACAAAAAATTATAGGTTTGAGAGCTTCAGATTTAAATCGCCAAAAATACTAGACCGAAACCGGAATGGAGATAGAAAGAGAAGATTAGACTCACTTTGATCTTCGATTCGCATCCAACGACACTCCAAATGGCCAAGATTTAATGGATTTTGATCATTGTAGGCTCTTTGTCCCATTTGGTTCGTTGTTAGGGTTGAAAGAGATGAGGAGGAAATCCTGAGTGGGTTATAAAATCCCAAAGTGGAATTTTTTTAAATTTTTTATGGTTCCTGGCCCGCATGGTTTACCCACACATTTTGCCAAACCGTGTGCAAATTACGAAGATTATTCTGCCCCAAAGATCCCCCTCACTGGGTTTAATTACACAATTTTCCAAAACTGTGCACAAACTGTGTGGAGGCTAAATTCAAAAAATCATCCCCGTGCACGGTTTATCTGGGTTACCTACACATTTAGCACTAACCATTCGTAGACCGTGCAACTATCCCTGAAAACTCATTTTCCCCCTTTTCGTGTCCCTAATTCCCAGAACACCCCCAAGAATCCTTTCAGACATTGGAAAGAGCTTAATTAACTAAAATAAATAGATTAAAATAAAACATAAAATAAAACATAGCTTACATAAATATCCAGGATCATACATTTCTATTTCTATTAATTTGTTTATAAAGAATATTCTTGTATTTTTTTGAATGATGTAATATTTACCAAAGGAATGAGCTAATTTTTTTAGCATATAATACATGAATTAATTTTCACACCATCATTTATTCCCTTAAATATGAAGCTTCCATTATAGGATTCAATGATTATTTTCTAATTAAATGTTTTTTGAAATATTCAATATAATTTTATGATCTAAATAAGTGATTTTAAAATGACAAGTCAATTTTACTTACAATATTTATAGTGATCATTCAATGGAATTTTAATTTATGAAAACATTTATTAATGTTAGTTATGTATTAAATAGAATTATGGTCTAGTGGAATTTCGATTATTAATTCCCCAAATGGTTTATGATTTTAAAGTTGATATATTAATTAAATATATTTTCTTTACCCTAATTTAAAATAAAATTAATGCTAAATTATTTGATGATATTTTGGTATAAATATGAATTTATTATGATTATAATACATCTGGATCTATTATAGCCACAAAATTCATTAGGTAATTACTAATATTTTATTTACTCTGAGGATACATGGGTGGTTATCACAATCCCAAAAGAGGGTACATATGTGGTTAGCCTAAATCTATAGTATTTATAGGGGTGGTTACCCAAACATTAACATGTGGTGAATATATTTTTGGGTAGCATAGAAATATGAATTCTATGATTTTGATTATACCACACATTTTATGAATCTCTCAATGAAATGTTCTAATTATTATGATATAATCTCATGGATTTTGAATATGGATGATTTTATGATTCATTTATTATGATCATCAAAAGTCATATTCCATGATTATGATATATAAACTACTAGGTATAATTTTAACATGAAAAACTCATGTTATCATGCTCTTATGTTTTGTTAACATATGTTCCTTGATAGATATCTCTGATATTTTCCCTTACTGGCCATTTTTGTTGAATCTTTATTATGTTTCCTTTCCATAGTCTATAAATTCCAATATTTTATCGCTTATTTCTAAGAATTAAACTATGTTGTAAGAGTATTGTGGGTGATGTTGTAGAAATTTCATGAAATAATCTAATTACATATATAGTTATCAAAGAAAATAAACCTCTACAATTCTTGGGAATGTGTTTTTATAGGACTTATTAAATATTATTATAAAAGGATTTAATTGTTTTTGTATATAGAGTTTAGATCCCCACAATATGTGAAATTAATCAACTATAGACTTACCTAATATTAAATGGAGAGTTTAAAATGGTTTTTAAATTTAATATATTGTAATGATGTTTATATTATCTTGATTAATTAATTATTTGATATTAATTTTTTTTAATAATTAACAATGATATGAAATTTTTAAATGTTATATCAGATTGATATAATATTATTTTCAGATTGATTCCTTTATAAGTAATGATTTATTTATTTAAAATTCATAATAAATATTATTTTTGAGATACTATGAAGAATGAAAAATATATTTAGTATTGAATTATGGGGATCTTTTACTATTTATTTTAATTAAGATATATAAGTTATATATTTTGACCAGATTTGAAATAAAATTTTATAAAAAGATAAAATTGAGAAAAACCTAGATTTGAAATCATTCAGGAGATTTTTTTTATAATATTTTCTATAGTTTTGTTTTTTATATAAATTTTTAATCACATAAATGATGATAAAGGTATTGATAGAGATTGAAGAAAAAGAAACCAAAGAAATAAAAAAATATAATGGTACAACAAAATGCAATTGAATTTAAAGACAATAGTTTTCTATTTTTCATCACTTAATTAAAATAATATTATTTTTTGAGAACATATACATGATATTAATTATTTCTTGGATCTAAAGGGAAACACTAATTTTTCATTTAGTGTATTTTTGATACATTTTTTCTTCGAATAGGATTGTTTCTTGACTTAATTAATTACACACTTCTTAAAATATATTGTGTAGAGAAAATAAGAGGTACTGATCATTGGTCTCAAATATGAATCTTATAAGAACCTTGTGAAGAAAATAGTGAGTTAGTTATTAATATAAAACATGCCCATTTTTTGTCTACAATAATAATATTTCTTTTATTGGTTGAATGATAAAAAATATTTATGTTTTTAGTTTTTATTTTTTGTTTTTATTTTTGTACTATTTGAATTTTAGTCCATTTTTTATTCCTCTTAATAGTAGAAAATAGATATTTAATGGAATTTTTAGAACTAGGTGATACCATGAATCTCTCCCTCGAAGAGAGTTTGGTTTATTTCCTATAATAAACACATCATTCATACATTGTTTGATCATTATCTACATCATGGAAGATCCATTATTCATTAAGTTAGATAGAAATGAAGGATAATAAATCATAGTGTACCACTACAATGAGATGTAGGATTGATATCATAGAATATTGTCTCCTTCTATAAGATGATGATTAATTATCAATCCTTAACAGAGGTTATGGTATTGGATATAACATGAGAAATATCAGTGATGAAGTGAAATAGTGTTGATGTCTTTAATAATAAAATATTTTCAATCACAGGTATTCTATAATATTTTTTGTTCTCTGTTGAAAAATGTTTTCTCAAAACCACCACCCTATCTAGTGATATACTGATAATAAAAACTATAAGGGTATATGACATGGATCCTAATTAGTGATTAAAAAAGTGTATAATGTGAATGTTTTATGAATCTATACAGTTTATAAAAAAAGTCACTATATTCTCTTGAATCTTTTAGTTTAAAATAATTTTTAATCAATTTAATTCCTATAATATTTATAAAAATATTAATATGAATTTATATTATATTTTACAAATAACATTGAAAGATTATTTCTTTGAATGGAGGTGTTTTACAGTCATATACGGTTAATTTTGAGGTGTTTGGAAGTGACTAGAATTATCAAGAGAAGTGATTTTTCTCCCTGTAGCTAAACTTATAAGAAATATTATAGAATATATAAAGGTCATATAACTCTAATGAAATGTATTTAACATGTTCCTACTGCTTGATAACATCTAGAGTACTATAAAATCTGGATTCACCTAAATATTTAAACATAAATCTACAAATTTTTTTGTTATATGTTTGACAAATAGGATTGAAATCATGGGAAAAAATTAATTTTCAATAAATACCTTGTAATATATATTATATAAATGATATAAAATGAGTTTCTGATAACATTTTTGATTATACACAACGTTTTTTTAAATATATTTACAAAACAAATCATCAATAAAACTTCTAAGAAATTCACAAAAGATGAGAGAAGAGTTTTTTCATGTGAGGTTCCAATTTAATAAGTGAAGATAAAGTGGATACCCCAAATATAAAGAAACTATATTTCACTATTAAAGAAGATATGTGTTCATGTGATGTTTAATATCATAAGTGTAAGATATATCCTCCAATTATAAGCATGATAATAAAAGGATATAAATAAATTCATTATTTAAGTGAAAGAATAAACTTGATAAATCTTGAGATGGATGTTTTTTAAAATAAATGAATACTTTTCACATATGATATTATTGAAATTAAAGATAAAGTGGAAGTATTTTTAAATCCATTATTAAGATTAACCATGAGTGATTTTAATAACAATATATCAATCTTTGTATTTAGTGACGAGTTATGTTCAAATTTAATTATAGGTTACTATATAAATTTAGTGTTATGTAAAAGGAATTATGTAGATGTTAAACAGAATATGATGGATGAAATTTAAATACGGCATATTTTTTGGATATATTTTTATTTTTTGGTAGATAAATCGATTTCTTGGAGAAATATAAATTATAATATTGCTTTTTCTTATTTCTAAAAAAAGATATACATATAATTGATCTTCCAAATTCAAGTTAAATGATATCAAATAATTATTTTAATAATATAATTTAAACATTTTCTTAAAGAATGTAATGTGAAAATTTTTCTACTAGGTTCCTAATATATTTCTAGGTGTAACCAACGAAATTATAATGGTTCCAAATCTTAATTTAAAAAACATTAACAAATATTTTTATATAGTACTAATGGAAACATATATTTATACAAAATTTATTTGGGGTTAACAGTGTGAGTTCTAGAGTTTGTTTTTATAAAAAACAGGAAACCTAAAACCACTTAACAAAATAGGTAATATTACATTTATATGTTAAAAGTGAATTTATACCTAAATTTTATATCATTTAGGGTGTGTATTTATCCTTCACTGTTGTTTTTCTCTATTTATGATGCCCATGTGAGAGTACACCACCACATATGGTGTGAATCATTGAATAATAAAACAATAATTCTCCTATTATAATTCCTCCAATGGTTTTTACGATTAGATATTGATCATGATTATAAGAGGAATAGAGATAGAGAGATAAGGAACACACACAACATATGATAATTTATAAGGTTTACTTACTCTTTTTATTAAGTGCCTTATCCTAGGAGAATAATTTCTATGATAAAATTTTTAATTCCCTTTTCATATAATAAAAATTATAAATAAATTATAAGTAATAAGGTCTTGAACACAAAGAAAAATAAATAAATAGTGTAATCACCCAATTGACCAATCTCCATATACTGGCCTCAAGTGGATCCAAATTTAGACCCAAATTACAACATTATTATCTCCTATAACCCTAAAACAATATCCATATAATGGGTATCCATTGATCTCAATGTTTTATCTCCTTTTCATCACCAACTTTAAAAAAATAAATCCCATAATTTATTTTAAAACATACAGAACCAAAGCATAGAGACATCCAAAATTCTTGTTGTAATGCTAATATTAGTGGGATCCAATATTTAGGGCTATAAAACCACAAAATATTTCCATATATTTCTCACCAATTTTCAATCTCATTTATAACATGAGATCCATATTTTCCTTTAAAGTCTATATTTTTTTCTATAGATCTATCTTGGTTAATCTCAAACTGGTCATCATAATTTTTATATCATTCATCATCTCCCTCTGGTATATATTCAATATATGACATTTCTATCCAGGACATTCTCATGTTCAAAACTAATCTAAAATTGATCACTCCAGTTTATATTCAATTAAATTCATGGAACATCTATATTCTATAATTGTACAATTGGATGCACTTTCCTTTGAGGTTTCAACATAAATATTTAGAACAATAGCCAGCTATAACATGAGACTTTTTTCTTTCATCCATATAAAAGATAGATATTTGAAAACCCCAATTTTTCTTCCCATATTCTACAATTACACTTTCATGAATTGAATCCTTATTTTATAGGTCCTTCACTCATCAATAGAATATAAATTGATACTAAAACAAGCATGAATCTTATAATACATCAAAAACTATCTTTTAGTTATTAGAATATGAATTTTAATAGAGAAAAATGGAATGTATGAGAAAAACATTGGATTTCACTCATTCAATTGAATCAAAACTTTATCTAAAAAGAATACAAATCATTTGTGAGTATGTTTTCAATAAAGGATACATAAATTGAATTCAGAAACATAAAGAATTAATTTTCTCAAAAAAGAATTGACAAAATGAAAATGATGATAATGTAATCTAAAACACACACCATATTTTAGATTAATGTTATTGAGAGTTCTCCGATGACTCGGTGTAAATAACATTATTATATTGATCAAGTATCCACTGAGTTCATCTCACAGATCCAACCTTTTTGTTCACTTCATGATGGGATTACTGAATCTCTAAATTTATTAATCGCCTAAAGGGATATTTAATCTCCTCTTATGTATTTTTTTGGAACATTTGAATCAATGTATGTTTTCACCAACAAATCACATATACTAACTCATAAGGTACCCTCTTTAAGGGATAGAAATTTTACCTTCTCCATTTTTGGTCACATATAAATAACAACTGAAGACACTCCCAGTCTTTAGAATATCTCATTTTTTATTCTACTCTTTCCTGATATATAAAAAAGAATAATATAAAATAAATTAGAAACCATACATATATTTTGGGAGGGAATGAACCCTAAATAATACCCTCAAATTATAAAATGAATTATTAGTTAGGGTATTTTTCAATATATCCAAAACTTTATCCTTAGTTGAAAAATATTTGAATGAATGATCACTACACCCCATATTCTTCTTGATAAAGTGTTACTGGATATGAATATAATTAATCATAGAATATTTTTCTAGATTCCTTGAAATATGGAATTAATTTTTATTATCACCCTTAATCACTAATGAGTATTATAATCCTCCCTCATGATTTCAATATTTCACATCATTCAAATCATTTTGGGTATGGATTGTGATTCTGGAACATGGTAAACTTATATTGACTGTAGAGATACTAAATTTTTTCAATTCGGGTTCCATGAAATTTTCATTCCACCATTAAATATTGATATTCTAAAAGTAGGCTTCTAAACAATAACATATCCTGACTAAAAAACTTATGTATAGATATAATCACGAAAGGATGTAATTTTTTCATAACTCAATCCATAACCAGGAGTTCATTTCATGTAGCACAAGATCCATTTCTACACTATAAGGTATGACCCTTTAGTATTCGTTAGGAATCACATACATCATATAAAAAATTCACTATATATTCAAGAATTCATCAAGTAGAATAGGTTATCAATAATCCTTTGAAACTCTATTTAGTACACATGACTTCCTTCACTACTGTTGGAAAACATGTTACCATGTTTTATATGAGTAGATACAAATATTGATTATTCCATTTCAAACATCAAAAAAATAGTATATGAATACATCTATTTTTAAGGAAAAATATAATCTAATGTGTTAACAATTCCATAAATATTTATGAATTATATCTTAAAATGTTTCTTTATATGGGTAGAAAATTACTGAAAAGTATCTTCCTTGTTTTCAAGAATTTTTTTTCACAAACATACAAAATCAAAATAAATTGTTTTTCTTCATATATATAAATTACAATCCATATTTATTTTCATGAAATCAATAATTTTCCAGATACTGTATAACATTGAATTCCATGGTTGTATCACTTTTTTTTGTATAGATAACAAACAACAAATATTGTCGTTAATTTACCCTTATAGTTTTTAATGCATACCTCTTCCTGATGTTGACTTTTTAGAAATGAGAAATTATCATTGATTTCAAAAACATTAAAATTATTTTGAGCATAAATTATTAGAAATATTAAAATCATTTCAAGACTCATGACTAGAAAAAAAAACGTTTCATCAAAATATACATGCACAAATATGAAACTACCATTTTTATATAATATGTTATTTATTACATGATACATCACCTTTCTCATTGATCTTATTTATAAAAACCCAATGTATTCCTATCACATCATTTTTTTCGGGATGTGACACAGATTCGCAAGTGTCATTCTTCTTAATATAATTTGGATATTAAAAACAATTTATATCTGATCCAAATGTTGTAATGACTATTCAACCCTTTTTTGGTTCAACTTGTGGGAGAAAGATTTTATGATTGGAAATTATTATGATTATCCATGTTTTTAATCCCTTAACACTATCTCCAATAATTATTTTAGTCATAACATTTTTTCTACCCCCTTTTTACATAGTTTAATCTTACTATATTCATTGCTAATATTTAGATGTTTTAGAATCCTCAGGATAGTTTAAAAAATATTTTTTTATTTCATCACAATTACTCCCATACAGACCAATGAATACACTATGTGCTTCCTAAACATAACCATAAATATAATGATATTTTTTTTATTTTATATTGATTTTAAAAAACAATTAAATCAAACATATCACTAAAATTTTTTATAAACATATTGTAACACTTGAAACTCCTTCAACTAATTGGGTATCAATGAAATATACACTAGTCACATATCTCATCAAAATTTACTATTTGTGTTTTATAGATATTGATGTTACATGGGTTGGTAAATACCTTTAGACTCTTAAATTTTGGGTTATTATAAACAACGTATCATAAAGAGTATTTATTGAATTCCTTCAAAGTATGCATTTAATTAAAAATAATATAGAGACTATTATGGATTATCTAGAAATGTTTTTTGAGGTTTCACACACTGAAAAAATGGTTCCTACCATATCCACCAATATTTTTTTCTTCCATTCAATAAACACATTTGTTTATGAATGTTTATATAGAATAATATTAATTAATTATTCCTTTATTACCAATATAAGAATAAAAATCCTCATTGTTGTTTTCTGATACACTATTGGAATATAATCTTTTGAAAATATATATGGTTTAATTTTTCAACACACCTATTTAAATTCAAAATCCTCTAAAATATTATGATTTACTTGAAAAAAAATACATTCTTGTCATCTATGTAAAATCCTTGAAAATATAATCATATACTTATATTTATTATTTACCTTTTATAATTTCAGAATAAAAACATTCAAGTATGCTAACTCAAGAGTTTTCTTTGTCTTAGACACTACCTCTCTATGACTCTGTTCAAAAAATTTCCTTTGTGACATTTTTTACAAATATTAAATCTGTTAGAAATTAAAATTTGATAGAATACTCATTTCATCATATATGAAAATCTAAACCATGTTCATTCATCCTAATCGGAAAATATTTCTAGGTTATAACTCATTATCATCATTCATGCCCAATGAATATGAAAATTGATAAATGGAAATATTGAAAAGGATTTCTTTGGAACTATATACATTCATAGTGAAAGTTATATACCCATATTTCCTAATGAAACATCCATTATTTTTCATGATAAACTAATTTCTATAAAAAACCATCTTTTCCAGAAGGTATGAATCATTTTATTTTCAATTTGAATCAATTTGTTAATCACATTAAATGTGAACTACAACCTAAGGGAGTTTCCAAGGGTGTATAATGATTGTTTGAAGCCCATAGTTCTATGAAATGGGATTGTTTGGTAGGCTTCATAGTTTGTAGAAATTGTTCGGCGACCCTTTGAATAGATGAGGGATGAATAGTTTTTCTACAACCATGTCCCCCTCGTGCACACCCATGATAAAAAAATGAGTTTTTGACAGTTTTATTTAATATGGTTTGTTCATTAATAGGAATAATTTATTCTTTAATCATGTGGGGTCTTAACATACATAGTGAGGATGGAATATTTTTCCAAAGGTTTGGACAAACCGTACGGCCAAATCGTTCAAACCAATTTTTGAGGGTGAGATTAATTATTTCTTTTAATGAAATCATAAAAGTAATTATTGGAACCAAAATTTGTGAAGAATAAGAATCAATGGAAAATATTATGAGTTACCTCGTCAATCTTTTTCATGGAGCACCCGTAGCCCCATGGTCGCTACAACGCTTCCCCTCCGTCAATCCGCCGGGATGCTCCGCGAACCAATTTGAAATTTGCAGAGCAACCATGGACGAAGGAGGCGGGACGCTCCGCAAACCCATTTGATGTTTACGATCCCACCATAGAGCTAGGAGGCGGGAGGCTTCGTGGTTACAAAAAAATTCCATGTGCCTTCCCGCCCAACAATCTGTACTTCATTGCACCTCTTTCATATAAATACTGGGCTCCCCTCAAGCCCAAAGAATGGATCCTCAAACCATTCTCCTTATTAGCTCCCAAATCGTGAAGAAATATATGCTCTGTGAACCATGATCTCTTCAACAAACTTTAGCATCACAAAGTGAATCTCTCTTGTCTTGAATTCATCCACTCTTCTAAGAGGGATTCCCTTTGCAGAGCCTATGGGCCTCCGCAAAATAAGGAGATCCCCAAGGGGACTTGGGTCTTTGTAGAGCACTTATGCTTCATGAAAAAACCTCTATGAACATGTGACCCACATGATAAGTCATGGTCATTATGCTTCGTGACACACATTTCTTCTCAATGGTAAACTTCGCAAGGAACCCTTGCTTCACTACACATTTCTCTACAAATGTCTTTCCACTTCAGGAATCACATTTAATATGCACTTATTCCCTCTGTCTAGGTTAGGCCACTTAACTTCAAAAATAAAACCCCTTCTCAAAGCCCTTCCACTACATGGTGGACCAGAGCTTCACAAGACTTCAACCTATGAACCCCTTTGCACCGTAACTCCTTTTCTTTTGTGACCCTCCTGGTTTGCACGAATTAATTTCAAGATCTCTGGGGTGGTACTTCCTGTTGCGTCTCTTCTCCTCATTCTTATTCGCATAGGCATGCTAACAACTATTTATTATTCGCATATCCACGCTAACGTGAACCCCTCAATGGATCACCCCATAACACCCCAGCACCATGTCATTGTTGATTCCATCCTTTCCCGAAGTGTGGGCGAGAATCAGTTATGTAAGTCCTAGGTGTGTGGAGTAGACCCACCCCGTCGGAGCTGCACAACGTTATACTGCCAAGAACCATCATCCTTAGCACACGATGTTAAACTATAGCCTCTCCCGATGCATTATACGTGTGGTTCGCCATCTCTACATTATTTATGCCCACCGGTCTTCATGGAAGTGAGATCATTCATCACATGGAATGATATCCTCTTTACTGAAGTGACGTTTTTTGGTAGGGAAAGGGCAATCACCATGGTGTAATCCCCTAGCCTTTACTGCGGGAGGCAGTATCCCTAATCCTCCTATCATCTTCCTAGACAAAGATCAGAGAGGGGGGATGGGCACCCGAGCCCTCTTTTCTTTGATTCCAAATCCCTCTCCCTTTGGAATTTGTCACCACTGGGCCTCAAACCTGGAGTAAGTCCCAATATTCATCTCCCGGGGGTACTAACCATGTGTAAGCCCCTATTTCCATTTTGGGTGGATAACCATGTGTATGTCACAGTCCACTTCCACAAATGAACCTTTCACGGTGTGATCGTCAGGTCTTGGTTGACTCTTGTTTCTCACACCAAGCATTACTCATGTGGGCTTAGAGTAAGAATCGACCCTAGCATCATCTTCGGGGAGCCTAGAGTGCAAGCCCCAAACACCATCCCGAACTATGTGGACTTTGATCTTTTCCAAGGGAAGGTATGTAGAAAGCCTCCCTAAGGTTCAAGCCCAACAACCATTGGTTCTGACCCCCTTTACATCGGTTCCCATCATCCCAAACTATTTGGACTTTGATCCTTGCCATGGAAAGGTACGTAGGAATGCTTCCTAAGGATCCAGCCCAACACCCATTAGTTCTGACCCCCTTTACTTCGGTTCCCACCATCCCAAACTACGTGGACTATGATCTTTTCTAAGGCAAGGTATGTAGGAAGCCTCCATGAGGTTCAAGCCCAACAACAATTGGTTCCGACCCCCCCCCCTTCACATCAGTTTCCACCAACCCGAACTATGTGGACTTTGATCTTATCCAAAGAAAGGTACGTAGGAAGATTCCCTGAGGTTCAAACCCACCATCCATTGGACCTGACCATCTTCATGTTTTTTCACCAAACCCTCCAGAAATACATGGAGTTTGATCCTTTACATTGCAACGTATGTATAAATCCTCCCTACGGTTCGAGCCCACCATCAATTAGTCCCGACCATCTTCATGTCAGTTCATCAAACCCTCCCGAACTACGTGGACTTTGATTCTTTCCAAGGAATGGAACATTGGAAGCCTCCCGGAGGTTCAAGACCTACACCCATTGGTCCCAAACACCTCCACGTTGGTCCACCCCCATCTTGGATGATGTTAAAATATATTCCCCTTTTGTCCCACCTGCCACTAAATTGACCCCCATCTAGAGGTAGGTCGTTGATC
Organism: Viscum album; assembly: GCA_963277665.1. NCBI lineage: Eukaryota > Viridiplantae > Streptophyta > Magnoliopsida > Santalales > Viscaceae > Viscum > Viscum album. Next base: position 77,551,620 of record OY728155.1, on the reverse strand, counting down.
CCCATCCGGTGGTAAGATGTTGTAAACCCCATTCAATATAAAGTTGTTGTGATCCCCATTCATCAGTAAGGTGTTCTAGACTCCAGTCAACAGTAAGCTGTTGTCAACCCCAATCGACTGTATGTTGTTGTGTTCCCCAATCGACGATAAGATGCTATAATCCTCTTTATTGGAACCAATATCTCCAGTTCCTCTTAATGGAGTAAGACCATATTCATGCTGCTAACCAAGCATAATCCTCGGTATATCGTCGGGTCCCTATCCTTTGTGCACAACCTGATCCTATACCCCATTTTAAACTATGTGGACACTGATTCCCTACAATAGGTATATGTAGAAAGTGTCTTCAATACTCAATCCCAACATCACCATCGCCCTCAAGTCGACTCCATCTCATTCTCTATCTACTTCACTTAACCATCCGTTGTCCATCTTGATTCTTACCCAGGTCACCATATATTGGAGAGATCAATTCAATTCACCTCCTAGAGTCAGTGTTCCCTCTAGGGGTTTCACCCATATGATCCACTCTAGTTAGTATTCTGATCAGTCCGATCCATATCCACTAGACATTAAACCTGCAGAATACCTTGTGTTAAACATGGGGTGCTAGGGAAAACCACAGAGACATGCCTATGGAATATAATTCCGTGCATTCACCATGGGATGCCTCAGGCTTCCTCACCATTGAGATGCCTTATAATAAGGGGAAGAAACCTTGACACGCTAGTGTTCTAGCATCCAGACATGCTAATGATGTCCAACCTAACTACTCCCATGACCGAAGGTTGATTCCCTGATCGAACCCCTTGGAATGTACCGATAGAAGAAGTGTAATTAACTGGCATTTATGAAGATATGGCACTAGGAAGAGTTTCATAAACAACATCTTAATCTATAAGGGAGACCTATACTTGCTCACGTGTTATGAGGAGGAATCCACATAAGGAAGAACCTACATGCCACAATACCATTTTGATCAAGGTGAAAATGCCTTTGAATAAGCGACAGATGTTGCCCGCCTTTGGAAAGTGGGAATGTGGGGAAACAACCAACGTGTCCTCCTCGTCCTCAAGTAGACGAATGTAAGCGCCTCGGAAAAAGAGTCAAAAATAGAAATTTTTAACCAACGTGATGTTATTCTATTCAATGTGGAGATTAGTAGCATTCAAGACATCATTGGAATCGTGTTTCACCGAATGCGGTTATCTGGCACTTGGTCTCGCCATGCAAATAGCGGGCCTGGCATGAAACTCACCAGAATATGGGGTACTTAAAACATTGGACAGCCCGATCTGCGACATTGTCAGTCTAGATCCTTCTTACCATGTATTGATGATAGAATGACACTAGGGTAGTGGACGTCGATTAAATTTTCTAGTGCTAATGGTATAATCATTTTTCTTCTTAGAACCAAACCTTCCAAAATAGGAGGCCAATCACCGCCCATCCACCGACACAGAGGAAGAGGTAATGTCAACGCAACAATACAATGTGGCTCCACTACATTTGTGACAGCTTCCTCACCCATAGATGTTGGGTTCCCACACCCCACATCCCCTTCTTAATTCATTCAATGAAGGGTGACAGGTGACCTCGTACGATGATACGTGGGGTAGGGGATTATCCAGACTCAGGATATGGTCTTCTAGGATTTAGAGACATCTGTTCCTCATCGCCACCGCCACCCATAAAGGTCATGTAGGGATCCACTCCTCCCCACACCAAAATACAACTGTTATGAGAGCCTCTCTCCGTAATTCCTTGATGGCTCCCTCCCCTACACCAAGGAGGTAGGGGGTATCAAGGATATCCTAGTCGGGATCCCATTTCTGTGGACCCCAAGGTGGTCTCCCACAAGGTCATTCCAGAACTTCCACTTGGTCCCATGAGTTGAGGAGTAGGTAAGTCATGCTCCTGCACTGCCGGTCCCAGTCCAGCTGGCACGATGCTAGTGTCGGGCATAGGCAGAGGAAGACGCCCGAAAAGGGGCGTCAACCTCAGCAACTACTATGGCTAGATCCAAAGTGGGCATATATCATCAAACCTCTACATATGGTGAGAAGTGGAAATTATATACCCAACCCTGATCGAGGCCCCAAACGCCCCCCGGGCAGGCTGGGTCGACTCTTTTAGTCACCAGCGCAAGTAGTGGCCACCTCGGACTGACCCGCAGCAAGGACACCATGTACAGAGGTCCCCCCTGTACCTCCACCATGGATAACATGGGTCCTAACCACTTCCAAGGTTGGTATGGAGGCCTGCCACATGCTACATAAATTCGAATGAGGGTCCTCCCCACGACAGTGACACTCAGTACATAAGCCTCTCCAATGCTCATTACATCGGGTATGAAGTTCTTCCTACTACCCAGGATACCGGTGTGGAGATGTTACACATCCTGTAAATCACCAGCATGGGGGGGGGGGCTTCCCCATGTCCTTTTAGAAGGTGGCTAAGGTCCTTTTCATCTCAATAATCAAAGGGGTAAAGGTCGGTTTCGCTTCACTAGCACCCATCATGGAGGTCCTACTAGTGTTCGACTTGACCAGTAAGAGGATCCTCCTCATGCTGTTGCTACTAGAGGAAACTGGCATGGAGGTCCTACCCATGATCTTATCTTCTCCAGGAGTGATCTTACCCACTCCTGCATTTCCTGAGGAGATTCCCTCCACACATCAATCAGTGGGTACGATGGTCCTCCCCATGTTCCCTTTAACATCTATCCAGGTGATACTCACCCCCCAGCTCACTCAGGTGGAAATCCTCTCCGCGCTAGCCCTAGTATGGCTGATGGTACTCCTCATGCTGTGAATCTACCCTTTCCCAAAGAACCATCCTAGGTAGGGAAGGTCATCGCTGATATAAAAAAAATCTTAGAAGATTTAGACGGATATCAAAATAGTATGCTTCTCATATTCTGTGGTGGAATACGACTCAGTGATAGAACCCTTGCCTAGATCCTCTGTGTCAATGGCCGGTGTAGCCACAAGACGCATCAGCCTCATAGTTCTAGAATATGAGGATCATCAGATTCCCGCCTCCCTCCGCAGGTATATCCAGGATGAAGAAAATATGGCAGCTCCACAAGTTTCGTCTGTGCAATCTCTACCATCATCACCAGATGCACTCTCTATATCAACTAGAGATCACAAAGAGCTATTTTGGGGACCAATGGTGGATGAGCCACAGCGTAGCCCATCACTGGTATCCATAGTACCTACGCCAGAAATCGTGGTCGCCAGCCTGTCTTACCGCGATGTGGTGTCTATGTCACTACAGTCTTCAGAGGATATCCTGAGATGTGGCGGTCTGTCATCTCACTCGTCATATTCTCCAACGGCCAGCCCACTGCCCCAGCCGTCTTCCTCAATTCCACTTCAGGATCACCATCCTCATCCAGTTGATGAGTGGGGAAATGAAGGGCCAGACCTCTAATATGGACCAAGGAGCTTGAGCGATATTCTCGTAGCAGACCATTTCCCAATAATTTTTGGCCAGCTACAGCACCTAATCTTAGTGTGCCGGAATCCCTCTCCCAGGAAGAGGTTGAGTGTTTTTTCTAGACCCTCAGGGAGAAGCATTTCCTCCTTCATCATCAACGAGTGGGCTACCCCATGAGTCATGCGAACTTTGAAGAAACCAGACAACAGTGTGGTTTTGTTGATTTGGCCGCACTACCCATGGCCCAGCGTCCTGAGTCACAAGGCCGCCATAAGAGCCTCCAATAGTGATGTGTTCAGGGATTTAATGTGATCTACATTATAATCAAGGAGGCTTCTCCCCCACATGCAAATCCATGGTTGGGGGCAATATGTGGCCCTCCATTTCAGTTCCAGCCAGCACCAACTGATTTGTCGGGTGACATAGAGGATATGCCTCCTGGCAGGGTCATATTTAATATGGATGACTTGCTGGGGGTGAGAATGAGCTAGATCATCTTTGATAGATCCTACCCCCGAGGGAGTTTCATAGCTCTAGGACCATTGGGAAGGATCACTCATCAACAGTGGAATCTACTAGGTCTTCTATGGTACACTGAGGCGTCGGTCCTCTGTCGATATCCAAACAAGGGTAAGGATCACCTCAAATCCGTCAAACCCTCTAACCCGTCTGGCTCAGTGCATAAGGTGGAAGACGATCCCGAAAAATCAGTGTTGAATTAGAACTCACCAAACCCAATATGATGGTTAAGGACCTCCTTGTTGAACACGTTGTAGAGAGACGACCAGGCTATGGTGATCCTCAGTCGGGGCAGGCATAGCTTCCCCTTGGTGAATTACCACCAGGTTACCTAGACCACCCTGACCATGTAGAAAGGGTTGTGGCAGAAACATAAAGTATGAGGGCACAGTATGTGTCGAAAAATACTCCTGAACGGTGGGAAAATACTCGGGACATAGCTCAGGTTCCCCCAGCTGCTCCGCAGGTCAATCTAACAGCCACATCGCAAGTCACTAGGCCTACTTATCGTGTTGAAGGACCTACGAACACTCAGGTCATCAGGGATCTCGTCAAGACATGAATCCCCACCAAGATGATCCAATAGTGGCACTCATCACCAGCCTTGAAGCTTTAGGGACTTGATATATAGAAATCCCACCAAATGTAAAGCTTTATCTGTAATGGGTGGATGATATGCCAGCTCCTAAGAGATTCAGAAATCCCTCTTTTCCCCCTTTAATGGGACTGTGGACCCACCGCAGCACCTGGACCACTTTATCTCAAGATGTGGGCCCATGTTGGGAACTCTGGCACAGTAGGAAGCCGACAAACTCTGGTGTTTCATACAAACATTGGATGGGCCAAAATTCGTTTGGTACTACCAGCTTACCAATGGATCAGTAGCTGGCTGGGAAGACCACCGTAGGAAATTTCTCTACTAGTTCAGTTCCCCCACATATAAGATGAGTTTCAGAGACCTCTTCAATTGAAAGAAGAGTCCTGACGAGCGCGTTGTAGACTTTTTCACCCAGTGGAAGGGCTCACATACTCCCTTGACATGCCACTTACTCATGAAAAACAACTAAAGATGTTCAGAGGGGACATCAAGACAGAACCGGTCCCCTCTTTGACCACCGAGAACTACGCTGGGTATTCCGAGACTTCTCTAATAAGGCACAATTCCTAAAGGAAGGCTTACAACATGCTAAGTAGGTACTTCTATTTCCACCTGCAATCTATGTGAGAAGGGATGTCAGGTTTGATCTCACCGATGTGGCCCAAATAAATGCCCCAAGAAAACTAAATTTGGTATTAGTAGAACCACCTCCACAGCCCCGTAGGGGCCCTCCACCTGATGGGAAGCCTCTTTCCCAGTAGTGTCCGCCTCAGAATCGGTAGGTGCCCCTGCGCAATGTGTCGCCACCACCTAGGAAAGATAACCACACCCCATCTCCTCAAAAGGCTCCTCTATCCCCTCATTAGAATCAAGCTCCATGGCCCCCCTTCCCTTACAAGAGGAACAGGACCTACTCATTCAATGAGGCTCAAGTCTAATGTTATTTTCACAAATCCTTGGAGTAGGGGACTATTCATTTTCTTTAGTGCTGGAGGCTAGAAGAGGCGAACCTCACTGATCGTCCTAATTACTGCCCCTGTCACCATATCTAGGGGCACACCCTCAAACAATGCTATGTGTTTAAATACTGGGTTCAAGACCACGTGGATAACATCATAGTTCGGTTAAGCCCAGCTCCATCACATTTGGCGCGTGTCTTTGTGAATCCAGATAGCAGTAGTGACCGCGAAGGCGTGTGGCATCAAGTTTCCAACCATGAGACTTAGACGTATGGTGACTATATGGAACTTAAAATGATCACCCATGCCCATGGTGTTATTCATGCCATCCTAAATTGACCAGAGCCTTCAAAAGCTTCAGCTACTACTTCCACATCATTGTCTCAGCATTCCCCTTATCAGAAGAGAAAACACCGGCAATGTATGGGAAAACAAAGTCCCCCACCTATTCCATCGTCATCCTATACTCTTCGATATTTGATTCCCTCGGAGATGACGAGTCCTCCTAGAATCCATCCAGTAGTGGAAGAATCTTCGAGTGAGGGTCAAGGGTACTCCTCAGTTAATAATGTAGAGATGGTAAACCCCTACATAATTCCTAGAAGTGAGGAGTTCCATACAGATACTCCCAACATCCCTAGCCATCGCCATCGTCGACGAGGTCATGGCTATATGGGCCTTTAGAGTGCCACAGTCAATACATCTAGCCTGGTTGTGTATGCTAGAAAAACCATGTAGCAGGCCCAGTGTAGAGTACAGCATGTGTAGCCTACTAATATGGTGACAGTAGGTCCACCTTTATCTTTGTTCATATTGTTGGATCAGGTAGAGCAACCTCGATTGTGTCGTGATCAGCCACTCTTTTTTCTGGATGGGTCTCAGTCATTGGCCATTCTTCTAGTAGTCACTCTGGAGGCTTCAACTAGTGAGAAATGAGATATTTCTAGCACCATTCATCCACTGATCCAGCCGGTAGGGCTTCCCATGCCTCCTATCATAGTGAGACATTCTGTAAGTAGAAGTTCACGCCTGACACAAAAGTATATAGTTCTGAAACATCTTTCTAGAATTCCAAAAAATCTCTCCATCCTTGAGGCCCTTCAGCTGTCATCAGATATGTGTGAGGCCCACGACATGGATTTATGAAGCCCCCTCCAGTTTGAGAAAGAGGTAACAGCTGCAGAAGCCTTCATTTATAAGGCGGGCGAGTATACCGAATGCCAAGCCATCATCTTGTTCTCTGGAGAAGATGAAGGCTCTCCCATGTAGGGGAACATTCGCCTATTGTACATCACTATCCAGTTCAACAGCATGGAGGTTTTTCACTATCTTGTTGACACGATCTCTAGAATCCACCTAATCCTCAAATAAACACTATGAAAACTGGGGTTGTCTGAGGATTATCTGAGTCCCTATGACCTAAGAATCCATGGATGTGATAGGAATAAGCAGACATTGGTCAGAAAGATCTGCTTGAAGACCCAGTTAGGTGGCCTAGTTTCTAGTACCGAGTTTATAGTTGTCTCCTAGGACACCACCTACAATACATTGATGGATAGGCCATGGCTCCACCTGCAGGAGGCGGTTCCCTCATCGTATCACTAGTTCCTCAAGTACTCTCTTAATGGTCGAGTGGGTATTCTTCAAGGTGACACAACTCCCTTTGCCTCTTGTGATGCCCACTATATGGATTATGACTTTTACCAGAGAAAAGACAAGATAGATTCAGGCTAACAAGGTTCAGCATGCCACGGTTGCGACTAGTCCGTAGACAAATCAAGATGACACCTGCATCTTTCCAATCCAGCAATTGGAGGATACAACTGTAGACATGGGACAATGCTTCATTATTTCAGGAATGAGGGATAACACATTCTCAGGTCTACAAAAATCCATAATATCACCTCATACTCTAACAAAAATCAGGATCAGGTGATATCATAGCCTCCTACTCTAATAATTTATCGGGATGTCCACCCCATGGAAATGACAATACGTCATACAATCTTACTTCGATGGGCTGGAATTAACCAGCTCAAGCTGATGCACCTCTATTTCATTGATGTCATCAAGTGTGGCCTGTTGAGCCTAAGACTAGATGGGATCAGATCAACAACCTTAATCATTGTGGTTTTTGTAGCACATGAGCTCCCCAATGCAGTGTCCACTACTGCTCAAGCTAGTACTGACCTCCCATCAGGACCTGTCGAATCATAGGGAACTCCTCCCATTAAGGATGCCTCCTACATAAGTGAAGAATATGATTTGTAGGATGATCCACCAGCCTTTGGAAAGGGAGTCTCTGTCACAGTCAATGAATTGGTGTATGTGAGCCTCGGTAGCGAGGTGGACCAGAAACCCATGTCGATTTGTGCCTCTATGCCCCTCGATCAGTAGAAATAGTACATAGACATCCATAAACAACACCGTGATGTATTCTCCTAGAGTTATGACGAGATTATAGGACTATAACCTAAGGTAGAGGTCCACTGCCTCAGTCTTCCGGCAAATCATCGCGGGTTCAAGCAGCCTCCCAGAAAGATTCATCCTTCTCACGGTGCCATGATTGAGGCTAATGTTGATAAGCTCATGAGATCCAATTTACTTAAGGAGGTACAATACCCTAAATTCATGGCCAACATTATGCAAGTTAGGAAGACGAAAAGACATATCATATTATGTATCGACTTCTAGGTTCACAACTATCATTGTCTGATGGACGACTTTCCCCTTCTTGTGACGGAATTGTTGATCGATGCTATAGCTGGGTTCCAAGCCCTCTCCTTCATGGATGGGTACTCCGAGTATATCCATATCCAAATGGCCCCAGAGGATGAAGATTCTACAGCCTTCAGGGAACCACAAGGTACTTTCTGTTACCATGTAATGCCCTTCGGTTTAAATATTGCATGTACCACCTATAAACGGGCTATACATTGCATATTTAAGATGATCCTCAGAACGTTGGTGGAATGTCTGGTGGATGATCTTCTTGTCAAATCTCTCCAGTTACAGGATCATCTCAAAGACCTTGAGAAAGTGTTTGACAACCTCTATTCCCACCAATTGAAGATAAATCCATTAAAGTGCGCCTTCGAGGACACCTCTGGAAGCTTTCTTGCCTTCATTGTCAGATACAAGGGTATCATGATTGACCCAAAGAAGATTAAGTCCCACACTCGGATGTCTCCCCCGTGGAAAATTCAGCAGCTTCGATTCTTCCAAGGCCATTTGGCCTACATACGCTGATTCATAGCAAATCTAGTCAGCAAGTTTAAGCCCTTTTCACAGCTCATGAATAAAGGAATATTCTACAAGTGGCACAAATAATGTCAAAATGATTTTGAGGAAATCAAGCAGTATATTCTCCAGCCTCCGGTCTTAATGCCACCTATCTCTGGAAAGCCTATAGTCCTTTACATGGCTGCCCTGGAACGGTCTCTTGGAACCCTTATCTCCCGGAAGAATAGTGAGGGAATAGAGAATAGTCTTTACTACCACAGTCGCATGCTCCTCAATTTGGAGACTAGATACTCCCCTATCTAGAAGATCTACCTTGCGCAGGTATTCGAAGTATATAAATTATGACATTACTTGCAGCAACACGAGGAACAACTAATGTATAGAGTAGATCTACTGAAGTACATCCTGAACTTCCCCATGTTGAAAAACCATCTAGCTCGGTGGGCATTGACTCTCCAGCAGTTCGACATCAGGTTTTTACCCCATAAGGTTATTAAGGGGAAAGTGTTTGTAGAATTCTTGGATGCCCGTCCAGCTCCTACAGACAAATCAATAGATCTCAATCTCCCTAATGAGGTGATTATCTCAGTAGAACAAACCATGTCATGCTGGAAAATGTACTTCGATGGTGCTTCCTGGAGCCCAACCGGTAGAAGGCTCAATGACCCCGGGCTCAACAGAGTAGGCCTGCGTATTTTCTTCATTACCCTAGCACTAGCCATTTTATCATATTCATTCATGTTGTCAGAATACTTCACCAACTATGAGGCATAGTATCAGGCCCTCATTACTGGCCTCGATCTAGCCCTTGAGATTAACGTCCCCCATTTTCATTTGAGTGGAGACTCCGAACTAGTCATCAAGTAGATCAACAGTATCTTTTTCGTCCAAAATCCAGAGCTCGTACCATTGTTGGAACAGACTCTCCAGCTAATGGCTTAGTTCCCATATCATCTAGAAGTCACTCATGTCCCTCAATATCAGAACGATCAAGCTGATGCCCTAGCTGGCCTTACTGCATCACTTGTAGAGCCTGAAAAAAATGATATGATTATCCACGTGGCACACCAGAGAATCATTGCTCCCTTCACTCCAGATGACAGTGACAGCCCACAAGTAAGCCAAAATACTATGGTTGCCTCCCCATATGGACCCTCAGGTCCCCCAGATGAAGTGATTGAATTGAATCCTAACTAGAGAACCCCCTTTGTCAAGTATCTCTTAAACGATATTATCTCGATGTATTGGGGTGAGTGTGAGAGAATTCGATGTTTTGCATTACAGTTTACCCTCCACGACGGTCCTAGTCATGAGCAGATCCTCATCAAGTCCAGCTTTGATTAGGTTCTCCACCATTTCATTCAAGGATTCGAGATTTCCCAAGATTTGTTGGAGGTTCACGCTAATTCCTTCGGGGATTATCAGACCAGTCTGAAACCATCTCACCAGATCCATAGATTGGGTTATTTTTGGCCCTCCATAATCCAGGACTGCACCATGTTCTCCAAAAGTTGTCAAGCATTTCAAATTCATGCCAACATTATGCATTGGCTACCAAATACCCTTCACACTACCAAGTACTATTGACCATTTGTTGTACGGGGACTCAATGTCATGGGACCATATCCACTAGGGAAAGCTCGCTAGTGCAGGTTCATCCTAATCGCTACAGATTTCTTCTCCATGTGGGCAGAGGCAATCTATCTCAAGGAGGTCAAGACTTGTTACATCATTGATTTCATGAGCTGTAACATCATCAACCAATTAAGAGTCCCTCATGCCGTCCTCAACAAGAACGACACGAACATTCGGGAAGCTGAGCTGTAGAAACTGTATTCTATGTAAAACATCCATTCTAAACATACGTCTCATTATCATGAACAAGGAAATGGACCTATTTATAAATTCACCAAATTCCTCTCTAAAATTCTGCAGAAAATGGCTGGTCAGAATAAGAAGTGTTTTCTGAATAAGCTCCCCAATGCCCTCTTGGCTTATCAGATGACGACTTGTAATTCCTCCCAGGATACCCCATATTACCTATTGTATGGAATGGAGGTCATCCTGCCCATCAAGATTCATTTTCCCTCATTGCACACAACTGTGTATGATCAGCAAGCACCAGATAATGTAGCTGAAATCTGTATGGCTGAGTTGGAAGCACTCGACAAGAATAGGCTTCATTCCCTACACAATCTTAAAAGGAATCATAACAATATATCTAGAAATTTCAACATGAAATTCCACGTCCTATGCTTATTGCAAGGTGAATTGGTGTTGTCCCCGAGAACACCAATGATACCTGGAAGGAAACCGCCCAAGTTGGAGCCCAAATGGGAAGGACCTTACATTGTTCACAAGGTTTACTCCGATGGTGCATACTCCATAGTAATCATGGATGGTGAGAATATAACTCCCCCACCAATTCCATGTTCCTTAAAGAATTCTTTTCCTCTGTTTTATGGTCCGGCATGAATATAAACTTTACGGTCCCCCACGACCCTAAACAGCATCATGGACCCGAATGACCTTAAACTGTATGGTCCCGCAAGACCATAAACTGCATCATGGTCCCCCATGAACTTAAACTGTACAGTGTCGCACGACCCTAAATAGCCTCATGGTCCCACATGACCTTAAACTGTACGTTTCTGTATGACCCTAAACTACATCATGGTCACGCATGACATTAAAATATATGGTCCCACACGACCCTAAACTACATCATGGTCCAGCATGACCTTAAACTGTAGGGTCTGACACGACCCAAAACTATAGCATCATCCCACATGACCTTAAACTGTACGGTTTCCCATGACCCTAAACTACATCATTGTCCTACGTGACCTTAAACTATATGGTCCCACATGACCCTAAACATCATCATGGTCTTGGATGACCTAAAACTATATTGTCCTGCACGACCCTAAACTTCATCATGGTCCTGCATGACATTCAATTGTTTGGTCCCACACGACCCTAAACTACATCATGGTCATGCATGACATTAAACTCTACAGTATCGCACAAACCTAAAATACATCATGGTCCTTGCATGACTTTAAATTGTACGGTCCCACACGTCCCTAAACTGCATCCTCGTCTTGCATGACCTTAAACTGTAAGGTCACACATGACCTTAAACTGCATCATTGTCGCACATGACCATAAATTGTACGGTCCTGCATGACCCTAAACTGCATCATGGTCCTGCATGACCTTGAACTGTCAAGTCCTACACGACATTAAACATTCGGGTCCTACACAACCATAAATAGTTGGTCCCCAAATGAACATAAACTATCCAGTCCTACATGACCTTAAACAGTAAAATGTGCAGCATGACGTTAAACTATATGTCTTCCAGAATGAAATTAAACTTTATGTTGTCTCGTATGACTTTAAAATGTATGTCATCCTACAAGATGTTAACCTGAAAGAACTACTTGGTGCTTGATTCCCACCCCCATGGGATATGTAGGAACACTCAGACGCTTTATCTTGAGTCCATCCCTTGTGTCCTCTTTGACTACCCCTAGTTTTATTTCTCTTGGAGGATCCCACATGGTGTCATATAGGCTTTTCTGGACCAACTCATGTCACGATTACGATGATTACACCACATGCCATCCCTCCCTCTTCTCTCCTCCAATATCCTAACCGCACAATGTCAAATTGCATGGCCTTAAAAACTACGTATGGCTAGATTCCCATCATTATGGGACACATATGAACACCCAAACATTTCTTCCATATACCCAACCCCAAATTTCGATACCTCTCATTGGGTAAAAGCACATGGTGTGGTGCATTCCTTTTCCCTCATCCACATCGAGTTCATCGTGACCGTACCATGTAACCCTCCGCCCTAGAGATCCCCACCTATTCTATTATCCATCTTAATAATAAGTTGCACTTGCACATTTACGATCCACAAATACCATCATTTGGGTTTCTATTATCATTCAAATCTGAAAGGGCGCACAAACAGTATGGATACATATCTTAAAGTCAATCCTACCATTACTGGCCAACGCCCTTGAGGACCTCAAACAAAAAATTGATACAAGTCTCGCATTGCAAAAATGCTCAACGGTCGATGCTCATTTTTTTGTTCCCATTTTAGGTCACATGATGTGGATGATGTGTTTCGAATTTGGTCAACAACTATCCTTTGTCGTTGTCACCACCCCCATATGTCTGAAACATTGAGTATAGTGGATCATATTGCCCCGCTGTCTCTTCAAGCATTGGTATGCCTCGAGCAATAGTGTGATTCCAGTTGTCGTACCCTTATGTGATGGGATGTTCCTAGTCCTACTCTTCATTTCCCACACTGATCATTGCTTACAAGGTCTTAGCAGCTAATGTCAAACAATACCCACATGTGAGGTCCCTTGGAAACAGTTGGTCGAGATGCCCAGCCTCGGGTCCCTCAACCCTTTCATCCCCCTATCATGATTTCTCATTTAGGAGTGTGTGGTGTCGTATGGACTCACATCCTAATTCATGTCGATCTATTTTTCCATTCCGCACATACCTCGTTTGAGACATCCCCCATTTTATCATCTTTTTTTTGTGAGAAATGCCCCACCATGCATTGCGAGCCCCATCATTTGGGTTCCCATCATCTTCTATACCTAAAATGACCCCTGAATGGCATGGTTTCTCGGCCCAGGGCTCTCCAACCATTACAGGCCAACATCCTCAAGGGTTTTGAACAAAAAATTGGTAAATTACCATGTTGTGAATATAGTCGATGGTCAGTGCTCAATTTTTTTCTCCGACCTCCGGACACTTAGATATGGATAATGTGTTGTGAACATGGTCAACAACTATCCTATATCATCATCATCATTTTGTGGTTTTCCACATGCATAATGATTTTCCATCTTTACTCACATGTCCCATGCATATGACATTAAACTAGGCATCTATGGTCTAAGCCCTACGCCCTTAAACAAAGAGAACCATCATTCTCACTGCACGACATTAAATAGCATGGCCTTTAGAACTACGTGTGTCTTGATTCCCATCCTTATGAGATACGTAGGACTGCCCAAACGTCTAGTCTTCGGGTCCAGCCTCATCTCTTAGAAACCTCCCTATCACCTTGGCCCATTGGACTACATTCTTCCATGAGAGGGGTATATGGTGTTTTATGGGATTATGTCCCCATTCACATTGTGTTTATAAAAACAACTCCACATACCTCTCTCTCTTGAGCATGCTTCACTCCCATTCCTTACACTCATCTTGTCGAGTCGGATGCTCTTAATTTTGGTCCCTCGACCCACTTAGGGGATTCTCCAATGTTCCAGGAGTACTCTGGTTTAGAGCCCGGAGTGTTGGATTCTACCTAGAAAAGATTTCACCCATTTTTCAGGCTTCATGTCCCCCTTCATTTGGGATTTCATTAACTTCCACATCCGAAGGGACCCACAAATTCCATGGATTCTTAACCTAAGGTCTCTCCTACAATTACATGTCAATGTCCTGTAGGGTTTCAAAAAACAAATTGATACAAGTCCCGTGTTGTTAATACAGTTAGTGTTCGACAGTCATTTTTTATACACATTTAAGGTCACACGATAGCGATGCTGTGTTGTGAACATGGTCAACAATTATCCTCCATCATCATGCCAGCCCATTAAAGCCTTAAATGTCAGTTACATGATTCACATCATTTTCCACCCCATAATATCCAAGTTGAATTTCGACACTCTTGGTACTATCACCAGTGGCGCATTTTCACATTAGGAGGACAAATCTGTGGCGAGGTGTCATTTGGGGCTCAGAACCAACTTCTCCTTTACGTGTATCCCATGTTTTTCAAAGACCTCTTTTGACCTTATTTCCTACACCGCGGTTGTCTCATGTGGGATGAGGGACCAGATCGAGGTATGTGCTCACTTGGAAGAGTTTCACCTCGTCATAGTCCGAGCTCTAAGATCTTAAACTAAGATCTCTATATAAGTCATCTTCAGAACTATGTACGGCTTGATTCCCAGGTTCTTAGGATATGTTTGAATGCCCGAACATCTCGTATTTGGGTCCATCTCAAATGAGAGATAGTCTCTCCTACCCCATATTCTCTAACCTTTTCTGGCCTCTCGTCCCATGATTTCCTTGTTGGAATTGCATGTGGTGTGATATGGGCCTCTTCCATTGACATAGGGTATGCTTTATCACACTGTGCACATTCTTATTGAACCTAATTTATCCTACATATGTCAGAGCCATATGACTTTAAACATAGATACCTAGTCCTACATGACATTAAACTGTTACGTATATAAATCAAGACATTAAAGTGCATGGTTGGTCACATCACCTGACCATAAACTGTGACATTATCATCCTGGATGAAAGACAAAAAATAGAATTGCATCATGATGTCCTCAATTGAGGAGACATAATGTTTTGTATCGGTCACACTCCATATCATTCGTCAATTCCTATGTACGGATTTATTCTTGTGGAGAATCATGGACTTTCTATCCTAGGTCCATCGCTATACAAAAAAACACACATTCATCCTATAGGACAAACAAGTTCTATCAAATGGCGCTTTATTTTGTGTGAGGGCCAGAACTGCATGACCTTATTATCTCTAGAACAAGAATCTTACCATTCCACCATTATAACTACATATGGATTCATTCCCATCCTTATGTGTTACTTAGGAATTCCAAAGTACTTTGCCTCGGGCCCAACCTAACTTTCACTTTTAGTCCCCTGAACAAGAATTTCACTGGGGAGCACATTGTAGTGATATGGACTCCTACTATCCTCACTCATGCCAGGTTTAGTAATTACTTCAACACATCTCCCCCTTTTTCAGTTCCACAAACTTCGAGTTCTATGACTATAAACAAAGACCACTCCACATCCTTCCCGCAAGACATTAAACTGCATGGCATCACCCAGAACTACGTATAGCTTGATTCCCATCATTAAGGGATACGTAAGAACACCTAGACATATTGTCTCCTGGGTCATCCCTAGGAATCTAAAATCATATCCCCTCACTTTAATTCCAAGGCCTGAACCCTTTTGGGAACATGTGGTGTGGTGAGAAACTCTTGGGTTCTCATTCACGTCGGGTTTTTCAATAGTCACACCATGTGCCTCCCATGTCTTTTCCCAGCGTGTTCCGAGTTCTATGACCCTAAACTAAGATCTCCCTATAGGAACTACACGTCGGGTTTAGCTAATTCCCCACCCTATGCACAGTCCATTAAACCTGTCACCCCCTTTATGGCTCATCGAGTGACCATTACGTTAGAATCATGCAACCCTAAGACCCTTGTCCTTGAAAAGGGACCCGACTCCCTCTATCTGATACATGTTTTTGTCGCACTTAGATGCATTGTGACCAAGTGCCCGATGTGTGGAATTTTCAAAGGGACATTCCGTAGTTCCATGTCCAAGCTTCGTGAGCCTGTTATTTGGATCCCTGTCCTCTTCCACGTCTAAATGGACCCCCTTTACGGCCTAGTCTCATGCCACATTGGATTACCTACCATCTTAGGCCAACATCCCGAAGGACCATGTATGACATTTGTGGCAGGTCCTGTGTTTTGAACATGGTCAGTGGACGACCCCCATTTTCCTGTCCCCATTCCAGTGTAATGGGAAACGGATGCTGCATTTCGAACATGTTCAATAGTTATCCCCTATTATCATGCCAACCTCATTGTAGTCCAGATCTCGAGAATCGTGACTCACATATTTCCACTTTCTTATTTTCAAGTGGTATTCCAACATAATCAGATTTACCCCTTCACGCATCTAGGTGCGTTAAGTAGGAGGTTAAAAATTTTGGAGATGTCACTCAACTAGCATCCCACTTCCCCTAAATGTGTGCCATCCTATGCTAGGAAAGTCCCATCACTACTTCTTGTTTTTCTCATCGAGCATGACTCACGTGGGCATAGAAGTTCTTGTAGGGCGTGTACTGGTGCAACCATGCCACACATTCATTTCATCATCCCACATGACATTAAAATATGGTCTCATAACTATGTATGGCTTTATTCTCATCCTTAGGTGATAAGTATCAACACCAAGACATTTCACCATGGGACCAGCCTCTGGGTAATTAAACCTTCTGGCCCCTCTTCCCTGATCACAACCCACTCTATATTAGATTAAAATAGGAGCCTAAAGTCCATGTATCATAACTATAAACTGTTAACCTTGGTCCAGGTACTATGACCATAAGACAGTGTGCAACGTCCTGGTCATATGACGTTAAACTCTCCCATTCATCATCTGCATATGCTTGATGTAAAACTACAAGGCGTTCTGGGTCTATTCGATAGAGTTCCTATTCATAAATAGTTATGATCCCAGATCAAACCGATGTGCCCAACTAATGTGTTTCCACCACGATGGCATAATTTCATGATTGTTGGACTCCATTTGATAAACCCATCACTCCTCACTCCAAGATTTCCATTCCCTTTATTCAGACCCTTTCCCTCTTTCACGTTTAATAGAACCCCCTTACAGTATGGATTCATGTCATATGGCTCGCCTACTATCCTGGGCCATTGTTCTGGAAGACTAATGGGTACCATTTCGTGTTAGGCCCTGTGTTTCAAATATGGTCAACAGTCTTCCCTCATTTTTTTATCTCCATTTCAGGCTAATGCAATAAGGATACTGTGTTTCAAACATAGTCAGCAGTTATCCTTCATTGTAACACCAATCCCACATTATTCCAAATCCTAGGTATCATGATTCACACTCTCCACTCCCCTATGTTCAGATTAATTCCAAACTCCCCTGCGGTTACCCTGCTCATGCACTAGAGAACATTGGGAAGATGACACGTTGATTGTTCTGGGTCCTCGTCCTCCAGGTGGGCCTTTCGCTTTATTCCAAGAAACCTGAATTGGTTTTTCAAACCCCAGATGCTCGGATCATGATTTTCACTCTTATATTCAAATGGAATGGTAAGGTGGTCATCCCTTGTTTTTTACATCGGGTCCCACCCATGTGAGCTTAGGGAATGATCGCTAGATGTTCCATGAATGTAATATAAATTCAATAGACCAAAAACAAATAATAGAACCCATGCATACATCTAGTATGAATAATCAAAGCTTGAAGGTTTTCTCAAAAGTTACATGCATCATGGTACCCATGGATCGACCCTCCCATAGATGGGTTGACCCTATCAAAAGAGTGCTACAGCTTCGCCACCCTCTGGCTTGTTGCATCTAGGATTCATTGTTTCATATTCAGTTCCTTCTTTTCCTCTGTAGAAATGGGGTGAAATTCATTATCCACGATCCGGGACCGCTCTACATTGGTTCAGATATCATTAATCTCCTCATAGGCTTGCCTCATGCGCTCTTCGGCCTCTACCAGCTAGCCCTTCAGCTGTAATATAATCTCCAACTGCACGTTGAGGAAAGCAGAATGTTCATCTGCCCAGATGCGAAGATTCTAAATCTCATTTTCAGCCTCATGGAGCCTGCTGATGTTCACTAATTTTCTCCTCTGCCAACCCACACCAAGGCTACTGTCATATTCCTAGATCTTCTCCTCCATGAGATCTTGGACGAGCATGTGGGGACGCTGGGCATCCAAACCCCTGAAACACAGTTCGCGTAGTCTCAAACAAATTCTATCCATCTAGTCTATCAATTGTGCTTGATGGGTTTCATCAATAAAGCAATTGATCCACTTCTATGACCGACGAGGAACTGTCTTTCTATCCTCTTCATTAGAGGCTGTCTCATCCCAGTCCGCAGGGTTGGCAAGCTTATACACAGGGAACACCCCCAAGAACTCGTCAACAGGGACCGAAACTAGTCTCTGGTGGGTATGGCTAGACTCGTGTTGTCCGATCGATCTACATCATCATATACCACCTCAATAATCTCAGGCCCAACCCTAATAATGGTCCCACACGTGATCAGGAGTGCCGCAGCTTGGTCGGTCTGGATACTCGCCTCCACAACCACCGGCATTCCCCTGGGAAAGGAGCCTCCAGATGTACCAACCATCCTCGCCATGGCAGCCCACGCTAGTTTAAGAACTATGCATACCAAAAAAGGGATTGGATATCAGTTATCCTGGTTAATGGGTGGTAGTCATGAATTTTGTAAAGGAGACTTATATAGATCAAATTATTGATCTCATTCCTAGGTTATTGTGGTCGACACCCCGAGGTGTGGCCCTCTGTATATTTTCGGGAAGTCTAAAAACTTTGGAGGAGCCACATTAGGTGTCCTGGCCCCACTGGACGTGGAAGTGTGCCATTGCCACGAGCGTAGATTCTAAATGCCCCACATCTGCACTTATTGAGAGGCGAGAGCGGGTTCTGTGTATGAGGCCCTCCTGCACAGTTTAAATATTAGTGAGGGGTCCAAAGTAGCCTGGAAGTAGATCATGGTGAAGGAACATAGGGTTTTACCTCAAGAGACACTGAAAAATCTTTATTCTCTAGGTCTATGTCATCAACTTCACCATACTCTAGTGGGATCCCTCTACTAGCCTCCTCCCCCAGGAGGACTCATCTAATTCTTCCGGAAAAGGGAAACACTCCCTCAATTCTGCAACCGACAAATTCGAAGGGGTCATTCGATCCAGCAACACCTTCACCTGGTCTTTCATTGGACACAGGGAACCGTGGGAGTGCACGAAGTCCTCCAACTCAGTCAGGTATTGCTCCGCCTCGACATGGGATACTGCAAAGATGGTCATAATTGGGCCGACCCCAAAAAATCCCTCCCGTTGTGGTTCAGGCGTTGCCACATATCGGATAGGCTAGTGAATTTCCTTTTGACATCCCAGATGACCCTGGCCTCTGGGAAGACAACATTCTCCTCCATGTCTACATGGAGTAGCTGCTTCCCAAAATCCTGGTTGGATATTCTATAGAATCCTCTGGGTGGACTCCCCTCTGGATAACTCTGCCCTTCTGGGAACACTGGGTCCACTACCGCAACTGGATTTGATGCCAACTCCTTCCCCTCAATTGGTGTGGGCCTCGCCGCCATGGTAGCCCCGCCACCACGGGATGTCCTTATAGCCTTCTGGCCATGGACTTGATGTTGGGGAGGCACACCATCACTGGACTGAATGGTTGGCCGCTTCAACATCTCTCTAGGGTAGGCCACCTCCCAGCATTTTTTGTACTCCTTCTCCAGCTCGAAGATGCTTGTGGGTGGAGGCAGCTTGTTACGCTTCTTCACATCTTCCCCTGTAAACATGAGCCACATCTATCACATCACTCACAGGTGGTCCTCATAGCGCACCCCTAAATAGCCATATGGGGTCAGTCGCTCCATGCACCGTAATTTCCTAGAGAATCGGTACAGGGTGTACAAATCACATAGAAGATCACAGTCCACCCATTTGACAAGTAATCTACCTTGAAAGGCCTGGAGATAGGACCGATGGTCTTCTATTCCATGGCTATTGTCGGTGAATACACTCATTGGCAATAGGAACAGGTAAAATTTGGACTATTCTACCTTCTAGACCTAGTTTAATTCCTCCTGCATTGTATGCTTGGCCAAAAATATCCCTACATAATTCTTAATGGACGAGTGGAAGTTTTATCCTTGGAGGGACAGGGGTTCAGATATTCATAGTTCCCCCTAACATGTGTTGCTATCCATCCATATAGGAGGTGTAATGGCCTGCATATTTTCTTTGGCTTCTTCCCCTTGCTGATATGCCATAACATTTTGTACAGCTTGGAGAGCATCAGAATACCGAGGTAGACCTGTCCTCTTGTAGCCAGTATGGACGCCATGATATATGTGCTCAGTCGCACGCCCTTGTTTGTGTCTCTCACTGGATGGATCCTACAACAGATGAGCGCCATCATGAATACAACCAACCAAAATACCAGTTTATGCTTGTTACTAATTTTGACTCCCGACATCTTCCACTATATATCCTTTTAGGTCCATCAGTGTGAGTGCTCCTTACCTCGTTGAGCCCCCTTCGGGAGAGTCTGATGCCTCACTTGGAACTACCAATTTTATGGGAAGTTCAAGAACTTCGTAAACCACCAATTGAAGTGGACATCCCCCACCTACTACTTGTACTATCCTAGTAATAGGTTCATCAATTCCATCTCCAGTGGTGACATTTTCCCTGGATACTCCCACGCACCCATAACAGGGAGGAACTCATCATACATCGCCCCCCAGTATCGGGACCCCTGAGATCTGATGCAGGTCCCATAAACTAATGTTGACCACTGCATGGTGTGAATGGAAAGTATTGGTCCTCAATGACCATCTGATCAAAAAATCCTGAATTAGATTCTTCATCTAATAGATATGGAATTGGGAGGCCCAATCCGCCTCATACAGGCTCACTCTTCTCAGCTATGCCATGAATTCCTCGCAGGAGGCTCCTACCCAATAGGCCCAGGCCCAGTCGTCTATGAAGTTGCCTCCCTGGTGCTGATCCCACTCACCGGACCACCCGTTTCCTAGGTTCCTTAGGGGTACTTTAAAAATAGTATGTTGCTTTGGGGGAGACATATCTAATTGAAATTCATTCTCTTCAATGTTGTTCATGTGATTGTACAAACATTCAGCGTTGACAGGAGTGGAGTCCTCCCTGGCTTGGACATCAGATTCCCTAAACCAATGGTGATGGCTTGATGTGCTCTTGAACAAATAAACTGGCTCATCCCAACATGCTTCAAGGATGAAGACGTCGTCCCACTGTCCAAATCCATGTATAGGAAACCTATTACACAATAGATAGTTCTTTTTTATTTCTGAAAGCAGCTCCACAAGTGAATTATGGTCATAATGGCTTCACAAAAACTCCCCAAAACATAATATTTACTTTCTCTCCTCCCTCCAGGCAGCATCTACAAGAACCCCCTAGAAACCTCTTGGGGAGAAATTCAGGTATTGATTTTAGGTGTTTTTTGTTTTTGGTTTGGGGAGATTTATCAAGGAGATCATTCGTGGAGTTTGTTCATAAAGGCAGTTCACAGAGCCCTGCCCCAGCCATCAGATGCTAGCTGAAGAACACACCATCATAAAGTCAAAGACTCATTGTGCGCCATGAAGCAGAAGGCCCAATTCGAGGAGAGAAATCTCAGATTACGTAGTGCTTCACAAATTGAGAGTGCTAAATGCCAAAACGTGGAGATGATAAATAACAAAATAGAGGTTAGCCTACCCAATTTAAAGGTGATAACCCCGGGTGCTTCGCGGCGCATCCAACCAAGGTGAGCTTCGCGGTGCGCTCATCCCACTCGTCACCTCTCCGCTTCGTGATCCTCCTTCGCGAGTCAGCTTCTCGATTGACCGAGGGATTTTGAAGAATGACCCTTAGACATTGATCCTTGATTTCTTCTCGGTTCCCAGTCTGAGGGGGGGAATTTTTGGTCTCCAAAATTTGGGAAGAACAAGAAAAAAAGAAAAGTATTAGGAGATACCTCACAAAGCTTGTTCACAAAACCCCCACAGCACCGCGGCCAGCGAGATGCTTCCCCACCGCGAAGCTACTACGGAGTAAGGAGGCGGGACGCTTCGCAAACCTCTTTGATGTTTGTGAATCCACTGTGGAGCAAGGAGTTGGGATACTCCACGAACCCGCTGGACATTTTTGATCCCACCACGGAGAAAGTAGAATGGAGGCGTTGCGGTTACGGAAAAATTCCATGTGTCTTCCCTCCCAACAAGACCTTCTTCTTAGTGCCTATTCCATATAAATACCAGACTACCCTTGAGCCCAAGGGATGGATCCTTAGACCTTTCGCCTTCTTAGCTCTCAAATCGTGAAGAAATTTCTTCTCTACGAACCATGAGTACTTCAAGGTACATTAGCATCATGTAGCGCCTCTCCCTTGGATTGAATTCAACCGCTCTTGAATGAGGGATGCCCATAGTGGAGCCCACATGCCTCCGTAAAACAAGGGGAAACCCAAGGGGAATCGGGTCTTCGTAGAGCACTTATGCTTCGAGAAATACCCTCCATGCACATGTGACCCACATGATAAGGCAGGGTCTCTATGCTTCCCGAAGCACATAGCTTCGCGAAGCATTGCTCCATGAATGGATTTCCACTTCACAAAGCACATTTCATATGCACCTATTCCCTACAACAAGGCTAGGCCATATCACTTCATGAAGCACACCCCTTCCCGAAGCCCCTCCGCTACATGAAGCATCAGAGCTTCCCGAGGCATCTACCTATGAACCCATTTTCTCCGCTACTCCTTTTCCCGTGTGACCATCCAGGTTTGCACGAAGTCATTTCATGATCCCTTGGGTGGTACTTCTTGTTGAATTTCTTCGCCTCATGCTTCTTCGCAAAGGCACACTAATGTATTTTTCTTCTTCACATATCCATGTTAATGTGGGCCCCTCAATGGATCACTCCATAACACCCCCTGACCACAGTATTGCTGATGCCTTCCATTCCCCAAGGGTGGGTGTCTATCAGTTATGTAAGTCCTAGGGGTGCGGTGTAATCCCACCTCGTCCGAGCTGTAGGACATTAAACTTCCAAGCACCATCTTCCTCAGTAAAGGTCGTTAAACTGTAGCATTGCCACATGCATTATACATGGGGTGCCCTATCTTAGACATTCTCTATGACCAATGGTCTCCAAGGGAGTGAGATCATTCCTCACATTGAATGAGATCCTCTATACCGGAGCGATGCCTGTCTGTGGGGAATGGGAAACAACCTTAGTGTAAGCCCCAAGCCTTTCTTACAGGAGACAACATCTGTGCTGCTCATATCTTCTTCCTGTACAAAGGCCAAAGAGGTGGTAAGGGCACCAGAGACCTCATTTCCTCGGAGCCAAATCCCTCTCCCTTCGGTCTTTGTCGCCACCGGGCCTCCATCCTGGAGGAAGTCCTAATTTCTATCTCCCTGGGATTCTAACCACAGGTAAGCCCCTGTTTCCATTTTGGGTGGCTAACCACGTGTAAGCCACATTCGACTTCCACGAACGCACCTTTCGGGCATGATCGCCAGATCGTGGCTACCTGTTGTTTCTCACACCGGGAATGACTCATGTGGGTTTAGGGAATGAATCAAACAAGAAATACTCTCCGAGCATCCTAGAGTGTAATCCCCAAACACCATCCCGGACTACGTGGACTTTCATCTATCCCAAGGCAGGGTACATAGAAAGCCTCCCGGAGCTTCAAGCCCAACAACAATTGGTTCCAACCCACCTTCACTTCTGTTCCCACCATCCAAAACCACGTGGACTTTAATCATTTCCAAGGAAAGGTATGCAGGAAGCCTCCCTAAGGTACAAGCCCAACACCCTTTCGTTCTAACCAGCTTCACATCGGTTCCCTCCATCCTGAACTATGTAGACTTTGATGTTTTCCATGTCAAGGAACGTAGGAAGCCTCCACGAGGTTCAAGCCCAACAACCATTGGTTCCGACCCCCAACACGTCTGTTTCAACCATCCCAGACTACATGGACATTGATCATTGCCTAGGAAAGGTTGGTAAGAAGCCTCCTTGAGGTAAAAGACCACCATCCATTGGTCCTGACCATTTTCCAAGTTACATGGATAAATGCATGGAAGTAATAACTAACATCCCATAATCCCGTTTTGATCAAAGAGTAAACATCCCTGAATGAGAGATATATGCCGCCCATCTTTGGAAAGAAAGAATGTCGGGAAACTGCCAGTGCGCCCTCCTCGTCCTCAAGGAGACTGATGCAAGGACCCTGGCGAAAGCGTCAGAAATAGTAATTTTATTTTAACCCATCTTCATTCCAATGGATGAACTCTTCATTCTCCTCCCATAAGACTTTTTATACCTTAACCTAAGGATTGTGATATCTGTTATGTTTGGAGTCTAAATCAAGGTCTATCAAACGTGTTGGATAGCAGGATGTATTCTCTCAGTTCTTATCAGTTCTTATCTCACCTTATATTTGGATACATTACATTATTTAGATACAAGATGTTTTACCCTATTTTCTAGGTGTAGTACCATTTAATTGTTTTCTTCCAAACTAAATCATGTTTTAACCATATATTAAGTGAGGAATCATCTGAAGCCTTAATGTAGATGGTCACATTGGTTTCCAGCAAATTTATAGTGTTTTCATTGCTTCTTCATTGTTCCGCACACAACCACATTCCACTAATATAATTAAAATAGTTTTCTTCATTCTAGATTTTATTCATACCTTGATATACTCATGTTAATCATTGTTTAGTAATTTGAGGATTCCACCCTTGATCACGGTCACCCCTTACATGTGTCAAATTGTATTTCCCATGGAAAATTAATTTATTAGATGTTTGGAACACCTCCTAATAGTTTTGTTTTTCTTGAAATTGGATTTTCACAATTCTATATAAATGTTCAAGGATTCCAAGAACCGCCTAAGGGATTTCTCTCATTTATAAATGGAATCTACCATGTAGTTAGTTACCAAATTTAAAATGATGCCTCATATGTTCTTTATTAGTCCCTGTAAAATTAATTTCCTTATTTTGATAGATTAAATAGAATTTATAAAATTGAAGGCGTTATTCATGATGGTTTCCATTCATAAAAGAATTAAAAAGTCTAAATGAAATGGATTCAATGTTTTCAAGGACAATTTTTTCATTTCATACATTATTTATTTCTTTTATTGAATTGGGAATCCTCAGTTACTAGAGAATATTTTATTATAAATCATGATAGGTAATGCATTATTTCTATTATTAGAAATATGATTATGAAATTAGCATATAATATTGAATGAATGTAATGATTATGTTTGGAATTATGATTCACGCTCTCTTACATCAGTTGTTGAGCATGACATGCCACACTATTGACCCTATTTGGATGGTTAACATAACACATAATGTTCCTTTTCTTTGTTGGTTTCATGATGACACACCCACAATCCCGATTACTTATCATGGAACCTCTCACTTTTCATGGGATGTAGGGATGGAAATTTTTTTCTTGATCTTATTGACTCATTTTGAATGGTTATAAATGACTGAGTTTTTCCCTGGTGCATCAAGAACATAGTATTCCAAGTTTATTGATACTTACTTTCACATGTACTTAGTCCACAAATGTGGATGAAATATATAATTATACTATATATATATATATTGCTACTATATATATAAACATTGATCAATATATTATTACAGCCACGTGACAAAGAAGGTATTCCCCTTGTTGTCCTTGAAGAACCTAATTGGGGTAGTTAATTATTATTTATATTTGGTTTCTTATTATTTATACTTGTACACTATTTAGCTATGATAACCGGTTGGATTACTTCTAGACACTATTGGGGGTGGCCTACTAGTATTTTATCTCACACATACTCAGGCCACCTTTGGAACCTCTGTAGATTAGTTGTTTATAGGTTTGGATATGTGAATGTTCTATACTACAAAATTTCTCGAGATGCTAGTGGAGAATCCTTTTGGTCTTTTTTGTATTTTATATAGAATGTTGTATTTGTCTTTCCCATGATCCCATTTTATACAAAAACATGACATGAATCCTTGTATATGACACTACTTTGTGGATTTTGATATTATTAATCAGTTTTTCATATATTTATTCTTCCAATATTTATCTTTAATGTTTGTTTACATATTTTTATAATGTTTTATATTTATGGTTATATCCATTGTGTCACCCCAATATGAGGGTATAATCTCCCCATTATGTAACAATTACACCCTCATTTCAAGTCTGCAGCCTCGGGCATACTGGTAGTCACGATTGAGGCCTTGTTACCCACCTTATCCAGGCACTAGTTAAGTGGTTTCAAGGTAAATATGTTAATATTTAAATTATCACAATGTTAATAAAAAATAAAGAATTGATCCAAAGGAAGTCAAAAAATTGAACATCGCAGTAAATTTTTCTTACATAGTATATTGAATCCAACTCCTATCAAATGTAATGATGCAATGTTACTAAAACTGACAAGTCTACTATCGTAATTTTTGGAATTCTTTCAAGATATATTTATTAACTGCAATGTATGATGAGATTCCCTTATTATGTAACAAGGGTTTCTCTTTTTATAGGTTTACAAGGCACCTCATCTGCCACCACTTTCATTATATTAATCGTGTAACATAAAATAGTTTCTATTTTTTCCATTAAATAATATATTTGATAGTATGTGGTATACATAATCCGTGATTAATGAGGATGAAATAAATAATTATATAAATATAACTGATATGGACATTCCATATACAACACCCAGACCTGGATGACATTGAATTGATTCTCGATCAGTTGCACTAAATTTTCACAACCATACACCTAGGAACACCGAAGGATTATGACTATTACTGAGGGTCTATTTGAGGTATAGTGGGGAGAATAATCCAACTGAGAAAATGCCATCATTGTAGAGACCCTAAGCCTGACTTACATGGACTTTACATTACTTTTGCGGAATACTTAGTACATAACAAAAACACACACACAAGGATCGTAATAGTTTAGTGTCTTTTGAAACACGGAACGTAATCTTCTAATCATGGTGAAAGATCTTCAATATCTCCCATAAATATCTTCCCTTTTTTTTTACCTAAAACCTTTCTTTATATCCTGGGGAAAAGAAAACATAAAAGGGTGATCTCAAATGCTCAGTAAAGGTATACAAAAGAAAAATCAATCACATCATATTCATAAGAACATAACTTTTGGAAATCTTAACCTGCAAAAGAGAGCATAATTTCATAACATGGGATAAATCATAGTAGTGAAATGAAATCCCAATAATCATAACTTAAAACATGAAACTTTGTGGCATACACACATAATCATAGAGAATAATTTCTTGTTAGTCAAGACTCATTGCCAAGACTATCTTAGTGGACAAAGTCCCTTTCTGAATCGAGTAGCCCTCGTTTCAGTCCTGTTTCACTGAACCGGTATAACCTACCATTTCAGCCATTTACATCTCATGAGATATAAAATCTTTACCCAATGCATTGGAGGGAGATATATGTCCCACACATCTCTTAATGATACCATTCTTATGTGTCCCCCAAAATCATAAACCATACATCATAGCATAACCCATGTAATAGAAATGGGAATCTTAAACATTGCGACATCATAAAACAATTCATACAAGATAAAGGAATTCATAAATATAATTCAATCACAACATAATATAGTCAATGTAATAATAGGGATAGAAACAAAACCCTTTATTATCTTAGATGGAAAATAATTTTGATAAAACACCTGAACTCCATTCTTGAGGAAAATATGCTTTCTGCTTCAAAAACACTTTTCCTTTCTTAACATGTCGTACAATTATAAACTAAAAAACGCTTATTAAAAATAAACTTGAAAACTTGTAAAGGAAGATTCTTGGAAATAATGTTTTAAAATCCATTCATGCCGTATAATTTAAAAAAACATTCTTCGTACTTTTGTCGGAAAAGTCAAAAAGTACCTCGTACGAAAAACGACAAAAGATTCCTTTCATATGTTTTACTAAAAACTCACCGAAGGGTAAAATTGGATATAAACTATTGTATAAGGATATAAATATTACATATTGAGGAAACATGGATGTGGATGATAAAATACACCCCAGTAAATACCAAAGTATAAACAATCTCGGATAAAAATGAGATTGTGATATTTTCCCTTACCTTAGGTCTGATTTCCTTCGTATGTGTCCGAACCTCCTGTATAATGATTTAAATAATGTCATTGACTTATTACAGAATCATATTCATTGTTATGATATCATATATGGTTCACTTATGACTTTATATTACCCGTTCTTTTGTAAATTTCATGTTAAAGAAACGTTTTGGGTAAAATCGTTTCATTTATCGTAGGTGTTTTGACTTGTTGTTCTTGACATCATTATTACTTATATCATGATTTACATACTTCCAGAATATAAAATATGATTTATATATCATATATATTCAGTATATATATATATATATAATAGATAGATAAATAAAATGAAAAACACCGTTCATGGAGACGGTAGTCCGTACGTACGCATGAACGCTGTTTTCCTTTCCTTATTGTCTTAAAATAGAAGTAAGTAGATGACATACATATATATATATACATAAATCGAGTAGCTTTAAAATGTCATATATTTCATTATTATTTCTTATATATACTTTATAATCATTCTTAAATGGTTAACATGGAGAATGAATCTCATCGCGTCGTGGAGACGGTAGTCCGTACGTACGCACGAGCGATGATATCATTTCCATAAATATTGAATTGAATTGGAGTGGATTATACAATATATCAGAATCAATATGATGTTGTAATAACTCTGTATATTTATTCTTTACACCATTATACCCATCCATGTAAGGTGGTGGTGGAAAATAGATTACACCACGGCGTGGAGACGGTATTCCGTACGTACGCACGCGTGGTGATTTCCTTTTTCTGTAGGATGGATAGAAGGTTAATTAGAGTTGTTTCATATTTATAATAACATATCAGTATATAATAAATACTGATGTTATTACTTTATCATGAAACAACTAAAGAAGAATAAGTTGAAGAAGAAAGAAATTGAAAAAGATCGGTAATGGATATTACCTCTTCTTTGAAGTGCTTCTTTGAGGCCTCCACTTAGGGAACTAAGATTGGACTTTGAAGAAGACCAGGACCTATAGGATTATTCTAGGGGAGTGGAGAAGGGATTTTGGTAGAGTTTTACCGAGCATGAGTGCTCAAATTGGTGTGAGTAGAAGGGGGAGGAGGTGCCCTTTTATAAGGGAGGAGAGGGGCACCTTAGGAATATCTCAAAATATTATTTTATATTAAAGTCAAAATAGGTTTATAATAGTTCCAAAGGGTCTTATTTCGAAGTTAAAGTGGGTATGGGTCGAACTCCTATCATCCAATAGGATTTAGACAAGTTTAGGGTATTATTGTAACCTTATCAATTAGATTTAACTCTAAGTTAAATAATTTATCTTTTACCGTGTCTTTTTGTTTTCTTTCACTATATGGTTAATACACTTACTATAACATTCCAAACGAACCCAAAATTGTATATTATTAATACATATATCCTTATCTCAGTCATTTGGCCGAACCTTAGATTTTTATGAATAAAATAAAAATTAATAATATAATATTTGATTTAAAAACTATTTTGTGTCAATTTTGACACTATTTGATATATGATTTTTGTGAAAGTCATAACAGAATTATATGTTCGAAACAAGTTGATTAAATCAACACTAATATATCATAGTAACCTAGAAAATTAGTTTAATTCATAAAAAGTCTAAAATTACATTTATTTTGGTATTTATAATATCAATTATGTCAATATTTCATTAATAAGATAATTACTGCATCATATTTGTGTCATAAATAAATTAAATTATTTGATGTCTAAAAATTACAAATAAAATACCATTATGTAGGAAATCTTTTTATCTTTATAATGAATATTTACAATCGAATTTATCTTATGTATAACCCTATATTAAAAATGTTTTAGTAAATAAACATTGATTTTAACTCTTTTAACTCTTCTTTGAATTAAATAATAATAAATGTCCTAATCTATTCCAAGTGGGCCTAAATGATAATATTTTACACTTAAGGTTGTTTTTGGTCGAGCTACACTTGTCCAATAGAATTAGGACATGTGTTAGGGTAATATTAATATCATTATTACCCTTAATTACCCTATTTACTTTTAACCGTGGTAAATAAAAGTAAAAAGTTACTATTCACCAAAAATTATTTTAATCTCATTGAACCACATTTTACTTACTGACATAAACCGTGTCTCTAGGATTTTTGAAATTCCATTCAAAGAAGCGGTAAAATTAAGTTTTATGAAAAATTCAGTTTTTAACTACCACTTAGTAGTTTCACTATTCATCAAAAATTGATGTTTTTCAGAACAATGCCAAAATTTCATCCTAAGCTATATTTCATATTCCGAACACAAAAATGAAGTCTATTTTAACAAATTCATAAAATTGAAGTTGCATTAATTAATTTTATATTTAAATCCCGCTGTTAAAACAAATAGCGTGTTTTTAAGAAACAATATCTATCAAAAGATTGACACTTGATTATGTCTGGTTTAAATGTGAAATTACAACCAATGGCCAAAATTGTATTAAATTGTAAAAATATATTCTAAATATACTTTAAAACCACTCAAATTAATAATTTATCACTATTAATTATTTTGATTAAAAAAGTTGTTTTTAATTATAATTTAGTAATTTTCACTATTCATCAGAATATGAAAGTTATCCGAAAAGTACCAAAATTTCACCTTAGGCTAAATTTGATACTCCGAATCCAAAAATGAAGTCCATTTTGAGAGCAAAAATTTCTAAAATTTAAAAAGTGGTTATTACTATTCATAACGGCTAGTTTTAATAATATTTTAATAGCATATCGTTGTTTCGTGAAACTCAGTATTGCGTACTACACACGCTATCGAGGAAGGTTGAGATTGCGTGTAATGCAAGGAAAGTCAAGGATGCGTGTTGTGCAAACTCCTTTTGGTGTAGCGTACAACACAAGACATTAATAAAATTAAAAAGAATATTTTTCATAAAATCTCGGGCTGTTACATTCTACCCCCCTTAAAATGAATTTCGCCTTCGAAATTCATCGGGGTTATAAATGGTTTACTATTCGAAAGTTTCTTTAATAGAAACCCACATCATAAAAAGGAATATCAAAACCAATCTTTAAAAACAAAAGTATGAAATGTAACGGTTACCCAAATAAACTAATCACTGGGTTTCCACATAGGTGAAAATATGGATATGGAAGAGAAATCTAACCATCGTGTTCTGATGGAGAGTGGTAGAGAACATGGCTATGGAAAAGCCAGCAATCACAAATCCATATATTTGTGATGATCTATGGTACCATCTGATTCATCAGATATAAGATCACTTGGACAACATTTTTGGTTTTCAAGATCGTTTTCCTAAAGTTAAAGAATTTGAATTAGAATAAATACTTACTTTATTTTGGTACAATCTCACTGTTGTTCATGCCTTTAACAATTTCCACTTCATCTCTTAAATAAATGAAGTTGAATTTGTTATTCGTGAAGTGTTAGAAGATAGAATGAAAGGTCATTCCATCTGTCTCAAACAAACGGTTAGCAAAAATCATATACATAAGTTGATCTATAGTGAGATTAATCATATATGGTTCCTAAAATGGACTTATACTTCATATATCATACTGCTTAATAAAATAAAACTAGTTTCTACTAAACAGGGACTTCCTGTAGGCCAGTGGTAGGCGATAAAGGCCAGTTGCACTTCGGTTGTGGGTTCGATTCCTACAGCCTTGTCCGACGCGATGGGCTGTCTCCCATCCTGCAGGTTGTCCTTTTTCTAAAACTATATTACTATAACATCCCATCAATAATATCGAGAAAACTTCTATCTTTAAACAATAATAACTTATGTCCAACATAATCCATTCCAATCTTTAGGCTTATCCATAATACTGCAGTCCACTCTCATAACATAGTGAAAACGATTACCTGAGATTTAACACCATCGTCGATCCCCATATATCATAAGATATGTTTTGTTGGTCACATTCCAAACATTCAAAGTCCTTAATCATGTATTCTCTTGAATAACTTAGTGAAAACATGAATGCAGTTAAAAGATAACACTTTCCACATACCAAAATCCTCAAAATTCTATATACTCAAACAATGATATCACTTAGTCCTTATATCAATCATGAGCTCATGAATACTGTCAAACATTTCATTTTCTCCTTATCCCTTCATGATGCGCATATCATCTACTTTCCAAAATATTTGAATCACTTTTCATGGTTACCGGTACCTAAAAATTATTGAAAACCACAATAGACCAATACATAAATATTTCAGTACACCATAAAAGTACCTCAACAACATTATTTTTGAATACCAATACATAAACACTTTAGTCCATCCACTTCAATGATTGTCCTGGAATAATTCCTTCCTTGATTTAGAAGTAACTTTTTAGGTCAGGGCATTGAGTTGGGTAATGCCCATGTTCTCCACAAATAAGACATTGAACTCCATAACAATCTGTCACTCTATGACCCTTTTCTCCACACAGATAACATCGGTCCCTCCATTTGAGGTATTCCTCAAGGTTCTTCTTTCCTTCTTTAGAAATCTCAATCTTCCTTTCTTTATGCTCCTCAACATGCGAACATGCATAATAGTTTATCTTCCTCTTCTTTGATGAATTAGCCATACCACTAAATTTCACCTTGTTAATCATATATCGCGATGACTGATTCGGCATAATCACGATATCCTTCTCTCTAGGAATTACCCAATTTTGTTGCTCATAGTCACCAATTTGTCCATTGGATTCAATCTTAACCAAATTCCTTCTGGTTCCCTCCATTAACTAAAACACAAAAAGAATTCGGTGAGAGGCAAAAATCATGCTAGGGAAAACAACATTATAAAGGGGGAGTATCCTCAATATCTAACTTCTTAGGTTAAATTCTATGATCGTTACCATAGTTCTAGGACTGTATCTTATACGTATTCTTATCCTTAAGGACATCCCTAGACATACCTTAGAAATATCTCTAGGGATCTCACTAACGTTTTCGCATCCTAGTTTCCAAAGGTTGACTAAACCTTTTCTCTGATACCAACTGTAGAGACCCGAAGCCTGACTTACATGGACTTTACATTACTTTTGCAGAATACTTAGTACATAACAAAAACACACACACAAGGATCGTAATAGTTTAGTGTCTTTTGAAACTCGGAACGTAATCTTCTAATCGTGGTGAAAGATCTTCAATATCTCCCATAAAGATCTTCCCTTTTTTTTACGTAAAACTTTTCTTTATATCCTGGGGAAAAGGAAACATAAACGGGTGAGCTCAAATGCTCAGTAAGGGTATACAAAAGAAAAATCAATCACATCATATTCATAAGAACATAACATTTGGAAATCTTAACCTGCAAAAGAGAGCATAATTTCATAACATGGGATAAATCATAGTAGTGAAATGAAATCCCAATAATCATAACTTAAAACATGAAACTTTGTGGCATACACACATAATCATAGAGAATCATTTTTTGTTAGTCAAGACTCATTGCCAAGACTATCTTAGTGGACAAAGTCCCTTTCTGAATCGAGTAGCCCTCATTTCTGTCCTGTTTCACTGAACTGGTATAACCTACCATTTCAGCCATGTCCATCTCATGAGATATAAAATCTTTACCCAATGCATTGGAGGGAGGTATATGTCCCACACATCTCTTAATGATACCATTCTTATGTGTGCCACAAAATCATAAACCATACATCATACCATATCCCATGTAATAGAAATGGGAATCTTAAACATTGTGACATCATAAAACAATTCATATAAGATAAAGGAATTCATAAATATAATTCAATCACAACATAATAAAATCAATGTAATAATAGGGATATAAACAAAACCCTTTATTATCTTAGATGGAAAATAATTTTGATAAAACACCTGAACTCCATTCTTGAGGAAAATATGCTTTCTGCTTCAAAAACACTTTTCCTTTCTTAACATGTCGTACAATTATAAACTAAAAGAAGTTGATTAAAAATAAACTTGAAAACTTGTAACGAAAGCTTCTTGAAAATAATGTTTTAAAATCCATTCATGCCGTATAAGTTAAAAAAAACATTCTTCGTACTTTTGTCGGAAAAGTCAAAAAGTACCTCGTACGAAAAACGACAAAAGATTCCTTTCATATCATTTACTAAAAACTCACCGAAGGGTAAAATTGGATATAAACTATTGTATAAGGATATAAATATTACATATTCAGGAAACATGGATGTGGATGATAAAATACACCCCAGTAAATACCAAAGTATAAACAATCTCGGATAAAAATGAGATTGTGATATTTTCCCTTACCTTAGGTCCGATTTGCTTCGTATGTGTCCGAACCTCCTGTATAATGATTTAAATAATGTCATTGACTTATTACAGAATCATATTCATTGTTATGATATCATATATGGTTCACTTATGACTTTATATTACCCGTTCGTTTGTAAATTTCATGTTAAAGAAGCGTTTTGGGTAAAATCGTTTCATTTATCGTAGGTGTTTTGACTTGTTGTTCTTGACATCATTATTACTTATATCATGATTTACTTACTTACAGAATATAAAATATGATTTATATATCAAATATATTCAGTATATATATATATAATAGATAGATAAATAAAATGAAAAACACTGTTCTTGGAGACGGTAGTCCGTACGTACACATGAACGCTGTTTTCCTTTCCTTATTGTCTTGAAATGGAAGTAAGTAGATGAAATACATATATATATATATATATATATATATACATAAATCCAATAGCTTAACAATGTCATATATTTCATTATTATTTCTTATATATACTTTATAATCATTCTTAAATGGTTAATATGGAGAATGAATCTCATCGCGTCGTGGAGACGGTAGTCCGTACGTACGCACGAGCGATGATATCATTTCCATAAATATTGAATTGAATTGGAGTGGATTATACAATATATCAGAATCAAAATGATGTTGTAATAACTATGTATAGTTATTCTTTACACCATTATACCCATCCATGTAAGGTGGTGGTGCAAAATAGATTACACCACGGCGTGAAGACGGTATTCCGTACGTACGCACGCGCGGTGATTTCCTTTTTCCGTAGGATGGATAGAAGGTTAATTAGAGTTGTTTAATATTTATAATAACATATCAGTATATAAGAAATACTGATGTTATTACTTTATCATGAAACTACTAAAGAAGAATAAGTTGAAGAAGAAAGAAATTGAAAAAGATCAGTAATGGATATTACCTCTTCTTTGAAGTGCTTCTTTGAGGCCTCCACTTAGGGAACTAAGATTGGTCTTTGAAGAAGCCCAGGACCTCTAGGATTATTATAGGGGAGTGGAGAAGGGATTTTTTCAGAGGTTGGCCGAGCTTGAGTGCTCAAATTGGTGTGAGGAGAAGGGGGAGGAGGTGCCCTTTTATAAGGGAGGAGAGGGGAACCTTAGGAATATCTCAACATATTATTTTATATTAAAGTCAAGATCGGTTTATAATGGTTCCAAAGGGTCTTATTTCGAAGCTAAAGAGGTCATGGGTCGAAATCCTATCATCCAATAGGATTTAGACAAGTTTAGGGTATTATTTTAACCTTATCAATTAGATTTAACTCTAAGTTAAATAATTTAACTTTTACCGTGTCTTTTTGTTTTCTTTCACTATATGGTTAATACACTTACTATAACATGCCAAAAGAACCCCAAATTGTATATTAGTAATAAATATATCCTTATCTAAGTCATTTGGACGACCCTTAGATTTTTAGGAATAAAATAAAAATTAATAATATAATATTTGATTTAAAAACTATTTTGTGTCAATTTTGACACTATTTGATATATGATTTTTGTGAAAGTTATAACAGAATTATATGTTCTAAAAAAGTTGATTCAATCAACACTAATATATCATAGTAACCTAGAAAATTAGTGTAATTCATAAAAAGTCTAAAATTACATTTATTTTGGTATTTATAATATCAATTATGTCAATATTTCATTAATAAGATAATTACTGCATCATCTTTGTGTCATAAATAACTTAAATTATTTGATGTCTAAGAATTACAAATAAAATACCATTATGTAGAAAATCTTTGTAGCTTTATAATGAATATTTACAATCGAATTTATATTATGTATAACCCTATATTAAAAATGTTTTAGTAAATAAACATTGATTTTAACTCTTTTAACTCTTCTTTGAATTAAATAATAATAAATGTCCTAATCTATTCCAAGTGGGCCTAAATGATAATATTTTACACTTAAGGTTGTTTTTGGTCGAGATACACTTGTCCAATAGAATTAGGACATGTGTTAGGGTAATATTAATATCATTATTACCCTTAATTACCCTATTTACTTTTAACCATGGTAAACAAAAGTAAAAAGTTACTATTCACCAAAAATTATTTTCATCTCATTGAACCAAATTTTACTTACTAACATCAACTGTGTCTCTCGGATTTTGGAAATTCCTTTCACAGAAGCGTTAAAATTAAGTTTTATGAAAAATTCAGTTTTTAACTACCACTTAGTTGTTTCACTATTCATCAAAAATTGATGTTTTTCAGAAAAATGCCAAAATTTCATCATAAGCTATATTTCATATTCCGAATTCAAAAATGAAGTCTATTTTACCAAATTCATAACATAGAAGTTGCATTAATTAATTTTATAATTAAATCCCGCTGTTAAAAAAAATAGCGTGTTTTTAAGAAACAATATCTATCAAAAGATTGACACTTGATTATGTCTGGTTTAAATGTGAAATTACAACCAATGGAAAACATTGTATTAAATTGTAAAAATATATTCTAAATATAATTTAAATGCTCTCAAATTAATAATTTATCACTATTAATTATTTTGATTAAAAAAGTTGTTTTTAATTATAATTTAGTAATTTTCACTATTCATCAGAATATGAAAGTTATCCGAAAAGTACCAAAATTTCACCTTAGGCTAAATTTGATACTCCGAATCCAAAAATGAAGTCCATTTTGAGAGCTAAAATTTCTAAAATTTAAAAAGTGGTTATTACTATTCATAACGGCTAGTTTTAATAATATTTTAATAGCATATCGTTGTTTCGTGAAACTCAGTATTGCGTACTACACACGCTATCGAGGAAGGTTGCGATTGCGTGTAATGCAAGGCAAGTCAAGGATGCGTGTTGTGCAAGATCCTTTTGGTGTAGCGTACAACACAAGACATTAATTAAATTAAAAAGAATATTTTTCATAAAATCTCGGGCTGTTACAATCATAGTGGAAATAATGGAAACATCATATAACTACACATCTAGAAATACAAAATATAGGGGAAACTACTCAGTCATATCACATAAAATTTGGTAATGACACTATATATAAATAGGCAGGGAATATATATAATTATATTCAAGTAAAACCATTCAGAAATTAATAAATACAATAATAATGAAAAAAATTAATCATGTAAGTTACAAGATCCAACCCATATTCTATATCTCAAATCCTACTTAGCCATTCAATCAACCATTTTTAGCAGGGTACTTTCCGTTGTCCAGAACTACATCCTTGAAAGATATTTGGGTACCAACTGGTGGCCTAAATAGGATATGAGTACAACATAGAAAGTAAACACCAATGAAATATAATGAAATTATCGTCTATTAGTGTGATTCATAATAGTGTTCAATAAATAATTGAAACAATAATAACAATAAGAAGTGAAAACAAATTGAACCAACTGAATCCATAGGTCTCAAAAAGACATCCTGGGGATATTTTCCTTGATTTATCAAATGACATGATCTATTATCTTAGTGGATGTGTGATGGATTAATTTGTTTCCAAGGTGAATCACTAAAGAAACCATAATCACGCATCGTAAGGGAATCTACAAGGATCATATAGGCATTAAATTATAATAATTTCCAACGAAATCCATATCTCTAGAATAGACTTAATGGACTATTGTCAACATTAAAAAGAATAACATTATTGGAATACATAGCTCACACTTGAAGAATTACAAAAAAAATAACATTTAGATGAGTTTAGGGATATCAACATACGATAAACAATAAAGGAATATCTAAAGAATCTTTGATGTTAATATGTAGTATTTCATAAATGAAAAAATTAACTGAGTCAACAAGGGTGCATCCCAATAAAATTCATAGTAATAAATTTAATTACAATCCACAATAACACTTGAGGAATTCAATATATTTGTAAATCATTGAATCCAAAAGTGTCTCCGCACCCAATATTCACAAAATTACCTTAATGGAATCCATAGCTTGACTATGGAATTCCACTCCATATAAATTCACAATGAATCAAAGGATCATTACAATGTATTTCAATCATCACAATCATTTGATGTGATCCAAGAAAGTTATTATCCATCAATTTAAACATAATAAATTCTATTCCAGTATAGAATATAGTTTTGTTTCACACTTTCCTTTATAAATTCCATGGATGTAGAAACCATTAGGTTCTAGTAGTAATCCTAGGAACCCAAAATTCAATGAAACTTCCTTACATTACAAGGGGAAACCTTAACAAATCCATTAATTTTCCAAAATATTATAGACAATACAAACTCATAACTAATATTTATTTAAAAAAGGACTACCAAAAACACAATTATATTCTATGATGAAGGTATTTTCTATGACATCTCTTGGGCCGTTAACTAATTTAATTAATTTTTAAGTTAATCATTCAATGAGATGTAAATAATAGATGAATAAAAACATATTATGATTGTGATACATTATTTGATGACAATTGAGAACACCCACCAAAACCTCATTGGGACTCACTCATCCCATATCGGCATTTAGATTGACATAAAAAAGATATTGTGAAACTAGAAAAATACCAGAAATTGGAAATTTAAATTTAAATTTGAAGAATAGTTTTACTGGGGTATGAATTGAAATGAAGGGAACCTATAGGATTTCTAAAAATAGATTATTTAAGAAGTATATATAGAATAAAAAATGGATGAGGATTGATGGAAGTTTTATGTAATCAAAGAAAGTGGGGGATAACTCAAATGGCCATACATCTAGAAAAATCCTTGAAAATAATTAGGTGAAGAAGAATATGTGGAAAATGGGTGAAATGACTTTTTTCTATTTTAGAAAAACATTGAAATGTCCCACCATAAAGTTGATGCCTCCATGTAGTGGCTCCAACCACATACTAACACCCATGCCTATACAATGTCCACCTGTAGATTTTAGGTGATAATTTATAGGCCACCTATAATATGGTGGGACTTCGGCAGCTTTATGTAGTTCCAACCACTACTCTTGTGCCTCTCGAAAATCCCAGAGACCACTCGAACCTTATTATACAGATCTTCAATGAAAATAAAAGGGGGTTCTAGAAAATTTTAATGTGGTCCTTAACTTCATAATTCATTGATTTTTTATATACTCATGACCATTTGACAACTCATCCATGAGTTGTATACCTGATCCTTGAGTCACAAAAAAATCACACATCATGCTGACTAACTCCATTAGTTAAAAATAGGGGGTTTCTAAAAGATTAAACATTTATAGACCACGATCTATCTTATGTGACTACTATAACATAATTACATTCCTAAAAAATCTCATCGACATGCCACACATGAACACCAAATTTCTATAGACTCAATCAGCCACCAATATTCTTCTCATTAACCTAATTCAATATTCTCGTATGATCAGAAACAATAATATAATGCCCTCAAATTATTAATAAATTCAATTTATCATTCTATCAAAACCTATACCACCCCCTATGAATTCATTATAACACAGATCCACCACTAGGTTGGGTCAAAAAAATGAAATATATCTGATGTTCACCAAAACTATTATAAATAAGCAGTACACATTCAAGGCATACATCGCAACATCGAACACCCATATTTTTTATTTATAATCAAAATCCTTTATGAACACCATCATCAAGAAACACCAGAATTCTCATTCCCCTATCATGTGACTTAATTATATTTTCATCTCAATTCTTGTTGCATACTCCATTAATATGTTTATGTCTAATACAACCACATTCTGAGTAGTGTAAAAAAACCACAGAACAGTCATTGGGCCTTTACTTGACCCATTAAAATTTCACAATCAAGGCGAACCTCCAAATACCTAACTAAAATGGAGAGTAATGGAACCATCAACCAAATTAGTTCCAATCATATTAACCTCTCTTTATAGAACATAACCCATGTTATCATTTTTGTATAAAGGGTGTACACCAGCTTTAACAGAATCCAAGAACATTATTTTTCCATGGTGGACTATTTTTTTATAAAATTATTCCCATTGTATTAGGCTTTATATATATTTAGTGGTTCTCAACCTTCTACATCCATTTATGGGTAAAAACAACAGTTAGATACCCATTGACATACTATTCCAAACACTCTGTTGTATTCACCGATTCATAACCAAAGAACCCAATAATAGTGCATTGTACTCTAAAAGAATTCCATGACCATTGGAAATGTTCTTACAAAATAAAAATTCCATCCTATAGTAAGATTCGATTGTTTAATCTCCAATTAAAAAATAGAGTCATCAATCTCTATCACGTGCATCAACGCCCCATCAATTTGAGTCACCCTCACACCTTCTAAAGAATATATCAATCCACTTTACATTATAAAAAATCACATGGAATCACTCTTTACCTTTCTCCAATCATCATACTCATAGTATAGATGATTCGTACCTACCAGAAAAATGTTGGGCCTCTAAATATAGGCCACCCCATAAAATGAGGATCAAACCTTCTATACCAGATTTAGAGCTTCCCACCATTAGGATTTCATTATCATTACCCAAGAAAAGAAAACTATCGATTTCCAAAGTCTTTATAACATATTTCACTAAAACAAATGGTCATACGTGGACACACCACTCAAATATGATCAATATACACAAAACATTAGTTACTTCTCATATCTGACATACACGAACATCATACACAATTTTTATTGAAAAATCATTAATAGAGATGGTTTCACCCCCATAAGTTTTAGTGTACACTCCTAGAATGATGGATTTACTTAGTATTCCCTAAAAATATTACCAACAGTCTTAATGATAGACATATATGCGCTAGTCCCTTCGAGCCATGCTTAAACACATCTTCTCCCTTTGATGGTTTATAACGATTAACATGGATTGGTGGTCCTAGAACATTCTGATCCTTCATGATGTAATCAAAAATTAAGAGAAGTTATCTACATCAAAATCAATATAAATCCATTCTGAAAATAATATTTAATTCTTATATCACCTCAATAATATTTAAAGGTTTTTATTTAAACTGATTTTCTTTCGCAACTCTCGAATAAGAAGTTATGAAACTAAGAACATCACAAAAATAAAATCATCACATATATTGAGATACTCGAAGCCCCAAATGAATAACATTGGATCTTTACATAGATTATTTCAGTAATGAAAATACAACAGGAACCATGTTTGTCCAACACACACCACCTCGACCCAAAATAAAATAGATGGTTCGTGCTCATAATCCATACAATCATATCAACTTGGTGACACAACACCACCTAAACATCTACTTTCCTCGTTAATTTACTATAACCCATGGGTCTTATGATCACCGATAACCATTTACAAATCTAAAACTCAAAATACATTATATTTTAAAACAGAATGACCAACTCACACACCGAGTCAAGCATTTGATCAAGCTATAACTCACCCTCTAAAAAAAGGTTAGTTGGGTATCATTTAAATCAAGATCATATAACCACCCTCACTGTATTCATTGACATATCCATGAACCCTAGAGCCATGTATCAACTTGATCTCACCCACAAAAATATCTTTTCTCCACTGACAATAGTACTCTTGCTAGCCTAAATTTCCAAAGATGAGGTGTCTCACAAGCCACCAAAAAACCCTTCTAAGGGTATCCTCAAATTTAGTGAACCATATTCCCGATCCAAAATACCCTACCATAACTATAACCCTTGACCTGATCATTTTAAAGGTGTCTCCATGCCTAAATTGTATTCTTTTAGTCACTTCTTCTTCCTCAGTTCCAATGCAGATAATTTTACTAAACATTAGTAATTTAGGACCCACCCATCTTGGACCATCTCCAACCATGTTGTCGACAACACACATAAAGATGACTGGATAGTCATATTAATTGTCATACCCTACATAAATAGTCTAAAACTCAGGGTTATAGAATAATAATCACTCTTCGTCATAAAAACCAAGTAAAAAATGTTTACCTAAACGTCATACTCAATAACATCCTCATACATTAATACCATAATATGAAGCATATTTCCATGATTCATGCATCTAATATGAAAATGTAATGGTCATCCCCTCCTATAGTCACCCTCACAGACAACTATGTATCAACTCACTATGGATCTGATTAATATCAATGGGTCACTATCCTTCCACCTATATTATCAATTAGGGAACACTGTTTCACAACTCTTTGGAAACATCATCAAATATGTCTAAATATCATGTTTCACATATCAAGATGAAACTGACCACCATAGACAAGGATCCCACAAATATACATATAAACACACCCACAATCAATGTATCAAAAAATTTGATTTCTCTCTAGCCCAACCTACCAATAAAAAAGGTCAAAATCCTTTACACATGGTCCCAAAACAAGTTCTCTTCCGATCATTTCTTACAGCTCAAGGCAACAAAAACCTAGTATAAATGGATTCACATTTTTCTCATTAATTTAGAGACTAAATCATTTCACATGATCTTAATTTTTTTAACAATTAACAATGTTCTTTAAATTCACATTCTAATTCTCCCCCATTTTATTACCTTAGATGGTTATCCCTGTTATGTTTCCTTCTCCAGTATCACAACCTCATGATTGTGTAAATATATTTTAATTCACATGGTATTTGGGTAAACACCAGATAAGTTTCTTAATGGAATTTTCATTAACTAAAACCATCATTAAAATCAATGTGGGATTCACACATCATATACCTTTATGTTATTATTAGTTTCCTGTTGCCATAAATATTTATATTCCACTACCACAGTTCCATTATATGAAGTGCCACTCATAAAATATCGTGGAAAAACCCTTCAAGTTGTGTTTGGATCCCAATTTGACT
This sequence comes from Viscum album, assembly GCA_963277665.1. Taxonomy (NCBI): domain Eukaryota; kingdom Viridiplantae; phylum Streptophyta; class Magnoliopsida; order Santalales; family Viscaceae; genus Viscum; species Viscum album. Next base: position 77,508,078 of record OY728155.1, on the reverse strand, counting down.
GAAACTATTTTTGATTCCCTGTTAATAGGTCATTATTTTATATATTTAGTGTTTGATATATTTTTTAGATAGAGTTCTTCCATTTTCCCTAACAGTCTTTATTTAATATTTCAAACTATTTATCATTATTCCCATAGGATTCACATTTTTATGTATTTTCCTTATTCATAAATACTCCAAATTTTAACTATTCATAATTTATCTATATATCCAATTATAGTTCTAGTTAAATAGGATAAAATTAATATATTATAGATTAAATAACATTAAAGTCTTCTTTCCATCACCTTATTTATGGAAAAAAATCACTTTATTAGCTAAGTTATATCTTCCCATTTACCCTGAAATAATTAGGAGTCAATCATGTAGAATTCCACCATAAATTTTTATGTGAAAAACAACATATAAATGGCCACATACATTTTAAATAACAAAAACAATCAATTATTTAATTTTATAGGAGAATAAAATTTCTAGAAGAAATAAGCCCTAACCAATAAATAAAACAATGAAATATGTGAATACAAATAATATAACAGCCATAATAATCATATTGATAACATGTAAATACTATGTTCGTAACATGATACATAAACATACACACCCTTTTCAATATTGGACCAAGAGTAAAAATTCCATAAATTGATAACATGATATGCAAGTACACAACTTAGGATTCAAATAAATCATCTACTAAATAAAAACCAATAAAAAAATTCTCATTCCTAAAAAGATGGATTTTCTCTTGTATATGGGATTTCAAAACCATGGAATGAGCATAATACCAAGCCCCAATACCGTCCTATTCTCTTATCTACCACACCCAAATATTAGGACCAAATAAATTATGTCCTTGATACAATTTTGAAAAACTCTTCCCCAAATTCCAGTAAACATGTGTGTTGAACTGGTGGAACACATGACCTAATCACACCTCCTCACATACCAGAGGATGCCAACTAATAGGGAGGGATTTTTGGATGTACTGTGGTGAGACTATTCCCTCTGATCAGATATCAACAATACCAAAAAAAGGAAACATATTATTATATTACATATAGATAAATAAATTGTAGTTTTAAAATACTAAGTCACATCCCATGAAATATCATAATGATTCTACATACAGACATGTTGGGCATACATATCATTCAGGTCATGTGAAACCATCTCGATTTTTAATATAAGAAAAAAAGAATGAAAAATAACTTTACACTAGAGGTCTTTATCTCTAGTATGTATCCAACCTCTCAAACTACATCCTAGACCTACAATCAAGAATTGGTAACATGGAAACATTCCTTGTCTATACATGAATCCCTGAATGTTTTTCAGCTACCAACATAGGATCCAAACACGGTGTGAGTACTCAGTAGGTCACCGCTAATAGTATCATTTAAAAATACAATCTATAAGTGTAAAGAATAATGGTGTGAAATAAATAAATGAAATAGTAATAATAATAAACTGTACAAATAAATATAACCAAGTCAAGCCTCAGGTATCAAAGATAAAACTCGGGCCAACCCATCCGTATTTTTATACAGTCCGAATGACTTATATATTTGGAGGGATCATGAATTAATTTAGTTATAAGTCTCATCTTTAGGGAAACCATTATCAATAAACCCTAGGGTATCCACATGGATCATTCAATAATTTTCTTCATGTAATTCCCAAATAAATCCATTTATCTGGTCTAATCTCAAGGAACCATCCATTACATTCAGATACATGAATCAAATGGAATTCAAGGCTCAATCATGAGAAATTCGACACTAATAATATCAACATATATTTATGTATTCATACCATTAAATTCCATAAATGTACCCTGGAGAAATCCACAATATTTATCCTTAGAATTAAATAAGTGTAGACATTATCAAAATCCACAGGGTAGATGAATCATTACATTCATGGTAATTAATCTAATTATAATACACTAGTTTGATTAAGGTATTCCATGTCTTTTGACCTCATTTAATCTAAAATTATCTCTACACCAAATATTCACTTGTTAACTCTAATTAAGTCCATGGATTATCCATGGAATTCAACCCTAATAAATTTCACATGTAATTCGTGGATTTTCCAAAGGCATTTCAATCATCACAAAAATTTCAAGATATTCAACTAAATTCATATCCCAAAAAATATATATTATAAAATTGAATATAAGATCACAAATTGGTCTACTCCACACGTTTTTTATAATTCCATGGATTTAACAACAAATAGGTCTTGGGTGTCTTCAGAGGCAAGTCAAATTCTGTAATAAATCATTACATTACAATGGAAAGATCTAAACACCCCATTAGTTCAATTAAAACTCAGGAAATAGCTATTATAACTACATAAATCAATTTAAAAATGTGTACCAAAAAACCCTACTCTATTCTATTCCCCAGGGTGTTTCTAAGACAATATTAGTTCCATTAATCAATTAAATTAATCTTCTAGTTTAAGAATCTCATAATACAGTTCTACCACATGAACCGTAACCAAATAAAATAATAATAATTTAACTAATGATTACATAGAACACATAATTAAACCTTATTAAGACCCACTCATCTAAAATATACTTTTTATTCATGTTAAAATGGAAGATATTGAGAAACTAATCAAAAACAATTGAAAATTCAAAATTTACACGACATAGAGAGGAATATATTTACTAAGAATATAAATATAGTGGTGGAACATAGAAGAGTGTTATACATACCATGAGATATATAAAATGATAAACGGAATAAAAAATAGAGGAGGATTGGTGGAGGACCACCAAAATCCAAGAGGAAATGGGGAAGGCTCCTCTGAGGCTGCAATAGGTGAAAATCGGGAAACAAATAAGGCGAATAGGAAAGGTGGAAAATGGGGGAAGTATACAATTTTTCTCTTTTAAAAAATAACATTCCCAAATCCCACCAGTGTTCGAAGGAGGCCACCGACCACCAAGTGCCTCATGATAGTGGTTACTTCCGTTGTTGGATACCATCAACCAGTTGGTGGCCACCTATAGATTGAATCTACCACTATCCCAAACTAATTAAAGATGTTGAGACCACACATCTTCTTTATGGTCATGAATTTTTTTCCAAATCCTTTCAAACATGCTGATATCCCCCACCCCCCCCCCCTCAGAATCATCTTTTGTGACAAGCATAATGGCTTTCAATATAACATTTAGGGTCTGTACCTCGATTAAGGGGAAGGGTTTGACATTGATTGTTTAGTGGGTATAAAGAGGTTGAACCACATTATGAAATATATGTTGAAATTTTAACCATAATAAAATTAATAATAAATTATTCATTTATTTTTTATTGGTTCTAAATTAAGTGAAAATAGTTTTATGGTAAATGTATTATTTTTCATGAAACTATTTTTATGTGTGAAATGTATTTTAATCTTAATATATGAAATCAATCATTATTGTTATACTATAATAATGAAATAATTATACTATATATCGAATTTTATTAGTTAAGATATATTTAATTATGATTATCAGAAATGGAATAAGAATAAAAACATTTTATGCCTCAAAAATACATTTTATAAAAAAATGGTTAATATAATATTTTGTTTGCGGATATTATAATTAATTTATACAAAGTTTATATTTTTTTTAAAGATAAATCATTTATAAATTTATAATTTCATCATAGTATTAGGATAGTTTCATTATATTTTTCTGAAAATATTAATTTTTTTAGAAATACTGAAATATGATGATTTTCAAAAAAAATCATTTATTTTATTTAAATAATGTAATTTATGAATATTATTATATTTTGGATTTGGACATTATGTAGAATAATTCCCCTTTTTATAAATCATAATATAATTAATTCCTTAGTAAACAATATTATATTTTTTTTTCATATATGTTCATTTTATGCTGAAAACATAATAATCTAAAAACAAATTTACATTGAATTGTGCACGCTTATATTAATTGTAACCTTCCCAAATCCTAAAACATAGATTTTTTTCTACATTATTAAATTGGAATAGATTCAAGGGTTCTAATTATGAAGGACTAGTCTGTTAAGTAGTCTTGTAGAACTAGATACATACGTTATTACAACTTTACATTGGAAATAAAATATAAAACATACATAAATTGTTAGACATCATTGAAACTCACTCAATGATTTATTATTCATCATAAAAAGGGTACATGAAGAAAAATAATTGTCTTCTAAAATTCTCAAAAAGGGTTATGTACAGTAGAAACAATTATGAGTAAATAATTCATAATCAATTTGAAAAGGTAAATAACTAGAAACACAATCCATTTAAGCAATAACTTGATAATGAAATGAGTACATATACTATTTCAATATACAACTCCCATGGATAATAATAACTAAATTATCTATAAAGTAAATGAATAACGTTGTGCATCATGATTCCTCTACCACTACATACTTGTTCCTAGATAGTTTAAACAATGTGTAGGAATAATCCAAAAAAACATTTAATAACATTGTACAACAGATCTGAATCACGATTTATGTGTGTTTGGGTGTTGACACTGCATAATGCATTTACATGGAAAGTTATGTATAATTCATGATGTGATCCTCAATTAGACAACAAAATTTCAAGTTTGTGTAGAAATGTTTCACCATTAAGGAAGAATATACATTTTTTTATTTAAATATTTCAAAAGAGTTCTCCACAATTTAGGATAACTAGAATGATTCCCCTCAAGGATTAGGCTATGTATTTCCATGATCACTGATAAATTTTTTTTGATGCATAATAATTCATTTTTTTAGTTTATTTCGATAAAACATTGTGTATTCACATTATCAAGATGTGTATATATCTTCTATAAGTTCTATTTAACTAGTTTCAGAGCCCAAAAAAACTCATAAATCCAAAAGTTTTGGCACTCAGAAGACATAAATATTTTATAAAGGAATGACATCATCGCACAGGACATCGGTGTAGGTCATCGGTGCAGGTCATCTGTGTAAGTCATTCACACAAGACCTTTATGCAGGCCCATCCGCATAGGCCCTTCTTCAGAGGTCCACCAGAGTCTATAAATAGACCCATCCATCACAATGTTTTTTCCAATGACCAAGCTCCCAGACCATGAATTCTAGAGATATATTTGGTCATGCAGGTCCTCCGTCCAAGTCATTTTTCACTACATGGGTGACCTTTCATGGACCTCTTTCACTAAGAAAAGGACCCTAGTACATTACATGGGAGACCCACACTTGTGAGACCCACACATGGGATAAGTACACATTTGTGACCATACCTAGGTGATCCACCCCGGGGTTTGGTAGTCTGATCCTTCCTTGTACTACATGGTTGAGGTACCACCAATGCGACTTAATATATGGGAAATCGACTTAGGGAGACCATTAATTGGGTAACCACCATCAGATTCCCATACTAGGGAGACCCACATAAGTGATCCCTATGGTCTATACCATGGGGGATGCACCCCCACACCCCTACTTGGGATCAGTGTCAGGCTACATTCCTGGCCCTCTAGGCCAGTTCCTTTACTAACTTCACTAACCCCCATGAAAAATAACGTATCTCCATGAATGTTTCAGGATGGATAATGGTCATTTTGGCCAGTATAGTATAGATACAAAACATCCACCCGTAAATACCATGATTTGAGATACTCCTCTGCACTTCCCAAGTTGCATTGAGTCAACATAATCCTCTTGGCCCCGTACCCATGTTATGTGTCGAGATTTTCCTCTTGGATTCTTAAACTACCTTTAGTCGACACACTGCCCAAAAATCTCCTAAAAACATACCACCTGAGTCTTATTAAATGTTGAGACAATACATGGGAATCGTCCCAATGATTAATCCCTGAACAATATAGTAATCCTCCATAGAATTAAGCACCAACCAAACCTCAAATGGGTAGCTATCCAAGATTTAGCCCCTATACTTTCTTGTAGGAGGTTATAGTATTGAGACACTCTACCCCCACGTCCTTCACCTTAATTCCATCTTTTCCTTGAACTCGTATCCAATGTTAAGTGATGATAGGGATGTTTCATAGCCCTGACCACTTATATCATAACCCCAACCTCTTCCAACAGCGCAGGAGGAAAAGTGTTTGGTCTGTCAAATCATCCACTTCCTCTTGTTTCTCACACTCAGCATGACTCATATGGGCATAGAGGTTAGTGATGATCATGACATCCACACAGTCCACCAAGATAAATAAACTATGTGAACCCTCATTCCTAAAATATTGATGATGTGTAGGATGACAATCTAAGTCATGATCTCAAGGGATATTCTCTTCCAAAGATATTCCCAATCATAACCCACCAATTCATCATATGGGCATCATTCTTAGGTATATTCCCCAAACACCCTCAAAATCACCATGAGATAATATATCACTCAAGAACGTTTTAGAAGGTATATTCAATTGTAAAAAGTCCCATCATAATCCTCTCATTGGGCGATAGTCCCTTTAGTGACTTACCAAACAACGTGGGCTTGGATTCCCATCAAAATGGGATATGTAAGAAGCCTCCCTATGGTTCAAACCAAACACTTAAATCAACCATTTTTTGATTTTGGGATACATCCCTTAGATGGTCTAATCAAATGGGGAAATTCATTTCCCTTCCAGGTTTTTTGGATTGTTTTAGAATAATCCCCACAATACAGTTTGACTAGGCACCTTCTTCATATATGTCCTTGCCATATGAAATTAAACTATATGGATGGGTCCTAATCACATAACATTAAATGGTTTGATAAAACCCATTAGGTGGCACTAAACTATATGTGTTCTGATTCCTTTCAGAAGTATATGTAGGAATCCCAGATATGAATTTGATCCCAACAAAAAACAATTTATATCACCCTAGATGATGATAAACTCTATAGTGTCCTTCATCTACCTGGATGACGATAAACAGCAGAGTGACCTTCATCTACCTGGATGAAAAAAAATTCCAGAGTGCTTCAATGTGTGTCTACAAAACGAGAATTATTGTAATAATGACAAAAAACAATCTAATTAGTTTATAAGAGGATACCATCAATGAAAAATCTCATATATATATATATATATATAGATCTCCATTGATGAAGAACCATATATACAGAAACATGATTCTAAATTATACACATGCTAATAATTGATTTATACGATTTTTATGACCCATATCATTATTTGGAATTAATGATGGATTCATTACAATATCATAAGTCTATAAGAGATCCCCAAAGTAGTAAATAACTCCCCCAAAAGGGTTTGATGAGCATGACCCCTATCTCCTTGATCAATGTGAGTTATTAAGCATCATATGGTAGAAAACCTAATGAGAAACTTCTTTTGGAATTCATATCCCCCTCGATACAGAACCATTGGGTGTTTCGGGTTCCATATAAAACAAATTAGAAACTGTTCAAAAATAGAAAATTTTCACAAGAACTAAAAATCCATAAGAAAGAAATAACAAAGGAATCTCTATCACAATATAAATAGGAGGTACTAACTTGTCTCCATCGGAGCATTTTGTTTCCCTGATGATGTCCCAATATTAGGGAACCAGTTGTGCCTATTATTAAATGTAATTGTACCCTCAAGAAACAAATACATAAATTACTATATATCAATAAATGTCTATATTGAACAATGAATATGGAATATCAATATTTCATAAATTAGTAAAATTACATTCGAAGTTAATAAAATTATGTAAAAATGATATTTGGTTTATGAAATAATCATATGAATGATATAGTGAATATATATATTTAAGATAAATATAATATCCAATGATCATAAGAAATTTAATGGTTAAATAAGAATTTAATTAAAACATAATTAATCATGATATGAGATATGACCATCGAAAATGTATATTTTGTAGTAAATTGAAATATTTTAAATAATATAAGAAAATGTAAATGAAACATTAAAAAATAAATTGTAGAAAAATATTATAATTTTTAAAATAATTCAAATCTTATAGAATAAGATGAAGGGAATTAAAGTATTGTGGTGGCAAGAATGTACACTAATGAAGCATATTTTAAAAGGAAAGCACTTCCATTTTACTATCGATAAAGAATGTTGAAAACGACCCATTTAAGAAAACTACACAAAGAATACATTAAAACCATGTAAAAATGAAAATTGTAAATGAAAATTTCCTTAATAAATCATTTCAATAATAAAAAAATTATTTTGTAAAATAATCTAAAAATATCAATATCGAAGAAAAATATACCCAATCAAGAAGAAAAGTAAGACAATTTTTTTGTTTTAAAAATTTATTTTCTTTATTTTTTATAACAATAAATGAAAATATGAAATAAAGCATAAAAAGTCTTCTAATATTCATATTTTTATAAAATAGATAGAGTTTATGGAGGATATATTATAATATTTATTCAATGAAAATAATAACAATCCGAGATAAATAGATTTCAAAATAAATTCTTCCCTCTTTTGTAACATTAAATTTATAACATGTTAGAAGATTAAAAATAATATTAATATTTAATAATCATGAATAAATTTCAATTAATTTTATATACCAAAAAATGGTAGTATGTAAACCATAAAATAAAAAAGGTTCATGATACCAAATATGTCACAATGGAGTGGAAATTGAGACTAAATCTCATATCCAATGTTCCCCCATTGTTGAAAAAGTTTAACCTCCTGTTTGATGGATTCAAACATGTTAGTAATTTATAACATAAGGATATTAATTTATATATAATATCATATATATTCCTCTTATAACATCATATCACCCATTAAAAAATAATATTTCATTATTATCACTGTTTTTGCTGTTATCTTATTTACTTTCTCATGCATGTTTCATCAAGGATGTTCTAGCCATTGTATATTGATTATTGTTCCATATTTTCCACAATATTAATCATGATATAAATATCATATTTATCCAATAAATATTTATTTATTTCCTTCTATGTAATGATGAAATTAAAAATATATCACATCACTTGATAGAGTTTGTAGTGCACACATACATATGAGCAATGTTATCATTTTCCTAGTGAATTGGTGTGGAAAAATTAATTACACTGCCACGTGGATACGATAACCCATACATACACACGATTGATGCTTTTTATGTTTTTTAGGATGAAAAAGTGATATAAATTGGATATACCATAATCATAATTACATATAAGTATATTTATGATGCTATATTTATTATTTTTGGATTTTTATAATAGATTTAGTGGATATTGAAGAAGAAAGAAATTTGAAATTGTCGGTAAAGATGATTACCTATTTTTCGAAAGATCACTATTAGATCATCCTTTGAGTAACCTAGTCATTATATTTTGGGAGTACCAGAATCTCTAAAAAAATATGTATTTATATTAGAGGGTTTGATAGTGTTTTTAGTTATGTTTGTCAATGTGGTGTACAAAATAAATGATAGGTGGTTACTTTTTATAGTTAATGAATGGAAGAAAATGAAATTAAAAAATACTTTAAATATAATAAATTTATTTTCATGTGAATATGGAAACATGTTAAAATAACATATGATATGGGAAAATATATAGTTTAAATCCAATCAACCAATAAAATTTGGACTGGTTTTAGTGGAATTTAGACCATCTTTTTGGTTTATCTTCTTTGTTAAAAAACATTAACCTTAACCATAGTATCATGTATTCAGTCAGAAAGGAATATAATTTTTTATATAAAGTAATAATTTGATCATAAATGGAAAATGGATGAAATTTTAGACCATTTATAATATCTATTTTCCTCTTTTAATGTTTGTGTGATTATTAAATAAATAAATAATATATTATATTTTCTTAAAATATCAATAATGAAAATTAATATATCTCCAAAAATATAGAACTATTCATTGTCTGCTTCTATACCTATCCAAAAATATTATATATATAAAAACCAATATAGTGAGATTTTATACTTTATATCTACATAAAATAATAAAAATTGTATAATCAAAGAAAAGTGTTAAAATATTACCCCATTTTAGAATATTTAACAATAATGATTTAAATACAGATAAAAATAAGGTAAATTCATGTGTTAGAAAGTTTTAAAAATTATGACATTATTTTTAGCCTTAATTACCTAATTTTTTCTTTACTCGTGTGATAAAATTTATCACTATTTCAATTCATAATGTAGAAAAATAATACATTATTATTTATAAAATTTGAAACTAATTATTTAAAATAAGGTATAAGTTATACAAGATTATACTTTAAGAATTGGTAGAAATTAATTTTAATAAAAATGTCTAAAACACAACAAAAAGTTGTTTTTAGAAAAAATGTATGTTAAGCCAAAAAATTAACTTATATCAAAATCATGAATTTTTTTTCTGAATTTATATTATTTTAAATTTAAATTCTCACATGTCACATTAATTCCAAATAAAAAATATAAATATAATTTTGAATTACTATATTTAATGAATAGAAATGATAGTACCTGAAAAATTTGTAATTTTCACTGTTCACTAAAAAATCAATCCCCAAAAAAACCTATGTTTCACCCTAAGTTAATTTTCAAATGATAATATCAAAAATTAAATTAATTTATGACAATTCAATTTATAAATTTTGAAAAATTTCGTATTAATGATATTGGAGAATTAAACAATGTGTTTTGTATTACCATTTATTTTGAAAATTGTAAAATCTTACTATAATTACTTCCCAGGTGCCATATTATTCTCTACATCAAAAAATTTCATCCTTTTAATTTCCATAATTTCACTGTATAAATATATTTGGGTAATATTTTATCGTAATTAATTTAGGTTATTATTAGGACTCTTCTATGTTATCATTTTTCCAATTCACCTTTACTAGCTGAGTCATCCAATTCGTCAACACATATCCTGTAGTGTCTAGAATATAGATAAGATCTTCACAGAAAAATAAACTAGGTTCCAATTATATATCTTTTATGTTTATGACATGAAATATATATATGGAATTGAGTTCCTAAAAAATGTGCCATGGAACACATGGTTTACTTTATAGAGGCTTTGTGACATTTCTATGTGGTCAGTCATAACTCTAATTCCATCCTAAATATCGAAAGGTATGATGTTCTTGGGGCTCATATTTCTATTCCTAAAAAAATACTATAACACCATTATATAAAGATACTTTAATGAAAAATTGATATCCCACTTGAAATTCCAAATCATATTTTCAGTTATCAGTATATCTATTTTTTAATCTTCGAGGTAGTTTAATATGGGTTTGAATAGTTTTTTCCATTATCAATTTCGCCTGAATAATTTATACTCCAACAGGTTTTATTTCCGAACATTCATTGAAAAATGTTATATTATGAAATATATTTCCATATAATGATTTACATGATTCCATTTGAATACATGAATGGAAGATACTATTTTTAGAAAATAGCAATAAAGGTAAATACTAATCACAGATGTATTGAAAGTTTAGTGAGCATGAACATAATATGTATTCCAATGTTAGAATATTCCTTTTGGATTTTCAATAAATTTTACAAAGATAGGTAGTTCTCAAATGAATCTCAATATCCAGATCCTTCTGTAGAAATTTCCTGAATTTCAATGTAAATCATTGATAACGACCATACACAATTGAAAGAGGTCAACCATGAAGTATTAGAACTTAAATTAATTTACATTTGTGCAAGGTGATCAAGAGATAATGTTTTTATTATAATGAAATTCCATATTTAGTATTATGATCAATAATAAACCATGTTTCATTATTATTGTTTTTAGATAATTTGGTAATATAGTGAAGTCATACATAGTAAGTTCATTCCATTTCCATACGAGAATAGGAAAAGATTTAATGACTTAATTTGGATACATTCTATCAAAATTCACCTGTTTGAAAACCAAACACCTTGAAAATAAATTATAAATTTCCCACTTCATATTATCCCACCAAAAAAGATCCTTCAAATATATATATATATATATATATCGGTGGAAATATGGTGTATATAGAAATTCGAGCTACAAGCATCATCTAATAATATCATTTTTTGTTAATGTTATGGATGGAACATATAGCCTCAATTTTGGTAAAAATAGCCCTCTAGGTAACTCGGTGTTAGTTTTAGATTGATTGGGTTTATTAAAAAAGTAGGTGGAAAAGATTTGTTTTAGAGTTTTAGAAATATTTTTTAAAAGGTATACTGAAAAACATCCAAGGAAAAGGAATAGAAGTTCCATATTTGTGGCCTTCACATCAATTTTTTTTCACATATGAGTGTATTTGGGGCTATCACGTCAAAATAAATCAACGTCAACTGTTTCGGTAATGTTTTGAAACATCTAAAAATTTAAATTTACACGACCATGAATGAGTGGCGCACACCAGTTAGATAGAGATTGAGTTTCACACTAAAGGAAACATAAAAAATGTAATGTCAAGAACATGAGTGATGTTTCATGAATAATGGAATCCACACAAGAATTTTTTCTTTAGAGTCGATCATGTTTACCAATATGTAACTATCCCTATCATTTCAGTTGCTCAACCATTACATGATATTGATGCACGAAATCATGAAAGAGTTGCAGGAGGGTATTTATTACAAGTAGAAAAAGTATGTATTATTATTTGTGATCATAAAAGGTACTTTCATCTCTATGAATGAATTTGGTAGTTTTGTGACAATCCCAAAGTTCTTTGAATGTTGGTAGTTCTGTAGCAATTAAACAATTTCATGGAATTTGGTAGTTCAATGCCAATCCAAATTTTGCATTCAGGTTGGGAGTTCCATGAAAATAAATAAATAATATACAAAATTGGTTGATTTTTGAGAATTTCATTAAATGTTTTCATGGAAACAAATTTTTTGAGAACTTAAATGTATTTACTGATTAATTCTGTATTAAATGTGAATTCATTATGGGGATGAAAGTGGAACATAATGATGCACTAAATTAGGTGTAATAGATATTTATTATAATAATAAAAAGAAAAAACCTTATGAATAAATAGTAAGAAAATATCAGTTGATAGATCTTTGACCTTTCAAATTCTGATTATTTGAAAACTAGGATAGATAGTGATTCTAAACTAATGTGTTTAAATGAAAATATTATTTAGTAAATTTGTCACATATGAAAATTTTCATTGTATTCTCCTTGGATGTATCCCATTGTGGGTGTACCATGTAACATGTCATTCCTTATTTCAAGCCCCCTCTTAGGGTATTTATCCTAGTTGGGAAAACATTTGGTATCAGAGAAAAGGGTTCATATTAGTGATTCTTTCTCTAGGGACTTAATGGAGGATATCAACCATAAATGGATTTTCATCTTATATGGAATCAATTTTCAAATTTGGAAGAATTGGATGAAAAATTACCTCCTTTAATTATTTATGGATGTATTTATAGCATCAACACACTGTATTTTGTCTATTTTGGATGGTGGTACTTTATCAGGAGATAATTGAATGGAATTTGATGCTGATGCTAGAGTAATAAATGAGTTAGGGGAAGAATTGTCCAATGAAATCTACTCAAATGTGATATCATGTAAGTGAACTGAAGACATGTGGGAAAAGTTTTTAAATATATATGGATCCTATTAAAATGTAAGGGAAAGAAAAATTACAAGTTGTCAAGAACAAATATGAAGATAAGAGAATGGTCACTAAGGTATTTTTAGATGCATTCTTTGATCAGATGAATGTTTTTTTCAAGACATGTGTAGTCTCAGAGAAATTATTTATGATGTAAAGATAGTTAGGTGAATATGAGAATTCATCCACCTCGATTCAATTTGAATTTTTTTATTGAAATATAACAATCTAAAAGAGCTGAAATTACCTATATTTCAAAGACCATTTTCCTCACTCAAGATGAGAAATTATGATAATGATTTTGTGGAAAAAGGGAATTCCAAATAAGTGGAATTAAAGGCCATGAGGAATCCAAAAATTGGAGATAGTAGGTAGGATAAGTCATTGGAGAGGTCATGTCATTCCAATCCTCAAATCATAATAGGGAATATGAAATTTCATATGGAAACATTCACATGCATGAGTTAGATGTGGATAGTTTTGACATCTTGTATAATGGTGCCTTGTAATGTTTTAATATGACGATGAAGATGAAATATAAATTTCTATGAAGAAGTCTTCAGCCAATGTGACTTCCATGAAATATTTTATGAAAAAATTCATAAAAATAAGAATCTACATTCACAATAAATGGATAGTTTATAATAATTTGAGGCTGAATAGATGGAAAACTATGAATATCATAGAGAAAATTAAATGGTAGAAGTTTTTGGTAGCTCCCAGATAAGTGAATAAATTGAAAATAATGAAGAATAAGTTGAAGGAAGATTCCATGTCCATGGTAAATTAGATGTTACCCTTGAGAAGATAGATGAATGCAGAGACAAAACTAATGATTAAAATAGAATGGTTCATGATTCCAATCATTATATGCAAAATAATTATGTATAGAATTATGCTATGAAAGAAGGAATTAAAAATATTAAGTATTCAATGTAAGAGAACTCAGAAAATGTCTTCGAGTAAAATCTCAGATTTAATGAAAATACAAGAATGAACGATGGGTTGACTTGAATAAGAAAATAATAGGATCATGAGTGACTCTTGATTCCTAGTATGACATCAGAAAAAAGAGCACTCAGTAAATAAAAAATAAAGAAGTTGATCATAGAGATACATAATGTTATAAAAAACAACCTTATTTAAATGATATGGCTGGAATGGGGGATGATCCCAAATAAAAAAGCAATAGTGATTGATATCATCCAACAAGTGCCCACTCTAGGGTAGAAAATTGATTTTCATATAAATGAGAAATAGATGATTCTAAGAACCCACTGAACAACACGTACTAAAATAATGTACAAGAATAAACCTCATAACTAGTGTCATTATTGTGTAAAGAAATGAAATTATTTAATTTTATATTCTATTTCAAAAAAGGAATCGAAGGGAAGAAGAAAAACAATTGTATCCACATAGATTTTAATATTCCGAGGAATGATTTTTATGGTAAATATTTCTGGTGTGGAATATTTAGACACATGGATATATATTTCTCATCTAAAATTCATAGGAATGTACTGAAGTATTCCAAAAATGACCATAATAATAAACTCAAAGAATCATAAAATGATATGAAAATGGAAAATTTTATTTTCACCTATGCAAGATGATTTCAGTCCATCATACACTGAGGAAAATCAGAAAAATATAGTTACAAAATCAATAAAATGGATCAAAAAGAAAATATAAGGAAAACTATTTCTAGATATATTCTTTAAAGAATTAGTTCATGGTGGTGTATGGACTCATGATCGTGGATAACCATCTTATAAGATAGTTAATAAGGATAATATTACAGAATTAAAATTTTATGAGGAAGGTGTCTTGAAATTTGGAAATGATGATGGAAATAAGATAGTTGCCTTGAGAAAATAAAAATTTCGGGGAAAATGTATGATACATTTGGATTTCTTGGTTTTTGATGGTATTAGTTAGAGTATTCTCTGTGTTATTCAATTGTGTTTCATGATTCATGCTATATGATTTGACAAGAATTTTTTTATCTTCAAGTGAAAAGATGGTATAATTGTTTTATAGGAAAAAAATGACGGGGGGTCACTAAATTTTTAGGGGAGAATATGAAATGTTGTTTCTATCTAGAGAGGAAGAAAACATGTTTTGACATAAACTTCTTGGACATATTTTCCAACCATCTGGGGAATATCTATTCAAATTTGCTTCATCTTGAGATCTCCCCCATATGTCATGTGATCTAATTCACACATGAATACACTGTGAATAAAAAAATATTTTCAAAATGATGTACAACGAAAAATAATGAGAGTAAACCACATTGGCTGAATTAGTGCATCAAAATGTTTGTAGACCAATGTCACCAAGATCCATTGTTGGGGGGAGGTATTATGTTCGTTTCATTTATTCTTTTATTAAGATGTCATAGAAATTTGTCATTTACCAATATTAAGAAATGTTTTGTTGCATAAAAAATTTAAAGGAATTCAAAATGATGTTTTAATAGAATATTATTAACTTTATTACTAATATTTGTATGAAATTCACAAATATCCTTGTTGAATATTATTTCATGAAACATGGGATGAGGCATAAACTTTTGATAATGAGAACTCCTCAACGAAATAGAGTGATTGAAATGAGAAATTAGATCAAAATCAAAATGTCTATAGAAATTCTTATTGAAAAGGACCTACTAGAAAATTATGGTCGAAAGAAGTATTAAAATTAGTTTACATATCCAATAGGGTTCTGATGTGTCATTAGGATGAAAAGAATCCATATGAGTTTTAGTAAAGAGAGAAACCAATATTGAAATAATTTTGAATATTTGAACTATGTATTTCATTATCAATAAGGTAAAACATATAAAATTGGAAAAAAAATTTAGATAAGGGGATATTAATTTGATATTCATGAACAAGAAAATAATATAAATTCTTTAACAAATTTTTGGGAAATAGTTGAATGAATTGTTGTCAATGTAGTAGAGAATGAACAGAATAATCAAAAACAAAATATACTATTCTCTAATTATAGTGGAGTGGAGAGAAGAATCTTCGGGGGAGTAGAAGTGGAAAATGGTGACCCAAAAAGAGATACTAATAATTTATAGGAGGAATTAAAAGATATATCTATAGGGAATATGATTATTTGAACTGAAATTTATAGGAAAATTTCATTGTTGATTAGGAAGTTCCTATTCAAAAACAAATAATTATGTCTCCATGGAAAACATCTTTACTATCTGAATTAGATCCTAAATGTTTTACAAAAGCATCTAGATATGGTAATAGGGTTGATGTTATGGATGAAGTTCATGAAAATGAGAAAATGTTTTGATACATGAAGATATGAATTTCATCAAGACCAAATAAGTCTTTTTGAAAAAAACTAAATGAAGGTGGATTGGTAATATAAAAAAATCATGACTTGTTTTCAAGGGATAGTCCTCTATTTAGTGAATTTATGTTTAAGGGTCATTTTTTCACCTATTTCAATGATTTAAACTAGTGGATTTTTTTTCCATAGAAATGTAAATTAAAAAAAATTCCATAGAGAAATCAAAGCCGCATTACAGGACTGTGTTATGAAAGAAGTAGTGTATATTGAGAAATCAGATGGTTTTATCATTCAAAATTATGTGGAGAGTGTTTATCATCTGAGTAAGGAACTATATGGCCTAATGAAATTACAGAGAGAATGTTACTAAATGGTAGATCGTATTTTGAATAAGTTTAGTTTTCAACATGGTGCAGTTGATAAAAATGTCTATGAAATCAATGAAAGTAGAAATGGATTATGATGTTGGTGTTTGTTAAAGAAATAATATTTAATTTTTAATTTTTTATTTTTTTAAAGTATAGGGTCGAAGCATAATTTTATTATTTAAAACAAATACTTCTTTAGACTGGGTGGAGGGAGACCCATTACATTGCCTGAAGGCCCAAGGCCAAGTGGCCTGAATACTAGGCTTAAAAGCGCATTTTCTAGCCCAAAGAGCCCCATAGTGATAGTCTATTGTACTTATCAATGAATTTACCTTATATTGTTTTCCCCACACATAGAGAAGAATGTTATCAAAGAAATCACAGGGAAAGAAAATTTCTTACTATAAAAATAATACATTAGTTTATCAAGATAATAGTGGATTTTGGTTTTTTGTACAATGAATAAAATTTTCATGGGTCATTGGGATATTTAAAAATAGATTAGGTTGAATTACAAAATGATAAAAAATCAATATTAGGTTATGCATTATATCTTGTAATATTGTGTATTTCTTGGCTACTAATGAAAAAAGATATCAATTTTTAGAACCATTGATGTGGAATAAATTTCATCTAATAAAGATTAAACACATCTATTGTCAGGGAATCATAATCATGATGATACCAGAGTTGACGTGAGGTCTCTGATCAAAATCCATTTTCATAATTCAAGTTATATAAATCGTTCAAAAAATCCAATTTATCACTACAATAAATAGCATATTAAAATCAGGTATTGTTTTGGTTAGGAGAAGGTTGGTAATGGGAAAATAATGTTCGAGTATATGCTTATAGAACAATAAGTTTTAGAAATTATGAAAAAGGCCATACCCAAAGAGATGATTTAGTGAAATCAACTAGTTCTTAGAGTTTAGTCAACTGTTCATACTTAATGAAGTGTGTATGTGTGACTCCCTCTCCCTGTGGTTGGGAGTTGTTGACCTCACCTGTTTTGATAATCCCAACTATGCTTTGAAATACGTTGATAAATCCGAAATAAATGTTTATCTAAATATCACTTCTTTTAGTCTATTACGTTCTATTATCAAGTTGAAAATAATATTAAAATAATATTTGAAATATGTTAATCAAGGTTATCTATGTTTAAACTAATTCTGAAATAATTATAACTCAATCAGACATGTTTTTCATAAAGCGGATGAGTGTTAAGACACTGATATGCTTATAGCTACTGATACTGATCTACTGGTACTTAGTCTACCGATAGACCTAGTCAACGATAAGAAAAGGTCGCCGATACGTAGATCCACCGGTATATATAAGTCCACTGGTAAGCACATGTCACTGATAGATTCATGTCCACTGATACAGACAGCTACCGATAGAAGCTGAGCTACAGATAGAACAAGTCTGCTGGTATGCAAAAGTCCACTGGTATACACTTAATCCCTGGTACAAAACAGAGCTACCGGTATGCACAAGCTACCGATACAAATTCAACTGATAAGTATAGTTAATGTTATAGACAGTCACTGATACACAAAGCTACCGATACAAGTGAGTTACTGCTAGACAAAACGAGCTACCGATAGAATCAAAGCATCTGATGGAATGAGTCACCAGTACATAGACCTGCTGATACACGGAGTAACTGCTACCGATACAAGGAGCTACCGGTATAAGATCAAAGAGCTACTGATTGGATCTCACTGCTATACAAAGTCCACCATTTCATATCTACCAACAGAAGGCTACTGATGAAAGACTCCAGCCACTGATTCCTAAACTCAACTTTTGTCATTATTATTTATTTATTAAGCAATGGTCATATTTGATGATTTTAATGAAATTAATGTTATTTAATGATAGTTGTTGGCATGTCAGGGGACCGTACCTCATACCTGTAAAAAGGTAATCATTCCCATTTTCTGGAGCTGAAAGCTATAAAAGGAAGGAAAAAGACCGGGAAAAAAAACCCAAAGAAGGCGCATGAAGTGTGTGAAAAACAAAGGCTGAAGAGTGCTGAAACGTGGTGCATACATACAAAAAATAATGTCTACATCCACACTCGAAGAACACTGGAAATACACGAAGCCATTCATACAAGAAGAGAAAAAAAACACAATATTATTCAAGGAGTGAAGAACTACAACGAGCTCTTCATGCACTCAAGCTGATCAAACTGAACTTGAAGAAAACGACCCTCTATTTTTCAAAAAAAAAACCAGATAAAGGCTCAAAAGCATTTATGACAAATCAAAAGCACAGAATAGCTTCACTTTATATCCCTAGATCATTATAATCTCATATTTACTCTCTTAGTGATTCTTTTAATTAAATTTGGAGCAGTGTGTGTGCTCTGTATATTTTATACACACACTGTCTCCTGTGCTAAGCTGGAGGATTTCTAAATCCTCACACAAACCTTCTATAACTCTTTTTTATCCCACTGTGGATA
This sequence comes from Viscum album, assembly GCA_963277665.1. Taxonomy (NCBI): domain Eukaryota; kingdom Viridiplantae; phylum Streptophyta; class Magnoliopsida; order Santalales; family Viscaceae; genus Viscum; species Viscum album. The sequence continues at coordinate 77,488,299 of OY728155.1, read as the reverse complement.
GTGGTAGAGGTCATGTAAGACCTGGACAGCTAGTTTTCTGGTGTTTTTTTCCCACATAGAAGTGTGGTAGAGGTCTTAGTACCTGGACAGTCTCTGTACTGTTGTTTACCCCGATCTAGGGTGTGGATCAAATTTATATAAATTGTTTGAGATGACTAAGTCTCGGCTTGAGACTAAACCTCTTGGTTATATCTATTGTGAATCTTAGATTAAATCTAATGTATTCTATATACTTTATTTTCCACTTCTAATTACTTTGAAATACAATTTTTTAAAGCTACTTTGATAGTTAATCTAGAAAGTGTTTGAAACTATTGAAAATAAGTAGGTTAGATTCAAAAGCTAATTTAATATTCTGATTAAATGAACTGAGACCTAATCACTATTTCAAGAACCTAATAGAACCCTTAATGTTTTAAAAATTCACTATAGTTTAACTTACTTTTTAATTGGTGTATTTTAAGTGAAATATTTTTAACATAAATTTTTATTTGGATATCAATTCACGCCCCTCTTAAGTATCCACTCCGACCAACATTTGGTATCAGAGGAAGGTTTATTATTAAAGGTTTTCGAAATACTCTATTTTTCAACTATGATTTTAGTTTTATATTAAAGATCATAAATTTTTATTAGTTCTAAATTTTATCTCTTTAAATATATTTTCTAAAATTGAATTATGGAGAATAGACTTGAATGTGTTTCTACCAAAAGACCACCCTTCTTTAATGGTACAAATTATGCCTAGTGGAAGATTAAAATGAAAATTCAATTGGAGAGTATGGGATTTGATATCTAGACTGCTATAGAAACTCAATATATGATTCCAGAAACAGATAGAACTACTTGGGATGAACCTACTAAGACTACCTACAATAATAACTGTAAAGTAATGAACACTTTGTACTGTGCTTTAGGTGATCAAGAATTTTACAGAACATCTGCTTTTAAAACTGCCTATGAAATTTGGGACACTTTTGCTATTTCCCATAAGGGAACAACCATTATTATGGAAATTAGATTGAAGACATACACTATTAAATATGATAATTTTAAAAATGAAGCCTGATGAACCTATTTCTAACATGTATCTCAGGTTCAATGAGATTGTCAACACTATGAGCTCTCTTGGTAAATAAGTTCCTGCAAAAGACCATATCATGAGGATATTAAGATATCTTCCATAAAGATGGAGAGTCACATCAGTTTCAATTAGATAATCATGTGATATTAGTACTTTTCCAGTTAAGGAATTAATTGGTAAACATATGATGTATGAAGAAGAACTCAATGTGAATAAGGAAGAATATGATTAACCAAAAAGGAATTTAGTGGCTTTTAAGTCTACTTCCTTGAGGAGCAAGGACAAGGAGATATTACACATACCAACTTAAATCTCATCAAGTGAAAGTTCAGATTCTGATAGTGATGCTAAGATGGATCCGATAGCCATAAGATTTAAGAAGTTCTACAGGAAGAAGAAATTCTTCAGAAAATAAAATGACAAAGGAAAATATGATAACAAAGGTCATTGGAAAAAATATTGGAAGAAGTCTGATAAGAGTGATGAGATTGTCTGATATGAATGAAAAAGGAAAGGACATATGAAAGAAAACTGTCCAAAATAGAAATTCAAAAATAAACATGACTACAAGGACAATAAATACAAGAATGTTGTGAACGAAACCTGGAGTATTTAAAAAGACTGCACAAGTGAATCCAAAGTTTCTAACTCTAAGAATAATCGTGCTAACATGTGTTTTATGACAAACACATCTGAGGTAACATTGGATACTCCTGCTTTAAATTAATATTATTCTGGAGTTGATTATGATTCTGAATCTGAAAATATGTCTAGTAAAGATTTATTTGAATATTGTAATATACTAGAAGAGACCTGTAATGAATTTAAGGACAAGAATAAGACCTTGAAGAAAGAGCATGGTATGTCCAGTTCTGTTAAATCTGCACTTGATGTAGAAAAGGAAAAGAATGCTCAATTGTTGAAGGAAAATACTAAACTGAAATTGTCTAATGTGAAATTAAGGAAGGACATAAAAAAATTCACAAATGGGAAAGATACACTTAATCAAATTCTAGGTAAGAATGTGGCACCAAAATATACCACTGGAATAGGCTATCAGTCGGGACAGAGAAATTTTACTAAAATTAGATTTATTTTTAAATCTGGACAGAATGCTTCTAGTTCTAGTTCTGGAAATTCATATGCTTCAACTAGTTATTCATTTGGTTATATATCAAATAATGTTTATATTTCAAAATCTATCGATTCTGTAAACTATTTGAGACATATGAGAAGAATTTGGGTACCTAATGCTTTGATTGATAACCTATTTGGACCCAAGAAAATTGGGGTAACAAAATCATTTTCTGTTTAAACCTATTTAATAGGAAATCTGCATCAATAGTTCTCATTAGAAGATATGGTACTTGGATAGTGGATGTTCAAGGCATATGACTAGATATTACTCATGCTTCAAGAGTTTAATCAAAGTTGATGGAGGCCATGTCACCTTGGGTGATAACTCTAAAGGAAAAATCATCGTCCTGGGCCATATTGGTAACACTGATTCAGTTTTAATTTCAAATGTTTTATTTGTTGATGGACATAAATATAATATGTTGAGTATTTCTCAGCTGTTTGATGATGGCTTTAATGTTAAATTTGAAAATGATTCATGTAATGTCTTTAATTCTAAAAAGGTTTTAGTATTTTCTGCTTTGAGAAATGAAAATGTTTATGTTGTTGATTTGAATTCTTTATCTAAACAAAAAATTACTTGCTTAAATGCTTTTCATAAAGTGTCTTGGTTATGGAACAAAAGATTAGGAAATTGCAACTTCCATTCACTTAGAAAACTGACTAGGTAAAACTTAGTTAGAGACCTACCTAATATTGAGTTCCCAACAGACAATGTTTGTAATCCTTGTTAAAAGGGATAGAAACAGAATGTTTTTTTTAAATCAAAAAAAGAAGTTTCAACTTCTCAACCTCTCGAGTCGGTTTACATGGATTTGTTTGGACCTTATAGAGTTTCCAGTTTAAATGGGAAGTGCTATGTCTATGTCTTTGTAACATCCCAGGTAAATAAAGAATAATGAATTTTCATATTTATTAATATTTACGAATTAAATATTAATTTTATTTTAAAGGGGTTGCTATGTTCGATAGCGTACCCGATACGCAACGATGAGTTCCTTTGAAAACTTACGTTGCACACTAGTAATATAATAATATTATTTTAAATGATAGCTAACATGTTGCCGTTTTATTGGCGGGAATGGATATAAATAACTAAAATATGAATATATATGTTTTTAAATGTTTTTACATTTATCCCATAAAAGATAAAGGCTTAAAATACGGAAAGAATTCAATTTTAGGCGTATATGCCCTAGTTTTCACTAAAGGTTCACTTATCACCCTTTGACGGCGAACCATCATTATATATAGTTTTAATCACTATTTTACATTCTTTTGGACCGAATATAACTCTTCTTTAGAATCGGGACATCAAAATTTACTTTGTGTAAATTTTTGGTACCTTTATGATAAAGTTCATTTTTTTTAATGAATAGTGTAAAGTGTTGTATTTTAATTCAAAACCTCTTTTTAATCTAATTTTTAATGTGATTAGATTATCTTTTGAATTGGTTTTAAAGTGAAATTAGAAAATATTTTTATAATTAAATCCAATAGTGGTCGTTGGAATTAATTTCACTTTGAAATCGGACTTAAACTAGTGTCAATCTTTTGATACTTATTGTTCCATAAAAACACGCTATTTACTCTGACAGCGGGAATTAATTATTAAATTAATTAATTTGACTTATATGTTTTGAATTTTTTAAAATGGACTTCATTTTTGAATTCGGAATATCCAATATATCTTAGGGTGAATTTTTGGTAATTTTCTGAAAAACATCAATTTTTTATGAATAGTGAAACCACTAAGTGGTAATCAAGCAGACTGATTTTTCAGTTAAATGAAAGTTTACCACTAATGTGTTTGAATTTTGAAAATCCTACATACATGGTTGTCATTAGTATGTAAAATGTGGTTCAATGAGATTAAAATAATTTTTTGGTGAATAGTAACTTATTAAGTTTTTAATCGCGATTAGAGGTAATTAGTGTAATTTAATGTAAAAATGATATTATAAAAATGTAAAAACACCATGACACTTGTCCTACACCTATTGGGTGAGTCATGGCCGACCAAGACAAGCCATGGGACAACTTGGGGACCCCATGGAGCCACTTTAGTTGGAAAATGAAATTAATATATTTCTATTTAATGTTAAAGTGAAAATGACACTAACATAAATTGTTTTACTAAAATAATTTTTAAGTTGGGTTATACAAGTAAATATTTTGATTATAAATATTCATTGGAAAGATAAAAATATTTCCTAGCTCATAGTAGTTTTTTTATAATTTTTAGATATTAAATAAATTAAATTATTTATGACATAATATTGATGCAGCGATGACCTCATTATTTGACGATTTAAATAAAATGGAAAGATAATGAAAAATCTAAAACCTACACATGGCCAAAACCAATTAGATGAGTGGATTTATAACCCTTATCAACTTAGCCTCGAATTATATCAATGTGGGACTTTTTAAAACCGAAACACATTTTCAAATAAAGTAATATTTCTTTACTTTCCAAAAGTGCCCCTCCTCTCCTCTTATAAAAGGCCCCCACCTCTACCTCATTTCAAACACTTCTCAAGCCTTTGGCTCGGCCAACCCCTGCCCAATTACTCTCTCCACATCCCTATCCTCATCCTAGAGGATTCCCTTTGGGCATAATCCTTTCAAAGGAAGCCTTTAGGCTCAAATCAAAAGGAGTTACACTTTTAAAGGTAATTCATTCTATCATGTTCATTTGTTTTATTTTGCTTCTCCAACCCCCTAAACACTTTTTATTTACTTTTTTTGTAACAACACCATTATCTTAAATATACTAGGATGTTGTTATAAGATATATTTGAGCTACACTCTCACACAACTACATAAAATGGTTAAAGAACATACGGTTTCCGTGGATGGAGAAATTCTGCCTCCCGAAACGATGATTGTTCAATACTCATTTAACACCTTCAAAGGTGGACATTATGATGTCACTATTTTTATATATGATATATAATATGTTTATGTTTTCTTTAAGCTTCTGTATTTTTCATTTTGGGCATACCTTTATGGTTTCCATTATGGTTAAACGCGATATCTTCATTTAAGGAAGTATGGACTACCGCCCCCTCAAAGTGATGTGATTCGTTAATACCATATGTGGGACGTGTAAAGGATGGATTTAAAGTTATTATATATGATGTTATACTGTAATTATAATATAGCTCTACATCATTATTATTTCTTTCCATTAAAGTACGAGATAGAAATGAAAGTAGCGTTCATGCGTACGTACGGCTTACCGTCTCCATGAACGGTGCCTTTCATTTCTTATCCCCAAATGTAATGTACTATTAAAAACACATGTATATAATGGATATATATAATGAATGATATATCTAAATTATGAATATAATTATGGAATTAAAATATACATACCTCTCATTTAGTTTTAATTCCATTAATATGATAAAAAATGAAAGTAGCGTTCATGCGTACGTACGGCTTACTGTCTCCATGAACGGTGCATTTCATTTCTTACCTCTAAATGATTATGTAATATTATAAATAAATGTATATGCTGGATATATATGATATATATGTTATCCAAATCATTAATATCATTCTGGATATAACGAACCTTTGACCAAATTAACAACATGTAAGTGTAAGAGGTCCATTTTTGACTTAAGAACCAAATACCGACAAAATGAACATTATTAACTTAAATGATTACAACATGGTATAAAAGGAATAATGAACGTGAAAAAGGTTCTTAAGAAAGTAGATATTAACTCAAGTTTATTATTCAGGATATTAACGAATGGTCGGGTCAAGTCGGATACGAGGTAAGGGAACTTCTTAACCCAATTTCCATTCTTTGGGTTAATCTCCTACTTTCAAATTATGTCATTATATTATTATGTCGTATATTGTATTTGTACGTTATTTATGTGTACTTATAGTGAATACACATAATATATCTATTTTATTTTAAAAATTATCTTTGTAAGGGACTTCGTCTCAATCTCCTTTCATTGAGGCATATTTCGTTTTATACACAACTTTCTTTTATACGGTGTATAAACCCCTTTGACTTTTACTTTTATACAAAAGGAATCTTTTTCTACGAAGCGTTTTACTGAACAACAAAAAGGAATGTTTTTTTTAACGTACGCGGTGACAACGACCTTTTCCGCCGCCGCGAGTATTATTTGGTCTTTGGATTCCTCAACAAGCCGTAATGTTTTTAAAATAAAATAAATACCATATACTCTTTTATGTATTTTGGTATTGAAAATGGTTTTGATAAAGGATTGTATTATGACAATATATTTATGATATATTGTGATTGAAATGTGGAAATGTTATCATTCCTTTATATTGGTTTTATGTTTTATGATTTTATATTGGTACTTAGACATTTTAACGGGTGGTTACGTTATAAACCATATGACGGGTGGTGCCGTGAATACCAGGACGGGTGGTTACGTTATAACCTCCAATGCATTGGGTATGGAAGTCGGCCGTATGGCTATTCCATTAAGTATGTATGGAAATTGGCCCTATTGTTATTCCATTAAGTGATATGTGTGGAAGTCGACCGTATGGTTATTCCACTTAAGTATGTTTATGTCCCAAGTTACCTTTATAAATGTTATGTGTTCTTTTTATGGATTTTATGGTAATACTTTGGTTAAAAAAGGTAAGTAATGATACTTTATTCAGTGAAGAGTTTTTACAACTTCATGAAGGTGAAGGTATTACTTTTATAGAGTATACATGGTTTACTTGATTTTGAAAAACTAACAGTTTTAATTCATTGTGTATCCCTTACTGAGCTTTTTATGCTCACCCCAAGTTTTTTTGAAATGTTTTTCACAGGACTTAATGTGGAATAAGGTCAAGGATGGGATCAAGGGAATGTCATGCTATATAAAACATGGAACTAGACATGTTTCTTTTAAGAGTTTTTTATTTATTTATGGAATCTTAATAGAAGTGACTACTTTGTAATCTTTTGAGATGTAATAGTTATGTTCTAATTCTCTAAAACTCTAAACCTGAAAAGATCCTCAACGTGAATTATTCTTTTAATTCAATATTAGGTAAGGTTTAAGGCTGGGGCCTTATAGTTGGTATCAAATGTCGGTTTAGACAACTTTAGGAGTTAGAAAAGTGTTAAATTATAATATTATTGAAATGATATAGCATTTACGGATTACCATGTTGCTTCGCCTAAGATATTTCTGTGTTCAGAATGGTTTTCCACAGAGGAAACAAAGCAGCTATGTTGGGATGACATCAGGATGAAGATAACCTTCCAAATCAGCAACCTAAGATGGTCGGAATCGGAACTGAACAGTTTGATGCAGTGATGGCACAGTTGACTCAGTCTATAAATGGTGGTGGTATCCATGCACGATATCAGCCAGACCAACCGCAGAGGAACATGTCAGTGGTGGAACATTTCATGAGGCAACATCCCCTATCATTCAGAGGATCATCTGACCCTGTGTAAGCTGAAGGGTGGATTAAAGCACTGGAGAAGATTTTTGATGTCATGGGGTGTTCAGAACATCAAAAGGTTAGTCCTGCTGTTTACCGTTTTGAAGGTGAAGCTGATCAGTGGTGGTCGATGGTGAAAAATATAAGGGATAATGATGAGATTGATAATCTTCACTAGGACAAATTCAAATATATGTTTCTTGAGAAATATTTTCCTATGGTGGTTCGTCTTAGGATGGAAAAACAGTTCCTAGAATTGAGGCAGGAGGATGATTTAGTGGCTGCTTATGAAGAAAAGTTCACTCGATTGGCAAGGTATCCTCCAATCTTCATACGAGATCTTGATAGTAAAATAAACCGTTTTTACTCAGGGTTAAAGCCAAAGTATCGAAGGTCTTTAGCTTCTCGTGAGTTCAAAAGTTATGAAAAACTTGTTCGATGTGCAGATAAGGTGGAAATGGAGTTTGTCGATGATCAGGTGTTCAATGAAAAAAAATAGAATAAGAGGTCTAGTTGGCAGGCAAAGGGGAAGAATTCATCAAAGAAGCAAGGAGGTAAGAAAACCAAATATCCATCCTGTGAGAAGTGTGATAAAATGCATCCTGGAGAATGTTTATCCAAGTCTGGTAAGTGATTTCGGTGTGGTAAGTCTGGTCATATTGCTCGTAACTGTAAGGAAGATGATCAAGCAGGAAATGAAAAGCCAACGGTAAGATGTTTTAAGTGTAATGAAATGGGTCATTATGCAAACGAGTGTCCAACGAAGAACTCAACTGGGGGAATGCAGCCAGACTACAAGAATAAAGGGGTGGTGAAATCCTTTGCAACAACTTCAGCAGATGTTGGGCCATCGAATGAAGTGGTATCAGCTCCAGGGAGCTCAGTATTTTTCGAAGATTGACTTGAGGTCGGGGTACCATCAGTTGAAAGTAAACGAAGCAGACGTTTTGAAGACTACGTTCTGTACTAGATATGGCCATTATGAATTTGTAGTTATGCCTTTTGGGTTAACCAATGCACCTGCTATATTCATGGACCTTATGAATAAAATTTTCCATGAGTTCTTGGATAAGTTTGTGTTTGTGTTTTGAGGTTTGGGAAGAGGTTATGTGTGCCCTGTGATTCACAGTTGAAGAATGAGTTGTTATGTGAGGCTCATAGTTCCCCGTTTTCAGTTCATCCTAGCAGTACTAAGATGTACAGAGATCTTCGGGAGTATTACTGGTGGGATGGAATGAAAAGAGATATTGCTGATTTTACTGTGAAGTGTTTGACATGTCAACAGGTTAAAGCAGAGCTGCAGTTACCGAAAGGGATGCTTCAGCCTTTACCAGTTCCAGAGTGGAAATGGAAGAATATATCCATGGACTTTGTTGTTGGATTACTGAAGACATCTCGAGGTAATAATGCAATCTGGGTTATTGTTGATCGCTTGACTAAATCTGCTCTTTTCCTTGCTATACGAGATACTTTCTCTATAGATCAACTTTTCCGTTTGTATCTTAAAGAGATAGTCAGGTTACATGGATTTCCTCTCTCCATTGTATCTGACCGTGATCCCAGGTTCACTTCTAACTTTTGGAAAGGCCTTCAGAAGTCATTAGGTACTGAATTAAATTTTAGTACAGCTTTTTATCCTCAATCAGATGGGCAGTCAGAACGAACAATTCAGACCTTGGAGGATATGCTACGAGCTTGTTTGATGGATTATCAGGGAAGTTGGGACCAACATCTTTCTTTGGTTGAGTTTTCTTATAATAACAGTTTTCATTCCAGTATACAGATGGCACCATTTGAGGCATTATATGGGAAACGGTGTCGAACTCTAGCATTTTGGAATGAAGTGGGTGAAAGGAAGTTGATGGGACCAGAATTGGTAGAAGAGATGGCAGAAAAAGTTCAGTTGATTCAGAAGCACATGATAACATCTCAGAGCAGGCAGAAGAGTTATGCGGATAACCGGAGGAAGGATCTATTTTCGAGGTAGGTGATCATGTTTTTATGAAGGTTTCTCCTTGGAAAAGTGTGATGAGATTTGGTAAGAAAGGAAAGCTGAGTCCAAGGTTTATTGGACTATATGAAATTCTGGAAATAGTTGGATTAGTTGCATACCGAGTGGCTTTACCTCTGAGTTTATCTCAGGTACACAATGTTTTTCACATTTCGATGTTGAGAAAGTATATTCCAGATCCATCTCATGTTTTGAGTCAAGAGGTAGTTCAGTTGGAAGAGAACCTATCTTATGAGGAACAACTGGTCCAGATTCTTGACCACAGGGAGCAGGTGTTACGGAATAAGGTGATTTATCAGGTAATGGTTTTATGGAAAAACCACATGATTGAAGAGGCAACATGGGAATCTGAAAATGCTATGAGGGATAAATACCCCCACTTATTTTGATAAGTGAATAAAATTGCGAGGACGCAATTCCCAAAAGGGGGGAAGGATGTAACATCCCAGGTAAATAAAGAATAAAGAATTTTCATATTTATTAATATTTATGAATTAAATATTAATTTTATTTTAAAGGGGTTTCTAGGTTCTATAGCGTACCCGATACGCAACGATGAGTTCCTTTGAAAACTTACGTTGCACACTAGTAATATAATAATATTATTTTAAATGTTAGTTAACATGTAGTCGTTTTATTGGCGGGAATGGATAGAAATAACTAAAATATGATTATATATGTTTTTAAAGGTTTTTACATTTATCCAATAAAAGATAAAGGCTTAAAATAGGGAAAGAATTCAATTTTAGGCGTATATGTCCTAGTTTTCACTAAAGGTTCACTTATCACCTTTTGATGGCGAACCGTCATTAAATATAGTTTTGATCACTCTTTTACATTCTTTTGTACCAAATATAACTCTTCTTTAGAATCGGGACATCAAAATTTACTTTGTGTAAATTTTTGGTACCTTTCTGATAAAGTTCATTTTTTTAATGAATAGTGTAAAGTGTTGTATTTTAATTCAAAACCTCTTTTTAGTATAATTTTTAATGTGATTAGATTATCTTTTGAATTGGTTTTAAAGTGAAATTAAAAAATATTTTTATCATTAAATCCAATAGTGGTCGTTGGAAATAATTTCACTTTGAAATCGGACTTAAACTAGTGTCAATCTTTTGATACTTATTGTTCCAAAAAAACACGCTATTTACTCTGACAGCGGGAATTAATTATTAAAATAATTAATTTGACCTATATGTTTTGAATTTTGTAAAATGGACTTCATTTTTGAATTCGGAATATCAAATATAGCTTAGGGTGAATTTTTGGTAATTTTCTGAAAAACTTCAATTTTTGATGAATAGTGAAACCACTAAGTGGTAATCAAGCAAACTGATTTTTCAGTTAAATGAAAGTTTACCACTAATGTGTATTGAATTTTTAAAATCCGACATACATGGTTGTCATTAGTATGTAATATTTGGTTCAATGAGATTAAAATAATTTTTTGGTGAATAGTAACTTATTAAGTTTTTAATCGCGATTAGAGGTAATTAGTGTAATTTAATGTAAAAATGATATTATAAAAATGTGAAAACACCATGAAACTTGTCCTACACCTATTGGGTGAGTCATGGCCGACCAAGACAAGCCATGGGCCAACTTGGGGACCCCATGGAGCTACATTAGTTGGAAAATGACATTAATATATTTCTATTTAATGTTAAAGTGAAAATGACACTAACATAAACTGTTTTACTAAAATACTTTTTAAGTGGGGTTATAAAAGTCCAAATTTTGATTATAAATAGTCATTGGAAATCTAAAAAGATTTCCTAGCTCATAGTATTTGTTTTATAATTTTTAGACAATAAATGAATTAAATTATATATGACATAATAATGATGCAGCGATGACATCATTATTTGACGATTTAAATAAAATGGAAAGATAATGAAAAATATAAAACCTACACATGGCCAAAACCAATTGGATGAGTGGATGTCAAACCCTTATCACCTTATCCACGAATTATATCAATGTGGTACCTTTTAAAACCGAAAAACATTTTCAAATAATGTAATATTTCTTACTTTCCAAAAGTGCCCCTCCTCTCCTCTTATAAAAGGCCCCCACCTCTACCTCATTTCACACACTTCTCAAGCCTTTGGCTCGGCCAAACCCTACCCAATTACTCTCTCAATATCCCTCCCCTCATCCTAGAGGATTCCCTTTGGGAAGAATCTTTTCAAAGGAAGCCTTTAGGCTCAAATCAAAAGGAGTTACACTTTTAAAGGTAATTCATTCTCTCATGTTCATTTGTTTTATTTTGCTTCTCCAACCCACTAAACTATTTTTATTTACTTCTTTTGTAACAACACCAGTATATTAAATATACTATGATGCTGTTATAAGATTTATTTGAGTTACACTCTCACACAACTACATAAAATGGTTAAAGAACATACGGTTTCCGTGGAAGGCGAAATTCTGCCTCCCGAAACGATTATTGTTCAATACTCATTTAACACCTTCAAAGGTGGCCGTTATGATGTCACTATTTATATATATGATATATAATATGTTTATGTTTTCTTTAAGCTTCTGTATTTTTCATTTTGGGCACACCTTTATGGTTTCCATTATGGGTAAACGCGATATCTTCATTTAAGGAAGTGCAGACTACCGCCCCCTCAAAGTGACGTGATTCGTTAATACCATATGTGGGATGTGTAAAGGATGTATTTAAAGTTATTATATATGATGTTATACTGTAATTATAATATACCTCTATGTCATTATTATTTCTTTCCATTAAAGTATGAGATAGAAATGAAAGTACCGTTCATTCGTACGTACGGCTTACCGTCTCCATGAACGGTGCCTTTCATTTCTTATCCCCAAATGTAATGTACTATTAAAAGCACATGTATATAATAGATATATATAATGAATGATATATCTAAATTATTAATATAATTCTGGAATTAAAATATACATACCTCTCATTTAGTTTTAATTCCATTAATATGACAAAGAAATGAAAGTAGCGTTCATGCGTACGTACGGCTTACCGTCTCCATGAATGGTGCATTTCATTTCTTACCTCTAAATGATTTTGTAATATTATAAATAAATGTATATGCTGGATATATATGATATATATGTTATCCAAATCATTAATATCATTCTGGATATAACGAACCTTTGACGAAATTAACAACATGTAAGTGTAAGAGGTCTATTTTTGACTTAAGAACCAAATACCGACAAAATGAACATTATTAACTTAAATGATTATAACATGGTATAAAAGGAATAATGAACTTTAAAAAGCTTCTTAATAAATTAGATATTAACTCAAGTTTATTATTCAGGATATTAAAGAACGGTTGGGTCATGTCGGATACGAGGTAAGGGAACTTCTTAACCCAATTTCCATTCTTTGGGTTAATCTCCTACTTTCAAATTATGTCATTATATTATTATGTCGTATCTTGTATTTTTACTTTATTTGTGTGTACTTATAGTGAATACACATAATATATCTATTTTATTTTAAAAATTATCTTTGTAAGGGACTTCGTCTCAATCTCCTTTCATTGAGGCATATTTCGTTTTATACACAACTTTCTTTTATACGGTGTATAAACCCCTTTGACTTTTACTTTTATACAAAAGGAATCTTTTTCTACGAAGCGTTTTACTGAACGACAAAAAGGAATGTTTTTTTTAACGTACGCGGTGACAACGACCTTTTCCGCCACCGCGAGTATTATTTGGTCTTTGGATTCCTCAACAAGCCGTAATGTTTTTAAAATAAAATAAATACCATATACTCTTTTATGTATTTTGGTATTGAAAATGGTTTTGATAAAGGATTCTATTATGAAAATATATTTATGATATATTTTGATTGAAATGTGGAAATGTTATCATTCCTTTATATTGGTTTTATGTTTTATGATTTTATATTGGTACTTGGACATTTTAACGGGTGGTTACGTTATAAACCATATGACGGGTGGTTTCGTGAATACCAGGATGGGTGGTTACGTTATAACCTCCAATGCATTGGGTATGGAAGTCGGCCGTATGGCTATTCCATTAAGTATGTATGGAAATTGGCCGTATGGCTATTCCATTAAGTGATATGTGTGGAAGTCGACCGTATGGTTATTCCACTTAAGTATGTTTATGTCCCAAGTTACCTTTATAAATGTTATGTGTTCTTTTTATGGATTTTATGGTAATCCTTTGGTTACAAAAAGGTAAGTAATGATAATTTATTCAGTGAAGAGTTTTTACAAATTCATGAAGGTGAAGGTATTACTTTGATAGAGTATACATGGTTTACTTGATTTTGAAAAACTAACAGTTTTCATTCTTTGTGTATCCCTTACTGAGCTTTTTATGCTCACCCCAAGTTTTTTTGAAATGTTTTTCACAGGACTTAATGTGGAATAAGGTCAAGGATGGGATCAAGGGAATGTCATGCTATATAAAACATGGAACTAGACATGTTTCTTTTAAGAGTTTTTTATTTATTTATGGAAACTTAGTAGAAGTGACTACTTTGTAATCTTTTGAGATGTTATAGTTATTTTCTAATTCTCTAAAACTCTAAACCTGAAAAGATCCTCAACATGAATTATTCTTTTAATTCCATATTAGGTAAGGTTTAAGGCTGGGGCCTTATAGTCTTAGTGGATGAATTTTCTAGATATACTTGGGTATAATTCTTAGCTCACAAAAGTGAATCTTGTTCTTAAATTATTAAATACTCCAAGTCTATAGAGAACCTTTATGGACATAAGATTAAGACCCTGAGAAGTGATCATGATCGTGAGCTTGAAAGTCATGAGTTATAATCTTATTTCTCACACAATGGATATAGTCACAACTTTTCAGCCCCTAGAACACCTCAGCAGAATGGTGAAGTAGAAAGAAGAAATAGAACCCTTCAAAAAATTGCAAGGACCATGCTTAAGGAGTATGACCTGCCAATTTACATTTGGGCTGAAGCTGTAAATATAGCTTCTTATATTATCAATAGAGTTTTGATCAGACCTGTTCATAAGAAAACCCCTTATGAGCTTTGGAACAATAGGACACCTAAGGTTAACTACTTAAATGTTTTTGGTTTCAAAGACTTTATTCTCAATATAAAGGATAATCTTAACAAGATTTCTTCTAAAAGTGATGATGTAATTTTTGTCGGTTATTCTTTAACTAGAAAAGCCTATAGACTCTTTAACAGAAGATCCAAATGTCTGGAAGAATCTATTCCCATCAAATTTGATGAAACTGATCCACATGAACCTAGGTATTCTCTTGAAAATCTCGAATAAAATCTTTCTATTATAGACGTTAATGATAAAACCAAAGAACCTGCTGTAAAGACATCCAGTTCTAGAAACCTTCCTAAACCTTCTTCTGTTGAACCTGAACCTACAGATGAACCTGAAATTTCTGGTCCCACCGTTAGTAGATCAACTATGATTCTAAAGAATCATCCTTTGGGTGTTGTTGTTTGTAATTGTGATAAAGGGACACAGACTAGAGCTTCTCTAAGAAATCAGGTTGAACATCAAGCTTTTATTTCATAGCTAGAACCTAAAAATATCAGTGATGCAATCAATTATGAATTTTGGTAATGGAAATAAAAGAAGAAATAAATCAATTTGAAAGAAACAAAGTCTGGGAATTAGTACGCAGACCTGTGGACACTTTGAACATAGGGACTAATTTGGTTTTTAGCAACAAAGTTGATGAGTCTGGAAATATAGTTAGAAAAAAAGAAAAGCTAGTTGCACAAGGGTATAGTCAAGAAGAAGGAATATACTATGAGGAAACCTTTTCCCATGTAGCTAGATTAGAAGCCATTAGGATCTTACTTTCCTATGATGCTCATCTGAATTCATGTTATATCAAATGGATGTCAAAAGTGCTTTTATATATAGTTTTATAATTGAAGATGTTTTTGTTGAACAACCACCTGGATATACAAACCCCCATATCCAAAATCATGTTTTAAACATCCTAAAGCTTTAAATGGTTCAAAACAAGCTCCAAGAGCTTGGTATGTTAGACTTAGTAATTATATTATTTCAAAAGGTTCTACTAAAGGGACTGTTGACCCGACTCTTTTTATTAAAAGAATTTCAAAAGATGTTTTGATAGTACAAATCTATGTTGATGATATTATTATTGGATCTTCTCAACATTCTTTTTGTAGTGATTTTTCAATGAGTGTGCAAAATGAATTTGAAATGAGTTTAATGGGAGAACTCAAATATTTTCTTGGATTTCATGTTTTTCAAAATGAAAATGGAACTCTTTTGAATCAAAGTAAATATACAAAGGATCTTTTAAAATGTTTTGGTTTGGATATTATTAAGGAAACTGATACTCTTTTGAGTACTGTCTGTAAATTAGATGCAGATGAAATTGGGAAACCAGTGGATCAAAAAAATTACAGAGGTATGATTGGAAGCTTACTTTATCTTACTACTAGTCGACCAGATATTATGTCTAGTGTGTGTATGTGTGCAAAATTTCTCTCTAATACAAAAGAATCTCATTTACTTTCTATTAAAATAATTTTCAAATATATTAAACATACTGTAAATTTAGGTTTGTTTTATCCAAAAGGAAAATATTTTGAATTAATGAGTTATTCAGATGCTGACTTTTCTGGTTGCAAGTTGTATAGAAAAAGAACATCTGGAACATTTTATTTATTGGGAAAATCCTTAGAATATTGGTCTAGTAAGAAACAGAATTCAGTTTCTTTTTCCACTACTGAAGCAGAGTACACAGCTGCTATTAGTTTCTGTGCACAAATTATGTGGATGAAACACACTCTTTTGGATAATGGATATAATTTTAAGTATGTTTCAATAAACTGTGATAACACTGGTGCAATGTACATTTCAAAGAACCATATATCTATCTCTAGGACCAAACACATTGATGTAAGACACCACTTTTTGAGAGATCATTACCATAAAGATGATATTAATATTGAGTTTATAGGTACAAAACATAAATTAGCTGACATTTTCACCAAAAAATTATGTTCGGATAGGTTAAGTTACATTAGACATGTGTTAGGAATTATTAACCTTACCTGGTAGAAACCTCACTGTTATACCTCACTGGTATAGAAACCTCACTGTTATACCTCACTAGTATAGAAACCTCATTGTTATACCTCACTGGTATAGAAACCTCACTTTTATACCTCACTGGTATAGAAACCTCAATGTTATACCTCACTGGTATAGAAACCTCACTTTTAGACCTCACCACTATGAAACCTCACTGTTACACCTCATTGGTATAGACTTCACTGTTAGTGTACCTCACTGATAGAGAAACCTCACTATTAGGAATTATCACCGGTATACCCTACCGTTAAGTATGCGTTGTTTTAAACTTCTGCCTTCTTCCAAAATCTATATCATTTATACTTTACTTATTTTATTTTAATTATTTATTTATAATTCTTAAATCATAAAATGAAGTCCTAGTTATTTCTCAATCCACCAAACCTTTTCTTTACCCTCAAGCCTTAGCTCCCGAATCTCTCAAAAACCCTAAGTTCCTCAAACCAGATTTGGAAAAAACCAAACTCCCTACTGTTAGAGATGACATTGATGAGACGAATGCAAAGAAGCAGAAGACAGAGCCAGAAGAAAGTAGTAGTGTCAGTAGAACAAGGACGGGGAGGCGACCAGTGAACCCGCATTTACAAAATATAGATATTGTAATCGAGAAAGAGCTATGCGTGCAATGGTTGTTATCGGCTAGATCGTTAGTTCTCGATGTGCTGGAAGATCAGAAGTGGGTAGAATGATTCTCAAATAATAAGGTCCCCTACTATCTGAATCTAGTAAAATAGTTCTATGAGTTGGTGAGTTTTGAGAAATTATAAGATGAGAATCGAATGATTTCATTTGTGAATGGAAAGGAAATATCATTTTCATCTGTTGAGTGGGCTGAGTACCTGAGAGTACCTTAGGAAGGATTTTATGGTTATTCATCGAAGACAGTACCACCTACCAGTGATATATTTCATAATGATACTGCCTTAGAGGAGCTCACTGGTAGTGGCGAGCAAAGAAAGGTGGTGGCTGCTGAAATGAATGGAGAGAACAGATTGATGTTCAATTTTGTGCAACATGTGCTAAGCCCAAGAATATGGGACTTTTCAAATTTAAGATATCAAGATATCTATCTATTACATCTTTTGAGACAAGGTGTGAAGGTGAATCTGTGCAGGTTGCTAATGATTTAAATGGAGGATATGACCATACTCAAATAAAAAACCAATGCCTTATTCTTTTCCAAGTTGATCCCAGTGATGATCAAAGTGAAAGGGGTAGATGAGTCTCAAGATGAGACCGTGGTAGTAAGGAATAACTTTTGTATCACAAGCACAGTTTGCAAATATATGAAGTTAAACTATAACCCATGTAGAGGAGAGTGGGTTAATGATGATAAGAATCTTTATGATAAGTTCAATCCTGTGGATCATCTTTCAAGGCCTAAGGATGTAAGGGATCCAGGTCTGGGACCTGATGAAAAAGATCCACAATATAGTGATGATTCAGAAAAGGAATATTCCTTCGTAGCAAATGGAGGAGATCCTAACATGCCTCCTATCCTAGCTCTGGAAGTTGTGTCACAAGGAAAAGGAAACTTCGTCTTTGATCCTACCTAGTACAGAAACTATTTTGGGTGTAAGAAATAAAGAGGCATCTATGGATGAAGAAGACTAGAAGAGAGAAAATCAAGAATAGGCTACTCGACAAAATGGAGTAGAAGTTCATGAAAATGAAGCATCTGTTTCTGTAAGCTTGAGCCTCAGTCCACTGATTGGACATTCCCTAATGCCGGCTGAGGAATTTGATGAAGTTGATAGACCTTTACCTATTCTTGAGTAACCTCCTTCTGTTGAAGAAATGGAGATGGTTGTGCAAGATTCTTCTGAGGAAGAATGAATTACTGAAGATACTATTGTTGTATAAGAGAATGCACCAATTAAGGGGGAGAATCTAACCAGGTTTGGCAGTGTTTCAATGGCTGTTGAGTTTGAAGACTGGGAAGAAGACCCAAGGGTTGTAGTTTGTGGATTGGATTATCCATATTCTGATAATGAGACATCCCTTCAGAGACCAAAAATCAATTATGATATTCAGTCTGAGATATTACGTGATGATGTGGTAAGAATACATAATTGAGATAAGATAAGTCTGATATTAAAATCCGTTTTGTGGAAGAAATAAGGAGAAAGGAAGCTTCATTGGTGTCATCTATTCAGTCGGTTATGGATAACTCTGTGACCAGCATAGTATCTAAAAGAGAACCTGTTGTTGTGCCTGCTAATATAGTCACCAAGGATGATCTTGAATCCTTAAAGGATGAGCTGAAAGAGTCTTTGAGTGATTCTGTTCCCATGATAAAGAATCAATTTGTTGAAGAGCATGAGTAATTTGGATAATTCTTTTGAACTCTATCTCTGTTGTAATGTGTAAACCTTTGTGGCAGTGATGGTGGATGAAGTTACAGCTTTCCAGACTCATGTATCTAGACCGGAAGTGGATGTTGAAGTTCTAAAGAAATCAGTTATCTCTCTGGAATCCTATATGAGTTAAAATCTCAAGCAGACAAGGATTTGGACTATGCGAATAGTGTAGTGAGCCAGATGGTTTCAGTTTTTGAAGGATTTAAAAATTATGTGGATAATCATATCGGTGCCCAAGATTCTATAGTGAAAAATCTTATTAGTGGGATAACTAAAGGGTTTCAAGGAAACTTTAACCTTATCTATTGGATCTCTTACATCCAGACCTTCAGCAGATTAGGATCATATTAGAGCTTTGATGAAGGAGGAGCTTGGTTCAGCATCAACCAGTGGCTCTATGGACTCATCTAATTTTACCAAAGTGGTGACTTCTACAAGAGATACCACTAGAGATATTATGAATATTGTTCAAGACTATATGATAGAAGCTTCTTCTACTCAGAATGAAGTGAAAGAAAAGGTAGATTACTCTTTCCAGAGGGATTACACTAATCATCAACTCAATAATCATTTCGAGATTATGTTAGAAAACATGAAGCTACAGCCCATAAATCAGGCCTTCAGAGAACAAGTCATCCAGCTTAGGGAGTTGACCCCTGTACTGGACAAATTCATGGAAAACAAGGATGATTTCATTTCTGCTATGGAAATAGGAGGAGTAATCATTATGGATTTCATAAATATTTGGTTGCCCTTCTTGCATGTCGATGCTAGGCCAACGATTATACCTCAAGATTTACATGCCTCTGCCTCTACCACTTCTCCTACTCAGATGACTCCAGCCCGAGCCATCTGATGCCTTACTCCTATGATCACTCAGAGAACTACCCAGTACAAACCAGGAACAGTTTCAGTAGCTCAGCCACCTCTGATCATTTCTGGTGTTCCTAAGCCTTCACCTGCATCAACCACACCTGAATCTTCTTCTGATCCCAAGGGAAAATCTCATTCTAAGGATGTGGATTGGTCAGTGGATAGGATTTTTTATAGTAACCCCTTGTATTTAATTTTCTTTCATTTATGTCTCTCTTTGTATCTGTTCTCTCCAAGTAATTCATATGATTTTACTTTCTTTTACTCATTGTTGCTTCTCTTCTCCTATATTTCCTTTATGTCCCACTTTTTTATTATCACAAAGGGGGAGATATACTATCTAAGGGAAACATATCTAAGGGAGAACTAATATCTTTTATGAAAAAAGGGGAGAAATACTATCTTTTATGATCTTAATTGATTTCCCTCTGTTACATTTGTTTCATATTTTTCCTTTGATATATGTGTTTTATAATATATTGTTTTCTATGATAAGATTTGATTTAAAACTATATCCTCTGATTCATTTCTAATTATTCTTGGATTATAATATAATAAGTTTTGATTATCAAAAAGGGGGAGATTGTTGACCTCACCTGTTTTGATAATCCCAATTATTCTTTCACATACTTTGATAAATCCCAAATAAATGTTTATCTGTATATTACTTATTTCAATCTATGACATTCTATTATCAAGTTGATAATAATATTAAAATAATATTTGATATATATTAATCAATGTTATCTATGTTTATATGAATTCTGAAATAATTCTAACTCAATCGGATTTGTTTTGCATAAATCAGATGAGTGTTAATACACTGATATGCTCATAGCTAATGATACAAATCTACCGATACATAATATACCGATAGACACAGTCACAAATAAGAAAAGGTCACCGATATGAAGAGCTACCGGTATGTATTAGTCCACCGGTAAGCACATATCACCGATAGATCAAGTCCATTGATACAAACAGCTAGCGATATAAGCTGAGCTACCGATAGAACAAGTCTGTCGGTATGCATAAGTCTACTGGTATACACATAATCACTGGTACAGAATGGAGCTACCGGTATGCATAAGCTACCGATACAAAGTCTACTGATAGGTATATTTACCGATACAAACAGTCACCGATACAACAAGCTACTGATACAAGCGAGTTACTGCTTGACAAAACAAGCCACCGATAGAAGCAAAGCTACGATATAATGAGTCACCCGTACATAGAGCTATTTATACATGGAGTAACTGCTACCGATACAAGGAGCTACCGGTACAAGATAAAATAGCTACCTATAGGAGCTCACTGCTATACAATGTTCACCGTTACATATCTACCGACATAAGGCTACTGATGAAAGACTCCAGTCACTGATTCCTATACTCTACTTCTGTCAATATTATTTTTTTATTAAGCAGCAGTCATATTTGACGATTTTAATGCAATTAAGGTTACTTGATGATAGTTGTTGGCATGTCAGGGAATCGTACCTCATACCTATAAAAAGGTAATCATTCCCATTTTCTGGATCTTAAAGCTATAAAATGAAGCATAATGAACATTCAAAAAGAACCAAAGAAGGTGCGTGAAGTGTGTGAAAAACAATGTCTAAATAGTACTTAAAAGTGGTGCATAAATAAAGAAAAGAAAGTCGGCATCCACACTCAATGAACACTTGACATATATGAATCCATTAATACAAGAAGATTACACAAACTCAATCTTAGTCATGGAGTGAAGAATTACAACGAGCTCTTCATGCACTCAAGCTGATCAAAATGAACTTGAAGAAAACGCCCCTCTATTTTTCAAAAAAAAACTAGAGAATGGATCAAAAGCATTTCTGACAAATCAAATGGACTCCTGATCTACAGTTCAAATCACTAGAGCATTCTAAACTCATATCTACTCTCTTAGTGATTATTTTATTTACATTTCGAGCAGTGTGTGTGCTCTGTATATATTTTATACACACACTGTCTCCTGTGCTAAGTCGGAGGATTTATAAATCCTCACACAAACCTTCTATAACTCTTTTGTATCCCACTATGGATAATGTTAGAGGTTAAGTAAGACCTAGACAACCAGTGTGCTGTTTCATTTGTTTTCCCACACAGAACTGTGGTAGAGGTCTTAGTACCTTGACAGTCTCTGTACTATTGATTACCCCGATCCAGGTTGTGGATCAAATTTATATAAATTTTTTGAGAGGAATATGTCTTAGCTTGAGACTGAACCTATTGGCTATATCTTCTTTTAATCTTATATTAAGTCTAAATTATTCTATATACTTTATTTTCCACTGCTAATTACATTGAAATATAACTTGTTTTAAATCAGCATTGATTGTTAATCTAGCAAGTGTTTGTAAATATTACAAATCAGTTGGCTAGTTTCAAAAGATAATTTAATCTTCTGATTAAATTAACTGGGACCTAATCAAACCCTTACAGTTTTACATATTCACTATAGTTAAAATTAGTTATTAATTGGTTGATTTTAAGAGAAATCTATTTAATTTTTTTATTTGGATCTCAATTCACTCCCCTCTTGAGGATCCACTCCAACCAACATGAGTGTTTTCCCTTATGTGATGACATGCGTTCTTTTCAATGTTACAAACATAAAAAGGTGAACCTGGGGTTCATTGATAAATAGGGAAAAATATCGGGATCAATATAGTGGGTACCAATGTAGGGGTTGTTTCAAATATGAAAAGTCTAATGTATTTCTTTAATGAAGATAAATTATGAGAAAATTTTGTGATGCATGTAGTTTTAATAAGTAGTTTAAGAATTATGAATTATTTTATAGAACATTATGTGTTATAATTGGTATCAATAAAGGGACAAGTTGTATTGGGAATGAAGTTATTCATTGATAAACCTATCATGCTACTATTGTTTCTCACAAAGAACATAGATCATGTGTGATTAGATTCTTCTTTGAGTATGTCTTGGTTCTCTATTTGGAATTTCCAGAATACAATTTTGGTTAAATATAGGACGAGATTTAAAGTGATATAAATATTTGAAGAGTTGTCCACAATCCTAAAAGTGGATATTGTTGGGAAAAAATACCTCTCGGTAACTCTGTAGTGTTTTTAGTTTGATTGTGTTTGTTGACTAAGATGGTATACAAGGCTAGTTGTGGAGTAATATAGATATTTTATACTTTATATTTTAACTAATTTACAATAAAAAACAATGGATACACCATAGTTGATATAGAACATTAAACAAGAATTTTGGCCCCAATTCAATTTTTT
This sequence comes from Viscum album, assembly GCA_963277665.1. NCBI lineage: Eukaryota > Viridiplantae > Streptophyta > Magnoliopsida > Santalales > Viscaceae > Viscum > Viscum album. The sequence continues at coordinate 77,464,988 of OY728155.1, read as the reverse complement.
AAAAAAAAAATTGGTGACCAATATTTGGAGGAACGAAAAAGGTGTTTTTGACTAAGTATTTTCAAATAAATTATTAGTTTTTATAGAAAGGGTGATGGAGATTCAAAATGTTTTCTGTGTGAGAAACATTCATTATGTCACATCAAATTATGACTAATGGTTTTTTTGTGTTCATGTTCTGAAGCATCATGAACATTAAAGAAGAATTCCACAGAAAGAGTTTTGTGTGCATGATAAATATAGATGGTGTTACACGCTATAATCAATTTCAAAATGAGAATTTAATCACATGATAGAAGTTTTTTTCATAGTGGAATTAGTGGAAGGTTGTTGTTTTCAAGGTTGAACTTTTCTATAAATAGGTAGATACCCCACTCATTTCTCCATCTCATCACTTAGATAATATTAGGGGTCTAAATCATCCAAGAGTTACATGAACCTATTTATTTCAGGAAGTAATGTCTCAATAATTAGTAACATTTAGAAAAGTTTCTTGATTATATGAGACCAAATTTCATAAATCTTTAATTGTAAAAAAGTTGTGATAAATTTTTTAGATCTAAGAAAATTCAACAATTGTATGGAAGTTGGTAGTTTTGTGAAAATCGAAATGTTGAGTCCATGTTGGGTGTTCCATAACAAAACACAAATGTTGTGAGAATGTTGGTGGAGTTACACACAAGTGATTTAATGGTTGTGTGAAATATGAATTTTTGGGAACTTATAAGGATCTGGTTAGTAATTCTGTGGAAAATGGGTATTCATCAAGTCAATTAAAGTTGAATATAATGATGCACTAAATGAGGTGTAATACAGATTGATTCAAGTGATCAAATGATGAATATTCTAAAGGGGTCGTGATCACACATCTGTTCAGAGAGAAATTAACATTCTAATTGTGATAGGTTTTATAACAGGATGGATAGTTTTCTGATCCAAAATTTATAAACAACAATGTGATTTTGTAAATTTAGTATATATGTGTTTCTTAGTACATTTAAATGTGTGTTCTAGTTCAAGAATGAATACTTCTAGGTTCGTTCCATTGGATTTATAAATGGAACTAGAAACATCCAACAGTTCATTAACCCAAAGGTACATTCTATCCATATGTAGGTGTTTTTTAATTTTGAACATTACGATACATTAGAATATGCAATGGTCAAGAGGATGCGAGGTCAGAATCATCGCACCATTTTGGGGGGAATTATTGTCTACTCTGGGACTATCTATATAGAGTTAGTATATTTTCATAGATCCTTATTAATTCACAAATTATTACATAAGTCTCCAATAAAATTTTCAATTACTTATTAACATTTTTAAAATTTAGAATCATCCATACGTATTAGAGGTATCCAATGTGTTCGAGCCCTGAGAAGGCTTCCTACGTATCTTGGTTTGATCAGGAATCAGAGTTCTCATAGTTCAAGTGGAGATTTTGAGAATATTATGATCATGAAAAATCTCTAAACCCATGTGAGTCATGCTCAGTGTGAGAAAAATGTGGTTCTTAATTATTCAACAATGGAACCCACATTTTCCCTCCTCCACTGGTGGTGGAGGGCACATTCTAATGGTGGTGAGGGTGGACGAGGTCGAGTCGACTCGAGTAGAGGGTGAGGGGAAATGCCCTATAACGACCCATACTTTACATAAATTGTTAATACTTCAAAATTGAAGTACACTTATTACAAACTCTAACAAAACCAGGAAAGGACCGTATAGGTATAGTTTCTTTAGAAACTGGGATACAAAAAAAATCTTGTTCATAAAATCAACTACATTTTCTCCTGTTTATTTCATCATATCTAGAGTCCCTTTTTGGAATATCCTACTTAATAACATTCTTACTGACCTTAGGAAATAAAACATAAAAAAGGGAGAGCTCAAATGCTCAGTAAGGGTAAAGAAAAGAAATTTCAATCTCATCATATTCATAAGAACATAACATTTTGGAAATCATAACCTGCAAAAGAAATCATAATTTCATAACATGGGATAAATCATAGTAGTGAAATTTAATCCCAATAATCATAAATTAAAACATGAAAATTTTTGGAATACACACATAATCATTGAGAATCATTCCTTATTAGTCAAGACTCATTTCTAAGACTATTTTAGAGGACAAAGTCCATTTCTGAACCGAGTTCACTCCTTGTTTCAGTCCTGTTTCACTGAACAGGTTTAACCAGCCGTTCCAGCCATGTCTATCTCATGAGATATAAATATTTACCCAATGCTTTAGAGGGAGATATAGGTCCCACCCATCTCATAATGAAACCATTCTTATATGTGCCACACAATCATAAATCATACATCATAGCATAACCCATGTAATAAAAATGGGATTCTTAAGCATCATTCCATCATAAAATAAATCATATAAAATAAAATGACTTCATAATTCCATTATAACATAATCAAATCCATGTAAAAATAGGGATATAAACAGAACCTTATATTATCTTAGATGGAAAATAATTTTGATAAAATGTGTGAACTTCATTCTTGAGGAAAATATCCTTTCTACTTCAAAAACATTTTCCCTTTCTTAACATGTCATACAATTTTAAACTAAAAGAAGTTGATTATTTTTTTTTGAAAACTTGGAAAGTAATCTTCTTGTAAATAATGTTCTAAAAATATATTCATGCCGTATAAGTAAAAAAAATTATTCTCATACTTTAGACGAAAAAGTCAAAAAGTACCTCGTACAAAAAATGAAAAAAGATTCCTTTCATATCTTTTACTAAATACTCACCTAAGGGTAAAATTGGATTTAAAAAATTGTATAAGGATATAAATAATATTATGTATTGAGGAAACATGGATGTGGATGATAAATATTCCCCAGTAAATTCTTAATATAAACAATTTCGGATAAAAATGATATTGTGAGATTTTCCATTACCTTAGGTGTGATTTGCTTCATAAGTGTCCGAACATCCTGTAAAATGACATAAATAATGTCATTGACTTATTCCAGAGTCATACTTATTTTTATGATATCATATATTGTTATATTATTAGCTTATTATTAGTAATATTTCATTACTACTTGTTATTCGGGTGTTTATTACTTTTTGTTCTTATGCGTGTTTTGTCGAATATTTCATTTATAATATAATTACTTTATCATCATTGTGTCATAAATAAATTGAATTATTTAAAGTCTAAAAATTACAAATAAAATACCATTATGTAGGAAATCTTTTTATCTTTCTAAGGAATATTTTTAGTCAAATTTATCTTATGTATAACCATATATTAAAAATGATTTACTTATTAAATGATGATTTTAACTATTTTAACCATTCTTTAAATAAATTAATATTAAATGTCGTAATATAATACAAGTGGGCCTAAATGGTCATATTTTATTCCTAAGGTTGCTTTTGGTCGAATTACACTTATCAAATAGAATTAGGACATGTGTTAGGGTAATAATAATATCATTTTCACCCTTAATTACCCTATTTACTTTTAACCGTTGTAAAAAAAGTAAAAAATTACTATTCATCAAAAATTATTTTTATCTCATTGAACCACATTTTAGTCCTTGATATTAACTGTGTCTCTCGAATTTTCGAAATTCCACTCACAGAAGCGGTAAAATTATGTTTTATATGAATTTGGAAATTTTCCTAGGAGGTGGGTAAAAGATGATGAAAAGTTCAATAAAGTTTTTATATATCTAAAATTATTATAAAATGACTCCAATGAATTGTATTGAACTTATATAGGTATTATGTATCAATTTTGACCTAAAATAAATTTAAATAAAAAAAATAATTATTCAAATAAAAACTCGGTTTTTAAATAGTAACCTAGTGTTTTCACTATTCATAAAAAATTGAATGTTTTCAGAAAAATACCAAAAATTCACTCTAGGCTAATTTCGATATTCCGAATCCAAAAATTAAGTCCATAATGAAAACATAAATTTAAAAAATTTAAAAAAGTGGGTATTACTATTCATAATGGCTAGTTTTAATAATATTTTAATAGCATATCGTCATTTAGTAAAACTCGGTATTGCGTACAACACATGCTATCGAGGAAGGTCACGATTGCGTGTAATGCAAGCCAAGTAAGGGTTGCGTGTAGTACACGAATCCTTTGTTGTTGCGTATAAAAAAATACATTTAATATATATATATATATATATACTAAATGTTTTGTATAATAACTACAATCAAACAAACATGAAATTGTGTGTAACACGATCCAAGATTAGTGTTGCGTATACTGCAAGCTAATACGGTGTTGTGTATAGCGCAAGATAATCTTGGTGTAGCGTACAACAGAAGATATGAAAGAAATTAAAACGAATATATGTTATAAAATATCTGGTTGTTACATTCTACCCCCCTTAAATGAATTTCGCCCTCGAAATTCATCGGGGTTATAAATAGTTTACTATTCATAGAAACCCACATCGTAAAAAATAATACTAAAAATTAATTTTAAAAACTAATGTAATAAATGTAAAAAATACCCAAAGTAACTCTCACTGGGTTTCCATATAGGAGAACATAGTTGAAAATATGGATATGGAAGAAAAATCTAACCATCAAGTTCTGATGGAGAGTGGTGGAGAACATGGCTACGAAAAATCCATCAATCACAAAGTCATAAATTTGTGATGATCTAAGTAGCCATATGATTCATCGGATATAAGAGCACTAGGACAACATTTTTGTTTTTCAATATAATTTCCCTAAAGTTGTAAATTTTGAATTAGAAGAAATACTTGTTTGATTTTGGTATAATCTCACTATTGTTCGTGCTTTGAACAATTTCCACTTCATCTCTTAAATAAGTGAAGTTAAATTTGTTATTTGTGAAGTGTGAACATATCATGTGATAGAATGATGGGTCATTCCATCTATTTCAAACAAAAGGTTGGAAAAAGTTATCAAATATACGTAAGTCCATCTATAGTGAGATTAATCGTATGTGATTCCAAAAATGGACTTATACTTCATCTATCATACCGCTTAATAAAATAAAACTAGTTTCTACTAACCAGGGACTTCATGTAGGCCAGTGGTAGGTGATAAAGGTCAGTTGCACATCGGTTGTGGGTTCGATTCCAACATCCATGTCAGATGCGATGGGATGTCACCCATCCTGTAGGTTTTCATTTTTTTTCTAAAAATACATTATTATAAAATTCCATCAATAATATCGAAAAAGTTATAGCCTTAAACAATAATAACTTATGTCCAGCATAATCCATTCCAATCTTTAGGCTTATCCAAAATACTATTTTCTAATCTCATATTATAGTGAAAATGATTACCAATGTGTTCATATAACAAGCATGTTAATACCATCGTTGATCCCCATATATCATAAGATATGTCTTGTTGGTCAAATTCCAAACATTCAAAGGCCTTAATCATGTATTATCTTGCAAAAAAATGAATACCCATTGAACCATAGTGAAAACATGAATGCAGTTAAAAGTTAACACTTTCCACATACCAAAATCCTCAAAATTCTATATACTCAAACCATGATATCACTTTGTCCTTATATCAATCATGAGCTCATGAATACAGTCAAACATTTCATTTTCTCCTTATCCCTTCATTACGCGCATATCATCTTCTTTCCAAAATATTTGAATCACTTTTCATGGTTACTGGTACCATAAAATTATTGAAAACCACAATAGACTCATACAAAAATAATCTAATACACATTAAAAGTACCTCAATGAAATTATTCTTGAATAAAAATACATAAACACTTCAATCCATCCTCTTCAATGATTGTCCTGGAAGAATTCCTTCCTTGATTTAGAAGTAACTTTTTAGGTCAGGGCATTGAGTTGGGTAATGCCCATGTTCTCCACAAATAAGACATTGAACTCCATAATAGTTTGTCACTCTATGACCCTTTTCTCCACACAGATAACATATGGCCCTCCATTCGAGGTTTTCCTCAATGTTCTTCATCCCTTCTTTAGAAATCTCAACCTTTTTTTCCTTATGCTCCTCAACATGCGAACATGCATAAAAGTCTATCTTCCTCTTATTTGATGAATTAGGCATACCACTAAATTTCACCTTGTTAATCATATATCGCGATGAGTGATTTGTCATAATAACTATATCTTTCTCTCTAGGCATTACACAATTTTGTTGCTCATAGTCACCAATTTTTCCATTGGATTCAATGTTAACTGAATTCCTTCTGGTTCCCTCCATTGACTAAAACCCAAAAATAATTCTTTGAGAGGAAAAAATTATACAAGGAAAATAACATAATCAAGGGGGATTACCATCAATATCTAACATCTTAGGTTAAATTATAAGATCGTTACCGTATTTATAGGACTATAACCTATACTTATACTTAACCTTAGGGACATCCCTAGACATACCTTAGAAATATCTCTAGGGATCTCACTATAGTTTTCGCATCCTAGTTTCCAAATGTTGACTATACCTTTCCTCTGATACCAACTATAAGGACCCATACTTTACATACATTGTTAATACTTAAAAATTTAAGTACACTTATTAAAACATATACCAAAACCAAAAAATGACAGTATAGGTATAGTGTCTTTAGAAACTGGGATGCATTAACAACTGGTTCATAAAATCAACTACATTGTCTCCTGTTTATTTCATCATATCTATAGTCCCTTTTTGGCATATCTTACTTAATAACCTTCTTCCTGACCTGGGGAAAGAAAACATACAAAAGGGTGAGCTCAAATTCTCAGTAAGTGTAAACAAAAGAAATATCAATCACATCATATTCATAAGAACATAACATTTAGGAAATCTTAACCTGCAAAAGGAATCATAATTTCATAACATGGGATAAATCATAGTAGTGAAATGTAATCCCAATAATCATAATTTAAAAAATGAAACATTGTGGCATACACATATAATCATAGAGAATAATTTCTTATTAGTCAAGACTCATTGCCAAGACTATCTTAGCAGACAAAGTCCATTTCTGAACCGAGTTCACTCCTCGTTTCAGTCCTGTTTCACTGAACCGGTTTAACCTTCCATTCCAGAAATGTTTATCTCATGAGATATATATCTTTACCCAATGAATTGGAGGGAGATATAGGTCCCACCCATCTCATAATTAAACCATTCTTATGTGTGCCACAAAATCATAAATCATACATCATAGCATAACCCATGTAATGAAAATGGGAATCTTAAACATCATTCCATCGTAACATAAATCATATAAAATAAAAGAACTTCATAATACCACTATAAAATAATCAAATCATTGTAAAAATTGGGATAGAAACATAACCCCATATTATCTTAGATGGAAAATAATTTTGATAAAATGCTTGAACTCCATTCTTGAGGAAAATATCTTTTCTACTTCAAAAACATTTTTCCTTTCATAACGTGTCAAATAATTTTAAACTAAAAGAAGTTGATTAAAAATAAACTTGAAAACTTGTAAAGGAAGCTTCTTAGAAATAATGTTCTAAAAATCCATTCATGCCGTATAAGTTAGAAAAAACATTCTTCTCATACTTTGGCTGGAAAAGTCAAAAAGTACCACGTATGAAAAACGACAAAAGATTCCTTTTATATCTTTTACTAAAAACTCAACAAAGGGTAAAATTGGATTTAAAAAATTGTAGAAGGATATAAATAATATTCCATATTGAGGAAACATGGATTTGGATGATAAATATTCCCCAGTAAATTCTGAATATAAACAATCTCGGATAAAAATGAGATTGTGAGATTTTCCCTTACCTTAGGTCTGATTTGCTTCGTAAGTGTCCGAACCTCCTTTATAATGATTTAAATAATGTCATAGACTAATTATAGAATCATAATTATTTTTATGATATCATATATGGTTATATTATTAGCTACTTATTAGTAATATTTCATTACTACTTGTTATTCGGGTGCTTATTACTTTTTGTTCTTATGCGTGTTTTGTCGAATAAATTCTTATTACTATTTTTAGGTTATAGATACCTCATTTATAGAATGGTATTAGTGTAATATATATCTTATTCATTCATTCAATTCATTTATATAATCATTATGCAATGAAGATCAGGTAGAACGAGTTGCATCACATCATGGAGATGGTATTCCGTACGTACCCACGAGCGATGATATCAATCCCATGATCGTGGAATTGTATTGGAGTGTATGTATACTATTTCAGAATAAATATAAATTTACAATAATCATATATAGTCATTATTTACACCATTATACCCATCAAAGTATGGTGTTGGTGGAAAAGAGATTACACCACGACGTAGAGACGGTATTCCGTACGTACGCACGCGCGGTGATTTCGTTTTCCATAGGATGGGTAGATGGTGAAATAGGGTTGTCTCATACTTATAATGACATATCAGTATATGAGTGATACTTATGTTATTACTTAATAATGAAACAACTAAAGTGGAATAAGTGGAAGAAGAAATAAAGTTGAAATAATCGGTAACGGGCATTACCTCTTCTTTGAAGCACCTCTCTGAGACCACCTCTTAGGGCACTAAATTTGGTTATTGAATAGGACCAAGAGCTCTAGGATGTTTCTATGGATGTGGAGAATAGAATGTTTCCAGTTTTGGCTGATCTTGAAGGCTCAATGTGGTGTGAGGAAGAGAGCGAGGAGGTTCCCTTTTATAAGGGAGGAGAGGGGTACATTTGGAAAAACCAAAAATATTATTTTATTATAAAGTCATATTTGGTTTTTAATAGCTCCAAATTGATTTATTTATAATATAAGGTGAGGATGGGTCGAAATCCTCTCATCGAATAGAATTTAGACAAGTTTATCTATCTATTTTAACATTATCATTTAGATTTAACATTAAGATAGATAATTTAACTTTTACTGTGTCTTCTTGTTTTCTTACACTATAAGGTTAATAAACTTACTATAACAAGCCAAACGAACCCAAAGTTGTTTATTATTAATATCTATAACCTTATCTAAGTCATTTTTCCGAACCATATATTTTTAGGAATAAAATAACAATTAATAATATAATATTTTTTAAAAAACTATTTTATGTCAATTTTGACACTAGTTGGTAATTGATTTTTGTGAAAATCATAAAATAAATATTAGTTCGAAACAAGTTAATTAAATAAATACTAACATGTCATATTAACATATAAAATAATTGGAATTCAAAAGAAGTCTCAAATTTCATTTATTTGGGTATTTATAACATCAATTATGTCAATATTGCATTAATAATATAATTACTGTATCATCATTGTGTCATAAATAAATTAATTATTTAAAGTCTAAAAATTACAAATAAAATACCATTATGTAGGAATTATTTCCAGATTTATAATTAATATTTGTAGTCGAATTTATCTTATGTATAACCCTATATTAAAAATTATTTACTTATTAAACTTTGATTTTAACTATTTTAACCCTTCTTTAAATAAATTAATATTAAATGTCCTAATCTAATCCATGTGGGCCTAAATGTTCATATTTTCTTCTTAAGGTTGTTTTTGGTCGAATTACACTTATCCAATAGAATTAAGACATGTGTTAGGGTAATAATAATATCATTTTTACCCTTAATTACCCTATTTACTTTTAACCGTGGTATAAAAAAAGTAAAAAGTTACTATTCCCCCAAAAATTATTTTTCATCTCATTGACCCACATTTTAGTCCTTTATATTAACCGTTTCTCTTGGAATTTCAAAATTCCACTCACAGAAGTAGTAAAATTAGGTTTTATATTAATTTGGAAATTTTCCTAGGAGGTGGGTAAAAGACGGTGAAAAGTTCAATAAAATTTTTATATATCTAAAATTATTATAAAATGAATCCAATGAATTGAATTGAACTTATATAGGTATTATATATCAATTTTGACCAAAAATAAATTTAAATAAAATAAGTAATTATTTAAAAAAAATCAGTTTTTAAATAGTAACATAGTGTTTTCACTATTCATCAAAAATTGAAAGTTTTTAGGAAACTACCAAAATTTTACCCTAGGCTAATTTCGATATTATGAATCCAAAAATGAAGTCCATTTTAAAAAATAAAATTTACAAAATTTCAAAAAGTGGGTATTACTATTCATACCGGCTACTTTTAATAATATTTTAATAGCATATCATTGTTTAATAAAACCTGGTATTGCGTACAACACACGCTATCGAGGAAGGTTGAGATTGCATGTAATGCAAGCCAAGTCAGGGTTTTGTGTAGTGCATGACTCCTTTGTTGTTGCGTATAAAAAAATACATTTAATATATATATATATATATATATACTCAATGTTTCGTAAAATAACTACTATCAAACAAACATGAAATTGTGTGCAACACGATCCAAGATTAGTGTTGCGTATACTGCAAGCTAATACGGTGTTGCGTATAGCGCAAGATAATCTTGGTGTAGTGTACAACAAAAGATATGAAAGAAATTAAAATGAATATATCTTATAAAATCTCGGGTTGTTACAGGCCCTCCCTCTATTTACTTTACATTAGAAAAGGGTCCAATTCAAGGAAGGTATGAAGGTTAAAGAAGTAGAGAGGCGTGAGACTACCACATCATATGTGAAAGGTTAAGGGCTTAGACCAAGATGGCTACCGTAGTGGATCTCGGTAGGGGATGGAGACATTTCATTTTCTTTCATGGAAAAAAAGTGTGAACCATACCATCCCTAATAGAGACATGAGGTTCCATGTTTCAGATATGAGAAGGGGAGATCAGAACACAAACCCTAATCCTCTAAATCGAGAACATCCAAACACTATTCCAATGAGATAGGTCCATGAGAATGTGGATATACAATCCCAAGACACTCTATGAATTCAAACCCTGTTGTGAAAAAAATGTGGGAAACCTCTGACTACGGATATACAAACCCAAATAGGAGACAAACTGATGTTGCTTTACAAAGCTTTTGATATGTCTAGAGGTTTTGGTGGAGGCTTCCGCATAGTCCCTTTCAGACAAGGGAACCACGAAAGGAGATACCCCACCCTGATTCGCCTTTAGGAGGGTACTTAAGTTGACATGCAAGCCTTATACAGAGTTCTGTCACATTGGTACTCTACGTAGGTGTGATGTGTAGGTTCCCCATGTAGGTACGCCGTGTAGCTGTACCACTCAGGTGTGCCACGTAGGCCTTTATGATGACTGAAAAATTATTCTCATTGGGTAACCAATCCTATGTAAGCTTAAAATTTTGAAAGACTTTCAAAACATGCCTATCCCATATAATTATATATTCTATTGTATTTTTGGAGAGTTACCTGAGATAATTTGAACGATTTTGGAGAATGTTCAACACAAAGGGAGCTTTAGTAAGTCCTTCAACTTTTTCTGTCCTTGAAATGGGAAGCCCAAGGGTCCTATTTATAGGCCAGGATGGGGGCTGATCGAAGACAATTTGTCGGCGAAGTTCCACTGCATAGTCCTTCTATGTCGGTCTGCCACGTAGGGGTCCATAATGTATACCATCGCGTAGTTCTGCCGCATAGGTGTGCCCTGTAGTTCTCTCGTACAGGTCTATCATGCAGGTTTGCTGCACAGGTCTTCAGTGCAAGTCCGTCGTGCAGGTCCGCCGCATAGGTCCGCCGCGCAGGTCCGCCGCGCAGGTCCGCCGCGCAGGTCCGCCGAGTAGGTTCGTAGTGCAGGTCCACCACACAGGTCTTCCATTCAGGCCTAGGGAAACTATGTCTATCCATTTTAATTCTTTGAACTTTTTCTTTGGATTTTGAAATATACAGGGGCCACCTTCATAGTATTTTTGTATTCCTAAGTATTGTCAACAAAAGCACCCCGCCCACGTCAGGATTGGATTCGATTAGAAATAAGACCAAGACCTGTGGTAAAATGCGTGAAAATACTTTGGATTAATGGGTGAGACATGAAGTTGTGTCATGGAGCTACTTCGTTTTGGGATTCCATGTAGCATTTTTGCACAGGCATGTCACGGAGATCTACGGTTGGCTATAAATAGCTCTGATTCTTTGCGATTTTCTTCACCCGTGCTTCTAAAACTTTTCGACTCTCGTTGCATAGATAATTTTTCCATCATCAAAGCATTGTGCTCTTGTGTATTCTCCTTTAAATTCACCCAAGGTGAAACTACATTACCAATGGATCTATGACGAAGGACTTCGTCAAAGGAGTTTCACTAGGACCCTTGTCGATGGACCTCATGGAAGGACCAACATGAAGAGTTTCATTTTCGAAATTTTCAAATTCTTTTAAGTTGAAATTTGAATTATAATAAGATGAAATTCCATCCAAATAGAATGAGTTTGGTAATTCTTTTGCATGAAATGGATCATTTTATAACCTCTACTGAAGAATATAAGGCTCTTCAAAATTAGATGATGAAGATCATCAGACCATATTATTATGGCATTTTTGAAAGTACTGTTCCAAGACAATGGAAAGGTTTAATTCCATATCGACATGAATATATTAAAATTCACTACCTACCCTTGGATGGATATGGGATTTTATAATATTATCACATTCCGTCTATTAATAAATACTTTCCAAAGAATTGATTTCTTCAATTTTCCAATTATCGTTGCATAAATATTATCGGGAGAGGTATTATAGTTCATGAGGGGATAATCCCTTTTGGTTTCATCCTATATCATAGTGGTTGTACTCCTAATATGAATTTTCTTGTTGAATATCCAAGGCCACATTTATATGATTCTTCATTTTAGGCTTCTCAAATAGATCAGTCTAATTGTTGGATGGAGGATGTGGTTCTTCGTTCTAGGGGAGGTGTTACACCTTAATGGATTTCGGAATTTTGGTCATGCTGGACTTGTGCATAATTTAGGGAAGAGTTATCAGATCATTATATCTATGAAACTGTCTGGATGAGATAAACAAATGTTTATAAATACGATTTCATACCTAAATTGTTGAGCCGATGGAGTCCATAATCAAATTATTTCCATTTTACGCACTATGAAGTTGTCATTATTTTGTGGGATATCTACCAAATAGTTGGGGTTCCTATTCTCAAGGATATGCATAAAAATTTTATTCCACTTGTAACAACATGTGGTGCTGTTACAAGAACACCACTGTTGGCTCTTGAACTATTGAAAATAGCAATGAAATTACTCAAAGGCAAGAAAAATTTTCATGCTAGAGTGTGGATGGAAGCCTTTTAGAACTAACAAAAGATAAAGGTCCCACCAATGGATGTCCTACTAGTTTTCCATCTACAGATAAATAGGGTAGTTCAGGCCATTTTGGCCTACATTATAGAGATGTGACTATAAGAGCAGGGGTTATAATGTAAAATATGATATTGATGAAATGATACAATTAACCGCCTTCCATTCCATGTGACTAGCATTTACTTACTTCCAGCCCATGAGTCCGGAGGCGATGTAAGGATGGGGAATTTTTTTCATAGCATCTAAATTAGTATAAGGGAAGTATATTATGTTAGAAACTCTTGTATTGGAATGAATTTACTATTCCATACTGCATTTATTCAACTGTATGGATCCATTACGAATTGTAGGGCTATTCCAAGTGTTGTTGGTGTGGATTGTGGCATTGTTTTCTTCATACTCAGTTTTCAATTCTATTAGAGTCCCAAATTTTTGATTTAATCCATTTTTACAGAATGTTTCTTACATTCAGCCTTATAATTTGGGACCTGATAAAGTCAACGAATGCATCTGGGGAATTCATCTTCTTTGATTTTGGTAACCCACCAACTGAAACATTTATTTATGATGGTAAAGAATAAAATAATGGGATGAGGTCTTATATGATAAAATTTAGGGGTAGTGTATTATCGATGGAGGTTGATGGTGAAATTATTTATGACCTTACACCCCCTATTAGTTTTCTCATCAGTTTAGATGTCTTCAACAATAAAAAACTTTTTCAACCATGTATGTTTGACATGAGAAACAACATATGGTCGCGGGAAAATTGTGGATTGTAATGGATTTATATACATCCATATTGTCAATTATGTTACCTTCACTAGATGAATCAATCAGATTGGAAGTGGGATATTCCAAATCTTGGGATTCATCATATCCTCAATGGTATTTGATAAAAAAATATCGAGTGGTATCTACAATGACTGTTGTGCGTAGAAATCATGGTAAGAAGTCCAAATACATAGATGATGGATAAGTTTCAGAGGGTTCAGATCCTTCAAAACATCTTTGTAAGAGGTATTCCATGAAGACTAGGGCTAGTGAAGCAATACCTCTGACGCCAAGGTGATCCAACCGCTTCCATCATAAATATATTCATATTCCATCAATTGACCTTTTTGAAGAAGAAAGGAGGCCTGAAGAGGTACACTAGATTGAAGGTGTTGAATCTTCTCCACAACCAACCATATTGAGATCGAGTTATGTGCATCCCTCAGCCTTTCACTTTTGGGAGAGCATGACCCGTGATCTTAGGGATGCGTGGGAATTTCACTAACATGGAATTTGAATACCGGATGTAGGTGAAATTAAGGAACCTTCTAATTGAAATCAGGATAATAACCTAGTTGTTTTATAGGCGTATATTATAAAGCTATATGATTTTATATATGAAACTAATGAAAAAATCTTAGCCTCTAAATGAGTATCCCATATGATGGACTTAGGAATACACGAAGGGGTAATTACTGTCCTTAAGAAGGAATGGGATATTTATGTTAATTCTGATAACGTATTTTCCATTTATTTTTTTTCTCAATTATGATTTACCATTCACCATCATTAATCTTGATGAGATGAATTTTGCAGCTTGAATTCTGGGAAGAAATCTCTGGAAAGGTTCTTGAATCACCAAGGTATGAGCCTACAGTTTCTCCCATTAACACATAAAATGATCCTCCCATCTCTCTAGAACATTCTCTAGGATTGAGAATCATGATTGGGGTAATTATGATAGATAATCCTCATACATTACCTTAGGTTTCTCATACCAAGAGGAGGGTTTTGATTTCTACTCAAGCTTGTGAAAAGAAATGGAAGAGAACAATGATATTAGTCTGAAGTGTTCGCCAAAGGATTAAGTATTTATACTATCCTTATGGAATTATAACTCGATTGATACACTCTGTTAATCACATTTATCCTCTTGTAGGATCTCTATCTCTCTACTCTCTAAAGGGATTATGAGTTGACTACTCAAGACCAGAGAAGGAAACCCCAGGAGAAACCCAAGTTCATGTTGATGGATCTGCTACCTTATCACATAAAACATCAAAATATTTAGTTGTACCTACTCATGTTACTATTGATAGACATAAAATGTGTGGAAATATCAAATAAAGTTCTGTTGAATATTAAATTATTTGATAATATTATGATTTTCAACATATCTCGGATTAGTTTCCATCGCTAATGGATCCTGTAATAACAAATACTGATATTACTATTGCTCCGAGAGGAAGGAATGAAGACCCCGGGTAGTCTGAAGTAAATACTGATGTTGACCCAAACCTGACAAGATCATATGATTTTGTACCAATTTATGAAATAACGGAGCATAATTTCAGAGGATCCAATTTGGTCATCAACCAACATTTGATGGATACCTTTAATAGTGGGGATGATATAACATTCCAAGATGAATACGCTAAAATGATTGACTCCCTTAATCCTAATGTTGACATTCCAGGTTCCATCAATGACTTTTTTGATTTTCATGAGTAATTTCAAGGATGAAAGTTTTCATTATTGTATTTTTCATACATAATTGTTCTTATTTTACTTGATACTTCACATAAAAGTTCAACTTATGTAGATTTCTCTCCAGAACATTTTTCAAATGCTCTTTAGGAGTGGGGAATTCCACTCTATCCTTCTTCTGTTGATTTTGGAGAAATACATTCAAAGGAACCCCCATTAAAATAAATTTTAGAGCCTTCAATTATGAAAACTGGGAAAACACATGAGGATTCCCCTTATCAAGAAACATCAACTCAAATTGATGAAGTTGAGAATACTGGGGTTGAATCCAATCAAGTGGTTGACTTATTATTGGGTAAATTTTATTTGATATCTGGACCATACTCTATTTCTGCCATTTTTCTAAAACTAAAAATGATATTGATTTATATTTTTGGGTTATCAAATACCATAGTTAAATTAGATGGTTAATCTTCTACGTTGGCATATGCATCGACAGAAGGTGAATCTTATGTTGTTCTGAGAGAAGAAGAACAAGGAAACTATTTAAGTGATATGTTTCCAAAGTAAATTTTACCAGATAGTAGTGACTCAAATTCAGACGTAGCTATGAAATAAGCTCTAGCATGGAGAGGAAGATGACATGGAGACATATAAGGAGAATAATTGCTGAGAAGCCTTTGGATGAGCTGTTGTCCCATTTTGGAAAACTCCCAACACTATTTCCCATATAAATATTTCGTAGATTTAATTATCGACCAGTCTACAATATAGTGAAAGAGAACATTTCTTAATGGGAGAAGGAACATAATACGTAGAAAAATTTTTAATATGATAAATGTCTTATTAATATTGACAGATTACATGCTGTGGTAGATGAGGTACATGCCAATCATATCAAGATGTCAGTCAAAATCAGAAAACAAATTAAAGAATACATGAAGGAGTTGGTATATCTTTACCAAAAACTGGACATTGTTCATAACAAAATCGTGAAATTAAACCAAACATTTGGAGAAAACCAATTGGAGCGGATAACCACCATTTCAACTGATAAGGAAGCACTTCGTCAAGCTGAAGCGGCTAGAGTGTCTCAACATTATCAACTTCAATTGGAAGTTGATAGGGATTATGATTTCATTCAACAAATGAGGAGTTATATTGAGAGATTATTTTAACACATGATAGAGAGGTTCCATAATTTGAATGACCCACTGATTTTATATGAATGAATGTATTTTTTCTCCAATCATATATTTCTTGATTCTCATTTTTCGTGATTTCAATATTAAATTTAATGATGATGATAATGATTTTTTTAACATTAAACCTTCATGTTATATAATCATGATTACAATAACAAGAATGGGGGTGCTCATAATTTTCATATTAAGATGATGGGCCTAATGATAATTTTTTGATTTTTTACTAGGGTTATATAGAAAACTGCAAAAAAAAATTATCTTCTAACTTTCTATTGCTTAATATTACCTAAACCACACAAAAATTTACTTTTAGTGAGTTGGGACTCAACTTTTGTCCAGAGTTCCCTTTGCAGGGTTCCAATCTAGTGAGTATCGCATCTCTTATTGTTGGTAGTTTAGATTCATGCATGTTTGACTATAAAGGGATAGTGTTTAATGTCGAATAGATTTAACTTTAAATCTAGAAATTAGATCCCAAACAATATTTTGTGGCTAAGAATTTCCCAAATATTCTTTAAATATTTACAAGGGGAATCTTAAGTAATGATTTTTATGGTCAAAAAATCATAAAATTGTATAATGATAAAGGATGACTCTTCCAAAAAAGAAGTTACCATAATTTGACAAACCTTATATGGAGTTTGTGTTATGTAGGTCCAACTAGGGCATGTCCTGCATGGCCAAATAGTTGAATCTTTTGACTGACTGACCTATTACATAGGAAAATTATATAAAAGGACACCTAAGAGAACATTAAGCATAGTCATGAAAAAGAGATCTTAGGAATTAAACATTTTACTGTTGATCGACAATGGAACATAAGATATGGGTGACATAAGACCACAGTTGGTGGTTTTCCCTAGGAAAGGGGTTCTAAAAATAAAGGCTTATCTATACTGACATATGTCATGAATTCTGAAACCACTTCTACAAAAATTTGGGGTTGAGGATTGATTAAAAGTTTTCAAAAAGGGGAATTTTTGATATAATGTTATGCATTTTCAAGTTATTCAGTGATGAAAATGTACTATGCAGTTATAAGACATGTAGTGAGGACATTGTATTGTGCTGTTTTAAGTCATGGAGTGAGGACACTGTATAGTGAATTTTTATGTAATGTAGTGAGGAAATTTTGTGGCTTTAATTCAAGTTAATTAGGTTTTACCAATGGTATGAGACTCTCCCAATTTCGTGATAATTTGTTTGGAAACACCCTATAATATTCATGTGTGGAAGGGAAGAATTGTATAATTTGATTTAGGAATTTCTGAATTTGATGAATGATATGAGAATAAAAGAGCTAAAGGAATTAGAGGAAGTCATTTCCTAGAACGGATTTACCATTATTTAAAAAACATATTATGGGGGTTGTGTTATATAAGTCCAACTAGTGTATATGCTGTATATACAAATAGTGGCATCATTTGACTAAAAGATCAGTTATGTAGGAAAATTTAAGGCAAGCCCACCTAGGGTCATGTACTACATAGTTAGGAAAAATAGCTCTTAGATGTTTGAAATTGTATTTCTAAAAGATGAAAAAGTTTAGGGAGATTCATATTTTCCAAAGAACATAGTTTGGGTTGTGAAGAAAGGTACCTGAATATGGAGAGGGTATTCCTAATCATGATTTAAAAAGAATCGGATGAGCAGGATTTTTACAAAGGTCTAACCCAAATGTAGGGAGTACGGCATTTTTAGTTTTTAGTTCAAACGACTGTGACTAGAAATGGAAATAGTATATGATATGTGGTCAAGTGATCCATGGTTAATACTTATTTTTTTGAACATGTGGATAGGGAAATGAGTAAACCAAGTTCTTGAAGACATTCAGATAGAGATAAAGGTAATGGGACAAATATACATGAGTGACTACTTTAAAATACAGATTATTGTATATTTTTATCAATGTTTGATGGGGAAAAAAGGCACATTAACCAAGAACGAAATTGCCATTATTTGAAAATCCTATTATGGGGGTTGTATTATGTAGGGCCAAATGGGGTATGTGTTGCATAGACCTATAGTGGCGTATTTTGAATGACATGCCCACTATGTATGAAACTTATGCATGGACACCTATTGGAACATAATACATAGTTAGGAAAAAGAGTTCTCTGATATCAGAAACTCGGTGACCATAAACTGTATGAAATATTATAAAGGTTCTAAAAAATTAAATATTAAGAGTGTGAAATATGGAAGGGGTTTGATGATCAATACACATGAAAAATATTTGAATCAATATTGGCCATGAGTTTGAAGTCCATTCAATAGATCTGATACACATGTAAAATGGAGACATTCTTTGTTTCATTGGAATCTATATTTTGTTGTGCAGTTTAGAGTCATGAAGTGAGGACATGAAGTAATTCCATTGTAAAAAGGGAATATTGTGGCTAAAATATGGAATTAAACCAAGGTATCACTATGTATATCATATGGATGAGAATCGATCCATACATTGTTCTTTACACATTCCCTATGAAGGTTTGATTCTTACAAAGGGAATGAAGAGGTTTTATCTTGTCTAGAACTAAGATTTGAGATCTAGGCATCTCTATGTATCTCATACGAATGAGAATCAAGATGAACATAGTTCATGAATAATAATTTCCCATACCAGTTGAATTTAATTTGGGAGATGGGTATTTTAACACATTCTTGATGAATGATTAGATTTAAGACACAATAAGGTTTGAAAATCAAACCAGGTATCTTAAAAGAGCACTCTGTATAGATCTAGTTCATATACAGGAGGAGGAAAGGAAATAAAAATTTGTGGTTGTGGCTAGCCCAAAGAATGGAGATCTAGGCAACTCTATGTATCTCATATATATGAGAATCATGCAACATGTAGTTCATGATATGAGGCCTCTATGCAGATCTGACGCAAACATAGGGAGGACTGTAACTCATGTCCCACTAAAGACTATCAATGAGGTCAATGATGATTTCAAATGGAAGCTCTAAACATCAATTAGAGAATATGTAATCCATAAAGTTTAATATTGTGTAATGAGGAAAAATTATGTCATGCAGTTTAACATCGTGTGATATGGACAAAGATGCTACACATTTTATCATTATATAGCATGGACGCTTATGGTTGTTATGCTGTTTAATTTCCGGAAAATAAAACTCTATATTATGAAGTATAGATTCATGCAGCATGGACATGGTGTGCATTTATGCAAAGTATATCTTCAATAATCTCACATTGTTTGGAGTTGTAATAATCTCTAAATCCCTTGAGATTAGGGAATAAGATCCATTTTAGTAGACTTTAGGAATGGAATAAGGTCCTTCCTGCTTTGGCTCAAGCATTGGTGCTTTCTTTCCTAGTATCATTGGTTTCCTATGGACTAATACCAATTCTACTCGATGAAATTAACAGAGGCGAATATTCTTGTTTAAGGCATGAAAAATTTTGTTCTGATAGGCTTTTAAATGATGAATAGTATGCAATTTTTTTGATCTAATCATTCTAGTTCATCAAATAGTTTTTTGAGACTTCTCACCAGTAGACAACTGATCAAAGATTGGTACTCTGACTGAAGGAAATTTAAATTCAATTAGAAAAATTGCTTATGTGTTGTACACCAATGAATATGGTGTTTCCTGACTGGCAATACAAGTAGTAGTCTGAAAATCCAACAAAGCATGTAAAGGTTTATCTGGCTAAAATTTCATATCTTTATCCCCCATCTTCTAGAGTATGTTTGATAGGGTTTTATTAAAAGCCTATATCTATCCATTGGCTACTGTATTATAGAGATATGAATGGTGGGATTTGATAATATGCTCTTTATATCACTACTTTACTTCAATCAAATAGAAATTGGTTCCATTTTCCATCAATACAGTATGAGGGAACCCAAATTTGGTGATGATCACATTTTTGACAAAACTAATAGTGATTTTGGATCCGATTTCATTGAGAGGTATTTCCTCATCCCATTTGGAGAAGAAATAATTAGTATAAAGAATATACATAAACTTATTAGTTGTATTAAGAGGATAAGGACTTCCTACATCCATTCCCCAATGTGGAAAATGGACAAGAAGTACTTAGCTGTATGTAGGAACTCCGGGTCTTGATGAATAATGATGTCTTGCACATTATAGGGATGATATATCCTAGTAAAGTCTGTGTAATCCTACATCATTTAAGTCCAAAAGTATCAAAACCTTTGGATTTGATTATAAAACCTATGCCTAGACTGGTGACTACCATAAGCTCCTTCATCTACTTCTTTCATGATATATGCAGTTTTTTTCTCCATCAATACACCTGTAGAGGATTCCATTAGTGCCACATTTTTAATGGATCTTCTGTTGATCTAGACTATCATAAAGAGTAAAATTGGCCACTCGTCATCGAATCTTTTCTTTTTCAGCACTATATGGAAAAAGTACAAAATTTTAAAGGAAATCCATGATGGACGTAACCTATCCCGTGGTATGACCATATAGATCCTAAATATGGATAATTTCTTTAAATTCCTCCATTCTAGTATGAACAAAAGGTGCAAGCACATAATGATGGGCATTACTGATAATTTTATCATACCAATTCATATTTTCTAGGGTTGTAGTTGCATTAGACAATTCATCATCTTGGGAATTTTGTGATTGTGGGACATAAGAAAATGATGGCTATAAGGTGAATTCAGTGATTAACCCTCAGATGTAATCACACAATGGGATTAACTCTTCTTTTCTGATAGCATAATCCCCACTGATTTGTTTTATCACTATCTTCGAATCACCTTTCAATTTCAAGTTGTTCACTTGTACCTGAATTTGAAATTCTAGGCATGCGATGATAGCTTGATACTCAACTTCATTATTGGGTTGGCCTTCTGACAGTAGGAAAAAATATGAAAACACTTCCTTTTATAGGGAGATATGTATATTTCATAACCCAAATTTATTGAGTTTAAGGTTTTCCATTCTCTACCCGATTGGACTTTTGGAGGTACCATCAAAGTACATTTCCCATGTTTAGTGATTTTCTTGAAATTACAAGACCTCTAAAACAGGAAGTTCATTATTCAGTGACATATTTTCCACAGATAGATGTTCTGCAAGGAAATCTGCCAAAACATGGCCTTTTATTGCTTTCTAAGGCACAAACTTGATATCTAGATTCTGAAAAATAACTTCCCACTAAGCCAAAAGCCTTGTAATCATAGGAGGACTAAGGATAAAGTTGATTTGTTTATTGCGTGATACCAGTTGAACCTCATGATGTTGCAGGTAGTGCCTCAAATTCTTGAACTGCAAAGATTAATTCCAGAAAGCACTTATCAATACTTGTATATCAAGTCTCTATTCCAATAATAGTTCTACTAAGATAGTGAAGGATATGTTCATTCCCAACATCATTATTTTGGGAGTGGAAGTCCACTAGTGATCACTCTAAATCTATCACATAGAGAATAAGTGGTATTTCTTCAATAGGATGTATTAATACTAGTGGGCTCAAGAGATATCTCTTGAGGGTATCAAATGATTCTTGGTAGTATTCAGTCCACTGATAGGTGACTCCCTTCTTTATTAATCTAGTGAAGGGAAATCCCCAGCAAGACAAATTCGCGATGAAGTGCTTAACATAGGAAAATTTTCTTTCATGTCGTCTTAATTAATTCAAATTTTTAGAGGTGACATGCCAAGGATTTCTTTTGTTTTACCTAGATCATATTTGATACCATGATGGTGTATAACGATGTCGAGGAATTTTCCTGAGGTTATAACATAAACACATTTTAGGGGGCTTATCTTTAGATTATGCTATCGATGTTTATTGAATATGGTCCCTAGATCAGACAAGTTATTGGAACGTTGTTTGGATTTGACCACCAAATCATACACATAACATGCAACAAATTTTCTTAATAAGGTTTTGATAATAGGGTTCATGAAACGTTGATACTTTGAACCTAAATTTGTTAATACAAAAGGAATTACCCGATAAAAAACACACCTTGAGTGGATTTGAAGGCTACAGAATCTTCAACCTCTAGAGACATACAGATTTGATTATAAGAAGTGTTCTCATCCATGAAAGAAAGATCTTCATAGCTAGCTGTTTCATCAATTAATAGCTAAACGATCGGAACTCAAGAGTAATATTTAGGACAATACAGGTTAAGATCTCTAAAATAAATGAAAACTATGATTTATGAATTATTCTTTTTTACTGGGACTATGTTGGACAACCATTTGGAATATTGTACTTCCCTGAAAATGTCTTCCTGTAAAATATTATTGACTTCAGCTTCAATTTTAGAGGCATGATTTGCGTGTGATGTTCTTACTATCTCCTTGAATCCTCGATATTCTTATGAAAACCCCAAATGATGAGTGGCCACATTGTGATTAAGACCTGAAATTTCTATATAATTCAAAACAAATATATCTTGATGTTTTTTCAGAAACGAGGTATATATATCTTGATCTTCATAAGTCATGGATGAACTAATTAGAGTGACGCATGGATCTTCTTCTATACCCATATTAATTTCTCTAACCTCATCCACAGTGGTAGAGACACCTTCTTAAAATGCTGGAGGAGAATCCCTATGATCTTTCTTATATTCTTCATTAAGTGTCACTTCTTCTGTTTCTACTTTCATTGTAGATGATGAAGAAAAACATCCAATGATTTGGGAGGAGTCCGTATTAGGACATCCTTAAGAAGAGGCCACAATTTCTGACCATTCTAGTGATGAAGGGTCTTCATGGAGTAATTAAGAGGAGATGATGTGTTGGGAATCAGCATCATTGTCCTCCTCCTGTATTCCTAAACCTTCTTCAAATCTTATTGAAAAAAAAGGGGTTTCTAATGTTTTCTGGATGAAATGATGATATATCCATTTTATCTTCCATCACTGATAGTAAAATTGACAATTTCTACCTTGGTGTCCGGCTCAATTGTTGCAATTGATATTATGGAAGACATCATTTTAGTGTTCAGGTCTGGGATTATACATTCAATTTGATTGATAAAAATCACATAATATATACTCAAATGTTTGAATGGATTTTCTGGGATATTTTCCAGACCATTTAGAGCATTGATTCTGGTTACCTCCTTTATCACATAACTTGTTCCCTTCATGTGATAAAATTTTGCCTCAATGTATTGAGATTCGATCCTTTTGAACGAAGTCTTGTTTCAAAGGAATTTTTAAATTTGACCATTAAAATAATACTTGAGGCATTGGTGGTATGACGAATGTAGGGATGCATGTTGATGTAACTGAGGCCTAACAAGCATAATGTTAAAGGTTGTCTCCCGAAGGAGAACCATAAAATTTGAATTTGACACATGATCTCCAAACATTGTTCTAAGTGTAATCTCACCCAGAGGTTCTTCATCAATCTTATCATAACCTTGAAACATTATAGTGGAAGGATATAAGTTATATTTTTTGAGGCCCAATCGACAAAACTATATGAATAGGAATGAGGTTGACACTTGATCCATTATCAATGAAGTCTCATCAGATGTATATGACATTGAACCTTCTTGATAGATACAGGGGTCTGATATGTCCATGTACAACATCAAATTCATCTTCATTCATAAAAGATATAATTGCAAGAAATTGTAGAGGATCGTTCTCTATACGGTAGACTTTAGCAGCATCAACATTTGTTTCGAACTCTTGTGGACTTGAAAGAGCCCCAATAAGAGCTTCTTGAAGATATTTTGACATATTCAAGGCATCAAAAATCAACAACCTGGTCGGTACATGGGACATTTCTTTCAAAACATCATAATTTTGTTCCAGAGTTCTGTATTTCCCAGCACAGAGATGCAGTTTTGCAGGTTCCTGGGAAGTTGATGCTCCTGATGTAGATGTACCTTGTGTTAGAGGAGAAGCTGGAAATACATATGCCTTTGGTATATTAGACTGACTAGGTATATATACATATTGATATAAATATTGTGTAACCTCTAATCAATTCTCCAAAATAATCATGTCAGGACTGAACCTATCATGTGTGGAAGAAACTTCTTATTCTTGTTGAGCCTGATAAAGAGGTCTCCCATGAGTTTCAACCACATATATGATTCGAGTGGGGGTAGATTTAAAATATTGGCTTCTATAATACCCACATCTTCCCCAATATCCTAAAACTTGGATTCCTCCTCTAGTTTCCTAGTTAGGTACAGGGAACTAAGGATCATTATAACTACAATCAGCTTCATCATAGAGATCCATTAAGTGGATTACATTAACTGAACCAAAGATCAATTCTTCATCTGATGAGGATTCTTCTTGACATGTCAGTTCTGATTGTGAAATTTGGTAGGGTGGTACCCATTCTTTTGAAAGAGATGGCATGAGCTCTTTTAGTGTGAAAGACAACATTAGCCTTGACATGATCTCATTTTCTTCTGACAACACTTTATTCTTCTGATCACGTCGCTTCTTTGAGGGTTGACCTTTGGAGGACTGATCTTTTTATATAGGTGGTTTTTCTATGATGGGAGTGGAAGAAGACATAATTGATTGTTTCAACTACATTTTTTGTATGGAATCAGAACAGTTGATGGTTTTCCTAATCATTGAATCATCATATTTCTGTGCATTTTTATCATTGACTTCCTTGGATTCACCTTCTTCCTCTAGATCAGTATTAGTAACACATGATACTTGGAGTGGTGAACTTTTAAACACCACTTGTCCATAGTCTACAATTTTTTAGAAGAGGACATTGCAAAAATAACACTCTTGAATTGGATTCCCCAACATATAGTGAAATGGGAAATAGTTCAGAAGGTATTAATATCCTTTCTTATTTGGTTTCTTCAGTCTTGGAAATTGAACCAAATTGTTCTCCAGAGCTGAGATGAATTAACGAATAACCAATTAATTCTAAAAAGAATAATCATTGTTCTTTAATTCCTAAAATTATTTCTTCCTTTGATCTCCTTGATCATTTTCATGAGGCGTTCATTGATGTTGATGCTCGGGAAGCAGAGCCCTTCGATATGATGATCGTTTTAAAGTAGATGTAGGTATAGGTTATTTCTTGAGTGTGACTGTAGGAAACTCTTATTTCCCTACTCTTCATCCCAGATGTGATAGAATTACATGATAATTAACATTAGTTTCCACAATGGAATCCTCCATCTATTGGGAAATTGATGCAATGTCTCAAAACCCTCTGGTGTATTTCACAAGGGATCAGTGGTGTTCGTAACTCATCACACATATTTTCCACATAAATAGGTAGAAACACTTCCTAAGGGAGTTCCAAATTTATGGAATATGTTCATTCATTCCATCGAACAATGAAATCTGAAACACATTCATTTTCCAATTGTTTTAAAATTTTAAGATAAATTTTTTTTGGAAGCATTGATTTGAATTGAAGAAGGAATTTTTGATGGAGATCTTCCCATCCAGTAATTGATCGAGATTGAAAACTTGTAAAATATACAGAATATGGTCCCTTTAATTACTGCACAAAACCCATAAGAATTTCAATAACTTCTTATTGTTGAGGAGTCCACATCATTAGATCATAATGAGAAATGAAATGTGTTAAGTGTTATTCTGAATCCCTTTATCCATTTAAGATTGGGAATGTAGTACTAACAATATTTGGTGGGGGAGTGATCGAATCCACCCATTCAGAGTAAGATCCCTTTACCGTCTAAACTAGCGCACACCATTCTTCCATAGCTTGGAATCGAGTTTTTAATGACTCAATTGTGTTCCTATGAACTTGAGGAATCTTTGGATGAGATTTCACTTGTACAGGTATAGTAGCTGGAGCATGAATTGGTGCAACGACAGGAAAAACCATTGGTGGTGGTTTTGCTGGTATTTGTCTTGGATAACCCACGAGAATATGCCTATAATTATGTGTTTTATCTTTCCCAATATGTGTACCCAATGGAATCAATTCATTATTTTCATATTTAGTAACCACAAATCCTATTTGTTGAGGATCTCTTAGAGGATGTGAAAGCTAAGGATCTACCTTAGGAGAACGTCTGGTAGAAATGCTGCTTCGAAGTAACTCTTTATTGAATCTTTTCAACTCTTTCATCTCTTCTTCTTTCTTTGAAAATATTTCTTATAGTGAATGAGATTAACCATATCCATTGAAAAAGTGAGACGTGATCTGACTTTTACCTTTTCCCTTTTCAGATACATTTGAAGTGGTGCGAGTTGATTATTTGAGGAAATACCTAGATTCTGGGAAAGCCTCTGATTTCAGGTATTCAAACCTGCTTCATTTGCTTTAGTGTGTAGTGTATTATGGATAAGAACTTCATCTTCTAATTACCCTAAACTAGACTCATTTTGTAGAGGTTCTTGACATTTACTGACGCATAATGCTTTTTTGACATTCTGTTTGTATATTTGTAAGATTGTCTCCTTATGTATCTTCCATGAGACTCAGCTCTCCTATATGATGAATTCCTATGATTTTTGGATGCACAGTTACCCAAAGGGAATCCTTGGATAGTTTATATATGAGATATCATTGTGGATTCATCCCTAATTAGAAGAAAACCTACTTCAATTGAATAGCAGATTTTATATGTGAATCATCTGCCAACATTATAGGCTGGGGAAGTCCCTTTTCTTCTTCTTAAAACATTGGAACTTTGTTTATAGAATTCAAAGGTTGAATTAAACAAGACCAAATCCCTATAGGCTTGGTGGATCTTGAAGTACAATAGCTACGATTCACGTAGCTACTCTTCTGATTTTTCAAATATTGGTTTGGACATTAGCTGGGTGTATTATCTGACAACCACTCAAATAACATGTTTCGGGAGATCATTGTTCTATTTTAAAAATTTCCACCATCTGACAGTTGAAATCCTCTTAGAGGGAGGCCTGCTAAAGATTCTCAAATGGTTGGTAAAAAAGTAACTCAACAAAATTCTTTATTTGGGCCTCGATCTGATGAGAGCTAGTTGAGGCTTGTTCTTGAGATTATACTTGATTACGTACAAAATCTGTTGATTGCAGCCAGCCGTTGTCAATAACATTGCATGAGACCATTTTGGGCGGGCTTCTCTGATTCTAGAGTGTAGTGAAATTAAATTCTACTTGTTCACCACCTCATTTGATACAGTCACCAGATAGGGTATCATAAATTAACTGGTGTTGCTTCTATAAGGCATTGAGGCATGCATGCTGAAGGATTATCTACTTCTTTTAAAACATTGGATTTAAGTAAACTGAGAGAGATTCCATGTCAATTTGGTGTTGTAACCTTCTCTTACCTTTACATGACTCTGATATTAATTATATTATAATACTTTGTTTCTCAAATGACTAAGACTATTCCATAAGTTGAGGAGGGAATCATGAATACAATATTCTACCATCAATTTTGGAATGTTATACTGTGAATTTTACAAAACCCAGAACATGACTGGTACTTCTCCTTTTGCAAATGGTTTTCTCATGTTTAATATTTATTTATCATCTTTCACTAGAAGTTTCTCCACTTGGTCTGACCAATGTAGATGCTTCTCGATTATTTTATTTAAAAAAATTCAATTCATATCTTTTTTCCTCTATTCTATTAGAAGAGAAATGACCCAAGGTTGGTTCAGTGAATGAACGTTCCCTTAATATTTTTTATGGTTGATAAAGTATTTTATTTGTGAATTACACGGCATCAAATATGATTGACCTTGTGTTGGAAACTACTTCGAGATAATATGGATTCCTCATTACTACATTGTCAATTATAGAAGTGTCTTGACAATGAGAAACACTACTTTGGAGAGAAAATTTTAAAAACATTCCATCATGAGATAGACTATCATGTTGGATTATTGTTTGGTATTAACACACTTTCACCTTGGTATTTTGGCCACACAGAGGGTTGAAGTGGCTATCATCCATAGATAGACTTTCTATACTAAACAAATTTTAATGAATCAAGACATCATAATAATTTTTTCGATAGAGAAATTAATAATTACTGCTACTAGTCCCATAATTTGGTAATGAGAGGGTAGGATCTTGATCTGTAATAGATAAATGCATGAGGGCTTCAAGAACACCAGCACTAAGAGGAGCCATATTTCATCTTGGCTCTTGGTTTTACAACTGTGTTTGGTAAGACTTATTCTTGTATTCTCTTTTACAATTAGTTGGGGACACTTGCTGGGAGAAGTGGTCATCATATGTAGGTGTATGTTCCTTCCTTAGAGTGGTTATCAGAATGGGATGATTACCTTCAATGAGAAATGGTGTATGTTCCTGATCCTATTTTCCATTTGATATGGGGGAGTATGCCTCATAACCTTCCTGGACTAGAATAGAGGTATGTATCTTGTCTAGGATGGCGTACTAATGTGTTATCCTAGGTTTGGGGATATATTTATGTGTATTTTCTCCTGGTACTGGTGAATTTGTTGTTATGATATTCTGGCATGCTTCCAAAATATGGGCGTGAATTTATCTCTGCCCTCTCACCATTGCTAAGATGTGTTTGGTGACTTTAGTGTCCAGAGTTGGAATATACGTCCATTTCGTATTGGGAGTATGTGTATTCACCTACACATTGTTGGGCGGAGAAAAAGGGAGTGATGGCAAGAGGGGGGGGGTGAATTTCCTTTTAAAAAAAAGGATTAACAATTTAAAAATCAAAGTTAAAGGTGCAGCGGAAATAAAGAGGCAAGACACAAGAATTGATAACGGAGTTCGGCCTAAAACCCGGCCTACGTCTCCGCTCCCAACTAAACCGTTGAGAGATTCCTACCGCTTGCTTTTCAATGGTTTTAGCAAGAAACCCACTAGGCTTTGAGGTAGCACTAGGACCTATTACAGCTTGCTTTTGAATTGGTTTAGCAAGAACCCACTTGCTTTTAATGGTTGAGCAAGAACCCACTAGCCTTCTTACAGGTGAAGGATAGCTCACCTATGACACAAGCCTTTTAAAAGTAAAGGCTTGAAGAAACCTCTTCACACCTTAATGGTGATGTGAAACCCAAAAGAAAGAGGGATGAAGAAAGAGTTTGGGGTTTGTAGGCACAAACCCAAATTTAAAGCTCAAAATAAATAAAACAATAAAACCCGTATGTTGAGAAGCCTTGGGCGCCTTTGATTGATTGGAGATGTTGAAGGCCGCTTCCAAGCTTCTTTGGAGGAGCTCCTTGGATGTGGAAGTTTGTTGGAGCAAGATGGGTTCCTTGAAGGAAGTCTGTCGGAGGTACGCCAAAAAATGAACAACGTGTCCGTGGGCTTTGTATATGATCCGGTGGGTGTCCGGGGCTTCCTTGGCCTTTATTTATAGGCAAGGAACCCTTTTGGAGTCTTCGGAGCCGTTGGAAAGGCTTAAAGAGCCGTTGGGAGCCAAGTGGGCCAGCCTGGTCAAACTGCAACGGCTAGTTTGACTGGCTCCACCGGCTGGCCGGTACAGTCCCACCGGCTGGCCGGTGCTTGAGGAATTTGGGAGATTTCGAGTCTTGGCTCCACCGGCTGACCGGTGGATGGTCCACCGGTTGGCCGGTGGCTTGGCAGTAGCTGATTCTTCTTTTCCAGGCACCACCGGCTGACCGGTGCCAAAGCCACCGGCTGGCCGGTGGGCAGACAGTAGCTACCACTGTTTGACTGGATGCCACCGGCTGGCCGGTGGTCAAGCCACTGGCTGACCGGTGGAGCCTGGCAGTGGGCAATGCCTCTGCCAGGTCCACCGGCTGGCCGGTGCTATCACACCGGTTGGCCGGTGGACTGAATTTCAGTCCACTTGATGTGCTTCATGGCCCATTTCCTTGGCAATCTTTTGCCTATAAAACAAAAACACTTAAAACAATGTTAGATAAATAAGAAAGTGATTGTGATCATGAAAATTAAACCACGAGGGGATACGAGAGGTACAACAATCTCCCCCTATTTTGATGATCACAATCACCGAAACAATCAAAGTAAAATAATGAAATTAAAGACATTCTTAAAGGATAATTTGAAAATAAATCAAAGCATGATAGAAAATACTCTCCCCAAATCAATCAAGAAATTTCTCCCCCTTTGAGATTATCAAAATAGCGTGGGGCATAAAAATTTGATTGAGGGAAAATTGAAAATCAAGATCAATTGGAATTTTTGAAAATTGAATTGAAAGTTTTGAAAAAAAAATGAATAACAGTTTGAATTGAAAGTTTTGAAAAGAAAAAATTGAATAACAATTTGAATTCAAAGTTTTGAAATGAAAAATTGAATAACAGTTTGAATTGAATGTTTTGAAACAAAAAATGAGATACCAAGAGTTGAAATTTGGAAATGAAAATTGAATTGAAAATTTTGAAATGAAAAATTAAATTGAAAATTTTGAAATGAAAAATTGAATTGAAAATTTGAATTGAAGAATTTGATTCCAAGTGTTGAAATTGAAAGTTTGAATAATTCAAAAAAGTTTAAACAAACCTAACTCCCCCTAAATAAAAACAACAAATCACCGGGGAGAGGTTTTTGAAACCGAAATAAATTTTGGGCCGGAGAGACTCGCTAATAGGGATTTTTCAATCCATACTTGTCTAGTGGCGGGTCTTCTCCTAAAAAATTCATCGTTAAAGAAAAAAGTTTTGGGCCTACCATACCGGGCATTTTTGCAATTGCACTCATAAATGAGGTGCCCGGGTTTCTTACAATAATTAAAAAATTTAAAACTAGAGCTCCCCCTTACAAAAACAGTGGGTGCATGGGAGGAGGAAGCTTGGTTGGTGTAGCCAAGTCCATTGGTGGTTCTAGATACTCGTTGAGAGCCTAAGAGTTTGGACAAATTTTGTTCACCTTGGGTGAACTTGGCTAGGGATTCCCTAAGGTCCTTAATGGTTGATTCCAAAGAATCAACAATGGGGAAATTTGGGATTTTTAGGGAGAGTTCCTCCTTCTCTTTGAGAAGTTGGTCTTTTTCGGAGGAAAGCTTTTTGAAATTCTTTTTCAAAGCAACGAATTTTGACGAGAGTTCGTGAAAACCATTTTCTAATTGGTCTCGCACATGTTGGAGTTCTTCGTATGACAAATTATTGAAAGAATTAGAAGAACTAGAGGATGAGGAAGAAGAGTCGGAAGAAGTTACCTCGTGAAATGCCATTAGGCATATGTTACCTTGGTCGCTCGAGGAGGAGGAGGATGATGAAGAGGAGGTGTCACTCCATGTCGCCTTGAGGACCTTTTTCTTTCCTTTTTCCTTTTGCGTGGCCCGTTTCTTGTTGAGTGGGCAATCGGGCTTGAAATGGCCCTTTTCGCCGCACCCGTAGCATTTCACCTTGGGCTCGACTTTTGCGGTGGATTCTTGCTTTCGCGCCTTGCGAGATTTCTTCTTCTTCTTGTGATTCTTCATGAATTTTTGCATTTGGCAGGCTAGATTCTCCATTTCGGAATCGCCTCTTGATGAAGATGAGGAAGAAGATGATGATGATGAGGAGAAGCTTACTTCTTTTTGTACCTTGAGGGCGATATTCTTTGGTGTCTTGATTGGTGTGCCCTCCTTTTGAGCTTGCCTCCTCATCGTGATCTCGTAGGTCATTAGGGATCCAATGAGCTCCTCGACCGGCATGTTTTTGACATCCTTAGCTTCTTGGATAGCCGTCACTTTTGGAGCCCATGAGCTTGGTAGGATCCATAGGATCTTCTTCACCATAGTTTCTGCATAAATATCATCACCAAGGGACTTTCTCCCATTGCAAACATCAGTAAAACGCGTAAACATTTCAGTAATAGATTCAGATGGATGCATGGTAAAAGACTCAAAATCTTGACGATACATGTCCAATCGAGTATCCTTGACTTTGTTGGTCCCCTCATGGGTAACCTCCAAAAGTTTCCAGATTTCATGTGAGGAGGTGCATGTGGACACTCGATTGAATTCATTTCGTTCAAGGCCGCAATGTAGAGCGTTCATGGCTTTGCCATCAAGCTCGAAATTTCTAATATCAGCTTGGGTCCATTTGGATTCGTCGGGGGAAGACAAAGAATAACCTTGCATGACAATTTTGTAAATAGGATATCCTATGCTTCTTAAAAAAGTGGTCATGCGGGTTTTCCAATAATTATAGTCGGTCCCATCAAAAAATGGAGCACGACCCAAAGAAAAGCCTTCAGGGGCGAAAGAGGTTGAAGCCATCAAAAAAGATCTTGATTTTGAAACCGGTTAGGGTATTACTCAAATTTTTCCTTTGATACCAATTGCTGGGCGGAGAAAAAGGGAGTGATGGCAAGAGGGGGGGTGAATTGCCTTTTAAAAAAAGGATTAACAATTTAAAAATCAAAGTTAAAGGTGCAGCGGAAATAAAGAGGCAAGACACAAGAATTGATAACGGAGTTCGGCCTAAAACCCGGCCTACGTCTCCGCTCCCAACTAAACCGTTGAGAGATTCCTACCGCTTGCTTTTCAATGGTTTTAGCAAGAAACCCACTAGGCTTTGAGGTAGCACTGGGACCTATTACAACTTTCTTTTGAATTGGTTTAGCAAGAACCCACTTGCTTTTAATGGTTGAGCAAGAACCCACTAGCCTTCTTACAGGTGAAGGCTAGCTCACCTATGACACAAGCCTTTTAAAAGGAAAGGCTTGAAGAAACCTCTTCACACCTTAATGGTGATGTGAAACCCAAAAGAAAGAGGGATGAAGAAAGAGTTTGGGGTTTGTAGGCACAAACCCAAATTTAAAGCTCAAAATAAATAAAACAATAAAACCCGTATGTTGAGAAGCCTTGGGCGCCTTTGATTGATTGGAGATGTTGAAGGCCGCTTCCAAGCTTCTTTGGAGGAGCTCCTTGGATTTGGAAGTTTGTTGGAGCAAGATGGGTTCCTTGAAGGAAGTCTGCCGGAGGTACGCCAAAAAATGAACTACGTGTCCGTGGGCTTTGTATATGATCTGGTGGGTGTCCGGGGCTTCCTTGGCCTTTATTTATAGGCAAGGAACCCTTTTGGAGTCTTCGGAGCCGTTGGAGAGGCTTAAAGAGCCGTTGGGAGCCAAGTGGGCCAGCCTGGTCAAACTGCAACGGCTAGTTTGACTGGCTCCACCGGCTGGCCGGTACAGTCCCACCGGCTAGCCGGTGCTTGAGGAATTTGGGAGATTTCGAGTCTTGGCTCCACCGGCTGACTGGTGGATGGGCCACCGGTTGGCCGGTGGCTTGGCAGTAGCTGATTCTTCTTTTCCAGGCACCACCGGCTGACCGGTGCCAGAGCCACTGGCTGGCCGGTGGGCAGACAGTAGCTACCACTATTTGACTGGATGCCACCGGCTGGCCGGTGGTCAAGCCACTGGCTGACCGGTGGAGCCTGCCAGTGGGAAATGCCTCTGCCAGGTCCACCGGCTGGCCGGTGCTATCACACCGGTTGGCCGGTGGACTGAATTTCAGTCCACTTGATGTGCTTCATGGCCCATTTCCTTGGCAATCTTTTGCCTATAAAACAAAAAAACTTAAAACAATGTTAGATAAATAAGAAAGTGATTTTGATCATGAAAATTAAACCACGAGGGGATACGAGAGGTACAACACTCATGTCCTCCTTTTCCTATCAATGGGTACTAACGGTACTCATGTATGGGGGTAGAGAGTTGAGTCTGTCCCAGATTTTTCATCAAAGCTTTTTAACTGACTTCTCTGGGTGCTTCCAAAAGATTCTATTGGTAGGATTGATGAAAACTAATAGGTGTATGTACCAGCTGGCTGTTATCCATCAAACATTGTTGAAAATATTCATTAAATACTGGAAGACAAGACTGTAGGTAGAATTGGTGTGTTTAAGAAGGTGTATGTTATTGTTTACAGTTGCCACCACATTTGACTAGCATGCTTCCTTAAATGCAGTCATACAAGCTTGCTGACTGTCTATTAATTTGTAAACACGTGTGTGTAACTATTCACGGTACTCCACTGTATTTTCCTAGTGGGATTGGTGGGATGCTACCAGATGAGTCTGCTAGGAAATAGAATAAGGACTAATGGGTGTATATTCTCGCTCGTTGCCTTCCATCTAGTTATGTAGATGAACTTTTCCAGAGGGGGAAAAGGTAAAAACATTCGCTTTGTTGACCAGATGTTTTCCTCAATGGCTCTTCATGCATGCTCGGGTCTGAGGGACATAAACTGTATATCCAGAGGCAAGATCCCCATCGTGTTGGGGGTTCACTATTGCATTATTCTCTTGGTAGTGATTGTTGGTGGGAGTCCTCAGGAAGGACCCATGCATCATTGAATTAAGGTCCTGAGTGACCTCTTGATCCACCTTTCTATATTATAAAATGGATCGGTTATTGAATTCCAGGGATAAAGTCCCGAAATAGTTGAAGACGGCAGCTAGAACCATCTTCTACTTGACCATTGGTCGGCGTTGACAGGACGATCGAGGGTTGTTATTAACCTAGAAAGACTGTGAGGAATCCTCAAAGACTAGGATAATATTGTGCAGACGATACTCCCTTATCACCACATTAGAGACCCATCTTGAATACACTGATTAGGTTATAAATTTTTTTCCATGGATAAGGATCCATCTTGAGCGGCGGCTGGGAAATTCACAGGTGTCATCTTAAATAAATCCATTAGGGAGTTAAGGAAGTTCTGAGAATAAGAATTTAACAATAATAAACTCCATTAAAACAACATATTTTATGTGGCCACTTGCATGATTGATTCCTTTTTCTGACCTTCTTTTATCAATTTATAGGGTCCTTAAATGTGGGTATTATTATTAACTTGGTTAAGGATTCATGCCTGGTTCTCCATTTTTGTTTTACAGTTCCTTGAAACATGTGTTCTAGTTTAAGAATCAATGCTTCTAGGAGGTTTCAATTGGATTTATTCAGGGGACTGGAAACATCTAATAGTTATTTATCCAAAATGGACCTTCTTTCAAAGGTAGGGTTTCAGTATGTTTTAACTTAATGATACTTAACAACATGAATTGGTCTAGAGTATGGGAGGTGGGACTCATCACACCCTTTTTGGTAGAATTATTGACTACTCCGGGACTCTCTTTATAAATTTATGATATTTTCACGAATCCTTATTTATTCACCAAGTATTACATAACATTCCTTTGAATTTTAAATCACCTATTTACATGTGTGAAATTTATAATCATCCGTATTTATTCTAGGTTCTTCATTATTGGAGATATCTGTATTTTTTCGAGGTTCTCCATCAATGGTATCATCTCATATACTATTTATAGATTATTTTAATCATCATTATGATGATACTAGTTTTTAAGCCACTTAGTGGGGAACTTTAGAATTAATTATCATCGAGGGAGATGAAGTTTTTTTATATTGGGATCATACCCATAAAATGGGCTACCTACATATCCTTGTGAAATGAATCAGAACACTCGTAGTTCGGTGACGCTTAATGGGACACATTATAACTTTAAAGTCATGTGATAAAGACCTATCCATAAAGATTAATGTCATGTGGTAAGGACATCTAAGTGAAAGGTTCTTAGTCGGTATTTAGTGCCAGACATATTCCAAAGCCACCCCAGGGATTTCGAAAGGATATGGGTTTCCATGTAAGATTAGACCCTGTTTGGAATATGGCCCAAGGAGAACAGTGTTTAATTCATGTGTTGTGTTTCAACCTAATTGAGGCTTCCTACATATCCCATTTGAATATTAATCAGATACCACTTAGTTCTATGATTCTCATAGGAGTGTATATTCCTTTGAGAGAAATGAGTATGGGGTTACTTTCTAAAAAGGACGCCTTGGTGATTCGGGGGCTCCATTTGGGGCTTATTCCTAAGGAGGATTCCTAGATTAAGGAAATTAGGGTTGAATTATAGAAGAGGATATCCAATGAGATTGTGCCTAGAGATGGATTCCAACATATCCTAGTCTGAACATGAATCTGATTTCTAGTAGTTTATGTGGAATTTTTCAATTTTTTGATCATAAAAAATCACTAATCCAACTTGATTCATGCGCGATGTGAGAAAAAAAAGGATTTCAAAGATTCAACAAAGGCACCCATACTTTTCCTCCCCCGCTAGTGGAAGAGGGTGAACCTCCGGTAGAGATGGTGGATGAGGTCTATTCATCCCGACAAAAGGGCGAGGGGAAAATCCCTCCCTTTGTTCGCATTACATTGGACAAGGGTCCAATGTAAGGAAGGAGCTAAGGTGAAGGAAATAGAGAGGAGCGAGACTGCAACGTCATACTTGAAAGGTTAGGGGATTGCTCCAAGATGGCTAATTTAGTGGATATCTGTAGGGGAGGGATAATTTTCATTTGCTTGCATGGAAAAGAATGTGTGAACCATACCTTCCCTACCTGAGACCTAATGTTCCAGGTTTTAGAGATGATAAGGGGAGATCATAACACAAACCCTAATCCTCTAAACTACGAACATCCCAATGTTGTTCCTATGAGAGTGGTCCATGTGACTACGTATACACACACCCACATACACTCCATGAATTCTAAACCCATTGTGAATCCAATGTGGAAACCCATGACTGTGGATATACAATATCATATAGGAGACTTGATAATGTTCCTTTCCAAAAGTTTTTTATTAGTTAGGAGGTTTTTATGGAGTATTAAACTTAGTCCCTTTCAGATAAGGGAGACAAATAAAGAGATACCATGACATGAGTGTCCTTAAAGAGGGTAAATAATTTGATATGTAGGACTTATACATAGCTCTACCACATAGGTTCTCTTCATAGGTGTGTCGCATAGGTACCATGTGTAGGTATGTCATGTAGTTGTACTGTGCAGGTGTGCCACACAGGCCATTATGATGACTGAAAAATTCTTCACATAGGGGGACCAAGTGAATACAAGCTTCAAATTGTGAAGGAATTAAAAAACATGCTTATCCTATATAATTATCTCTTCTCTCGTGTTTTTAGAGAGCTACCTGAGACAATTTGAGGGATCTAGGAGAAAGATCTATGCAATGGGATCTTCAGGAATTCCGTCTACTTTTTTAGACCTCGAAATAGGGAGCCCAATGGTCCTATTTATTGGCGAGGAGGAGGCTGGATGATGTTAATTTTTCATTTGAGCTCCACTGCACAGTCCCTCCATGCAGGTATTCCATGTAGGGGTCCACAAATTACACCACTGCACAGGTCTGCTGCATAGGTCTGTCGTGCAGGTGTGCCAGGCCAGTCTGCCACATATGTGTTTCGAATCTATGGATTTCCTTTTTAATTCATCAAACATTGTCTTGTAATTTTTATGTATCTGGGGCCACCTTCATTGTATTTTTATATTCTTAGTTACTGTCATCAATATGCCCATTTCTATAGTATTCTCCTCGGAAGTAGCCTATTGTGGGGGAACAAAACAAAACTATTGTTCCTCATGTATTCTTTCATTTCATTTCATACATTTATATGATAAAGGGACAGTATAGAGTTTTTTCATGATTAAATAAGATCATGTTTTAATATACCGAACCCTGATTCACCCCCCACTCATGGTATTTATCCTAGTAGGGAAAACTTTGTTTCTAAATTACTAGACAAAATTTTAATATATGAAGTCATCTAGTTCTCCAACATTCCGTGCATAAATTTTTTTTTTAATATTCTTATCATTAGGCTTATTAATATTTATTTTTTCTAATATAAATGGTTTTGAAATGATTTAAAAATGAGATGTATTTCCACTCACATAATAATTCCCTTAAAAACATAAAAAATTTGATGAACATAGGATCTCTAGTGATCCTAATTTTGTTCAGGACTACATGATATTTTATTCTTTATCAATCATCTACATAATTTTCCTTCCTATGGTGGTAGAGTTGGGTG
This sequence comes from Viscum album, assembly GCA_963277665.1. Classification (NCBI taxonomy): domain Eukaryota; kingdom Viridiplantae; phylum Streptophyta; class Magnoliopsida; order Santalales; family Viscaceae; genus Viscum; species Viscum album. Next base: position 77,426,332 of record OY728155.1, on the reverse strand, counting down.
AAATTATAATTCTTTTGTTTCTCGAGCAATCATATTGTCTACATTTTGAACTATTTTTATGAAATGAAGTATTTTAGAATCTTATGGTTTATATATATCTCACACCATTCACTATATAGATAATGTTTCTTTATCTTCAATGGAAATGTTGAATATTTAAACACCATATTATTAGTAGGATAGTTCTATTCATGAGTCTTTAACTATCTTGATGCATATGGAATTACATTTTATTTTTTCAAAAGGACACAACCACATCACTTATTTAATGCAACACTATATATCATAAATACAACATTTAATTTTGGTAGTGTAAAAATCATATCATTCACCAATCACCCATTCAATTATTGAAAACAATATTAACATTCTGTTATTTATGTGAATTTAACTCCTTTACATGTAATAATGGTTGAAGGGTTTTAAAATCAGTACAATTTATAAACAAAACAATGGCAATAACATGCCAATCCAATGAAGGGTCAATCATTGAAAAATATTGAGGTTCAATCCTTGAAAAATACCGAGCTCTATAAAGATTATTGAATAAGTTATCGGTATGAGGATGATGATAGCTATTCATTATTGTAATATAATTCATTTCTTTATAATTAATGGAAGAACCCATATATTCATATTTATTTTAATGAAATGAATTGGGGATCCCCTATGTGAATCAAAAGGGTGGGTAAATACTTTTTCCAACAGATCCTTTTGTTCTTCCCCCAACTAAACTAATTATATAAGGTTTTTTATGGAGTCTTTGATATAGGTTTTGAATTTGGGATTAAATAAATATAAAATCAACATTAAATTATAGTGGATATCTAGGTATTTCCAAAAATATGCATCAATGTATTCCCATATAATGGGAACATCCTTAATTTGTAGATTTACCATTCTACCCATAGATTTTTTCTCATCCTCTTCACCAAGAATCTCACTTAGGAAAGATATTCGGGTGCATCTATATATTACTCAGAAGATTATGTCTCCTCTATAAACAAATTTCATTCAATAGCTTCATCAAGAATTGAAATTTCCTTCCCTTTCCAATAAATGTTGTCATTATATATTTAAATACAACATATGTGACATATTTCATCAAAATAAACCTTAGGTATAACAATGATGTTTTAAAATTTTGAACATTAACATGTGCTAATGGGAAATGAATAACCAATCCTTATTTTAGTGACAATTTTAATAATATATTTGACTGGAAAAAAATCCTTTCTAAAGGTGGTACATAAATATTTAATTCCCTTTGCAAATAGGATGGTATGAAAGAAGGTAGTAATATTAAATCAAATAAAAAATTGGATAAATTTGGGGATATGATTAAACTAATTTCCAACACACCTTTATGAACATAAACATCAGCTATAACAGTTTAATAATAATGTAATTCTACCATCAACCAATTATGTGGATGGTCCTCCTGATGATTGGGGTATTGGTGTGAATAATGACCCATTTATCTAATATAGAAGCACTTGAAAATTGGTTTCTTTCTTCCCCTTGAAGTCATTAGCAATGTCCCCCAAATCATTGAATGTGTATCAAACTCCCATGAAATAACCATACATCATGAACAATCAACTATCATATATTTCTTTATGACTATTTAAATTATAGGTAGGAAAATATCAAAACCCCATTTGATAAATTTCACCAACTGAGTAGTCTCATGGGACATGTCAATGCATCGAGGGGATATGTAATTATAGGACCCACACAACCCAATATGTCCAATTAATTCCTCATATATTAAAATATAAATTTAATTCATAAAAAATTATTCTCTATCAAAAATTTCTTTATTGAATAAACAATAAATATTATCAATATTTCCACAGTCAATAAAATAACATTAATTTTAAAACATATTATATAGAAATGTTGAATAGATCGGGAAATAATAATATACATAATATAAAGAATATGTATAATTACTATAAATATAATATCTAATGATCACAAGAAATTTATTGTTTCAAAAGAACGTTAAATACCAAAAAAGTAACGAAGAGACGAGGGATTACGATTAATAATATATATTTCGTAGTGAAACTAACTTTTTTAGAGAATTAAAGATAATTGAATTGAAACATTTAAAATAATTATTCATAAATATTTTCCTTTTTAAAACCATTGAAATATTATATAATAATATAAAGATGATTAAAATTTTAACGATGAAATGGAAGTCTATTACACCATTTACATTAAAAATAATACATTTTTTTACATTTTATACATAAGGTAAAAAATCAACCTTTTGATAAATATTCATGAAAACCCATTGAAAAAAAACTTCAAAGTCATTAGTAAATCATTTGATTCATGAAATTTACTTTTTTAAAATAATTTTGAAAAATGTCAATGTAGATAAATAATAAACCTGATTAAGAAGAAAAATAAGATGGGTTTTATTTTAAATTTTATTTTCATCGATAAAGTTAAATATAGAGTGAAATATGTAATAAATTATGGGATCCCCTTATATTATATATGATAAGAAAATAGATGAATTTTATGAAGGATATATTTTAATACTCCTTCAATAAAAAATAAGAGTAGTCATAAAGAAAGTAATTTATAAAATAAATACTTACGTCTGTTGTAACATTTTAATTAAAACCCATTTAAACGGTAAAATTGAAATAAAAAAATAATAATAATAATTTAAAATTTATTAAAATTAAATAATACATAGGTTAGTATATAAAGAACATAAAAATAAATAGGCGTGTAAAACCAAATATGTCTCGATGGAACGAAAATTGGGATTAAAGCCTTTCTCTCACATTTCTCCTTTTCTGAACAAGATTTAACCTCATGTATAATGGTTTTTAAAATTTTATTCATTTATAATGAAACCATATTAATATTTATAATATCATATATAATCCTCTAATAACAACATATCACTTGATCGTTATTTATCCTTCAATATTATCATTTCTTTGGGTGTTAAGCGCTCTATTTTACCATACATATTTTATCACATATGTTTCATCCTTTTAATTTGATTATTGTAAAATAATATCCAAATTTTTAATCATGATATAAATAGAATATATATCCATTAACATTATCTTTATTACCTTCAATATAAAATGAAATTAATAATAGATCAAATTTCTTTGTAGAGGTGGTAGTCCACACGCACACACGAGCGATGTTATTCTTTTCTAATGGTCTAGAAGGTACGAAGATATATATGATAAAATAATTACATAAGAATATATATTTATTAAATATAATTTATATTAATGTTTTAAAATCATAATAACCATCTATATAAATTGGTCAATAAACACAAATTACACCTCTATGTGGAGACGGTTAGTCGTACACAAGCTATGTCATCACTTCTGGTAGGATAAAAATGAAATGAAAAGTGTTTGTAATATAATCATAATTAATTATCAGTTTATTAATTATATTTTATTGATAATTTAATTATTTTTAAAACATATATTTAGAATGTTTTTAATGAAATAAATTTTAATGATTCTATAAATATGGTTACCTTTTCTCTGAAAGAGCTTATTTAGATCTTCTAATAAGGGACCTATAGTTTTTATTTTAGAAATAAAATCTCCTCCAAAACGATTCTAATGATGTTTATATGTTTTTATAAGTTTTAAAAAATCATAGAGTCTCTATGTGGTTTACATAAGAGGGTATAGGTGGCGCCTTTTGTGAAAAAAGGACCACATGGAATTAATAAAAAAAGATTTCTATTTAATAAATTAATTTTCCTATGAAAGTGGAACAACATGGATATGTTTTATAAGTCAATATATGATATTTTTGAAATAAATTCAACTAATAAAAATTTCATAGGTCTATGTTTTATTTTAAACATTTTATTTATGTTTAACACCTTCATTAAACAATTTTAACCTTAACTGTGGTATCACATTTTTCAATCGTAAAGTGTAATAAATTTAATTATAAGGATATTTTTTCTCTCCTAAATGAAAAATGGATTCAATTTTGGTTCATATGTTTTCCAAATTTTCCTCTTTCAAGAGTTTTATGGTCTTTAACTAATTTATAAATACATTTATTTCATAAAATAACAAAAAATTATTTTTCACATAATTTATTTAATTTGAGTAGAAAGTCATCGTGAAATATATATGTATATATAAGTATAGTATTTACTTTTAAAACATATATAATATTCAATATATATTCATAAAATGAACATACCACTATAACATACCCAAAAGTTATTACTTTTATAATTTTATTAAAAAATTATTTTATATTTTGATTAATTGAGTGAATACTTTGTTAGTTTTTTCATAATAATTCAAGGTAATTAGTTCAACACTAAAATATATAAATATAATAAAATGATAAAACCAAATCACTTGTTCCAAAAATAAATATATATATATATATATATATAAAACATATTTTTTTATCTTTTTGAAAAAGTATTATAGACATTTAATGAGATAGAGAGAGTAAAATTTTGGACTTTCTATTTACGTAATATAAATGTTATAATCAAAGGAAAGAGGAAAGAGAATAATGAATTTTAGAATCATAATATTCAGGGTAAAAAAACTAATACAATAATATAATTACATGTGTTATGGAGTTTTTTAAGCCTTATCTAATTATTTTTATCCTTAACTACATGATTTACACTTTTTTAATGAGATAAATTTTACCACATTTACTATTCATAGTGCTAAAAAATAAAAGATAACTACTTAAATATTTTGAATTGAATAATTTATCATATTTTTTCCGTTTTTAAAATTATAATTTCACTCATATATTTAAATTAATTTTAATATAAATTTGTAAAACACAATGAAAATAAATTTATAGAGAAATTCATTTTCAAGCATAAATATTAACTTATAGAAACAAATATGAAATATGTTGATTAAAATTAAATTATTATAAATAAAATGGATCATATATTATTGTAATAGGAAATAAATATATAATGGTTCTATTGAATTACATGATTTCAGGAAAATAAATGCAAATATTTTTAAAATTGGTAATTTCCAACATTACTAAAAAATAAATCAATTAAAAAATCCAAAAATTATAAGATAATATAATTTTTATATGATGATTTCAATAAAATTAATTTCAAAAAATTGATGTTTGAAATTTGAGAATTTAGTTTTAAAACAAATTTTTGAAGAAAACTATTTGTATTATGATATTATTTCTTAAAAATAGATTACTATAGTTAAAGTTCATATGTTATATTAAAATTGGTTTATATTTTAAATTTATGAAATAATTATTATTATATGATTTTAAATTATTATTTAACATTAATTTTTTTCAATAAAAAAATGATGACACATCATTCATGCGTACATACATATTACATTGTCTTCAAAGTTATTTAATTCATTATTAATCACCGCCAAATATGGATGATTAATAAAATTATATATAATGAAAATATATGGTTATTATAGATTTGTTATTATTCCTTGTATTATGAAAACATCATGATGGTTCAAGTAATGGAATTGTGTAACCAAAACATGCCTGAAAAAGGACCCATTTTCACTCAAATAAGGATTTAATGAATAATTATTAATTAAATGGAAGTTTAAAATTATATTGGAATGGTATATAGAAATATATATTTATACATGGTTTTTAATATATTTATAATAAATTTATATTTATTATATATGAGGTTCGAATACATACAAATAAAGACAAAACACGATGTAAGAGTTTCATATCTAACTTTCATTTCGGGTAGACATATTTCATATTCACCACTTATTTATATTTTATGGTCTATATAATTTCTATGAACTATTTTTATATTTATTTTAATTGGAAGTACTGTGATTTAAAAATCCATAAAATTTTCTATCTTTTATGATATTTTGATTTAGTGATTACCAAAGTAGTAAGAGATTTATGTTGAAATAAAATTCATTTATGAGGTTTTTATGTTAAATTTCTATTAAGGTAGATTATATTTTAAATTTCTCTTAAACACTATCCATATTCATAACATTTATTTATTTATTTTGGTTTTATTCTTTCATTACATTCTCCTCTCTTTGATACATAGAACAACTGAGAATTGTTTTAACGAGTAATCAATCTTATTTCTATCTTTGGTCAGGATCATTCCTTCTATATCCATGTTCACTAAATTGTTTTCAATTTTTTTCAAAATTTCAAAATTATATTTAAATTTATTTAAAACTATATTTTAAATTCCTTACAATGTTTTTAAGGGGTATATTCTATTCACTTTCCAAACAAGGTGCTTTTGACTTTTTACCAAAAATGAATGATTATATTAACATATATGGTAGGAAATTGTTTTCTAATCATTATAAAAGCATTCAATTGAAGAAACATTTACATTTTTCCATTCTTATTTTGAAAAAAATATTTTCCCCAGTATTTTCGGGAATTTATTATTTAAAAAGTGATGAAAAAATAAAAGATACGTTTTCTTTTGTTTTCAAAGAGTATTTTAAAAAAAATTATAAAAGAGTCTTTTCAGCTATGTCAATATCCTTTAGAGATTGTTTTGTTTCACTCAAGATATGATATTATGATTTTATCTTTTTTTAGATGTCTTTTGTGAGGTTGATCTTAGGATTATTACAAAAAACCCATATGATAACCCTATTATTTATTTCAGAGTTGTATATAATTCATTATATAAGATTTTGCATGATAAAATCTTTAAGATCAATAATTATTGTGTATTTTCGAATTAGGTACATTTAATTACAACATAAATAGTAAAAACAATATCTTTATTGAAAATTTCATTACCATTATGGCAATTAAAACTGCAAGGGTTAACCAGGGGAAATACATAATAAAGTGGTGAGATATAAATCCCTGTAAGGGAATAGACATTAAATTAAATGAAGAAAATAATATATAATAGAAAATAGACATATAAATTCAGAATAAAATAAGTGAGAATCATAAACATGAACAAAGAGGCATAACAAAACATGATAATCATAACATGGAAAACATGGAAACAAATTGAAATACTGGTTTATATACATTGGTCGAGGATAACTACTAAGATATCATAATAGAAAAACTACCGTAATGGAATCATATTCAATACCTATACCAAAAAGATATCTCATGAGTCTAAAAATTATCCAACGAATTAGAGAACTATATAATTCTGAGCATAACCATCACTTTTAATTTATTTAAATGATTATGTGTTCCACATAGATCATTCAACATGGATCCATTCATCATCATATTTTACTCCACGATGAAGAAGATTAGAATAAATAAATATATGTTCCATGAGAATTACATAAAATTTTATAAAGGTGAACACTCTTGATAGGATGTGGATATGGTATTCACTCTGAATTTTTTTTGGCATAGAAAAGCACTGTGAAATTTCCACAGCATAACAAATTCACTTAAATATTCATAAGCATGGGTTGATGAAAGTGAAATGGGTCTCTAATAATTTGGACATAAAATGAAAAATAATGGGGACATTTAAATACATATTCCTATATACAGAATTGGAAATATGAGGCATAAGATAATAATCAAACTTGATAAAAGAATAGATGGTGAAGGATCCCTTACTAAATATCAGCATGGTAATGGGTGTACAAAAATGTTCAGGGGAGAAATTTAATTTAGTTATAAAGGGGTATCTAATCATTTAAACATAAAATGGATAGTAAGGGGGTATTTAAAAACATATCCCAACATGAAAAATTGGTAATTTAAAGGAATGACCTGAAAGACGTGCTTGAATATAAATGAGATAGGAGGATCCCTTACATGAGTGTGTGACTCCAAATGATCAGGAAAATCATCTTGACAGCTTTCGGGAACCTTGGGAGTACTCTAGATAATATGGTAAAGATTATGGTCATGATCCATGTATCTTGAGTTAAGAGAAATATGACATTGACTGGGTTTATGTAATATCCCCGGTAAATAGAGAAATAATACATTTTTCATAATTATTCATATTTACGAATTGAATATTAATTTTACTTTAAAGGGGATGATATGCTCGACGACGTACCTGATATTCAACAACGGGTTTCTTAGAAATAATATGTTGCAGACTAATAATATAATAATATTATTTTAAATGTAGTTAACACCGAGTCATTATATTGGTGGGAATGAACTGAAAAAACAACAATATAATTAAACATGTATGTCAAATTTTTTTACATTAATCCAATGAAATTTAGAGGCTTAGAATGTTAATGAATCAAATTTTAAGAATAATTTATTTTAAAAGGTTGATTTACCTCCTTTTAATGTAGAACCCTATTTAAATATAGTTTTGGTCAAATTTATATGTTTTATTTCCAAAATTTAAATTCTTCTTTAGAATCAGGACATCAAAATTTACTTTGGGTAAATTTTTGGTATTTTTCTCATAAAATTTGATTTTTAATGAAAAGTGAAAAAAACTGTACTTTAATTCAAAACTGCCTTTTAATTTAATTTATTTATATAGTTATATAATCTTTTAAATTATTTTAAAGTGTAATTATATTATATTGTTACCATTAAATAAAATTTTGGTCATTGAAATTAATTTTACATTGAAATTAGATATAAACAAGTGTCAATATTTTGATAGTTAATATTACTTAAAAACACGCCTTTTGTTTTGACAATAAGAATTAATTTTAATTTTATTAAACCAAAAACTATGTTTTTAATTTGATAAAATAGAAATCATTTTTTAATTCTGAATATGAAATATATCTTATACTGAATTTTTGGTATTTTTCTGAAAAAACATCAATTTTGGATGAATAGTGAAACCACTAAAAAGTAGTTAAAAACTGACTTTTTCATTTAAATGAAATTTTACCACATCTATGAATCAAATTTTGAAACTATTACATACATTTTTGTCATTAGTAAGTAAAATTTGGTTCAATAAGATGAAAATAATTTTTTTTAAATACTAACTTTTTCTTTTATTTACAACAGTTACAAGTAAATATGGTTATTCTAGGTAAAAATAAGGTCATAATTATACAAAATTACCTTAAAACTTATTTTGACCTTATTTTATGAGTCATGGAAGACCATGGAAATCCTTGGGTCAGTTTTGGGACCCCATGGATCCATTTGGGAGTGATAATGACACTTTAGATTAATTAATTTAATATAAGACAAAAATGACAAAAACAAATATCTTTTAGTATAGTAATATATACATAGGGTTATATAAGTTATCTTTTAGAATATAAATATTATTTTGAATGATACAAAGATTTACTAAATTATGGTAATTTTTTTATAATTTTTATACATCAGGTAAATTAAATTTATTTTGACACAATAATGATGTTGTATTTACCTCATTAATAAATGATTTAAATTAATAAGATTATAAATATTAAAATAATATCCAAAACCTATAGAATTCTTATTTGTGATTTTATTAATACCATGAGTCATCTTATCTTTGACTTTAATTAGTTTTTGACCTTTAGAAACTGAAAATAATTATATATTAAAATAATATTTTCCTACCTTCCTAAATAGCCCCTCCTACCACTTATAAAAGAACCTCAATTAAAACCAATTCCTCAAACCTCTAAATCCCCTTGTCTCGTCCAAACCAAACCCATATAATCTCTCACGATCCCTATCTTCCACCTAGAAGCTTCACCTTAGGTATAAGGCACATCAAGAAGTCCTTTTGCTTCAAATCAATGGGAGTTACCAAAATTTAAGGTAACAGTTTCTCTTAACTTCTTTTCTTTTATTTTACTTCTCCATCCCCTAAAATAATTTTATTACATTATTTTATAACAAAAAAATATAATAAATATACTAGGATGTTTTTATGAGATGAATTCAAACTACACTTAGACACACCTCCTTCTAATGGGTGAAGAACATACTGTTTCTGTGGATGGAAATCTAACGCCTCACGAAACGATGATTGTTAGATTATATTCTACCACCTCTCATGGTGGCCATTATGATGGAACATTATTTATATATGTAAAATATTATGTTTACTTTTTCTTTATTCTTCGTTATTTTTCATTTATAGAATACCTTTATGGTTTAGATTATGGGTAAACACAATTATTTCATTTGAGGAACTGCGGACTACCTCCCCCTGAAAGTGATATGACTCGTTAATGCCATATGTGGGATGTATAAAGGATGGAGTTAATGATATTATATATGATATTATATTGGAATTATAATATACCTATTTATCATTATGTTTTAATTCCATTAAAATAATAAATAGAAATGAAAGTAGCATTCATACGTACGTACGACTTACTATCTCCATGATCGGTGCATTTCATTTCTTATCTCTAAATGTTATGTACTATTTTAACTACATGTATATACTAGATATATATGATATATATGACATCTTAATTATGAATAACATTCTTGTATATAATTATTCTTTGAACACTTTAACAACTTGTAATTATAAGATGTCCATTTTTGACTCAAGTACAAAATATCGACAAAACAACCATTATTAACATAAATGATTAAATAATGTTTACAACATGGTAATAAGTGATAAAAAATGAATAATAAATTCTAAAAATGATCTTAAGCAAGTATAAATTAACTTTAGTTTATTATTCAAGAGATTACAAAACAAGCGGGTCTAGTCGGACATGAGGTAAGGGACATCATCTCAATATCCTTTCATTAAGGCATATTTTGTTTTAATAAACGATTTTGAAGTATACGTTGTATAAAAACCTTTTAAGTTTCATTTCATTCAAAGGGAATCTTTTTCTATGAAGCAATTTACTAAAAATCAAAAAATAATTTTTCTTTTAATGTACATGGGGACAATGACCTTTCCACCACTGCAAGTATTATTTGATCTTTGGCTTCTTTAACAAGACGAAATTTTTTTCAGAAGAAAATAAATACCATATAACCTTTTTATGTTTTTTTATTGAAAATGGTTTTGATAAAATATTTTTTTTCAATATATTTAAATGATATATTGTGATAGCAATGTGTAAATTTTATATTGGAATTATGTTTTTTATGTGTTATGAATATGTTATGGTTCTTGGGAATTGTTTACGTATATGGGTTGTTCCACGATAACCCTAGGGAGGTGGAGCCTGAGATAGCTCTCCAATGCATTGGGTAATGTGACGGAGTTAAATGTGAATGTTTCTCCTAAATGATATAAGGAATATACTATTGTTGGTATTCCAAATATAACTCCATATGTAGTTGTGATAGCTACAATGTAAGTATGATACGGATGCCAAAAGTTACCTTTATGATTTATGTTTTCTATGTGTTATTCATAAGTCCTATGATTTCATGGGGTATGTTAAAGAGCTTGTGTTTTTATGTAATGATGGACTAATTTTGTCTTTCTTTGATTTAAAACCCATATTGAGCTTTTTACTCACATCCCATGTTTTGAAATATTTTTCAAAAGACCAATAAATGAATAGGGTCAAGGATGGGATTAAGGAAATTTCATGCTGTCTAAAACATAGGACTTTACCTGACTCTTTTTTTCCAGAGTTTTTATTTTATGAAAAAATTGAAACTGATTAAAAGTGTCTACCTTGTAATTTATGAGATGTAATGTAATAGTTATGGCCTAATTCTTTAAAACTCTATACTTGAAAAGATTTTCAATGTGAATTATTCATTTAATTCAAGATAATGTAACTTTTATAGATGGGTCCTTATAGTTAGTATCAGAGGTCAGATTTTATAACTTTTGGAGTTAGGGTATTATTAATTAAATATACATTAATTACGTAATGTTAATATTGAAATGATATAGAATTTACATATTACCATGTTACTTCACCTAAGATAATTTTGTGTTCAGAATGGTTTTCCACATAGTAAATAGTGCAGCTATATTGGGACGAAATCAGGAGGAAGACGACCTTTCAAATCTGCAACCTGAGATGGCCGGAATTGGAACTGAATAGTTTGTTGCAGTGATGGCATAGTTGAATCAGGCTATAATTGTTGGTGGTAGCCATGCACGAGATCAGGCAGATCAACCACAGAGGAACATGTCAGTAGTGGAGAATTTCATAAGGCAACATCCCCCATCATTCAAAGGATCATCTGACCTTGTTCTAGCATAAGGGTGGATGAAATCACTGGAGAAAATATTTTATGTCATGGGTTGTTCATAACATCAAAAGGATAGTCTTGTTGTTTACCGTTTTGCAGGTGAAGCTGATCAGTGGTGGTTGATGGTGAAAAATATCATGGATAGTGAGGAGATTGATGATCTTTATTGGGTTTAATTAAAAGGTATGTTTCTTGATAAATATTTTTCAATGGTCATTTGTCTTAGGACAGAAAAAAAATTCCTAGAATTGAGGTAGGGGGATGACTCAGTGGATGCTTATGAAGAAAAATTCACTCAACTGGCAAGGTATGCTCTAAATTTCATATGATATCTTGATAGTAAAATCAACCATTTTTGCTCAGGATTAAAACCAAAGTGTCGAAGGGATTTTACTTCTCATGAGTTCAAAAGATATGTAAAACATGTTCGCTATGCGGAGAAGGTGGAAATAGAGTTTGTCGATGATCAAATGTTCTTTGACAAATAGCTGAATAAGAGGTCAAGTCGGAGGGTGAAAGGGAAGAACACTATAAAAATGTCTGATGGTTATAAATTTATGTTTATAGTTAGCAACAATTGTGGTAAAAACATGATGGGGAATGTCTTTTAAATTTGGGTAAGTGCTACCATTGTGGTGAAATTGGACGTAAGGCTCGTAATTGCACTAAAAAAGACCAGGGTAATGGTAAGACAAAATCTAATTTATAATCAGTAAATTGTTTTAAGTGAAATTAAATGGGTCATTATGAAAATGGGTGTACAATGAAAAACATAACTAAGGGAAAGAATCCAGACTATAAGAATAAAGGGTTGGTGAAATCCTTTGCAACTACTTCAGCAGATGTAGGGCCATCAAATAACGTAGTATCAGGTATATTGTTTTTTTTTCAAATTATGCTAATGTGTTGTTTGATTCAGGGTCTACAAACTCTTTTATTTCTGAGATGTTTTCTAGTATATTGGGAATTCCATCTCAAGATATGAATATGGAACTTATGGTAAAAACACCTAGAGGAAATGTTGAGAGAAAAAGAAAACAATAGAACCTTCTTGTCCTTATGTACGAGAAGAATATACCTGCAAACCAAATTGTTTTTCCTCTAAAGAGTTTAATGTTATTTTGGGTGTGGATAGGATTTCTATTTATCATTTTAAGATTGACTGCAGAGATAAAGAGGTTTCATTTCAGAAAAAAAATTTATTTCATGTACAAGAATGAACCCTTTATTTTGATAACATATAAACTACCTGAGAAACTGGTAAAAGATGGAAATGAATGTTACCTTGCACATATTGTTGAAAACAAAGGAACTGTTCTAATTAATGATGTGCCATTGGTAAATGATTACCTTGATATTTTTCCTGTTGAGTTTCCTAGTATTATACCAGATCAGGAAGTTGAATTTACTATTGAATTAGTTCCTGATTCTAAGCCAATTTCAAAACCCCCTTATCGAATGGATGAAATTGAACTTTTAGAGTTAAATAAGCAATTACAGGTGTTATTTGAAGAAGGTTACATTCGACCTAGCACATCAACCTGGTGTGATCCAATCTTGTTTGTTAAAAATAAATATGGTTCATTGTAACTTTGCATTGATTATAGAGCATTGATTAACATTACTGTTAAGAACAAGTATCCTTTTCCTCATATCGAATATTTTTTTGAACAACTCCAGGGAGCTCAATATTTTTCGAAGAGTTACATTATGTCGTGGTACCATCAGTTGAAAGTAAAGGAAACAATCATTTTGAAGACTGTGTTTCGTACTCGATATGTCCATTATGAAATTGTTGTTATGCCTTTTCGGTTAACCAAGGCTCCTGCTGTATTCAAGGATCTTATGAATATAATTTTCTGTGTGTTCTTGGATAAGTTTTTAGTTGTGTTCATTGATGATATTTTGGTTTTTTTATAAAATTAAATAGGAGTTTGAAAGTCATTTACAGGTTGCTCATCAAACCTTAAATGAAAAGAAATTGTATGTGAAATTCAGTAAGTGTTATTTTTTGTTATCAAAAATTTCTTTCCTGATCACATTGTTTCAAAAAACGGCATAACTATTGATCTTGCTAAAACTAATGTAGTTGAAGAATGGCCAACACCAACAAATATAACCAAGATTCATAGTTTTCTTGGTTAGGAAGGTTATTACTAGAGGTTTGTTGAGAATTTTTCATGGTTATCTAGTCAAATGACTACGTTAACTCGAAAAGTTGTTATGTTCATTTGGACAAGAGAATTTGATGATTGTTTTTAGAAATTGAAAGGAAGATTTGTGACTGTTACGTTTTGGAACTGTCTTCAAGAAATGGTGATCTTATTATCTATAGTGATGATTCGTTGAAAGGACTTTATTATGTCCTTATGAAGAATGATTAGGTAATTGCTTATGCTTCTCTTTAGTTGATACCTCGTGAGTTAAATTAACCTACACATGATTTGGAATTTCTTGATATTGTTTTTGCTTTAAAAAATTTGAGGCATCATTTGTATGGATTACAATGTGAAATATATACTGAAGAAAAAAGTTTGAAGTATATATTCACTCAGAAAGAATTGAACATGATATAGAAGAGATGGTTAGAATTAATTAAATATTATCATTAAATGATTCATTGTCACCAAGGAAAGGCAAATAAATTTTCTGATTCTTTGAGTCGAAAAAGTAATGATTCATTGACTATGATACGTTTGGAACAGGATACTTTGGTTTTTGATTTGACGAACTTTGGTATAGAAGTTGTTGGTGCAGGAAATTATCTTGTATAGTTACAAGTGTTATTGAAATCATCTCTATCGGAAAGAATTAAGAAAGAACAAAAGGAAGACAGTGACTTAAAAAATATTTAGATTTTGTTTATAAGAGTATGTTTTAGGATTTTAATGTTTATAATGGTTGTGTTTTGAGGTTTGGGAAGAGATTATGTGTGCCTTGTGATTCACAGTTGAAGAATGAGTTGTTACGTGAAGCTCATGGTTCTCCGTTTTCAGTTCATCCGGGAAGTACTAAGATGTATAGAGATCTTCGGGAGTATTACTGGTGGGATGGAATGAAAAGAGATATTTCTAATTTTACTGTGAAGTGTTTGACTTTATGGTAGGTTAAATCAAAGCAGCTGTTATCAAAAGGGATGCTTCAGTCTTTACCAGTGCCAGAGTAGAAATGGGAAAATATTTCCATGGATTTCGATGTGGGATTACCGAAGACATCTTGAGGTAATATTGCAATCTGGGTTATTGTTGATCAGTTGACTAAATGTACTCATTTCCTTCCTATTCGAGATACTTTTTCTCTCAATCAACTTTTTCGGTTGTATGTTAAAGAGATAGTCAGGTTGCATGGAGTTCCCCTATGCATTGTATCTGTTCATGATCCTAGGATTAATTCTAAATTTTGGAAAGACCTTCAGAAGTTGTTGGGTACTATATTAAATTTTAGTACAGATTTTCATCCTCAATCATATGGGCAGTCAGAACGATCAATTCAGACCACAAAGGATATGCTACGTGATTTTTCACTTTATTACTATGGATGTTGGGACCAACATCTTTCTTTGGATGAATTTTAATATAATAACAGTCTTCATTCTAGTATACAGATGGCTATATTTGAGGAATTATATGGAAATTGTTGTCGAACAATAGCTTTCTGGGATGATGTAGGTGAAATGAAGCTGATGGGACCATAATTGGTAGAAGAGACGGCAGAAAAGGATCTGTTGTTTCAGAAGAATGTGATAATTGCTCAGAGTAGGAAGAAAAGATATGTGGATAACTGGAGAAAGGATCTCTCTTTTGAGGTTGGTGATCATGTCTTTCTCAAAAGTTTCCCCATGGAAAATTGTGATGCATTTTGGTAAGAAGGGAAATTTGAGCCTGAGGTTTATTGAACCCTACAAAATCCTGGATAAAGTTGGACCCGTTTCATATAGAATGGATTTACCTCCATGATTATCCC
Source organism: Viscum album (assembly GCA_963277665.1). NCBI lineage: Eukaryota > Viridiplantae > Streptophyta > Magnoliopsida > Santalales > Viscaceae > Viscum > Viscum album. The sequence continues at coordinate 77,410,240 of OY728155.1, read as the reverse complement.
GGGTACACAATGTTTTTCATGTTTTAATGTTGACAATGTATAAGCCAGATCCATCTCATGTTTGGAGCCCAGAAGAAGTTCAGTTGGAATATAATCTCTCTTATGAGGAACAAACTATCCAGATTCTTGACCAAAGAGAGAATGTGTTGCGGAATAAGGTAATTCACTAGGTAATGGTTTTGTTGAAAACCCATATGGTTGAAGAGGCAACGTGGGATTCTGAAAATGCTATGAGGGATAATACCCCCATTTATTTGATATGTGAATAAAACTATGAGGACATAATTTCCAAAAGGGGTAAAGATGTAACATCCTAGGTAAATAAAGAAATAATATATTTTCATGATTATTCATATTTTTGAATTAAATATTAATTTTACTTTAAAGGGGTTGATATGCTCGATGGCGTACCCGATATGAAACAATGGGTTTCTTTGAAATCTTACATTTCACACTAATAATATAATAATATTATTTTAAATGTATTAAACACCTAGCTGTTGTATTGGTGGTAATGAACTGAACTGACTACAATATAATAATACATGTTTGTTAAATGTTTTTACATTTATACATTGAAATTTATTGGCTTAAAATGTAAATAAATCTAATTTTAAGAATAAATTACTTTAAGAGGTTGATTTACCGCCTATTAATGGAGAACCCTCATTAAATCTAGTTTTGGTCACTTTTATATGTTCTATTTGATCAAATAAATTTTTTTAGAATCGGGACATCAAAAACTACTTCGGGTAATTTTTTTATTTTTCTCATAAAATTCAATTTTTATGCTTCTGTATTTGTCTTTTATTTCATACCTTTATGGTTTCCATTATTGGTAAACACACGAATTTCATTTGAGGAAGTGTGGAATATGGCCCCCTCAAAGTGATATGATTTATTAATTCCATATGTGGGGCATATAAAGGATGGAGTTAATGATATTATATATGATATTATACTGTAATTATAATATATTTATGTATCATTATTTTCTAATTCCATTGAAATAAGAAATAGAAATGAAAGTTGTGTTCATGCGTACGTACAGATTACCATCTCCATGAATGGTTCATTTCATTTATTATCTCCAAATATTATGTACTATTCTAAATACATGTATATACTAGATATGTATGATATATATGATATCTATATCATGAATATTATTCTGGATATAATGAACTTTTGACTACATTAACATCTTGTTATTATAAGAAGTCCATTTTTGACTCAAGTACCAAATATCAAAACAACAACAATTATTAACATAAATGATTAAATAATGTTTATTACATGGTAATTAGTGATATAAATGGAATAAAAAACTTGTAAAAATGTTCCTAACCAAGAAGAAATTATCTTTATTTTCTAATTTAGATGATTAAAAAAGAGCGGGTCAAGCCGGACATGAGGTAGGGGACTTCATCTCAATCTCCTTTCATTGATACATATTTTGTTTTATACATGATTTCCTTTTATACGCTGTATAAACACCTTTAACTTTAATTTCATTCAAAGGAAATATTTTTCTACGAATCATCTTACTAGACGGAAAAAAAATAATGTTTCTTTTAACCTACGCGGTGACAACGACCTTTCCACCACTATGAGTATTATTTGATCTTATACTTATTTAACAAGACGAAATGTTTTTAAAAAGAAATTAAATACCATATAATATTTTTATGTTTTTTGGAATTGAAAATGGTTTTGATAATGGATTTATTAAGTCAATATATTTAAATGATATATTGTGATTGAAATGTGGAAATTTTATCTTTGCTTTATGTTTGTTTTATGTGTTATGAATATGTTATGGTTCTTGGGAATTGTTTATGTATAAGGGTGGTTTCGTGATAAACCTATGGCGGGTGATCCCGATATAGCTATATGATACATTAGGTAAGGTTCCCAGAGGTAAATGTGAATGTTTCTCCTAAGAGATTTAGGGAATATACTATGATGGGTATTCCAAATGTTACTCCCTACGTAACTATGATATCTATAATGTAATTATGAAACGGATGCCACAAGTTACCTTTCTTATTTATGTTTTCTATGAGTTATTCATAAATCTAATGATTTCATGAGGAATGTTAAAGAGCTTATGTTATGTGTGTAATGATGGACTAATGTTTTCATTTCTGTTTTATAACCCTTACTGAGCTTTTTATGCTCATCCCAATTTTTGAAATGTTTTTCACAGGACCTACAGATGAATAGGGTCAAGGATGGGATCAAAGAAGAATCATGTTGTCTAAAACATGGGAAAAACATGACTCTTTTTTTCAAGAGTTATTATTTTATGAAAAAAAAATTGAAACTGAGTAGAAGTGTCTACCTTGTAATTTTTGAGATGTAATGTAAAATTTATGGCCAAATTCTCTAAAACCCTAAACCTGAAAATATCCTCAATGTGAATTATTCATTTGATTTAAGATAATGTAATGTTTATGTCCGGGTTCTTATAGTTTATATAGGAATAGTGTTGGAATTTCTTATCATTTATCAAACTTATGTTTTGGACTCTATATAATAAAATAAGAAAAAACAAAAACATTCCAATGATTATTTGCCATGCTTTATACCAAATGGTAAAAAAATTTATTATTTAATAAAGCCATGGTCCGAACATAATAAAATAATTCACTGGCTTATGTGGTGGTGATTCATACTCTTAGATTGATGATTTTAAAACCTTAAAATTTATTAATGGTTTAGGATGAATGATAATGGATTTATAAAATTAATCAAATAAACAGAAAATATCATTATTTTAAATATACTACCTTTATTTTTTTCATGGTGACCTTTTATATTATTTATTACATCACTTTTGCTTCATTATGATGACATTATACCGACCATATATTTCTACCACATTTAATTTTTACCCAAAACAATTGGCTGCCTCATATTATTTTAAAATATTCAATTTTGGATATTTTATAAATACTAATTCCAAAAATAGTTTTAATTTTTTTTACAAATATAAATCATTGTATTTTCACTTCAAAATAATAATTGACATTTATTAATAAATGGTGGGTTTTTTACAACAATTGTTTTTAAACCATGATAAAAAAGTAGATTTGAATTCATAAAAACTATATGATAATTTATATTTAATAAACATTATTATATAACCATATTTTCATAATATATTATTTATTTCAAAAATAAAAAAACCTATGTAAAATTATAATATTATCCAAAAAATATTAATTTTGTTATCTTCTATCAAACATAAAATAATATATAAATTATCAATAATAGGATGAAAATATATCCATTATTCTATAAAAACTAATGTGTACTCTCTAATTTCTAGGGTCTAGATAAACATATCTTTAATACACCATCAAAATCCGTATCATTAAGGTGTGCAACGGTGAGACATTCATGATGTGGCTTGGCTTACATGATTTCAGTCATGATCTTGATGAGATTGAACTTCTCTTGTAAATTGTTTCTCTAATTCATTAGTTGTTGGATCTTAGCTTGGGATTGGAAAAGGGAAATTCCTAGTGATGTTATCTCAATCATAATCTCCATTAAATGGGATTCATAGGGCATAATCCTACTTTTTAAGGTCATCACTTCCTTTTTCGGTGACAATATGAATTTTTTAAGCATTATATTCATAATAATCATGTGATAATTGTTTAATGATTATATAATAAATTGTAAATATGCTTAAAAATATGTTAAATATGATAGAATATAATAGAACTAAAGAAGTGGATGTGGTTTTCATAACCATATTACAAAATAAGACATTAAATTAAATTATAATAAGAATCTTATTTATAATAGTTTTGGTCATTACAATATTCTCCTCTTTATAAATTTCACCCCAAAATTTTCATTTTCCACAAGAAAACAGATGAGGGTAACTCTGTTTCTTACCTTCCTCTGGTTCCCACATCACTTCATAAAACTTGTGTTTTTTCAAAGAAGTTTTACAAGGTGCATTATCTTATTCAATAGAATCTTATTTCTACGATCTAAGATCTTCACCGGATGATCCTCAAAGGAAAGGTCATTCTATGAGGGTACCACTTCTATATTGACTACATTTGAGGGGTGTCGTATATAGTTTTTTAAAATTGATATGTGGAATACATCATGTACATGAGATACATTAATTGGGAGTTCAAATCGATACATAATTGTTCTTCCTGGTTGGATAGATATGGATTAGTTATGCCCATCATCCAAAAATCCTTATTTAATTCATGATTTGATGGTACGTATAGTATTAACTCAAATATCACAATTCCATCTTCGTTGATATTGAACTCTATGGATTTCCATTTTCTTATAGTTTTTACTTTCTTTTTAACTCACACATCATCACTTATATAATATTTTAACATTTCCAAAAGATATGGTTGAGAAATCATTTCTGAGCAGATTAATGATGTTCCTTTCTTTACTAATCCCATATCCACCCTTTTCAAATCAATATAGATCAGATCCTTTTCAATTCTAATTAATGATAGAATAGTTTTATCCTTTCTACATATATTTCCTAATACATTATTCTATTTACAAGGATGGTAGTGGAATGAGCATTCATTGTCTGTGATCATCTCTAACCATCTTCATGGTTGTATATTGATATCCTTCTATGCGAATATATACTTGAGGATTTATTGATCCATATATCTTTCACACTTCTCCCCAAGTATAAAATTCCACCATATTTTTAAATATAAGATAACTAAAGATATCTATAGATTATGCATTTAGTGGTTCTATTCATCAACATCCAACTGCCTTGATGCGTAGGTTATGACTTTTTCACTATGTTTTATCACACAACCCAAAAACTTCTTCAAATAATTGTTGAATACCACAAAAACATCTCCACTAATGGGTAGTGTGAGAACATGGGCCGTGATATTCCTCCTTTTAAACTCATTGGAAATCTATTCACATTCATCACTCAAATAAAAATCAACTCCCTTTTGAGTTATCATGGTTATAGGGTTTGAAAATAACAATAAATGTCTTAGAAATCGTTGATATAACCATGCTAATCCATGTAAAATAAGAAGATCTATCATAGATTTGGTCCTCGACCATCATTAAAATTATTCGGTCATTGATGGGTCTATATAAATCACATTTCATGCGACGATATTCCCAAATAATGATACTTCCTTCAACCAAAACTAACATTTCCTATACATGGAATAAGGATTATACTTTTGTAAGGCCTTTAGTACAGTTATCAGATACTCTTTATTCTCCTCCTTGGGTTTTGAGTATATTATAATATCATCTATAATGGCTTCCAAGTATATTTTATCGTAATCTATAAAGACTATATTCATCTTGTCCATGAAGACTGCTGGAGAATTAGTCGGTCCGAAGGTAATAACTAAGAACTCGTTTTCACTTACCTTATATGAAAATTAGTATTGGGGATATCTTTCTAATTCACCCAATATTGGTAAAATCATTGACGTTGATCCATGTTAAATATTAATGCTGATCTATGTAGTTGATTGAATAAGTCATTAATCCATGTCAGAATATAATTTTTCTATATCATCATCTTTTTGATCTCACAATAATCACTGAAAACACGTATCCATTTATCCTTCTTCTTGATGAATCATATTGGTGCAACCCATGGTGAAACACCTGGGCATATGAATGTTTTTTCGAGATTATACTTTAGTTGTCTCTTTATCTCTTAATGTTCTATAATAGCCATTTTATATGGAGTCTTCGATAATGGTAATTCCCCAGGTATAATGTTGATTGAAAATACAACATCTCAAATAGAAGGATGAGAAAACAATTCCTCAACAAACACATTAGCATATTCCCTCACAATGGGAATGTATTGAAGGATGATTCTTTCCTTAGACTATTTCATTTGATAAATATATTCTTGCTCGTAGGGTAATAATATCAATCCATAAGAGGATGGTGTTAAAGAATATTCATCCTCCTCCTTGAACCTGTACACATTTAGAAGTCAATTCACATTGGGAAGTGTGATTTCCCTCTCATGATAGTTTATGATGGATATATATTTGTAAATCCAATAAATAAACAAACTCCATTAAATTCCACCAAAGGAAGAATGAGAAGGGTCTCTAGGATGTTCAGTTGGAAAAGTTTGATAAGGGATGAGTTATATAATTGGGATTCAATAATTTCACCATTTGTTATTTTCACCTACATCTCTAATTTCATGATTTTTGTGGTGTTTGAATAGTTAAACTAAACTTTTGTGATATGAAGGATTATGTAGAACAAGAATATAATAGAACATTCACTATTCCTAAAAAAATAATTAGCATACCTATCCCCACTTCAATTCCAAGATCCATCTCAGTGGTTGTGATGGAAGAAGCTTTCCCTTTATACCTTAGAGGTTACAGGTTTTCTCTAAAAAACCCTTGCTTTAGTGCATTGTTTTGCAAAGTACCATGGTTACTTGTAGTTTTACTATGAATAGTATGATATGTTTTGACTAAAATATACCTTTCCTCTGTCAGATTAGAAGGTTTCTCTAGTTGTATATCACTATCTATGTTCCATTCCTTCATGAACCTAAATCATTTCCTCGTCCCACTTTGGCAATTTCTAGGGTGTTTCAATTGACACCTCTAACAAGTGGGATGTTAAAATTTCGTGGCACCATTTGATTTTTCTATCAAACCACCAGAATTAAAATCTAATTTTTGATTATTGTCACCATTATACCCTCAAGATTAATTTCTCTCCATTTTAACTTTGTTTTCACATCAGAATGTTTCCTCATAACTATCAATGTTACAGATCACTAGGAATTTTCATAGACTTGGATTTAGCCCAACAAGGAAGCGGTTGACCTTTATTTTAGGTGTAATAAAAAATTCATAGTTGTATCATGCATGTCTTTTGATATTTTAATCATACACCCTGATAGATTATCCTTTTTTATTGAGGTTAAGGAAATCCCTTTTTATTTCAAGCCACAGAGTTTTCAAAATATATTTATCAAAAAACATTTTCAGGATTTCCTTCTAATCCACCACATCGATCTGTTCTTTAGGCTTCTTATTATTGATCAAGGACCACTACTGATCATATTATCCCTCTATATGATAAATTTCCAATAGAACCTTCTCTTGTTTGGAACATCAACGGATGGATATGATCTTCTCAATGGAGTTGATCCATTGTACTATGATTAAATTATTAGATGATCCATTGATATTCAAAGGCCCTTGTCTCAAAAATGACTCACTTGTTATTTTTTATTTTTTAGAGGGATTTGGGAACTCTTCTTGATCCAGGTTTCTATTTAGAACGTGATTTAGTTAAAGGAATAGCATTCCAAATTTTTTGATTCGTACTCCCATTAGGATTTGAATCCCGTTGGGGCAGTCATCACATTTCCCATTGTATTGATTTGTTTACCTGATTCCTCATATTTCTAAAAATTAACTAGAATAAATGGAAAATTATGGATGAATATTTTTAAACTATTAAACAGATAAAAAAAATCAAATGCCATTAAATTGATAACATAAAAATTAAAAGTATTTCCTTAACATATGAATTACAAGGATTTAATGTTTGTTATCCATGATATATTTCCTAACATATTTTTTTATGGGATTTTTTTATTCCCATAATAATGGTTATTAATGATATTATTACTTTACCGAAGCATATCTCCTATGAGTGTCAAGACAGCTGTGCAGAAAGGCATGTTGTTGGGTACAAGGTTAAACTGAGTCTGGCTTGACCCACCTTGTTGGAGTTTTTACCCCTAGGTACATTTTTCCCAGAACCACATCCAAATGAAGTATCCTAATTGGGATATATTTTGTTGATAAATGAATTACTCAATACATACCAAAATTTTGATATTTTTTATTTTATTAATTCTTATCCCTAACTATTTTTCTAGAGTTTCCTAATCCCAAACCCAAAATAACAAAACATTTCTTGTAATACCAATTATAAAAACCATGCATGTTATTTAACATTAACACGTGATTTATTACATAATATGAACATAATATAACTGATAAGTAAAATAATTCTATCATATTTGGGAATTAGGTACAACAAATAATAATATAAATAAGAAAAATATCTTCTTTGAAAACATTCTCGACAAGCATTCACTTATAACTAAACAGGATATCCTAGACATATTCACAAGAAAGGGGTGAGCTATATAGCCTAGTAAGGGAATAAAAATTGAATAACATAATTAATATAATACATTTTATACAATAGTCATATTCGTGGATAATAAAAGATGTGAGAAAAATAAACATGAAGAAGGATGCAAAACATAGCAAGATGATCATATCCAGAAAAATGTGGTAATAACTTGAAATAATGCATCGTAAACAAAAGTCAATTCTAAATGTTAAGAAATAGTAATAGATAAAGTACCATTAAATAACTAGGTTCAATCCCTATCCCAACATAAAAAATCATGATACTAAACATTAACCAATTCATTGGAGTGCTATATAATTTTTGGTGCACCCTTCACATTTATTTCATTCTCATGCTTAAGTGTCCCACATAGATCATACAACATGGATTGATTCCTCATCATATTTTATTCCACAATTGAGGAGTGTGGAATAAATACTTGTAATTAACTTGTAAAATATGTATAATTGTATATATTTGAACACTATTTATTTGAAATAGTTGTGGTATTTACTACATGATTTGTTTTGCCATGAAAAGGTATGGTGAAATTTCAGTTTCATAACGACGTCACATAAAAATTAATAAAAATGAGTATATGAGAGATAAATGGGTCTATAAATTTTTGGAAATAAAATTGGTAGTAATAGTTAAAAAGAAATTTATATACCACCAAAATAATTTGAAATTCACAGTATAAGATAATAAGAGAACTTGAATAAGGAATAAATAGTGGGGATCTCTTACTGAATTCTTGCATGGTAAAAGGTATACATAAAGGTTAATGGGAGGGATTTAATGAGAGAAACATTAATCTCTCATAATTGATACATAAAATGGATAGTAATCTAGGTATAGAAGTACATATCCTAAAATGAACAAATGTTAATAAAAATGAATGACTTAGAAGAGGTTCTTGAATAAAAAGGAGAGAGGGAGATCCCTTACATTAGTTTGTGACCCAATATTCTTTAGAGGAGCATCTTAAATGATTCTGGGAACCTTAGGAGTACTATATAGAGGAGATTAAAGTGTAAGGAGATGTTACAATGATCTTGAATGAAGATAAATGAGATCTTGTGTGTGTTTATATAGGAAAAGAGTTGGGAATTTTTCATCACTTATCAAACATGGGTTTTGGAATCTATATAAAAAATAACCAAAAACACAAATTGTCACATGGTTTTCCCCATTTTTTCTACCATATGGGGTTTTTTTAATTATTTTATAAGTTTAATGGCCTATTTTAATTAAATAATACCCCTTCTTATGTGGAGGTGAGTCCTGCTCTTAATGAATTGATTTTGAAACATTAATGTATATTAATGGTTTTGGAGGATTCATAATAGATTTATAAAATTAATAAAATAATCTAAAAATATAAATATATTAAATGATAAAAATATTTTGTTGTGGATACCTTTTATTGTATTCATTACATCACTTCTCGGTCATTATGATCTTCTAATACACACTATATATTTATCCAATATTTTTTTACCCGAAAATTCAATTTTCTGAGAAAATTAGGAAAAAATCGCTATTGGATAATTTGGATTACCTGATTCCAAAAATAATATTCATTTCATAAAAATAAATTTTTTAAATATTTTTATTTACACTTTTAAATTAGAATATTTAATTATTTAGAATGGAGTTTTTTTTTAAATAACGGATTTTAAACACTTTTAAAAATTAAATTTGACTTCATAAAAATCATATGATAATATATATTAGAAATTATATAATAATAATATTATATTAAAATATTATTTATTTCTAAAATAATAATAAATTCCTTAATTGAATATGAATATAACACAAAAATACTATTCTTTTTATTATATCAAAATAAAAATTATTTATAAACAAATGATAATATAATGAAAATACATCCATTATTCTATAAAAAAATTTAAATAATAATATCTCTAGGGTACTGATACATATCACTTTAATAAACCTGGAATTAGACTAAGAGAAAGGCACCCGATAGTGAGACTTTCATGGGGTAGTTCAGCGTACATGGTTGGGGTCGTGATCTCAATGAGCTTGAACTTATCCAATAAAAAGATTCTCCTAAACATAAGTAATAAGATCTCATCTTGGTATTGGTCAAGGTAAAATTCCAGTGATTATATCTCCCTTTTAAGATCTGATAAATGGGATTCATGTGGTACGATCTTCCTAGGTGAGGCCATTACTTACTTTGTGTGTGTCAATTGAATTTGTTAAAACCCTATATTTATAATAATCCTCATATCACTATTCAATAGATATATTATAAATGATGAATATTAATAACTATATTTTAAATCCCATAGAATATAATGACACCAAATACATTCATGTTTTTTACACCCATATTAAAGAACACGATATTTAATTATATCACAAGGGGAATTTTATTTATAATATTTTGGGTCATTGGAACCCATTTCATTCCCATAAGATAATTAATACATGAAAAGATAATGAATAATATTATAAATCCATTCAATTCCAATCTTTATATCGATTATAATAATGTATTGATGATATTTTTATGAAACCATTTTTTACATGGGGTATTTTGATAATATGAAAAATATTTTATGAGCTTGTGGAATTCCCAATGACCCAAAAGAAAACATATGGTTTTTAATTATGTGATGGGTGGGCCCAAAATTTTATAGCCTACCAATTTTCCAGCTAGTGATGATTGAGTAATGAATCTCTAGAGAGGTGATGGAATTACTAATTTTATAAGATATGATAGAGTTTACAAAATACAATTTACACCTAAGAAAATATTGGAATTTTACAATTTTTTTAATTATATTATGTGTGTATGATGCTTAAGATACTATTATGTATATATATTATTATGATTGATCCAAAAAATTCATATGACATGTTTTTTAGACTATCATATTTTCTTAGGGATCATGATTGATTAATGATGACTCCTCTATCTTATGGTTTGTTTCTATTGAAATGCTAAATATTCATGCCATAAATAATGATTTATGAATAATGATAGAGTGGCTATGGAATTTTTAGCTTATAATCATGATATTATACTAATATTGTTATATAATGATTTTATATTATCTTAAATTGATATATCCAATGTTTACCCCTACTGAACATATAAAATCACCCTTTCTTAAGTCTCTATTTTGGGAGATGTTTAAGTATTCACAGGGAATAATAAATTATGGGTATCATGGAAGAAATTATCGTTTGAGGAGAATGAGATGTATTTTGTTACCTAAGAGGGTTTTGCTAACTCTCTATATGTATAAACCTAAAAGGAATTAAGTATATAAGTGACTCAATATAGGTTTTTTGTTATGTAAATATGGATGATTAAAAGTTGTTTGTTTAAATTATTTTCAACATAAATATGTAAGTAATACATTTTTACACTGTATTCTAGTGTACATTTCTTAGGTTTCCGTTTTTTGTATCACAACGGGGTTTCGTTAACATTAGATTTAAAGAATTACGATATGAGGATAATTTAAGAGTTAAATATTACATTATGGGTTGATAATTTAATGCATGATAATATGTTTAATGGTTGAATACCTTTTTCAGGATTAATATGATTAGAGTACATTGGGAAAATTTATTTAGTTTTAATAAATGTTTGATGTATATATAACCCATGCATTTAGAATTTTTAATAGTGAAAATTTTACTTTGGGAGTAAAGATTTTATATTTTGATGAAATAATATAAACATCATCAAAACAATTTATTGTTAATACGACCATTGATGTTGAGATAAATATGGTTAGTTATGATAAAAGTGTTATTAAATTTTTGGAGAATTTTTTTTATCATGTAGAAAATCATAGGATTGAAAAGTGATTTGGGGACTAATTTATTAAAGGAATTGTGTTTATTAACTTCACTATATTGGGAACAATGTATTATTATGGTAGACATAATAATTTTAGACATGATTATATTTTATTTTAGTAAAGACTAATTTTATAAATTTTATATGAATATATGTTTTTATGGTCGGTTGGTGGTAATTCATGTTATTCTGGGAAGATTATTATACCATGTATAATATATGATTTGACTTTTTGAGTGATTAATGTTGCAAGTAGATTAATTTTATGTTTACCTTAGAATAATAGGCAATGAAATATTTCATATTTTTTTGGATTTGAAATTTGGTTTGTAATATTTTGAATAGAATTAAGGTTATTGTTTTGTGGAATGTTTAATTAATATTATGTTTTATTGTTTAGTATTTGGAGATAAATTTAGTATTTATTTGATTTGGATATTATCTTACCTTCTTCAAACTATTTTGGATTTTCTTGATGCCCAAACATAGAGGAAATGTATTTTTAACATTTTTTGGATCTTGTGAAGATTGAGAAGATTATTTTGGATATTTAGGTATGGAAATTTCATCTTGAAAATTCATTTCCTAGAATAAGAGATGAGGTGGATGTTTTAAAAAATTCAGAATCACAACTATATGCTCATATTGATATTACGGAATAGAAATAAATCAAGTAAGTATATTTTATCAATTTCTTTATATTCATTGTAAAATAATAGACCAATTCTCGAAAAGGATCTTGAAAATTAAAATTTTATCATCTTTCAATAATTTATAATTAACTGATGGTTTCTGATGTTCTCATAAAATTATAAAATAAACTCTTAAATTTATCTTATCTCTGAATCCATGTTTTCAGTTCCCCTGATTGTTCTTCTTATTTGGGTACTAAATTTTATGTTATTATAGGTGCTCTTCATATTTCAATTTTTCTCTTTAAAAAAGAATATTCTATTATCCCTTTTTATGGTGTGGGTTTTAAATGAAGAAATTTTTTAAATATTAAAATGGTTTCCATTCTTTATCATATGTTTTATCTTTCAGCCCTGGGATTTGTTTTTAATTTTTTGAATCCTTTTCCATTGGAAATGAGATGAAAATGGGAGGACCCAATTTCTTTTAGGGGGGAGTTATATAACTCCAGGAGATTTTAGAATTTATTTTATTTAAACATTATATTTGAAATCAGGATGTGTATATAACACCAAACATAAATGAATTGTGATATACTATTATTTAAATTATATTTATATGATTCAATCATTAGTTTGAAGTGTATGAAAAAGAGTAACTATATTATGAAATAAATTTAGAATTTTTCACTAAATAAAACAAATAATATTTCATACATAGATTATTAATTTGTCAAAAAAATGAAGAAAAAATATTTTTGAGGTAGAAGAGATATTTTTCATATATTTTTTTTTAAGTGTAATGTTTTTTATACCAATATATTGGACTGATAAATATTGATAAATTATTATAATGAATTAATAAAATTATAAATCTAAATTATTTAATTAAAATTCATTTAATTATTGTTATTAGAATTATTAAAAATCCATTTTATGTATAATAAATAAATTTTATTCAAAATGTTTTTATTACCTTTGTGCATGGATATTATAATTAATTTACACTTGTTTTTAATTTTCATTTACTAAGGATCAATGTTTCTAAAATATAAATTTCATAATTATCTAGGTATGATGTTTTGGTATTTTTTTAAAATGATTTATTCTTTAGTGAATAGAGAATATGTTGTTTTTATCAAAAATATCATTTCTTTTAATTAACTAATGTGATACAAAAATAGAATAATTATATTGGGTTGTTATAAAAGTAATATATGATATTTTTTTATTAAACATTAAATAATTAATTCCAAATTATCCCACATTATACTTGATTTTGGTAAATGTTTTTTCTTAATAAAAACACAATTTTATAATGATTTGTTTTCATTACGTCTTGCACACTTATACTAAAATTGAATCCAACTTCTTTTTAAAACAAAATCCTTAAAAATAAAATTCATATTTTTTAGGATGAAGTTAAATTTTTTGAAATTGTTTAATTTTATTCTTCATCACAATGAATATTATATATAGTAAAATTTTATCACCTGTGTAATGGTTAAATGGTTTAATTAAGGTCAAATCAATGGTATAGGGTCTAAAAATAGAATAAAATATTTCATATATTTAATTTTATGTGTATAATGTTTCCCAAATCATTTAAATAACTTAAAATTTTTCTTTTCTTTCCACATTACATTATTATGACGTTTATATTTTTTTTCCAGTGATGAAAAATTACAAAATTCCACACTCTTTTTTTATTTTATTATTGTCATTAAATAGTAATAAAATATGATATGGAAGATTAAAAATAGAAATTTTGAATAAAAATAAATTCTATTAACAATAATAATTTATATTTAATTTTTATGTAAATTATAATGGCCTTTAAGAGTTTTGTAATGTTGACGTGATGATTGGAAAACAGTCAAAAATTAACGTAAATAACTTTAAAACATTAAATGTAAAAACATTTTGAAAAATAATTATGTAATATTATTTTATTTTATAATTATAATCAACATTTTATGTTTAATTAGTTTATATTCCAATTACATTGTGATATTGATTCCTTTAAAAGCAAGATATGTGAATTTACATAAAAATGACATTAAATGGTATTTAATGTTTTAAAAATATTTTTATACATTATAAAATTAACGAAATGTTATGTTTAATCAATTATATATAAAACATTATTAACAATAATTATTGGTTAATTTACATTCCATTTTTAATTTTCAAAATTACATTCATGACCAATAATGGGTGAAACATTTTTCTTACTTCAATTAAGGTTGAACATTGATAACAAGTGGGTTAAACCAAAGTATAAGGTTTAAAATGAAACCAAAACCTTTTTAAATTTGATTTTGTGATTACATGATGACATTAACCTCCTAATATTATAATATCTATAACTTTGGATCCATTTTACATGATTTATAAAGAGATTATAAATTAATGATTCCATTATTTTCAGGTTTTCAACCCACCTGTCTTCGAAAAGTGAACATCCTCTCCTCACTTATTAAAACTTTTGGATAACATTAATTAATAAAAACACTACCCAAATATCTTATATAAATCCCTAGTAAAATATGTGGATCCTTGGTCACATCACAATACATGCCTTTGGAGTCTTAAAATATATGTAAAGTGAGGTTTTCAAAATTTGTGGTACAACTCTTATCTTTGTGTTTCTATGTTTATTTCCTATGCCAAATAATACAAATATACATTAAAAATATTTATATAATAAAATAATTATTTTAAATATAATATAATGTTATTACTTTGAGTTTGTAACCATTTTCACCTCTTTTCTAACTCAATGTGAAATAAAATCATAGCTCATGTGTATGTACGGACTGCCGTCTCCATGATGAATTAAATTTCATTTTCCATAATTTAATTTATTGGATGTTTATTGTTAGATATTTTATGTTTACGTGTTATATTTATGAAATAATTATAAATATTTAATTTTAATATTTTTTCTACAGTTTTACCATCCCATCAATGGGAGAATGATAATGTCGTTCCTACGTACATGAGGACTAAAACGTCCAAAAATAAATATGAGTTTTTTTAATTCCTATTTACATAAATGTTAATAAGGATAGAGTCAATGAATATATATAGTATTTATGATATAATTATTATTTTTAAATATGTATTATTATTAATATTTCTTTTATACCTATAAAACATTTGATGAATCATTTTTACATATATACAAACTACAGTATCCACAAGTTATATAAGTAATTTTTCATTATAAACATATATAGAAGATTATAAAAGCATATATAATTAAAAATATGATTACAAGAAAATTAGTTAGGTTTTATAGATGATAAAAACATGAAAATTGTGTAAATATGACAATAATATAACTGAAATATGCATGGAAAATTGACCTGTTTTCCCAAAAATAATCATTTTAATGATGAATTATTAATAAACGGATAATTGGAATTTTAAAGGTAATGATATATATTAATATATATATATATATATTAATATGGTTTTATAATCTATTTGTAATAATAATATATTTATTATAGAGGATGTTTTGAGTCATATGAAGAAATACATAACTCAAGTTAAGGGTATCTCATCTCAATTTTATTTTTGTGAGACATAATCCATATTCAACATTTGTTTCTTTTTTGTGAGGTATACACTAACCATGAATGTATTTTCTTATTATCTTGTGGGAAATTATATTAATTTTATGATTATCTCATTCTGGTACTTATATCGAGTAAGAAAATGATTTGGGAAAAGCAATCATATTTATCCTTTTATTGGAGAATATTTATCACTCACATTAATGTTATCTAAAATGTCTTCAAAGAATATTTTTCCCAGGATTAAATAATTTATTAAAATCATTTAAAAATATATTTGACAATATTTACAATGTTTTAAGAATATATCTTCTCGTCATTTTCCAAATGATGTACTTTAGAATTTTTACTAAAAATTTAATCGGAATCATTGTTTTATTGCATGGAACATGAATGACTTCCCCCACCATCATAAGCACACTTATATTAGAATATTTATTTACTATTTTATAATTCTATCTAAAAAATTATATTTTCCTCAGTATTGTGGGAATTTATATTTTAAAAATGGTACAGAAATAAAAGTAATATTTTCTCTTGAATTTCAAAGCGCTTATAACTAATTTTATAATAAAGAATTTTTATCAATGTAATCATTTTTCAAGGACTGTAATGTCTCATTGGGTATATTATCTAATGTATCCATCCACCTTCCAGATGACTTATGATGATGATGATATTATGATGATTACATGAAACCAATTGTTTACCAAAATTTAATTAATATATAATGACATTGTTAGTGATCTTATTATATCATCCAAATCCTTTCTATAGATAAATTATGAATATATGATGATGAGATGTTTATAAAACCCATTTATAATCCATGGATTACTCTATAATGATATTATTATAATTTTATGATCTTTTAGCGCATATATGTATGGTTTTCATTATGCAAAATGTGAGACTCAAATTATATACCCCTCTAATTTGTTGGGAAATTATGTGGAAGTTGATAAATTCCTTATAGATAATAGAGAAAATATGATCCTCGGATATGATGATGTAAAATAGATATAAGTTACTCTTAAGATAATGTTAGAATTATCCTATTTACAAAATTCCATGACAAATTTATGAGGTCCATGATATTATTATGATTTTCTTGGAATATGATTAAGAAAAAAGATTCCCTGGACATGTTCTTATGCTTATAATATGCACTCATTTATAATGATTGATTAATGATTTCTCCTCAATCTTATGAGTAATATTTTTTTAATTGATATATTTTTATTTTATGACTCATGATTTATGATATATGATTTATTAGGTATGATTTTGTTACATTATTATCATGATCTAATGTGTTTATTCATATTTGAGGCATTAATATGATGATCTATTAATAGAATCCATGTTCACCCTTACAGAGCTTCCAATCTCAGTATTACTTGTGTTTCCATTTTCAAATAATTAAAAAGAATGATCTTGTGTAATATTTGTATACAATGGTTTCATGTATATAGACTTTTTTGGGAGATGCCGAAGTCTTCTTATGGATTATGAAAATTGAGGTATAATGGACAAAAATTCCTATTTTTGGAGAAAGAAACGGGTTTTATTACATATATGGTTTTGTAATTATATAAAAATATAATTCTAAAAGGTATTCAGTGTGTAAGTGTCTCAATGATGGATATGGAATATGTAATTAGGGATTGTTAAAAATGGATTTTTTTCAATTGGTATCAAAGACAGTATGTAAAGAAAGCATGCTATTTGAAATCATCCAAATGATTTATTTATGGTCCAAATATTATTTATTCTGGTACAAAGGTATTATGATAGTCTTTTGGAAAATGTTTCTAGGCTTTTCATACATCCCAAAAAATTTCATAATATAATAATTGGAATGGAAAAATATTTATTTCACTTCACGATGTTGTCTTTACAGGGATAGACAAACATTTATTGTATCTACCATAATTCCCAACATATTTTCGACTAAGGGGTTAATAAATTATACCATCCCACTCTAAGTTCCCATTGAAGATAAATGTATCACTAAGTGGGGAAGGGGTGAACTAGTGGTATATTTTAATTATTTGTTTCCTGTCTTATAAATAAACATTTTTCCCCTATTAAAGATTAACGTCCCTATTGAAAAAAATATAAACACACATTGACATGGTCACAAGTATTTACAAGTTTCACAATTCAAAAATAATAGAAACATCATTGGTATGGTTTTTAAATGATCCAATACCACACAGTACACTAGAAAACAATCCTTTTTTATATAAAAAAAATATGTAGGATATACCCTTTCACTCATGTAGCACTATGTAAACAACACAAGAGTGTGTTTGATCCTTCTAGTAAACATGGTGTAATTAATTGGTTTGTAACAAAACATGTTATGGTTTTTATTTATCAACATTGAAAAATGTTTTCAATCAAAAAAATCATCACTTTTTTATCCCGAATATTATAAGAATTTCCTAGAAATTTTTATAAACATCAGTCTGATTACCTACCTGAATGGCCCAAAGGCCTTTTATTTTATCCATTTCTGATAACTCCCATTTAATGGTATGATAGGTTACCCTTACAAGGTCTGTATACATAGATATTACATTTACCGTTGGCATGGAGACATTACAGGACCCATTGGTCTTAAGGAATTCATACAATCAATGACTACTTGACACCTCCCCTCCCCAACATCTGCATTGTGACCAGCTCTCCAACATTTAGTGGCTATTTTTCTAGTTGTCCTATGTATAGATACACAGGCCTGGTACCGATGGAAATGTCATACCCTCTCATTTATTCAAATCCATTTATCCATGCTCTGGTTGATACTTCCAACATTAATCCTCCGATGGTGTTCATTATTTTTAGAATCTATCTGTGAACTACATATCAGATGGACTTGAAGTCCTTGAGGTGACCCGAAGGCCCTGAGGTGGCTTGATGGCCTTAAAGGTGGCCTGAAAGCCTTACTAACCCAATGTCATAGGTGGCCCGATGGCCTTAAGGACTCCAATACCAAACCTGTGGCCCAAGGTTAATAGTTTTGACTGCTACAATACCGAATTGTACGTGTTATAGTACCTGCACAAAACTGATACAGTACTGCTACAGTTAGCATAATTTTTCCTCTTCCTGGTTTCAAGCCTGGGTCTTGTGCAGGCACTTAGAGAGACCTCACCAATTGCACTAAGGATCATGTGGCCTCAGTCTCATTTCCCTCTTTGATTCTCCTAGTCTGATTTCTTAGCACAATAAATATATATCATTGTATGAATATGATTTTGAAAATATTGAAACACTTTTCCATCAATTTGGGAATCCCAATATGATAATCTTTCCCCATACGATGCCTGGAAGAATAAAGTAATTACATGAATATGTTGATCTGCTGAATATGTTGAAATCTTATCTCTTATAATTTCACTTCAGTCCGACATGACTTCTTCAAGAAAAAAATTCATAAACCACTAATTCATTCTAGAAATTCTTCATCGGTCCACCATATCTCTACCACTCATAAGCAGTACTTCAGTTAGGAATATACAATGTACATTTCTCCTTTTATTCTCTCGCCAAATATGGTTTGGGTGGGATTCTTATCATTTTTTCCACTCAACAAAATTACCCTAATTTTCCTATTTCCTTGAATATTTTGTGGATCTTGACTTTGTTAATACATATCAGCTAATATTATTTCTTCGTGATCATTTTAAAATATTCTAACAAATTCCCCTCTCTTCAGACTTTCTTTATAAACATTATTACAAATATGATTTTCCCAACATGATTTCATCATCATGATGTTATGTACCAACAAATTCAAACAATCATCTCATTTGAACTCCAAGCATCCACTTTTCAGTACTTTTTATCTCCTTCATTCCCTTCATGTTTCTTCATCCCTTTTTCAACACTTTAAAAAAGTCCTTAAAATAAGTATTGACTTCTTAATAATTTTTCAACATGATAATCATGAATGTGATTGATATATTTGTGTTAGGTTACATATGTTTGTCAGTTTCACCTTCATTTTGACAATCCGAGTAAAATTCAACATGATGGATCTTAACCCATTTGAAATAAAAAAATTCATCAGCATTAATTTTTGAAAACATTGCTGAAAAATATCCAAGTTTTTATTCATATTTTTCAGCACACAATTTTATTTTTAATTTCATTCATCAACCCCATAAAATGTTTCATTCGATGCATAGGATAAAAAAACTAGTCTGATGGATCGTCATTAGAATATTCAAATTCCACATCTTCTTTGTCTTCTGAGTACAATACCAATGATTTTTCTTTTAAAAAATTATGCCGCCGAAGAATAAGATGTTTTACATAATCGAACAGATCTTCATTAGAATCTTCAACTTTAGAAACTTCTATCATTCACAAACGTCAACTTGTATGATCACATCCTTAATGACTTTGAAAACATTTGAGATCTGGTCCAACATCTCCTAACTAAAAATGGACATTTCTGTAACATCAAATTCCTACAGCAACATATTTATTTCTGATATATTCTGAATACGATCAAATTCCTACAGTAACATATTTATTTCTAATATATTCTGAATACGATCAAATTCCTACAACAACATATTTTTATAATTTTTGCATCACTAGTTTTAAATTATACTTATGATTTATGATAACTCCATGATCTGAAAATTATCTTCAAATTAATATCATATTCATGAAGACTTCGATTCTCCCCAATTACAATCTCTTATTCTATTCTAGACCCTATGTGAGTGTGGTGATGTTTTTCATCAAAAAAATTCTTAATATGATGGATATTATTTAACCATTATGAGTCCTATTTTCATGAATACAATTGTCAGTCCAATTTTTACCAAAAGAAAAGTGATGTGATTACATTTCTTATTAAACTTTTTTTTCTTATTCAATGTGTTTTCTTCTTAAACGTCATTTACAACAAAACAGAACACATGAATACGACCATCATCCTTATAAGATTGGTCATAATAATCTTGCCATTTTGATTTTGTTTTCAACCAAGGTTCATAAATACTTAAACATTATAACATCATGAAATGGTTTAATTATTAACAATTATTAGCCTATGCGAGCTAACACATTGTAGGAAATAAGAATCATTGAAAGAAAAACTGTGTTGTCTTAGAATATTGATTATGAATCCTCCTCATCTTTTATTACATCAATATCCTTCCTCGAATTTCTTTACCTTCACAACATCCTTAAAATAAATTTTTTCATGTAACCACACCAATAAACAGTAATAATACTTCACACACATAGAATATTGGATTCAAAACTTACCCACAACTCTTCTTTCAATCGTGTTTCCTTAAACGATTGATTATGAATCAATTCTCCCTATTTTCAACACTACGAAAAGGTAAGGTAAGGTAGGGGACAAAAACACATATCTAATTATTGATACGATATAGGTGGGATGACCATGTCCAACTCCAATTTAAAAAAAGGTTCCTTCGGTAAAGGATTTTTTAAAATTTCAGTAATTTTTTTCTAATGTTGGAACATATTCTAGCTTTAATTTATTCTTATCCACATGCTCTATAATGAAATGATATTCTATATCAATATGTTTTGAATGAGAATGTTATAACAATTTCCCTACAATGATTATTTGACTTTGATTATGAAAACCCAAGAGAAAGGGTAACATCACCTCAACAAGTAAATTTTCTAATTGTCTCTTCATCCACATAAGTTGGGTAGCGACTTGAGTAGCTGCAAAAAATTCAGCATCAGATGTACTGATAGTAGATGAATTCTATTTATTTTTATGCCATATGAAATAATTGTTTTCCAGAAGGAAAACTACACATGATGTTAATATTTTATAATCCATATTCCCTACCTAGTTTTCATATGAATACAAAAAACTAATGAATACTTTCTGAAATGTCATACATGATTCCAAAATGTTTTGTGCCTATCATGTTTCTGAGAATTCTATTTATAAAAAGTAAATGTGATTCTTTTATAGCACTCTGAAATATTTCACTTAAGGTAACAACATAAACAATGGATGGTATTGAGTAAGTCAAATATAAAAAACTTTCAATCAACATCTATAAATCTTTCTGATCAAATTGTTTACATTCTCCATATATAGAAAACATTGTTCCCACTAAAATAAATTTGGAAACCAGTTCTGAGATTCCAATGATGATCTTATTCAGAAATTCCTTTGCATGATTTTCTTGATAATGGAATATGTGGCTCTTATTTTGATACATTTTTAACCCAATAATGTTTTTAATTTCCCCCACCATGGATATATCAATGAAGTTTTTAGTATTTTTAGAAAATCATTCACAACATCTTTCATCATTCACAGTAAAGATAATTTCATTAGCATAAACAATAACAATGAGGGAAATATCTTGACTTTATTTAATGTAATGATTTCTACCAACTCTCCATTTCAGGAAACTCATCTTCCTCATGAAAGTATCCAATTGGTAAAACCATTCCTTCAGTCCTTATTTCATAACGTAAAAGGATTTCTCCAATATGCATACATAAATTTCATCTTTTCCAACAACAAAACCACAAGGTTGTTCAAAATTATCATCCTCATCAAGATCCCCATTAAAAAATGTATAAATTACATCCATTTGAATGATTTTGTAACTTCATTGTGTAACAATAGTAGGAAATATTATTATTTCTTCGAACCTTTCCATCGAAGTAAAGGTTTTATAAAAATCAACACATTCAATTTGTGAATAACCTTTGAACAATAATTTTTCATTATTTATTATGACTTCACCTTGTTCATTAAACTTGTTCTAGAAAACCCACTTTGTATGAATTGTAATTTTTGGATATAGTGTAGGTACGAGTTCTCATGTGTCATTCTTTTCTATCTGGTCTAGCTCTTCATTCATGGCCTAAACCCATTCTGGATAGTCAAAATCTTCATTCACATCATTCACGTCAACTTTTGGATATAATTAATTATTTGTAATATCTTTTTATGTTTTTATTGTTTGATCATTATTATTTTGATCACTATAATATTCTCATCATCCACTTGCTTCCTCATTATGGGATGAGATTTTTGAGTATCTTCCTCATCACTAGAAATAACTGAGTCTAATTATTCTTCTTGAGTAGGAATACAATTTCCTTTATCCTTAGCAGAATTGTTACAAAATGTTTCCTTATCCTGCTCAACATCCTTATCTTATTGTGTATGTTTATCTCCCTTAGTATTTTCACTAACATTCACATCAGTTGAATATAAAATTCTTCATATCTCTTTGTTGAAACATTTTTATCCCCTTTTTTCTAGACCATATCCAATAAATATTCCATCTTTACATTTTTCCTCAAACTTTTAAAGGATTCGACCATTCTTTTTTATAATCCATGGACTCTCGAAAAACATTAAGTGCTTCAATCATATAGTATTATCATAAAAATATTCATATAGAGTCATATGGTAATTTATCTTATAGAAACATTGGTTTTGAATATATACAATAGTGCTTATGGATTTCCTCCAATAATAATGAGAAGGACCATGTCCAAGTAACATAGTTATCCCCATTTCCACAAGATGTCTATTCTTCTTTTCATTAGCCCCATTTTGGTGAGGAGTGATTTGGGAACTATACTCATTTATAGTTTCATGAATCTCACGATAACTTTAAAATTATTCATTTACATACCCACCACCATTATCAATTTTCAATGTATTCACTAAATATTCACACTCCTTCTCAGTTTTCCTCTTCAAATATTAACACCCTTTTAGAGAATTTGACTTATGTTTCATATATATATAATAGGTAATGTGAGTAAAATAATTAATTAAAGTGATAAATTACATATATCCATTTGATAATGTTTTCCCATTGGCTTAAAAATAACATAATGAATATGTTCCAGGGATTGTTTCGAACAAATCCCAACTTTCTTTTGCATCGAGTTTATAAATATTCCCTGGAAAATAATGCGACACAAATATTTTATTATTCATGGAAAATAATGAATATATTAGACACTATATAACATTTATATATTTCTCATATTTCATTAACACATATTTCCTAGTCTTTTATACCACAATTGATTCTCTTCCATCATACTAAACTGATAAGTGTTTTGTATTTCACCAATATGAAAAAAGATTTCTTTTTTACTATGGAATCTTGTAACCACCTTTTCATCTTCCTCAATTTTTACAAAAGCCCATATATTTTGACATTAACATTGTTACCCTCATCACAATGTTGTGAAACACTAAGAAAGATGTGTTTCTTCACATCAACATGTACATATGTCATGGATTTCATCCTTTCATTCCCAACAATAGCTGAACCAACACATTTTATTGTCAATGAGTCATCATTGAAAATTTTCACCATTCCTTCTTTGAAGTCTTTCATATCTTTCAACAACCATAAGTATCATTTCTTTTGATAATAACACCCACTTTCAACAATTTGTGTCCATTCTCATTTTATAGCTTTCAGAGCAGTTTCAACAGCAAGAACCTTTTATTCTTTCTTTTCTTTCATTACTTTTTTCTTTTGGGAATTTTTAATAATATTTTCTGTACTGAAAATACAAGAAAACCTTTTTCCAAGTGTCCAAGTTGTCCATATATTTCACAAATGGTTTCCAATTATTCAAATCTATTTTCAACACTCACACAAACCATCTATGGTTTTATTTAAACATCCTTTTTAGACTTCTTCCTTTAATAGAATTGACTACCCCTCAATCATTACCTTCCATATCCTTTGGAAGATTAGTAATGTGGTTCGTTGAATGAAAATATATTTTCCCTATGTCGTAATCCCCCAAAATACCAGCACTATCCATAAAAAGAGTATTTTCCTCTAAAATTTCCATTCTGACAGTAGTTATGGACATGTTTCTCAGCAATATCATTATATTTTATATCTGAACAAAAAACCTTTCTATTATCAATAGGAATATTATTTTGGTGCTTAATTTGCTTTTAATAATTTTCTAAACCAGAATTATTAGGTACATTTCCGTATTCATATTATTTAGAAACATTTTTAGATTCATAGTTTTAGGGTTGTTTGAATTCTCCACTTTTTTATCATTGTCCCCATACAAATAAATTAACATATTTCTTATTTTTAGAATCATTTAAATCTTTCTTCTCAACCTTTGATGGTTACATTTGATGATACTTATTTGGTTTCTACTTATGAGAAACATCAACTACAATGGAGATAGAATTTTTGTAACTTCTATATTTATGTTCATATTTAGAATGTTCTTGTTGGCCAATTTCTAACTCTTATTATTTGTTCCATCATCTTCACTTCCATATGTTCAGTATGATTATTTTATATTTCAAGAGATTTCTCTAAATTTTCAATCTCCACTATAATCTTTTTCTTCCATTCTAAAAATAATTCTCAATTTTTGTTGTAGAAGATACATCTTTAAATTTTTATTTTCTTTATATGTTTTCTAATATTTTTAAAACATTCTTTAAACTATTTTTTAAAATGAAATTAAAGTTGAGTTTATTCTTCATTAGAGGTTCTTATTTTGAATTCTTCATCATTCACTATTTCAATAATATTATTCTCACCATCATGCTTGGTAGACTTTTTAGATTCAGCTTCACTACCTACTTCTTTTTAAACATTATATAAGAAACTCCCCTATTAGTTTTGGAGAATTTTCTATGTTTCCCTATGGAATATGATTTTCATTCATCATCATGTTTCCTCCATGAACTTCTTGGCCTTATTTCTTCTTTATCAATAACTTCTTTATTCATTATTTATGGAAAGGTTTCCAAAAATTTACTAATGGATCTAAATTCAAACCATTTCAATGGAATATTACCTTTCCATTTACCTGAACCGTTTCTCACATTTTTAGAAAACAAGTATAAAATTTCATCAATATTTTTAAATACCTCATTTTCAAAGTCAGAGTCACCAGCTTATTCTTCAATAAGAATCTTTTTTCAATTCTCTTTTCTTGTTATCCTTGAATGACATTTATCTATCAAATGTTGTATTTTATTTCATAGCTTTCTCCCTTATTAATTCATATGTTATTAGAATTCTATGAAGATCATCTATATATATGGTTTTAGGGTCCCTGTATTCTAATTTATAAACATTATCATCGAACATGTTAGGAAGGACTCTCAAAATATTTTCAAAAAATGTAATATTTTATAAATTTTAACTAAGACATATGATAGTTCTTACAATTTCATTTACCCAAGTAAAAAAGACACTAGAATATTCCTACCCACCCATTTTAAAATCTTCAAAAATTATCCTCATGATTTTTAATTATGGCTTGTCTAATTATTTATTCCCTTATAATATGTTTTCCAACTTTTCTAATTTACCTTTGTCAATGGAAACACCATTCATCCATAAAAACCTCTTTCAATAAGTGACGATAGTAATGAATTATTGGACCTTCCATCATCCTCAAGATTATTCTTATCAAGAGATGTAAGTACAAAATTTTCATCGATATAAGGATATCCATTTATTGAAGCTTCACGAAAATCATACCCAATACACATAGGATGAAGAAACATTATATATTTTCATA
Organism: Viscum album; assembly: GCA_963277665.1. NCBI lineage: Eukaryota > Viridiplantae > Streptophyta > Magnoliopsida > Santalales > Viscaceae > Viscum > Viscum album. The sequence continues at coordinate 77,383,400 of OY728155.1, read as the reverse complement.
TACGATAGTTATTAATATCAAAAAGCCAAATACCATTAATATTCACATGATTCATATTCTCCATCAACTTCTCTTAAAAACATCAGCAAAAATAAATGAAAGTAACCTTCTCCTCTAATACTATTGTAAGTTCTCAGGTAGGATAATTGTATCACTAGGAGGGGAGTGGTGAATTAGTGATATCTTTTTAAATTATTTTTCCTTTCTTATGAAATAATATCTACCTACCATCAAGATTCCAATTTTTAAAACTTTTTTCCCATTCAATATCTTCATAATTTTTATCACTTTTTCAACACTTCAATAGTTTTAAAACATAATATTCTTCTTATTGTTTCCTCCAAGATGATGATCTCAAATCCAATTAAGTTGTTAGTGTTAGGTCACATGTTATTATTAATTTTCCATTTTTTATGATAATCAGAGTAGGCATCACTATGATGGATATTGACCCATTTGAAATTCAAAAAATATACTTGTATATTAACTTATACCACATAAACATCTTTCATTCACCAAAATATACTTGTATATTAACTTCCTTTCTAGAATTGAAAATATTTTAGATCAGTTTTGAAATTGTCTGACTTATAATGGAATGTATTTTAAGTTACCATTACCCCAACAAAATCTCTCTTTCCAACAAAACCTGAATATAATTAAAATGATTATGAATAGACTGAATATTATTCCCAAAACCTTTTCCCCCCATTCTTTTATAAATCATACATCACAAGTTTTACATAACTATTATAATTTTTGAGAACTCCATGATCATAAAAGCATCATCACATTTATTTAATAAAAATGAATACTCTAATTCTCCCCCATTACAATCTCTCCTTATAATCCAGACCCTTGGTGAATACGATGATCCTTTTCATCTTGAAAACAACTTTTCCAAATAATGGAGTTTATTTTTCCATTAGGATTCTGGTATTTTTATATATAATGGTTAATCCAATTTTCAATAAAACCAAATTCAGGTAACTAGTTTTCTTCTTAAACATCATTTTCTTCTTAGACTTCATTTTCTTACGAAAAATAATTGAAAAAAAAGACAAAACCTAAATAGGATCATCATTTGTACCATCTTGGTCTTAACAGACACATATTCTTTATGCCCATAGACTTTATAAATCCATAATATTTCTTTAATTCTAAATTTCATTGAGGAGTAAATCAATTCTATAAAATGTTTTTTCTGATTTTTCATCTAATTTTAAATCCTCTTCATCAATTAAACATTTTCATTCTTAGAGTCTCTTTCCTTTACCTTCGATTTGTCCTTGAACATATCCTAAATATTCTTCTTCTTCCAAGAATCACTAGTAATATATGTTTTATTTCCATAATATGATGGAAAAAAGGGTGTATTCACCTCTTTTAGTGAGGATATCACCTTATTCCTTTTTTATTCCTAAAAACAATTTAAATTATTTGATCAAGTATCCAAAACAATATTTGTACATATTATGTGATAGTATATATATATATATATATTTTAATTTTATTATTGGAAACATTATATACTATTTTTTACTATTATCCAATGTCATTTAATAAACTTATAAACTTTACAAATCGTTATTTAATCATGGAATATTTAGCTTATACCAATTGTTTCCCCATAAACAACAAGTTAAAATTTATTTCAATAATATTATGTGGGATAGTATCAATAATAATATATGTATCTTCAAGTATTTAAATTATATGCCCTATATTTCTTATGAACTATACTTATATATCATAAATTTAATCACATATTAGTTTATAAAATGATTTATTTTATCAATCATTTTAAAATTTTAATAAGTTTATATTCTCTCTAAATATTTTTATTCTACTTCATATACACTGAGAGCACTATTATTATGTTAAAATATATTGTTGTTTCCTCATCACATCATTCATCACCATTTATCCATACATATACTTCACTAAAAATTTCATTGGCCTACATTGATATAGAAATAATCGATGTTTTTCCTTTCCCTTTCATTTTTTATTAACCTCTGTTACATTACTCATTAAAATATTTGTTGTCATGTTTTGAGATATTGTTAATTATCCTTGATATATTTTAAATTATTTTTTCCTTTAAAGGAAACTCCTCTATTAAAACCACTTTACATCTTTTTTCTTCTTGAAGGACTTTGATATTGGAAATCCTACTCATCTTGTTATTTATTCATAGGTAAATAAACCAAAACATTTCCATAATTTTTAAATTGAGAATCTTAAGTAAACGATTATCATTGTAAATAAAATTTACTTGTTTCATTCCATTAGAAACAAATATTATAAATTAATCAAAATATATGATATAGTATTAAATGTTAGTTTACCACTTATGAAACTTCTTAGGATTTTGTTTTTTGAGTCATTTAAATCCTCTAGAACCATCTCATTTTAAAATTTATGCTTCTTAATTACCGATGGGAATCTGATTACCTCATAAGAAACTAGTAAAATGTTGAGATTATAAATCATCCACACATCCAAGACATGATTCAAAATGGTAGAAATATGTTCATCAAACTTATCAGGGATAATCCTTGAAAACTTCTTTAACACTATGGAATAATTTATAATTTGTCACTAGATTTAAATCCTCCATATAATTTTTTTACTCGACTAATGATTTAATAAACCAAAACATATCCTTCAATGATAATATACTAAAATTGATCATGCCATATTTGAAACCATCAAACAATTAATTTCTTATCTACTTGATGGTTATCAAGAAGATTCTTAGATATTCCATTCACACTGATTAAATCCATAAATTATTTCAAATCATTCTTTAATGTGGATGACGATTAAAAATCTCATAACTACTATGGAGGAAGGATTTTCTAGGTATACTTGGATATTATATTTATTTACCTAGAATAAATGATATTGGGAAACCTATGATCGATCAAATGTGGAGTATACTTATAGAGACTAACTTTCTACTATAAGTATATTATTACTAAAATATATTAATAAACATAATAATAATATTTTGGGAGTGTGGTTTTAAAGATGAAAAAGATATAAAAATATTTATAAAAAATAAAAAATTGAAGTTAAAACACAGAGAGGTTATTACTAAATGACACCTTATCATTGGAGTTTACAATGGATCTATCTCCATTACTTATGTAACTCTAACTATTATAGTTAATGTGTATTTTCACACAAAAATATCCAATTATAATTGTTATTATCCCACAACAAGGCATTTTTATTATAGATAATACTATTAATAAATTCAACAAAAAGAAATCTTCACTAACCATCACTATCTTATCCATACTTCAATGAAGGTATGAATGAAATAATGAAGGGGAGTCTATTTAAAAATAGTTTAAATAAAATGGATGATAATGAAAATGTGGTTATTGCTCACCATGTTAATTTTAACCATTATAGAAAATATATATTCTAATTAAAAAGAATCATGAAATGACATGAACTCAAGAAATCACCATTACATTCTTTCAAATAAACACTGATGTTAATTCCTAATTTTCATGACAAGGAAAATCACGGTAGTGGAAAAAGAATATAAAATATAGATAATGAGAGAGAGAGAGAAGAAGAAGAATATATATTAAAAGTATAAAAACAGTTAAAACAAAATTAACTACTTATAAAATTAAAATAGAGAACTAAAATAGATAATTTCTTGTAAAAGTGGTGGTATAAAATTTATAGGGAGAGTGTGGATCTGTTTTTCTATAAATTCATCCTCTAAAGGTTTCAACATGGTAGACCTAGTTAGTGACTAAATATGGAAAATTAGTTTTCTTATGTAAAATTCATTTAGTATTAATTCTCCATCAAATTAGCAAAAATTTTCCACCTATATGTAAATGTACATATGAATTACTAATGAAATTATTTCTCTTTTAGAGGCTCTCCAAATTCACTTTAATTTGTTTCAAATGACTTTATGTCAATGAAGTTGGCTGAAAATTGATATGAAATTATTTTTCACATTCTTCCAAGTATTATTTTCTATCTACATTCCAAATATAAGCTTATTTGGTTCTTCCATTTTAGAGATATGGGCCTTACATTAAAATCGGTACAATAATTGCATAGATTTCAAGGCCTGAATTTCATTCTCTTTTGGGCCTCTTAATGCTAGATTCAACAGAAAAAATAGTTGAATAAAATGTATTTTAGTAATACTTTAATCCTAAAAAATTAAATTTATATTATTGTAGAAACATTTCCGAATGAAAAAATAAAAGTGATTTAAGATAAATAGAATTCCAAAAATAAGTTTTTTTCTAAAAATAATGTTGAATTATTTTTAAATCCTAAAATTATAAAATTTATATAAAATAACAAGTTGGTGGAATTTGAAATATTTAACTAAAAATTAAAATATGTGAAATTTATAACTTCATTAATCCACCACCCTTATCCATTTTAGTATTATGAAATTAAAACATATCTGAATCAAAATTCACAAAAAAAGATCAATAGTGAGAGAATATTTAAGATCCTTTCAAAAATAAACCCCCCACATATATATATAATAAAAAAATTCTTGATGATTATTTTATTGAAAATTAAAAAAAATCCAACCATAAAATTCCATCCCTGAACCAATCAGGCTTACTGCAGATATAATTTTATGTCACTCTATAATCAAGATAAATTTTATATAAAGTTATTCTCATTCATGATAATTTTATGTATCACCAATGGCTTTTAAATATTACTATCACTCTACAAAGCGGAAAATAATCTTTTTTACAATCATGAGGTCTTTTGAACATCATTTAGTAGTGAAGGGTTGGTGGGTAAAAGAATTCAATATTTAAATGGTTGAAAAGAAAAGGATAAACACTTAAATACAATGCATAAATATTCATGTGAAAACCCCAAAATCATTCTCATTACATTTACCTTAAAATTTTCTAAATGAATCCCTCATTTTGGTATGGTACAAGAATTATGCTATGATTATAATGAATAATTTACTTATAATTCTACCTTTTTAAAAAAATTACATTTTTTATGGTGGGTGAGATAAAAATTGAATACAATATATTAATAATATAACTACACCCAATATATTTGAGAGGGAAATGAGAAATAAACTAAAGAACAATGAATTTTTAAATCTCATCTCTTTTTTTTTCTGTTACTATTTTTTTCTAAATTTTTTCAAAAAATTTCATTTTTTATAGAACTAGATGACAGATATAATACATAATTAAATATTGAATCATGTATAATTCCATCTATCTCACTATAAAATTTCCCAAAGGACAAAACTCACGTAAAAAAAATAAAAACTTATGTATTTCCATGTGAAAATACATGGAATCCCCCCCCACTAAAAAATGAAACATCTATGAAAACATTATAAGAATGTTAGTAGGTATGGGAAAATTTTCTAGTAATGTAGCTTAAACTATAAGGAAATTCATGGATTCTAAGGTATAATCTATTATAGATGTAAATTTAGGTCTTATGATAAACATGTGGGTATGAAAATAATTTCCTCAACCATATAAAAACAATTTTATAGGCTCCAAACCATTGAAAGAGAAACATACCATGTTTTATTTGACACAAAAATCTATTTTTTTTAAAATAAAGTCCATGTATTAAGAATGATTGAGTCCTACTAGGGGAATAATGTAGAAATACATTGAGAGGGGGGTTAATCTAAGTATTATATATCTTATAAAATGTAATCTCTTTATCATCTAATGTTTCAATTTCCCAACATGGATATTTATCTCTCATCCTTGAGGGTCAAGTGTTACTATCTTTTATCAAATATAATTTAGATTAATTTTTCTATTTTCTTGTGAATTATTAAAATAAATCTGGACATGCTAATTTACATGGTTCACCGTCATCGGGATATATCAAACTTTAATGCATCATCAATATTTCATTCAACAAATCACAATAAATCTCACTACTCTTCATAGGGGTCACTCCCTTATACAATGTTTTTGAGAGAGATCATTGATTGCAATGGGATATTCCCTTGAATTTTGTTTCCATTTGTCACTATCAGTGGAAAGTATCACCGTCACATTGTCTGTGGTCCTTCTAGTAACTTCTCTAGAAAAGCTACAATGAAACACATCTTTAAGAATATTTAGATGATTTGTTATTGTATCGCACAATACTACGAAATCTATGAATATATTCTTGAAGAACTTATTTTTGTTTTCAATATCACGTAGGAATTTCACTTTCCATTAACATACTCTTCTTCTTTGGTAGAGTCTTCAACTGGAACTAACCACTTATTCTTCCTTCCAGTCCCTCATGTTGAACACTTTACTCTTCATTGGTTCAGATATGCAATATACATCAAAATCTATATTGTCTTTTTGAATATGTTTATCTACCTAGTTTAAGTAGGGAGGACATGTAACTATTAACTGGACACCTATCATCCTCATTTTATGAAAATAAAACTACCCATTTATCCTCTCAAACATCACAAAAAATTCACATGATCAGTCTCTATGGACCAATCACGATCTATGTAGTCACTAAAATGGGTACGGTTGGAATAGTGATCATTAATGTTTATGTTTTACTTCTCAACAAATAACCATAACCTTTTTCTAAAGAGTCTTCTTTTTTCAAAACCATTCAAAAAACAATAAGAACATAAATATTTTTAGGGTTTACTAAAACATTATAATATATTATCCTTTGAATGGTTTATAAACATTCCAATACCACAAGGGTACAAGAAAATAATACTTTAATGTCGTTATAGTAATAAGGGAATATCCTTACACTTGTGTTTCATTATAATCAAATAATTGTTCATGTGATCTCAATAGAAATAAAAGGTATAATAATAATTTTTATAACAACAATTAAAAACAATCCCTAATAGAATAAGTATATGATCACTATCATTATTTATTATCATCACACATACTCTATTGCATGAACCTATTCTTAAATTTCATTCCCAAAAACTTGTATGAACATTCTTTAGACAGTTGGATACCCGTATGATGGGTTCTATAAGAATAATATGTCTCATGAATATTTATTTACGTTTTATTGGTTTTTTTGTATGGAATGATATTTTCTAACCCACAATCCATTCGTTCAACTCAACATATAGTCTTTATGATTCAACTTGATATGATACCTTTTTGATGATCGAATGATTCATCTCCCAACTCTTTGATACTATTTTTCATCCTATTTTCTACATAACATTTTTACAAATCTGTTATCTAATAAAAACTAATGGAAATATACAACCAATAATCATCTATCTTAAGTTTCCATACAATTATTTTATGATCTATAGTATTATTATACAACACTTACTCTCAATTATAGTAATTTTTATAGTATCATCCCCAAGTTATATAGACATCCACTTTATATAGTAGTGTTTAAAGGAGGCCAATCATGAACACTAAATTATTTTCCTTATCATTAAAAACTCAAATGTTGAATCTCATTATCTAAAAAAATTCACCTGATTATTCTCAAAATAGTTAGAGTATTCTTGAATCTATATGAAAAATGTATAATATTATTCCTATAACTAACTTATTTATAAGTCTATAAGAATTACATACCCTCTTCTATGACATTTTAGACATTTAATGATCAGTTTTCCTCATAAAAGATGAAATATTTATGAAGGATTCATAAATTTCATCGAACTAAAAATCGTCATAATAAAAATTAATTAGTTGATACTTATAGAAACACCTACATATGATAATAATAGGTCTAATTTCCCAAAAAACATCATATGAAAATCTAAATATTTGTTTTTATCAACACTATTATCATATTATAACATTCATAATAATATGTTGAATGTTTTCTCTAAATGATATATGCTAACCATTGATCTTTATACATGAAATACCAGCTGATTTTTTCTACAAAAATATTTTTTCTGATAACTCTGTAATTTGATCCTGATTCAACTGACATGGAGATCTCAATTAACTTTTTATGGTCTGCAACATTCCTAAAATATTTTTTGATGGTTTTTTTCTGATTTGAAATTTTATGATGTAATTCCTCAACAACCTCCATTTGAGAATTCACAATAGCAGAGAAATTATAGACATCAAAAATTAACTCTTCTCAGATAAACATCCAACCAAAAGATTTTTTATTGTAAATATTTTCAAAGAATCAAACTGTTATGATTGTACATAAAAAAAAATTTACTCCCACATTCGACTTACTCATGCATCAAGAGTTATTTGGATAATCATTATTTTGGAAATGTTATAGACAAAATGATGTTTGTATAATTTTCTTCTTTGAACACTCTCTCCAATCAACAATTTTATACTCATAGGATAAATATTTGACAAAAAATTATATGAGACCAACAATTCAATAACCATAATTTGATGGGATCAATTAAAAAAACTAAAACTCATGCTCATTGTCAAATAACTTCTATATATGATCACTATAGATAGAGAACATTTCAAAACTAAGGTTATTTATATATAGATAAAAAAGATAAAATATTCCTCAGCATCTTCCATAATTACTTATAGCTTCTTGGAAAACCATCAACTATCTGGGTTACAATAGTATACTCATTTGGATTTTATTTAAACCTATTATGACCCATCCTAGAGGGGCTTCTGTCTTGACTACCCAAGCCCACCTTCAGTAGGCCAGGGGCTGGTGACTAGCATCGAGTATGTATATCCCACAAATATGACGAATTATCCCATGTACCTATACTCATTAATACACACATATCCAAGCCACAAATGATGAAATATTAAAAAACTAAGTAAAAAATTCATGAAAACCACTAATATACCACAATAGAGTTTGACAAAAAGTATAGTAATGTAAACAGGGAAAGAATAGAAACCCACCAAAAGGGTATGTAACCAAGTCCAAAACAAACATGTTTATGTGTTCCCCACATCTTCCCAGACTAGAATGTCAATGCACAAGTATCTACAACTCATCCGGAGAAAATATAACCTATCCAACCAGATGGAAATGGTACAAGGAAAACTATATGAATCTATAGGAGAACACCTCGTATGTTTGGCATTGTTAAGAACTGTCTGGTCCTGATCCTCCTCGGACTCCGTTAAAGGGTTGATTTTCTACACAAGACATGACACAAGCATGAAAAGATTGTTTATGGGTGTGTATAACAATAAAAAGTTGGACACCCAAAACCAAAAATGATTTAATATGAAGTAAAACCCAAAAAAGAAAATACCACAATGAAAATACCAGTCAACTCCACAAAATTATATGTTAGTGGCACGTACATCGAGGGAATCCTAATATAGTCATGAGCATCACCACGCCCTCGAGTGGCCTTATCCATGTTTTAGCCATAGGATTCATCTTGAAGCATGGTCATTACGAGAGATCTCATTCATCAAGCCATGTTATCATTATAGAAATTCACGAAGTTGTCTAGCTCATATGGAAGCTGACCAAATGAGAACATATTGGTCAATGATCATTATGATACCACATAGAGGGGATCCTACCCAAACACGCTGGGGGATACTACGAACACAATCTGGATCATTTCAAAATATAAGGTATCATTCCAAGTCACATTTTGGGATACTACAGATCCTACCAATCCAAACCACTAGGTAGAGGATGGGCACCCTACTCATGGAGGTTATTCCATTTCATATACTCCACTATGGGTGATTGAGTATCACACACTAGTTTTGGGGAGGGATTGGTATCTCTATTTTGGACTCATCCTCAAGTGAGGATTACAATCCAGTGAAGTAGATGTAGTATCATATAGAACCCACGAAGAAATGATCAACGGAAACTCTCTCACCATATACTGTTACAACAAAAAACTCACAACAATATTGAAAAAGGACCATCTCATCGTTAGGGTACAAATGTCATAGACAACTCGTCAAAATAAAAAACCATTTGAAATTTATGGGGGTTCGACATTTAAATGGAAGGGGGGTCACTAGGCTCGTAGACTGACTCACGGTCAGTCGAACATTTGTGATGGTTGACTGTTGTGGTCAACTACTTGGAACTGCCACCCTGTGTCTACGGGGGTCTACTGTTTTGGTTGACCACAGCCCCACCTACCGTGGCCACGCGGCAAGTGGATCGACCAAGGCTCATGGTTGACTTATATGGTTGATTGTAGCCCAGCTCTGGTTGGGTCCGACTTGTCTCGTTTGGTCCCAACTAGCCCATTGGACCCAATCCTTTAGGAATGATTCACTCGGTCGTCTTGGCCTGCTCTTCTCAATCCACATGGCCTGGCCGCCCACGCTTCACATGGCACACTTTTCCCAGTCGTACCCCGTAGCCTGAATCCCACATGGCCACAACATACAACCACCTACCATGTTTCATGTGGCCTCCACCGCAGTCCAATTCCTTCAGCTTCCCCATAGCTGAACGTCATGTTGTCTTCCCATCGATGACTCTGATCACCGCACCACCGCACTACCTTGTCGGACCACCATGTCAGACCCACATTAGTGGTCCCTATAACAGAACCCCAAGCCACCTTCTATTCCCAAATTTTGAAATTGTCATTGATTTGGGTTCCTCAGGTCCAGATGTAAATAGATGTCACCTCTAATATTGGTTTACCTCCAATTCAAGGGGTCTAGTCATGTTATGAGCCCCCGGAAAGTCGAACCATGTCCACTGACCACCCTACCTCGATTAACCCATGTTAGTATTGAAAATTAAGAATTAGGAAATATCCCAAAGAAAGTAACCACCCTACCTCGATTTGTATCAGTTGCTGACAAAGGATCATTGCATCTTCATCGTTTACGAGAATCCTTCAAATCATTTGTGCGTCGATCGTTGATTCAAGATCCATTTTTTTAGAGATATAGTTTTTCTCCACACCTCATAGAAATTATATGGTAATGGTGATAACCCTAAATTCCTAGAATGTTTTTACCACGATGGAAATGTCGGTGCATCAAAATAACTATTTATTTAAATTATTTAATGAGTATTACTTTATGTTTTAATTTTTTCTATATAAGACCCAAGGTGACCAATGATAAGTCTTTCCTAGGGTAAATTAGTCATTCTGAGATCAACGGTTCCCTCATATTCTCATTATGGTATCCATTTAAGAATTATTCAAATTTATCAGGAAAACTATTTGCGTGTTCTATTAAATGTTTAATAATTTTCAAAAAATCCATTTGGAAAAATATGTTCTTAGAATCAAAAAATATCTAAATATCTAGTCTTCCAATAAATCATTATAAATTCTATTAAAATACATGGAAAAAATAATATATATTACATTCTCCCCACCATGGGTCTTTTTGTCCCTGAAATCCAAATAAATGTTACATAAAAAGCCGAGGGTGATGAGGAAGAACATGAGCCTTCCTCTCCCATGTTCTCTCTTGTAGATTCTCATTCTTTCACTAGACGCACAACATAGGAATCAACCACCCACAATGGACCCTCTTATGATGAACCTTGATCTCCACTAGGTAATCTGCAAAAGTCCCTTCATCCTCTATGTTCAACTCGCCCCAGTCGATTACATGTGATGGGTCATGAATGCACCTCCTATGTTGCTACATGTGGAATACGTTGTGTTCCTAATCTTATTGAAGTTGTAAATCCAAGTGGTACACCACCTCACCAACCCTACAATGTAGCTAGAAATGGAGGCTGAACCTCAGAGATAGCTTGTCGCCCCAGCCAAATCATAATAATCTGCATCAAAGTGAGACCCGAAGGAACATGTGGTGTCTTTATTCGACCTCCAAAGGCCACCTCCACCTATTAGTATAAGACTTTTGTGGGCTCTGTGTAGTATTCACCTACTTCTGGATTATCTTCACCTTCTCCATAGTATCTCGCATCAACTCCAGGCACAGGAATGCTGACTCTCCTGGGTCGATCTAACAAAGTGGTGACCAATAGGGCCTCCTATACATTGAATTTAATGGTTCCATAACAATGGTGGAGTGATAGATATTGTTGTAACCAAACTTCCGCAGTGGTATTTGATCCTCTCAAATACAAACAAAACCCAACATCTATTCACGCAACATGTCCCCTAGAGAATGAATGCTCCACTCAGTCTGGACATCCATATGTTGGTAAAACAATCTTCTTAAGCATGATTGAGTTCCAAATACCTCAAAAAATTCCTTCCAAAACTAGGAAGTGAAGTGAGTATTATGATCTAAAAATATCATCAACAAGACTCTATGGAGTCTAACTATTTATTGTACGTAGGGGCAACCCATGCTCTATTGAACTGTTCTCTTGATTATCTAGGAAGTGGTCCGACTTAGTAAGATAGTCAATAATCACACAGACCACATCGTGTCACCTATAAGTATGTGATAAACATATCATAAAGTCCATAGATATCCCATACAACTTTATTCTGGCACTGGAAGGGGTTGAACTAAACCCATTGGAACTTAGTGCTCAGCCATCACTTGATAACAAAAGGTGCATCGAGATATGAACTATGCAACACCCTTCCTTATACTTAGCCACCAAAACAAATGTCATAGATCTAGGTACATCTTCCCCATAGCTAGATATAGCACTAAAGGGAATGCATGGAACTCCATAAAAACCTCTTCCTGCAACATAGAAGGTACATCTGGTCACCCTCTAAAAAAACATGGTCTCGTCCATTAAAATATCCATCAGGGGCATTCTTTGTGGGCATATGAGCACATAAACTCTCGCATTTAGTGTCACTGAGCTATGCCTACCTAACTCGATGTAAGAGTGGGGGATTGAAACACATCTAATAGGGGTAATCTTCCGCATAACCATCCACAATGGTTATTTACAATGAGGATAACTTCTCTAACTCTTCATTCGGAAACTAAAAGTAAGATCTCTTGCTAAGAGAATATCCCACCATGTTCCCCTTCATAAGAGTATAAAAAATCTCAAAGTCATTGTCCTGGATGAACTATATCCTTTACCTCTATCTCAAGTTTATATTCTTCAATGGGAAGATGCACTTGAGACTCTTGCGATTAGATTAGATTATAAAATTCTTTCCCATTCGGTAGTGTATTCGCATCATCAATGGGAAGACTACCACTGCTATATCAAGATCATGGGTCACATAGTTCTTTTCATGTAGCCTCTAATGAAACCAAAAATAGAGAGTCACTTCTTTCCCCTATATCCTGACACAACCAAACCTAGTCCTGTATGCATCATAGAACACTATGAACTCTACGCCCTCCTATGGAAATATCATTATGGGAGTGATCGTGAACCTATGCCTATAATCCTGAAATCATTGTTGGAACTTCTCAATCTACATGAATGGAAGCCTCTTTTATGTCAAAGATTTCAAGGTTTCTACCACTATGGAGAAGTCAAGAAGAAACCTCTAATAGTATCCTGCCAATCAAAGGAAAATTTGTACCTCAACAACACTCTTAGGTGGCTCCCCAGTAAGCACTTTCTCAGCCTTCCCTGGATCCACTATAACTCCATCCTCTAAGATGAATTGTCCTAGAAAATGGACCTCTGAATTTTGAACTAAAACATTGAGTGCTTCCCATAATGTTGGTTCTCCCATAGTGTGTATAGGACCACCCTCATGTGTGTTGTGTCCTCCCCCCAGATGTCGAGTACACTAGTATATTGTCGATGAAGACCACCACAAATTTGTCTTATTAAGGATAAAATATATGGTTCATGAGTCCCTTTAGCATTGTTGGGAAATTCATCATTCCAAATGGAATCACCATGTAAAAATAGAGAACATAACGACATCTGAATTTTATCATTGGTATATCCTCTTCCCACACACACAATTGTTGATAGCATGTTCTGAGGTTGATCTTTGAAAACCATTGAGCCCCTTTCAACTGACCAAAGAGGTCATTGATATGTGGTAGTGGATAATTGTTATTCAAGGTCACCTGGTCAAGAGCTGAAGATCCACACATAAACTCAATCTATCTTTTTCCTTTTGGGAAAACAAAACTGGAGCTACCGAGGGTGAAACACTAGGTCTCATGAAGCTCTTCCTCTATAATTCCTCCCCCTCCATCCTCAACTTGTGAAGCTCTGTGGGATCCATTTGATATGAAGTTGTAGATATAGGATTCAACCCAGGGTGATGATAAATTTCGATATCTATATCACAATGTGGAGGTAATATTACAACATATTTAGTAAAGATATCCTTGTAATCATCCACCAGTACGGGAAACTGAGGACCCAAAATATCTACTACACCAAGGGTGAGTCTAGCCATCAAATATTTAATCAGTAGCAACCTCTTATCTGTGAGTCCATCCAGTGTTTCATGTGTTTCGAATTCTCAAATATAAAAAAACTAGGTTCTATAACTGTTGACACACATTACATTGTTCTTAAAATAGACAATATGAACATGAACTGTGGATAACCACACCATACCATGATGTTGTTGTATGGCCTTAATCCCACTACCAAGAGATCCCAAATGAAATACTTACCTCCAAGAGTTATGTTACACTTTCATCACCACTGTGTGATCATATAATCTTATGCTATAGGTTTCTGTAAGTGTAAGGGTTGTGTCAATATTTCAACTAGAATCTCTATGTCCCGAACAACAATTTGTGGCAAGAAAGGAATGAATACAAAATATTTTTATAAAAACATTATTAAGGGAGGAAAAGACATAGATCATACCTCGAATCATCGATGGATTGTCGAGGTCATTAGACTCCATCAACTGCTATAAGACTCGTCCATGACCACCAACTTCCTAAACCCGGAGAGGAACACCTAGCGGTGGTGATGGTTGTGGGTCAAAACTCTGTCAATCTCTTGCTGCCCCTCCTACTCAACTTCCACGTATTCCACCTTGTGGACCACCATACCCCTGTATTTGCCTCTATCATTGTAGTCCATCAACCATCTCCTGAACAATTTTACAAAGGATCAAGCAATCTTATAGAAGTTTCCCTGTCTTCCACATCTGTAACTATAGGATCGAAATATAAATGTAGATACTCAATTACAAGAGGGGAGAGGGTGAATTGTATGTTTACAAACATTCATTTTTAACCTTAAGAAAAACTATGTTTCACAAATTTAACCATGTAAATTCACCAAACATCTTAATTCTACAAACATATTAGGTTTCATAAATATGGTTCCAGAAATGAAACTTAATAAATGATTACATGGAAGAGATGGTACTTGAATGTGTATTGAATATTATTAATCAGATTATATAATAGAAAAAGACTGTATAATAAAGTTATACTTTCTTCCATTATCAAAACACAGTAGAAAATAAATGTGAAACAAAACAAGTAACAAGTATGAAATATTTTAACCCCAAGAGTAGGGTATCTAACAACCATGGATAAAGGTCTCTTTATTTAGAGATTCATGAATTTCTGTCTTACCCACACCAGGGTAAGCCCTCGATAAGAATATCAGAATATTTCTTGCTATCCCCTCAATCCCTCGAACAGTAAGGTAGTTGACACCTTTGTATTCCTAATCAAGGATGTCCTCGAACATCAAGGTAGTCAGCACCCATGTCATCATATCCCCATAAGACATTTATTGTACACAAAAACATTCAGAGTCGCATGAAGAAAGTTGAACCAGATGTTCAGTATGAAAAAGGCATGGGAGTCTCTCTCTCTCTCTCTAGAAATTACTTCAGCATCATGAAATCTCAAGGTGATCGAGTCTTTTCTCAGTTTTTATGAGCTCATTCAAATGAGTTCTTATTTATAGGAACTTGTCCAATGGTCGGCTCACTCCTCCAATGATCATATATCTCCTTGAATATCAGAGGGACATGTACACGTGTCACTCAAACAACGGTTAGTTAGAAGTAGATTGTATGACATCGTTTGATTACTATAACAGGGGTAAGAAAAATATGGATGCTTAACCAAATCAATGTTTCGGTAGTCTAGTGAAAAATAATGTTCAGAGTCTAAGAAAATAGAAACATGGAAACTATAAATCTTGGATGTTCGGATTCTATGTTCCAAAGGATTCGTAACCAGAATTATATCTTTTTTAGAATCTAAATTCAAATGTATTTGTAATATGAATTCCTTGGAATTATGAGTCTAAAATCTTATTAATTTGTAGTATGAATTCTGAGGAATTTAGAGTGTGAATTATAAGGAATTAAAATTCTAAACATTAGAGAATTTAGAATCTAAATTTTAGAGAATTAAGAATCTGAATTTCAGAGAATTCAGAATCTAAATTTCAAAAAATTCAGAGTCTGAATTTCAGAGAATTCAGAGTCTGAATTTCCGAGAATTCAGAGTTTGAATTTCATAGAATTTGGAATCTGAATTTCAATGAATTCGGAGTCTAAATTTCAACAAATTCAGAATCATAATTTTAGAGAATTTGGAATCAGAATTTCAGAGAATTTGAAATCCAAATTTCAAATAATTCAGAATCTGAATTTCAGAGAAATCGGAATTTGAATTTCATATAATTCAGAATTTGAATTTTAGAGAATTCAGATTCTGAATTTCAGAGAATTCAGAGTCTGAATTTCAGAGAATTCAGAGTCTGAATTTTAGAGAATTTGGAATCTGAATTTCAGAGAATTCAGAATCGCAAAACAGATTACTCTATATCTATGTATTTATAGTATTTTGAGGTTTTAGATGTGAAATCAATTTTAATACATTAGAAGAAAAATGATTTAGAAATAGAGAAACTATAGAATGAAAATGAAAACCTAGGTAAGGGTAAAAAAATTGGGAAAAGAAAATTTTTCTTATTAAGATAAGTTTTAGGGAAAATAAAATTTGTCTTAAGATATGGTGTTTGTGATTTTAAAAAGTTAAATGATTGGAAAATTCATAAGAAAACATTATTGACTCAATGATCTCCCCATTTTTTGGAAAGCAGAAACATCCTTACGAATAATAATATAACGACTTAAAATTTTTATGTACATGAAAATGAAAACATATCACCCATTACTTATGTATCAAAGTGAATACGAATATCTCTGCCATAGGGTTTGAAATCCCTAAGGATCGTATTCTTTATTTCTTGAAAGAGATTTTACAATTTATTTGCATTCAAAAATATTCTTTGATAACAACTTCCCCTTTGATAAACTCCCCCTTAATTTAGGGAAGCCTTTTCTTTCTTAGTATTCTTTTCATCATTCCTTTCTCACCCTCTTTGATTTTCAAAAATGAATAGAGGGAATGTAAAAAAACGGTACCTGAAATATTAGTGCTAAAAATGAAATATATGGAGAGGAAGAATAATTTAATTAATATTGAAAGAATTTGTACAAGGAAAAAATTCAACAAATGATCAGAATTGGGTAAAAAATTGTCCTTCTTTGTCCTACAACATCATCTTCTTGACAATGGTTTTCAGCTTCTTTATCTCCTTGTGATCTTCTTCCATAGGCTTGAGAAAGTGATTCTAATTTTCACTTTTCTTCTCCAAGGCTATAATTTTTCATCCTGATCCTTAAGACTTTCATATTGAGCTTTTAACATTTCTTCTTACTTAACAAACTTCTCTTCAAACTCAATTCTGAGATCCCTTTCTCTCTTCCAATTCATAGCCACATAATTAAGCTTCCCATTTAGATCCTTAACATCATGCATCCGATTAGTCTATTCAAGACATAGCTTTTCCTCAAAACTATTATTAAGGTCCTTTATTTTCCCATCTTTGGTGTCAAAATATTCCTCGACATTGTCATGATATTCATCAAAGAATATAAGCTATGTGATTGTCTTTTTTACCAAATTGTAATCTTTTTTCATGATATTTTATGAGCCACATAACCAATGAGAAAAGATTTGAAATCTGCCTCAAGTCTGATAGATTTATCTGTAACCATGGAAACTGAATCTGATTACTAATTTTTCGAATGCTTAAGCATCAGTCATATTGATTCTATTTTTGTAAATAAGGGAATAGTTCCAATAAGATTTTTCAAGTAATTAACTACAAAATCATGTCCAAGAGAGGAAGATTCTGAAATTGAGTGTTTGGATTGAGGGAATTATTTTTCTATATCATCATATTTCATCTTCGACGAAGCACCAACTTCTTTATTTTTCACAACAAATTTACTCAGTGTATTGACTACTACATGTTTTACCTTATCATATCTCGGAGAAATTTCTTGTGTTTTGTGTCATTCATTCTCACTATCTGATAACAAAACAATCTTATCTTCATCAACTTCCTCTTTCTGAGCATCATCCACTTGATCTTTTGGATGAAAAAATCATGATTACTGATTTCTTCATTAGATTATTTGTTTATTTATGTTTGACCCTTGTCATCTTTTCATATAGTAGCGTGTTTTGAAGACTCTACTTCAGAATATCGGATTTAATTTTTCTCAAAAGGGCTCTTTTTCTTATGATAATCCTCCACATTCCTTATCATGTCTACTCTATCACCACTACCTTCTTCTTCTTCTCCTTCTTCCACTTCTTCCTCTTCAAATATTTCTTCTTCTTGATGTGGATTAGGAATCAATGCCTTGATTCTCGGAGTCACAGGGAGTGATTCTTTCAAAAATGATTCGGGTACATAATATTTTTCAAAGGCTTTCTCAGTATCATTGAGAAGGGATTTTACTATCTTGACTTTAGAAAACATATTCCTTATCTTATTTTCATTTTCTTTCATCTCTTGATTTTAAGCATCCATTATCTTTTGAAATTTTGCCTCAACAGGATCCAAGCCAAATGTAGGATCCCCTTCTGTCTTATTTTTCTTATCTTCTCTCCACAAGGAATCCACTTCATCAGGGTAAGACTTCTTCTTATTTTCCTTTGGTGGGGCTGATTGAGCTTCCTTAGGCATAGGGATTTTTCCTTTCTCTTTCAGTTCCTTGGCCTTCCTCTTCCTTCCACCCTTCTTTGAAGTTTCAACCACTTTTGATTTCATTGTCAAAGCATCAACTTATTCTTCATAAAAATCATAGAATTCTTCTGATTCACTAGGAAAACCAATTTTCAATCTTCTTAGAGTGTCATCACTCAACAACATAACCTTGTAATTTCTTGACTTATAACTACAAGGAATTTTAAAAGACTCAAGACAAAGGACAATAATCTTCTAGAGAATAGCCGAATACATGATGATTTGAGATTATAGATTTCCATTCTTGATATTCTAAATATTAACCAAGATATACTAAACCATGTTTATTTTTTTGAGGTTCACCATGAAATCCAAAATATTGATATCAATTTTTTTTAGAGTATCCTTAACTTCTTTTCTTGGAATAACAAAACCTTTAACCCGCAATTAATGAATCTATAAATTCATAGATAGATGAAAAATAATGGGAGTATTTACCTCTGAAAGACCATGAAATTATAGAGATTTGTCTTTATCAAATGATCCCGATACATCTGTTATCTTGTGAGTACAAAACTATGCTTCTCCTTCATAAGAAATTCCAATCAAACATTCCGCCTCCTATAGGAAATGGAACAATTCTTCCCATAGCTCTTGAAAGAAAACTTATCTCTCCCTCCTTCATTCAAAACACTTGTTGACTCAAAAAATTAAATCAACATGTCTGGATAGACTGGATCTTGTGCCCATAGTTTCGATATACATAGGCTCTCCCAGTCATTGAACTTAATATTCTTTGAAAAGATAGACTCATACTTATCATAGAATTTCAGATCGACCAGCCTTTCTCGGTATATCTTCCCCTCTAAGATTTCCTTTACAGAAGACATTTTTTTTGAGGATATGCTTGCAAAGACATTCGAAATTGGGGAAACCTTTAAGATTCCGAATGGCCTTAATTAGAGCAGCATGGATTTAGGATGCTAGATCTTAAAAATCGATGTGGGAAAAATATCTAGGGCTCTTTATATAGGGAGTTTAGTTGACGGTTCTACTTAATTTCTTGATCCAACAGTTGAAATACTTTTGATCAGATCTGACGGTTGAGATAATAACCAAAGAAGGATTTTCGTAGGTTCTGATCTATTGAGTTTTTAAAGATAAACATTTGAATTTAAGAATAATTGAAGATGAAAAGGTTTCTTAAACAGGATAGAAATATTAACATGTAAAAATATGATTGCGAAATTTTATGAAAGAAAACATACCTTCTGGATTTCTAGGAAGATTATTCTTAATGAGGAATGTACTTCTTGAAGAATATTAAATTCTGGGAAATTTTAAAGAAAAAATTGATTACAAAAAAATTTGATTACAAAAATTGTGACTACGAAAAAAATTTGACTACGAATACTTTTTGACTTCAAAAAATTGTGACTACGAAAATTTTTTACCATGAAAATTTGACTATGAATAATTTTTTACTATGAAAAATTTGTTACTATGGAAATATTTGACTACGAAAATTTTAATAATAGCCATATATACCCCCTATGAAAAAGAGTTTCTTACTGTAAGGAGATAGGTTCCAATAAGAATTTAATATAGAAGATTACCATACAGTTATCATTCCTAAATTTTTCTTAATATATTCAAATCTATATGAGGTTAAAGATTTTCTGAAAATATTAGCATGTTGATCTTGTGATCCAATAAATTAAAGAATGATATCTTTTTTTTGTTATCTCTATAAATGTGATGCCTTATATCTATGTATTTTTTACGAGAGTGATGTGTAGGGTTTTTTTAGGAAATGGAACTTGTATTATCACACATTATTTGTGTTTGGTAAAACTCATACCATAGTCTGTGAGTGTGTGTTTCATCCACATCACTTGAGCACAACAACATCCAACTACTATATATTCAGCTTAAGCAGTAGAAAGTGCTACTGAGTGTGGATTTTTTCATTTCCAAGAAACTAAATAATATCCTATGAAATGAAAAGTTATGTATGTACTTTTCATATCCATTCTACATCAACCAAAGTCAGCATTCAATAATCTTTTTAAAACGAATTAATTTCCTTAAGTATAAAAAAGTCTTAAATCCATGGTTCCCTTTAGGTAGAGAAAAATTATTTTCACTCCCTCTAAATGAGATTCCTTAGCATTGGATTGATATCTTGCACATAAGCATACTAAAAACATTACGTCTGGACTACTATCTGTCAAGTATAGTAGAATTCATATCATACCTCTAAATGATCTTTGATCTACTGGTTTCCTTGCTTCATCAAGATCAAGTGAATTTGTGGTACCAATGGTAGTAATAATACTCTTAGTGTTTTCATATCCATACTTTTAAGAAGATATTTAATATAGTAATGTTGATATATATAAATTCGTTTTGGTTTTTGATAAATTTAAAAACCAGGGAAAAATGTTAACTCACCCATCAAACACATCACAAACTCAGATTTCACTAGATTCACAAACAAATCAGTTAAAGATAGCTGAGTGAAACTAAATATAATGTCATCAACCTAAATTTGAACAATAAATATTTTTCTCATCTTTCATTATAAATAGAGTTGGATAATCATTTCTCATAATGACGTTGTTTTTTAACAAAAATCATGTATTTCTATCCTAACAGGCTCTAGGGGCTTTTTTAAGTCCATATAATTCATTGGTATGTTTGAAAACATGTCCAGGATGTTTTTCATCTTTAAAACCAAGAGGTTGTTCAAGAAAAACTTTCTCTTGAACAAAACCATTAAGGAAAGTATATTTAACATCCATTTCAAAGAGGTTGAAATTAAAGAATGATGCAAAGGAATGTAATATATGAATAGATTCATGTCAAGCTACTGGACCATTGGTTTCTTCATAGTCCATTCCTTCTTGTTGATTATAGCCTTTAGAAACTAATCGTGCTTTATTTCTTACTATGATTCCATTTTCGTCACACTTATTTTTGAAGACACATTTTACTCTAATAAAAGATGTTTCCTTAGGACTTTCAACCAAGTTCCAGAAATTATTCCATTCAAATCCATTTAGCTCAACTTGCATAGAATTTATCCAATCAGCATCACATAAAGCTTCATCAGTGATTCTTGGTTCTAATTGTTGAAGGAATACAAGATGTTATACTTCATTTCTTAAGTAACTTCTAGTCCATATAGGTTGATTTACATTACCAATGATACTATCACTTGGATGATTCTTAAGAAACAACTAATTTGGGTTTTTTAAGACCTGTTCCTTAACATATTGGAGGAAATCATCTGGGGAAAATGATTCAAAAATATTTTCTTGAACATTTTCCTTATTTGAAGGATCTAATATCAACGGTTGATAATTAGTTTTTGAAAACACATTGGAAGATATAGGTTGAAGTTGTTTAAAAACAATGGGATTGGTTTCATCAAATTTAACATTTACTCTTTCTTCAACAATACATGTGTCTTTATTGAAAACTCAATAATCCTTAGATGTGGTGGAGTTTCCTAGGAAAATTCCTTCATTAGATTTGGGTGAGAGTTTATGTAGAGTATATTTAGTATTCCAAATGAATAGTTTTCATCAAAATACCCTGAGGTAGGAAAATCTAGTTTTTCTACCATTCCATAACTCATAAGGGGTTTTATTAAGAAAAAGTCTAATTAAAACACGACTTATAGTATAGCATATATTACTTACAGATTCTGCCCAAAACTTTTTGGCTACGGAATATTCACTCAACATTTTTCATGTTATCCCTTAAAGAATTCAGTTTCTTCATTCACCAACACCATTTTGATGAGGGTTTCATCGTACTCGGATGTTATGAGTAATTCCCTTTCTACTAAAAAAAGTTTTAAATTAATAATTTTGAAATTCTCCTCCATTATCACTATTATTAGTTATCAATTGATGGTTTTTATCATTTTTAACCCGAGCTATAAATATTTTTAAATAAGAAAAAGAATTATATTTCATTGCTAGAAAATAGTCCCACGTAAATCTAGTGTAATCATCAACTATGAAAAGTACATAATATTTACCTCCAATGCTCCCAGTTTGTGTTGAACTAAAAAGATCCATATGCACCAATTGTAATGCATCAGTAGTTGAGACATCACGAATTGATTTAAAACATGATTTATGTTTCTTGACATATTGAAAAGGATCACAAAATTTTGAAGAATCAAATATAAGCTTCGGTAGATCCGTAATAAATCTTTTAATAGTGACTATTCATAGGTGCCTAAGGTTATAGTTTCCTAACCTTCTATTCCATAACGAAGAATGCTTTTTTGCACTATGACAATGTAGATCTTGGCTCCTAAGGTATTCTATGTTTAGTGTGCATACATTCTCTTGCCTATGGGAAGAAAGAATAAACTCTTTCTTGGAATTGTGTATTAAGCACTTTTCATTCATGAAATTCACAAGGTAACCTTCATCACATAATTGACTAATGATAATGAGGTTGTTCTTAAGACCTTTAAGAAATAAAACATTTGACATCAATGTTTTTTCAAGAAGAACAATGTTACATATACCAATAATTTCTCCAAGAGCATTATCTTGGAAAGTTACTTTTCTTTATTTCGTCTTAATAATCTTTCAAAAACGTTTTTGCTACCCGTCATATGCCGAGAACATCCACTATCTATGTACTATTTATTACTGTTGGTACTTTCTCTAATTTCCTAAAAAATATATTGTTAGACTTTTGAAATCTAAACTTTCATGGATCCGGAATCTTTAGATATCAAAATTTTATGTATCTACATATTCTTAGAAAAATAATCTCTATGAAAACCTAATGCCAGAGTTTTACATAAAGAACAATAATTCACCCAATGTCCACCACACTGACATTTAATACAGAATGAATCACTTTGAGGAAAAAAATAATTATTACAAACAATCGTTTTTTAATAACTATAACCCAATCTAGAATTATTCCTTACAGGTCGAATTTGGGAATACATTTTATCAATGTTTTCCTTACCTATGGTAATGTATGAAAAACACTTCCTCTAGGAAATTATTTCGGAATTTAGTCTATTATCTATGTTTTTATCCAAAAAAAACATTAGTTTTAGCACTATAGTTAGTCTCTAAAATATTTTTCATAGAAATTACATTTTTAAGTTCCTTATAAAGTTTATCCTTCTTCTAATTAACATCCTCAATACTTTTTGAGATACTTTTAAAATCATAAATTTTCTTATCAAATTCTTTCGAAAGATCTGATACTTCATTAGTTAAAATAGAAATTCTAGAATTTTCCAAATCAATTTTTTTCTTGATTTTAGAATTTTCATTCACAAGAATCATAGAAAACCTAGAAAATTTATCATAAGTAGGTAATGTATTATCTTCATAATGTGAAGATTCTCCATTTAAATATTCATAAGATTTATTATCTCTATAATTAGTATTTAAGGAAACATTATTTCTGGATTCATGGTTGTGTACCTCATCCATTAGACAATGATTTTCAATAGTTAGTATGGCTAGTAAATCAAGATTCTTCTAACTAGAGGATTAATACTCTATAGATTCATTATAAGTGTCTCTATCACTGGAACTCCATGTGTCATTAGATTTCAAAACTTTCTTAGATTCAACTTTTTAGTACTTCTTTCTATTCTTCTCAAAATACTTTTCTTTTCTATCCTTTTTCTTAAGCATATGATAATTTGGCCTTATATACCATGCTCATTTGGATTCCTAACAAGTGACTTCAGAGAATTTCTTGTCTTTTATTTCTTTCTTCTAAAATATATACTAAAATTCTTTCTTCCCAGCTATCTTGTTCATCCTTCGAGTAACATTAGATAGATCATTTTCAGAGTGTTCACATTCACTGGAATTGGATAAAACTGTGGATTTCTAAGACTTACAACTCGTAACCCTTTTAAGAGTCTTGAATTTAGTAGTGAAGGATACACTTCCATTTCCATTATTCTTCTTATTCATATCATCATATTTTTTCATTCTTGTCTCATGTTGAAGAAGAGTTCCAAAAAATTCATTAAGATTAATTTGAGATACTTTTCTATTCTCATCAATAGTTGTTCTCTTAGATTCCCACTCATTATGCATGATATTTATAATTTTGTCTTCAATTTCCTCATCATCTAAATGTTTCTCACCATGGATTTTAAACTGTTTAAAATAGTCATAATACTTTTTTGTACCTTACACAGTAGTTCTCCATAAGGAAATAGAAATCCGTGATATTCTTCTCTGAGCATAGCTCTTCTAATTTCTATATCCTTGGATGTAACAAAGTGACTTTCCTACAATTTCTTCCAAATACAATTTACATCTTCAAAAGAATAAATCATAATATATATATTCCAGGTCATGTAACAGAACAAAGTATTGTGTACGTTGTAGTTTAGTTGATATTCTGATTTTTCATGATTAGTAGAAGTTCTGACTTCCATATCATGAATCTTGTAGTCTCCAGTAAGCATAAAAAAGTTTTATACTCCAGTATTAATAAATATTTCTTCATACGATCTCTCCAATATACATAATCAATCTCATCAAATATAGGTGTTCTAGTAGGATTTAGATTGACAATCGAACCAAAATTCATTCCTTCCATGAAAAATAAAATATATTTCCATAGAAACTTGTTAATAGTGAAAAATTGTAAACATGTATAAAAATACTAAGTAAAGAAAATATTTAGATAAATGAAAACATGATCAAGAAAACTTATATGTGAATATAGGTATTTCAGAGACATTCTCTGACACCATTTGTAGGATCGAAATATTTATGTAGATGCTCAATTATAAGAGGTGGGTGGGTGAATTTTATTTTTCCAATCATTCTTTTTTAACATCAAAGAAAAATTATGTTTAAAAATGTTAAATAATGTAAATTCACAAGACATCTTAGTTCTAAAAATTTTCTAGTTTCTGGAAATATGGTTCCGGAAATGAAACATAATAAAAGTTTACAATGGAATGATTCTACCATAAATCATATAGAATCTTATTAATCAGAGTACATAAAAGAACAAGAATGTATAAGAAAGTTATACTTTCCTCCTTTATCAAAATACAAAAGAAAATAAAATTGAAAAAAACAAGTAACAAGTATTAAATCTTTATACCTAAAGAGAAGGGTATCCAAAAACCTTGGATAAAGGTCTCTTTATTTATACATTCAAGAACGTAAGTCTTAAGAACACCAGGGTAAGCCCTTGATAGGAATATCAGAATATGTCTTGCTATATCTATAATCCCTCGAACATTAAGGTAGTCGGCACCTCTATATTTACAATCAATAAATTACTCAAACATTAAGGTAGTTGGAACCTCTATCTTCCTATCCCCGAAAGTCCTCGATTGTACACAACAAATAATCGGAGTCGCACAAAATAATATGAACAAGATGTTCAGTATGCAAGTTGCATGAGAGTATCTGTCTCTTTAAATTACTTCAACAGCATGAAATATCTTGAGTGATTGAGTCAGTTCTCAGTGGTTATGAGCTCGTTCAAATGAGATTCTATTTTCAAGCAATTCAACAATGGTTGGATCTCTCCTCCAACAATCATATTTTTCCTTGAATCTCAGAGGGACCTATACACATGTCACTCAAACAATAGTAAGTTAGAAATAGATTGTATGACATCATTTCATAACAATAAAAGGGGTAAGAAAAATATGGTTGATTAACCAAATCCAATTTTCTGGAGTCTAGGGAAAGATAATGTTTGGAGTCTAAGAAAATATACAATTGGAGACGATAAATCATGGATGTTCGGATTCTCTGTTCCAATGGATTAAAAACCTGAATTCTATAGTCATTGGAATCTGAATTCTAATGTATTCAGAATTTTAATTCTTAGGAATTCAGAATCTGAATTCCAAGGAATTTGGAGTCCAAATTCTGAGGAATTTGATGTCCGAATTTTATGAAATTTGGAGTCTAAAATTCAAAGAATTATGAATCCGAATTTCAGAGAATTTGGAATCGGAATTTCATATAATTAGGAGTCCCAATTTCAAAGAATTCGGAGTCCGAATTTCATTCGGAGTCTAATTTTCCGAGAATTCGGTCTTTGAATTTCAACGAATTCAGAATCAGAATTTGATAGAATTCGGAGTATGAATTTCAGAGAATTCAGAATCTGAATTTCAGAGAATAAAGAATCTGAATTTCATCGGATTTGGAATCTGGATTATAGAGAATTCTGAATCTGGATTTTAGAGAATTTGGAATCATAATTTCAGTGAATTCGATATCAAAATTTTAAAGAATTTGGCGCCTGAATTTCAGAGAATTTGGAGTCCAAATTTCGGAGAATTCGGAGTGTGAATTTCAAATAATTCATAATCTTAATTTCCGAGAACATGGAATATAAAAATAAAATACTCTATATTTAAGGATTTTTAGTATTTTTAGGTTTTAGATGTAAAACTAATTTTTAGAATTTAGAAGAAAAATGTGTTTGAAATAGAGAAAATATGAAATAACAATGAAAACATAGGTTAGGATAAAATTTCCTTGGGAAAAGAAAAATTTTCCTTATTCAGATAAGTATTAGGGAAATAAAATTTGGCTTAAGGTAATGTGCTTGTGATTTTCAAAAGATAAAGGAATGGAAAAGTCATAAGGAAACCTTTTGACACAATAGTAACATCATTTGTCTCTGGGCTGACCCAAGCTACTATGGGAGAACTATACCATTAACCCTGCATCACAGGATCATCCCCTGATGTTCCTGACCTGCTTTGGTACCTATGACTATTGTAGACAACCTCCTTCTGAAGTATAAGATACCTGGTTCCCACTACTAGCTCCCACTACCTGTGTCTACTATAGAAGATAACATTCCACTCAAAAGGCTTTCTCAAGAACCCATGTATAAGTAGGAATTCAAGGGATACTACCAATGTCCTGATGTCATGGAATACTCCATACTCAAAGGTCTGATTCTTGAAGAACTGATCTTGTACCATTCCCATGGATTTTCATGAAAGGTTGGTATACTTATCCAAATACTCGGCCATGGTCATACTACCCTATTATAGATGAAGAAGCTCTTGTATATGCACTGATCCCAATGTAGATATATATAAATCCTCAATGTAGGGATTCCTAGAATCTGTCTGCGAGGGAGCTATCACATCATGAGACTGTTTCACCATGATCCACCATAATCTTACAGAGTCCAAAAGAAGACTCTCTAAATGGAATACCATCTGGTTAGTAGGAATCCTCACAATACAGAAAACACATGTGACTACCTCTACATAATTCCCACCCAACTGGGGTCTATCACAAACCAAAACCTCAGAGGTCGTTGCCTCGGAAACTCATGAAACACACTCAGTCTGTGTGCATCCTCAGCTACTAGTGCTGGTAGTAGCTGCTTCTTGATGGGAGGTGGTATAGCACATAAACCACCTAGAGGTTCTATCTCTTGTACATGCCCATGTACTAATGCCTCATTACTAGGAGAATCATCCTCGTCATATCACAGTGGAATCATAGATGGTTGTCTTCATGAAAGCATCTTAAAATAAAACAAGATATACCACGTTCAATAGAGTGTATATAGAGAGATAACTCAAGAAGGAAACGGAGAAAACAATCATTCCTATATGATGCAAGTACCATTATTTTTCATTTTAACAAGTGTTTTCGTGTTCCGAGTCGAAAAGAAAGAGATTAGAGTTATAATGTATGGATATTTTCTCGGCACACCACCATTGGATTCATTATCCCTGTCACGACCCGTCCTCGGGGCCCGTGCCGTGACTACCCCAAGCCCGGCATCCATAGGCCAGGGGCTGGTGACTAGCACCAAGGCGTAAATCCTAGTAAAAAGGGAAGGCATTGCCTTTGTAAAGTAAACAAACACCACAGAGTAAGCAATCAGTAGAAGTAAACACTAAGTAAAAACTGAGTACAACAGTATTTGCGGAAAAGTAAGTGGGCCAGTATACAAACCCAAAATGAAAGTAAGGTACAACTGGAAGGGAAAACAGCAACTGAAAAGTAAAGCCGCAACGTCGAGCTGTCCACTGGAAATCCCACCTGAAGGTTGGGTACAGATAGCCTCCACTGCTCCACAGGTCCAGCCGACCACTCCGAGTACGTCCCGCCCAGTGGTCCACCTCCACGTACCGTCCTACTCCGCAAGCCTCAACCACGATCAGCGATGTCCGTCGTCTGCAACCAACACAACGTAGTGCGGGAATACCCCGTGCATGGGTGAGTATAAGCTACTCAGTAGGGACCCCGAGACCCCCGAAGGTCTCCCAGAAACCACAAAGGAAAATCCACAATGTAAAGATACAATCACGAAGTAACATCAGACACTGCTTAGGTATATGCCCATACATATACCTAAGTCATCAATTCTCGTTCGGCTCCAACATCCGAGCCCAAGTACAACCTAGTCCACACAGGAAAGCAAAACGTAAATCTACACAGGATATCACAACACAATCCACAAAGGAAAGCGAACAGGATTCATCTCACACAGGTATACTTCTTTGTATGGCGATAGACATGATCAGATATATCCACAGATTCATCTAAGCTATCGGACCCACAAAGGATCGAAAGGTACTAACCCCCGCAATGACCCACAAAGTATATGACCCACACATGATCTATAGGTAACTAACCTCCGCAATAACCCACAGAGGATCTGACCCACACAGGATCGATAGGTAACTAACCCCCGCAAAGACCCACACAGGATTGGACCCACACAGGATCTGTCGGCGCTGGCCCACACAGGACCGCTGAGCGCTGACCCACACAGGATTGGACCCACACAATACTTGTAGCACTGGCCCAATTAGGATCTCTGAGTGATGTAGTCGTCGCCGTTGAATCCACTGAGGATCTCTGCACAGTCGTCGTCGTCGTCGCGGTCGCAGCCAGCACTAGGGTTCCTGCACACAGCAAGCTCGTTCGGGAGGGTTCGATCCATGAGCCGAGAGGCTGATACATCAACTGACACATAGTCCAGAGTTGAGGATATCCAAAAGTTCCGTATCGTCACCAGGAACTCAACGTCGCAGACGGCGCGTCAATCGGATGCCCGGTCTGAGAGTTATTGGCTTTTTCGTTCTAGGGGCTCAGTTGGTTTTTAAGGCAAAACCAACCCGACTTTACTCCACCTGTGTCCATACCTCTGGTGGAGTAAGCCAAGATATCCTTCTCACTTAGAGGAATCCAACAAAGTCGATGGCACATCAATCGGATGTCCGGAGCTCAAGATATAAGTGTTTCCGCTCCGAGGGCCCGGTTGGTCTCGTGTACGAACCGACCCGTCCAAAACCAAAGTACTCCGAAACCGTGCGTGCGATATACCGAAACGACCGTCTCGATCCAAGGATCGCATCTCCGCTGACGGCGCGTTGATCGGAATCTCGTAGCTCAAGATACGGGCAAATGACCGAAAAGGTCTGAAAACGGGGGGTCTGGGCCCGGACCGACCCGGCCCAACACCCCTGGGTCGACCCGACCCGGGTCCGGGTCCGACCAGGCTGGGCGTGACCCGGCTAGCCGGTATGGGCGGCTCGGCGCTGGCCAAGTGGCAGCACCGAAGAAGTCGCGGCCCCCGTGCGGCGGCCACTCCTTGTCAGGAGACGCGGCATAAGGCCGCGTCCCTTCCCCGCGGTCTTGCGCGGCCGTAGGACCGGCGCTTGCCGCTTCCCGGTGGCCGGCCACTACCGGCCGCCGGAGGGAACTTCCGCAGACCACCAGATACGCTCCGGTGGTCTGTTTTGCCTGCGTTTTGCGCCTACGGCTCTTCCGGGATCCGAACTTTGCTAAGAAGGCCTCCAGTCGCCATTCTGATCCCATTTCGTAAACGTCGTTAATCCATGCATCAACGAAAAACTACGGATGGTTATCGGGGCGTGTTTGTTTGGGCCGCACCCTCCGCGTTAGGTGATAACAATTGGGAATAATAATCAACACATGAAAGCATAACAAGGCACAATTTTAATAAATTAAAATTGAACATTGATCCGAGTTCTATGTTTTACGAGGAAACAACCATGGGAAATAATATTATTCTCAAATAAAACCCCTACCTCATAGTAGTCGTCGAACGAGAGTTCTTCGTGGAATTGACCGTCGCGGAAGAAGAGGATCGTCACGTCGCGGAAGGGTGTCGCGTCTTCGTAGTATACGGCGTCGCATCGACAATCTCTGAGGGTTAAAGAAAACACACAGATTTAATTCCACAAATTAAATCCATGTTAAGGATAAAATCCACAAAGGAAATTAAAAAGATATGTATTCCCTACCTCAATCGGTGTTGATCGAAGATTGTCGTGAGGAAGGATCGCCACAGAAGAACGTCGGGGGAGGAGAATCTTTGGTGTCGCGGTACACGTCGACACCTCGTTGATCTTCGAGGGTTTGGCATTCTTCGCCGCCTTTCGTCGAAGGCCAGCGTTCTTCGCCTTCTTCGTGTTCTTCGCGAAGGAGGATGAAGATACAGTTTCTCCAAATCCTCTCAACAAACCGCACCCAAGAAGAACGTGTGTTGGTCTTATTTTATTATTATGCCAACAGTTTGAGAACATGTTAAGAAACCAACCATTAATTCGGTGAATTAATTGTAACGACTTAACTGTCCATTTAATAGGAGCATTTAAGAGTTTTAGAAAACGCACCAGTTGACTTTAATTAAAGAGGAGTTTTCGTGGCTGCGTTACTTAGAGGAAAAGAAATGGTGGGGCTCATGCGGGCCCCACCTCACAAATATCCTACCAAAAGGGTAGGATATTTCGGGTTCCACCCAATCCGCTACAACATAGATTAAGTAGCTTTAAGTGGCTTTAAGTGAAATAAAATAATGTTATTGCACAACTTTATTTTATTTTCTTCACTTAACGCCAAAAATTAAAAAACCACACCCGAGCGAACGCAACTCCGGAAGAGGCGTTTCTAAGCAAATACCGGTGCTGCGATCCCATCGGTTCCCTCAGATTTCGATTCCGAGCACCGGTTCAAAAGTTAGAAAAACCCACTCGTTCGTTCACTGAATGTGCCCGAGCCAAACTTCGTAAAATGATTCCGGGCACACCGGGCCTCAGAATCACGTGCCGTCAGAAACCGCGTTCTTGAAAAATTCCAAGAAAATTAAGAAAAAAATTTCCATGAATTTTACGAGTCTTTACATCACTCCCACCTTAGGGATTTACGTCGCCGTAAAGATACATCATAAACTAGGGAAACAAAAGTGGGTACTGAGCACGCATATGAGCCTCCCTCTCCCAAGTGCTCTCCTGAAGGTTCCCGTGCTGCCATCTGATGCGTATAAGAGGAATCGACCATCCATTCCGGACCTGCTCCTGTCAATCCATGATCTCCACTGGGACCTCCATAAAAGTCGCCCCATCATCAACGTCCAGCTCCCCATGGTCAATGATATGCCTCGGGTCGTGCATGTATCTCCTCAGCTGAGATACGTGGAAGACGTCGTGCACCCGGTGCAACAGAGGTGGTAGAGCCAGGCGATAATCCACCTCACCAATCCTGCTGAGGACCTGGAATGGTCCGATGAAGCGTGGAGACAACTTGCTGCCTCGGCCAAATCTCCTTAAACCACATCGAGGTGAGACACGTAAGAAGACGTGGTCTCCAACCTCGAACTCTAGTGGCCTCCACCTCCTATCAGCATAAGACTTTTGCCAGCTCTGAGCTATCCCCATCCGCTCCTGGATGACCTATACCTTCTCTGTCGTGGCCCAGACCATCTTTGGTCCCACAAGTGCTGACTCCCCAGGGTCTGTCCAGCACAAAGGAGATCTGCAAGGTTGGTCGTACAACGCCTCGTATGGTGCCATCCCAATGGTGTAGTGGTAGCTGTTGTTGTACACGAACCCCACCAAGGATAGGTGGCCCTCCCAGCTATGACCAAAGTTGAGGACACATGCGCGGAGCATGTCCTCGAGAGTCTGTATGGTCCTCTCCGTCTGACCATATGTCTGAGGGTGAAAGGCGGTGCTCCGATGTAGCTATGTCCCGAACGCCTCCTACAACCCCTTCCAAAGACGGGAAGTAAAGCGAGCATCTCGATCGGAGACGATGGATGATGGAACACCGTGAAGCCATATATTCTTCTGAACATAGAGACGTCCCAAGCTCTCCACTGAGCCCTGCTCTCTGATGGGTAAGAAGTGAGCCGACTTGGTGAGTCGGTCGACAATCACCCAAATGGAGTCGTGACCTCTGGAAATGCCTGGAAGTCCAGTCACGAAGTCCATTGATATCTCGTACCACTTCCACTCCGGGACCTACAAGGGTTGTACCAAGCCCGATGGTACCTGATGCTCTGCCTTCACCTGCTGGTAGGTGAGGCATCGAGAAATGAACTCCGCCACAGCCTTCTTCATGCCCGGGAACTAGTACTGTCATCTGAGATCCTGGTACATCTTCGCCACTCCAGGATGTACCCCCAAAGGAGAAGTGTGAAACTCCCTCAGCACCTCCTCCCATAAAGCAACTGGTACCAAGGTACGTCCTCTAAAAAGGACGTTGTTCTCTACTCCAAAGGAGAAACCATCCGGTTCCTTTCCTGAGGATATCTGTGCACGCCGCGTCTAACAGTCAGCGTCCCTACACTGTCCCTCTCTGACCTTCTATAGTAGTGGAGGAGAGACTGTGAGTGACTGAAGGAAAGATGCTCCATCTCTATCCACAAAGGATATCCGCAAAGCGGCTAGCTGCTATGTCGCCTCCTCGAGTAGCTGAATGCCCGTCCTCCTGCTGAGATCATCGGCTACCACGTTCCCCTTCCCAGGAGTATATACTATCTCAAAGTCATAGTCCTGGAGGAACTCAAGCCATCGCCGCTGTCTCAGGTTCAGTTCCTTCTGAGAAAAGATGTACCTGAGACTCTGATGGTCAGAAATGACTGTAAAGCGCTCGCCCATCAGATAGGGTCGCTATGTCTTCAGAGCGGAGACGACTACTGCTAACTCCAGGTCATGGGTAGCGTAGTTACGCTCATGCGGCCTCAACTGACGTGATCCATAGGCGATCACTGCCCTCTCCTGCATTAGGACACATCCGAGTCCAGTCCCTGATGCATCACAGTAGACTACGTACCCTACTCCCTCCTCAGGAAACCTCAAGATAGGGGCGCTGGTCAGTCTCTGTCTCAGCTCCTGGAAGCTTTGCTGACATCTGTCTGACCACACAAAGGGTTTCCCCTTCTTCGTAAGAGCTGAGAGTGGTTCCGCAACTCTGGAGAAGTCTGGAACAAATCTTTGATAGTATCCAGCTAGTCACAAGAAACTACGCACCTCCGTCATGCTCTTGGGTGGCTCCCAAGCTAGAACATCCTCGATCATTGTAGGATCCACCACAACTCCCACCTCAGAGATGATGTGTCCTAAGAAGTGGACCTCACGTATCCAGAACTAACACTTCGAGAGATTTTCATAAATCTAGTGCTCTCAGATTATTTCCAGTACAACCCGTAAGTGGTAGGCGTGCTCCTCCTCAGTCGTCGAGTATATCAAAATGTCGTCGATGAAGACCACGACAAATCGATCGAGGTATGGCTGAAAGATCCTATTCATGAGGACCATGAACACCGCTAGAGCATTGGTTAAGCTGAATGGCATAACCAAGAACTCATAGTGGTCATACCGACATCTGAAGGTCGTCTTCTGTACGTCCTCATCCCGAACTCTGAGCTGATGATAGCCTGACCTGAGGTCTATCTTCGAGAACCACCATGCTCCCTTGAGCTGATCGAAGAGGTCATCAATACTCAGTAGCGGATACTTTTTCCTCATTGTCACCTGGTTCAGGCGTTGATAGTCGACACAAAGTCGCAAGCTCTCGTCCGCCTTCATGGCGAATAATATCGGGGAAGCCCAGGGTGAAACAATGGGTCGGATGAAACCCTTGACCTGCAAGTCCTCCAAATGTACCCATATCTCTCAATGCTCAGCGGGGGCCATCCGATATGCTGGAGTGGATATCGGGGTTGTCTCGGGGTACAGATCAATATAAAAGTCTACCTATCTACGAGGAGGTAGTCCTGGAACATCGTCGGGAAAGGCGTCCGCATACTTCTGCACCACTGCAGGAAAACTAGGACTTTGCACGTCAACTGCTCCTAGGATGAGGCTAGCCAACTGATGAGTGATGGGCTGTCCTCTCCTATGTGGAAGTCCATCATGTGCTGCAAAGGCTCCCTTCTCACCGGTGAAGGTGAACCTGCTCCCGTCGGTGCGTACACATCGTACCTTGCGCCTAATACAGTCGATCTGAGCATGGACTGTAGATAACCAATTCATGCCAACGATGACGTCGTAAGGCCTCGACGCTGTAACAAGAAGATCCCAGCTGAAGCTCTCGCCTCCTAGAGTATTCTCACACTGCCGGCACCGGTGCGTAATGGTCGAGTCTGCTCCCGTAGAAGTCTCTAGCCGTAAGGATCGAGCCAAAAGCTCTGTCGGAATCTCCGAGCTCCGAACAAGGGAAGTGGCTATGAAAAGGCGACTCGCTCATGTGTTTATAAGAACTGAAGCAAGGGTGGAATAGACACAGATAGTACCTAGAATCGTCTCGGGCGCGCCGTGGTCGTAGGCCTCCGCTGCCTGGAGCTGTGTCTATCTCTTCCCTCCAGCTCCCTGTGGCCGGGGTGGACCTCCTGGTGGTGGTGGTGGTAGAGCCTCAAAGCGTCGCCCACCACCTGCTGCTCAGCTAGCTCCTCTTCCTTGTCCGCCTGCTCCCTGCAGACCGCCACGGTCGACCCTCTGCCTCTGCCTGGGTGGCCCTTCAACCGTCTGCTGCTCCTCGGCATGGTGGGTCGGGCAGTCACGAGCCATGTGACCCTGTCCGCCGCATGTGTAGCACTACCTGCCATTCGAAAGATTGGCTCCACGCTGTGTGCCCCACATAGCTGAGTCAGTGTCCTGAGGACATCTGCCTGAGGGCTGGTCTGCCTGGACCCATGATTCATCTGTCGACTGCCTGCTGCAGAAGACTCTGCTACGTGTCGCCCCGTGGTAGGTCTCGGCGCTAATGAAGGCTTATCAAGAAAGCTCTCGATCGAAAGGGCTTGCTCCAGTACTCCTGCATGAGTCGGATTGCTGAGGGAGATCAGTGATGCCCTGATCTCATGTCTCAATCCCTACTCAATGGTCCGGGCCCGGAAGAACGGTTCCCGTACCATTTTTGTCGAGTAGCGCGAGAGATCGGCAAATCTCACCGAGTACTGGGTGACCGTCAAGCTGCCCTGCCGCAACTGAAGAATCTCATGGATGTGCACCGCACGGAGGGTGGATGGGACGAACTACGAGCGGAAGAGGCACTCAAAGTCTATCCAAAGAAGAGATGCCTCATCATGCACCTGGAGCATCAAGCTCCAACATCGGCCCGCTGCCGCGTGCAGTAGGCTCGCTGCGAGGATCACCATGAGCTCTGCTGGTGTCCTCACTAACCGGAAAACTCTCACCACTGCCTCCAGCCAGTCCTCGGCTGCCTGGGGGTCCGTCTTCCTACGGAACCTGGGCGGTCGCTGGTGCTGGAACTCATGCAGTGCACTAAGTCGACGTGCATCGTCAGCGGCTGGGGCTGGAAGCATCGGTGGCTCGACGGGTAGAGGTACCGCCGGTGCCTCAGCTGTCAAAGGGCCCTGCACCGAGGCCTCGTCGATCGGTAGGCTGTCGTCAAGCTCAACTCTCGGAACCCTAGCAGGCTGCCGTCGTGGGGCCATCTGGAAAAGGAAACAGGTGCGCCATGGTCAGAACAGTATACCTGGTGAGCTGACACAATGTAATCACAAATAAAACATGAAACACACATGTAATCAATGTTTTCATGCATTAAGTCATAAATCAGAAGTCAGGGTCCTGGTGTACGGATACGTCGGCCACCGCACCAACACTGGACTCCCTGAACTGATAACCACACCCAATACGCTTAACATTTTTTCTTCACATAAAAAAAGATCAGAGTCCCATGTTCTGCGGTAGAACCGAACTCCTCTGATACCAATTTGTCATGACCCGTCCTCGGGGCCCATGTCGTGACTACCCCAAGCGCACCTTCCATAGGCTAGGGGCTGGCGACTAGCACCAAGGCGTAAATCCCGGTAAAAAGGGAAGGCATTTCAATTGTAAAGTAAACAAACACCATAGAGCAAGCAAGCAGTAGAATTAAACACTAAGTAAAAACTGAGTACAACAGTAAGTGCAGAAAAGTAAGTGGGCCAGTATACAATCCCAAACTGAAAGTAAAGTAAAAATGGAAGGGAAAACAGCAACTGAAAAGTAAAGCCACAACGTTGAGCTGTCCACTAGAAATCCCACCTGAAGGGTGGGTACAAATAGCCTCCACTGCTCCTCGGGTCCAGTTGACCGCTCCAAGTACGTCCCGCCCAGTGGCCCACCTCCAGATACGATCCTACTCCGCAAGCCTCAACCACGATCAACGCTGTCCGTCGTCTGCAACCAACACAACGTAGTGCGGGCATAGCCCGTGCAGGGGTGAGTATAAGCTACTCAGTAGGGACCCCAAGACCCCCGAAGGTCTCCTAGAATCCACAAAGGATAATCCACAAAGGAAAGATACAATCACAAAGTAACATCAGACACTGCTTAGGTATATTCCCATACATATACCGAAGTCATCAATTCTTGTTCGGCTCCAGCATCCGAGCCCAAGTACAACCCAGTCCACACAGGAAAGAAAAACGTAAATCCACACAGGATAGCAGAACACAATCCACAAAGGAAAGCAAACATGATTCATCTCACACAGGTATACTTCTTTGTATGACGATAGAGATGATCAGATATATCCACTGATTCATCTAAGCCGTCAGACCCACAAAGGATCGAAAGGTACTAACCCCCGCAATGACCCACAAAGGATCTGACCCACACAGGATCAATAGGTAACTAACCCCGGTAATGACCCACAAAGGATCTGACCCACACAGGATCGATAGGTAACTAACCCCCGCAAAGACCCACACAGGATCGGACCCACACATGATCTATAGGCGCTGGCCCACACAAAACCGCTGAGCGCTGACCCACACAGGATCTGTAGCACTAACCCATGTAGGATCGCTGAGTGCTGTAGTCATCGTCGTCGAATCCACTGAGGATCTCTGCACATTCGTCGTCGTTGTCGCGGTCGCAGCCAGCACTAGGGTTCCCGCACCCAGCAAGCTCGTCTGGGAGGGTCCGCTCCACGAGCCGAGAGGCTGATACATCAACTGAAACATAGTCCAGAGTTTATGTATCCAAAAGTTCCGTATCATCAACAGGAACTCAAATTCGCAAACAGCGCGTCAATCGGACGCCTGGTCTGAGAGTCATTAGATTTTTCGTCCGAGGGGCCCGGTTGGTTGTTAAGGCAAAACCAACCCGACCATACTCCACCTGCATCCAAACCTCGTTCGGAGTAAGCCAAAAGATTCGTCTCACTTAGAATAATCCAACAAAGTTGACGGCACGTCAATCGGACGTCCGGAGCTCAAGATATAATCGTTTCCGCTCCGAGGGCCCGGTTGGTCTCGTGAACTAACCGACCCGGCCAAACACAAAGTACTCCGAAACCTTGATTGCGATATACCGAAACTACCGTCTCGATTCAAGGATCGCATCGCCGCTGACGGCGTGTCGATCAAAGGCCCATAGCTCAAGATACGGGCAAAAGACCAAAAAGGTCTGAAAATGGGGGGTCTGGGCCCGGACCGACCCGGCCCAACCCCCCTGGGTCGGCCCAAACTGGGCGACCTGACCCGGGTCCGGGTCCGACCCGGCTGGCCGGTCTGGGCAGCTCGACGTTGGCCGAGCGGCCGCACCAAAGAAGCCGAGGCCCCCGCGCGGGGCCGCTCCGTGTCACCGGACGCGGCGCAAGGCCGCGTCCCTTCCCCGTGGTCCCGTGCGGCCATGGGACTGGTGCTCGCCGCCGCAGCTTCAGCCGCGGCGGGTCTTCCCGGCGGTGCGCCGGGCGCCGCCGCTTCCGGGCGGCCGGCCGCA
The DNA here is from genome assembly GCA_963277665.1 of Viscum album. Classification (NCBI taxonomy): domain Eukaryota; kingdom Viridiplantae; phylum Streptophyta; class Magnoliopsida; order Santalales; family Viscaceae; genus Viscum; species Viscum album. The sequence continues at coordinate 77,344,546 of OY728155.1, read as the reverse complement.
GCCGGCCGACGGGAACTTCCGCGGACCACCGGACGCGATCCGGTGGTCCCTTTTGCCTGCGGTTTGCGTCTATGGCTCTCCCGGGATCCGAACTTTGCTGTGAAGGCCTCCAATCACCATTTTGATCCCTTTTCATAAATTTCATTAATCCACGCATCAACGAAAAACTGCGGAGGGTTGTCGGGCTGTGTTAGTTTGGCATGCACCCTCCGCGTTAGGTGATAACAATTGGGAATAATAATCAACACATGAAAACATTACAAGGCACAATTTTAATAAATTAAAATTGAACTTTGATCCGAGTTTTTCGTTTTAGAAGGAAACAACCATGGGAAATAATATTATACTCAAATAACACCCCTACATCGTAGTAGTCGTCGAACGAGAGTTCTTCGCGGAATTGACTGTCGCGGAAAAAGGGGATCATCGCGTCGCAGAAGGGCGTCGTGTCGTCGCGGTATACGACGTCACGTCGACAATCTCCGAGGGTTAAAGAAAACACACAGATTTAATTCCACGAATTAAATCCATGTTAAGGATAAAATCCAAAAAGGAAATTAAAAAGATCTGTATTCCCTACATCAATTGGTGTTGATTGAAGATTGTTGTCGGGAAGGATCGTCGCAGAAGAATGTCGGGGGAGGAGAATCATCGGCGTCGCGGTACACAGCGTCACGTCGTCGATCTCCGAGGGTTCGGTGTTCATCGCCTCCTTTCGTCGAAGGACGGCGTTCTTCGCGTTCTTCACGAAGGAGGATGAAGATACAGTTTCTCCAAATCCTCTCAACAAACCGCACCCAAGAAGAAAGTGTGTTGGACTTATTTTATTATTATGTCAATAGTTTGAAAACATGTTAAGAAACGAACCATTAATTCGGTGAATTAATGGTAACGACTTAACTGTCCATTTAATAGGAGCGTTTAAGAGTTTTAGAAAATGCACCAGTTGACTTTCATTAAAGAGGAGTTTTCGCGGGTGCGTTACTTAGAGGAAAAGAAACAGTATGGCTCGTCCGGGCCCCACCTCACAAATATCCTACCAAGAGGGTAGGATATTTTGGGTTCCACCCTATTCGCTACAACTTAGATTAAGTAGCTTTAAGTGGCTTTAACTTGCTTTAAGTGAAATAAGATAAAGTTGTCGCACCACTTTATTTTATTTTCTTCACTTAACGCCAAAAATTAAAAACCACACCTGAGCAAACGCATCTCCGAAAGAGGAGTTTATAAGAAAATACATGCACTGTGATTCCATCGGTGGCCTCAGAATTCGATTCCGAGCACCGGTTCAAATGTTAGAAAAACCCGCTCGTTCGTTCACTGAACGTACCTGAGCCAAACTTCGGAAAATGATTCCTGGCACATCGGGCCTTGGAATCACGTGCCGTCAGAAACCGCGTTCTTGTAAAATTCCAAGGAAAATTAAAAAAACATTCCTTGAATTTTATGGGCCTTTACAATCCCAAAAGACAAAATTGAAACACTTAACACTATTTCCCCAAACCAATCTTATATATTATCAGTTTAATGTAGAACTAAATATCATTGTACCACTATGTCATGACCCGTCCAAGAGGGGACTATTCCGTAACTAACCAAATTTATCCTCCAATAGGCCAGGGATTGGTGACTAGCATCGAGTAGCCATATACCACAAATGGGAGACATTAGCCTACGTACATGTACACATGAAAAACATATCTCTAAGACACAAATATTCAAATGTAGAAACACTATGAAAATAATGCATGAAAACCACTAAGATCCCATAATAGAGTATGGCAGTAAGTAGAGTAAAGTAAACATGACCAGAATACAAGCCCACCAGAAAGAGTCAGTAAACACATCCAAAAAATCATGGTGATGTATTTCATTCGCCATCCTAGCCTAAGAAATTGAATGCTAATGTTACTAATACTCATCCACAAGAAAATACTACCTGATCAAACTAGAATACTATGTTTCTGGGACTATTGTCTAATGACACATGATCAAACCTCATTTTTCTAGCCTCGCTAAGCACCATCTGGTCCTGGTCATTCTATGACTCCATCAAAGGGTCGATTGTCTGCAGAAGACACCACATGTGATGGAAAATCCTGTGCACGATTGAAGATAACAATACTCTGTTGGACACCCGGAAATCCACCAAGGAAATACCACGAAGAAAATACCAAAATGGAAAACCCCCAAAGGGAATACTAGTCATCTCCACACAAGTATATTTCAGTTACATAAATACCATGTAAATCCAGATATAATCAATAGAAACACCACACCATCTAGAAGACTTATCCAAGGGTAATCCCTAGGATTCTTCTCAAAGAAAATTGGTTCTAATAGATATCACTCCTTGATCCATGTTATCAAGAGAGATAGTTACGAAGATGTATAGCTCATTTGGGCCCTTCCCAAAGTCAAATTTATTTGTCAAGGAAGATTATGATGCCATAGAGAGGGGTTATTTCCAAAACACACCAGGGGATTCCAAAAACCCAATATGGATCAATTTTCAACATTGGAAACCACACCTAGTAACACTATGGGATACAATGGACCCTACTGATGTGTCCCGCTATGTGGAGGATCATTTCCCATATCACATAGGTTACGTGATTCCAAATAATCATCTATGGGTGATTAAGGATCACACTCCAATCCCGGGGAGGGATACCAGACTCTATATGGGACTCGGTCTATTGAGGGGAATACAATAAAATGATTTGTAAGTAATACCATACTGAACCCTCGAGGAAAGGACCGAGAGAAACTCTCTCACCCTATAGTGGTCCAACCAAAAACTCAGGAAAATGTCCCAAAAGGACTTTCTCATTGGTAGGTTCCTAATGACATATACATCTATTCTAATGGATTCACTATTTGAATGATATGTGGGTTTGATGTTTCAAAGTACGGAGTTCAATAGGCTCGTGCACTGACTCTCGATCAATCCACCCAACATGGTGGTCGACCTCGATAGTCGACCTCTCCAACCTTCCACCCCACCCAGCATGTTTGGGTGATCAAACGTGGACTAGCTCAGGCTGGATCGCCCCAGGTCTGAATCGGGTCCATGCCGAATCGATATGTCCAACCCACCCTACTAGATCCGCTCCTCCTCGCTCGCTCCACCTGGACCACATTACTCAACCAGCCTAGCCCGCTCTACTCAACCTACCTTGCTTTTTCACCCTGTGCTCCACATGACCCTCTTGTCCCGGTCGCACCCCACATCTTGCATCCCTCATGACCACTGCCAAAATCCACTTCCACCAGCCTCAACGCCTTCCACTCAACTGCCCACCACACTGCCAAACCAACAACTCCAACAGCGCCTCCGATCACTGCACTACTGAACCACCTCACCAGACCGTCACGCCAAACCCACACCCGTGGTCCCTTCCACAAACTAATATGCCACATCCAATTCCCAAATCATGAAACAGTCTTAGATATGGGTTAACTTGGTTCGATCTACATAGACCAAGCCTCTTCTATCGGGTTTCCTCCAATCTGAGGGAATAATCACATTCGAAGCCACCCGACAAGTCAACTCAGGGCCAGGGGGTCCAACAACGAAGAACGGGAACAACGGGGTAGGGAAAAGCACAAGAAAACCATGAGGAATGATCCTCTACCTTTGTTTTTCCATCCTCAATCCATTCTCAATAGACGAAGAATGATGTGAAGAGAAAAAATTATGAAAACTCGCTGAAATGATCATTAAAATCATAACCGTCATGAAATGATCAAACTACAGATAAATATGTTTGTGGATTGACCTAATTTCATTGGGAAAATCAATAACTGGGAAAGATCACAAAGAAAATAACAACACTACATCCCAGAGGAATTTATGGTTTATGTTGATAACTTTGAATTATTGACAAAGGTTTAATAAATAAGAAATGTTTCTATGTAAAAATAAATATTAATTTAAATTATTTACTGACGATTATGTATTTTTCGAGTGTTTTCAAAGAAAACCAATTCAGACCAATGTCATGTCATTCCTAGGGTAAAGTCATCAATCCATGCTCAATGATTCCCTCACATATTTTATCCGGGAACCCATTTAAAATTTATTCAACATTTTTAGGAAAAGTATTCGTATGTGATATTAAAAGTTGAATATTTTTCAAACAATTATTCAGGGAAAACTGGGCCCCAGAATCACACTCAATATCAACACCTGGTCTCTAAATCAATCAATATAATTTCTATATATAATACATGAAAAATATATGAGACATTACACAACCATGTATCATAACTCAATGAGTCATTATTACTCAATAATTGGATTAGTTATCCAAAACATCTAATAACATATGTGTAAAATCACGGTTTGAAATAAAAATCATTAAATAAAAATAAAAAGTATTATATAATCAAATAACTTAGATTATTTTTCATAAACATATACCACATACAAATATTTTTATTCCATTTTCAACTTTCATTACACAAAAACTTCATCCTTTAAAAAAACTCTTCTTATTTCCTATTCAACAATACATTAAAACACATGAAAACAAATTAAATCATTGCTTACACCTTTTATAAAATCCTCCTAAATATATATGTTTCATTAGAAGTAAAAAACATATTGGTGGATAAATTTATGTCAAATAATTTTCTACCCCATTGAAAATATTATCCAATGAAATGATACGAGAGGGGAAAAGAATCACATACGATAGCCTTAAAGGGATGGATACTGGACACCCATTATCAAACCCAAGTTATGAATTGTTTACTTTTTAAATGGTTATGTGAAAATATAACCAACTCTCTTTGTTCAACGAAAAAACTCCTACTATATTTCATTCATTTAAACATGCTCTTTGATGAAGTGATATACTATATCAAAGTGATTTTAAATATATTATTGTAACATATGTTTAGTGAGATTTATATCAATTTATTTATCACAACCTAAGAGAATAAGAAACATCACATCAACAAAGAATTATTCCAATAGTGCCTTTATCCACATTTGATTTGTTGCAGCTTTGGTGGAAGAAATATATTCTACATCTATTGTACTGAGAGTAATAAAATTTTTCTTCTTTATATTATAGCTAACAATTATTTCTCTTAAGTAAACAACACTATAAAAATTGAATTTTAAATCATCTTTCCTTCCTTCCCCATATACATTTGTGTTACCATATTGATCAATATTTCTAGAGATATTATATTTCAAACCAAAATTAGTTATTCATTTTATGTGACTAAGAATTTTTATTCCAGGCATGAAATAATATTCATTATGATCACACACACACATATATATATATATGAAATAAATTGTAATAATATACACTATAATTTGAGTTAATTCCATTAGAAACACTAAAATTATATCCCAATTTTTATACACTTTAGGATATACCACCTTTCCATCAACATCTGGAAACAAATACCACTAAAATCACTATGGAAACTGGCATTGAATATTCTGTGAAAAAAAATCATAGAAGTTCATCATCATAATTATATTGACAGAGGAAAATATATTTTTAATTCTGTAATTTTTTTATGAAAATAATGTATTTCATTTAATGTAGAATATAAATTTCAAATAAGTTCATGTTTCTTCATCCATCAATATGAATTTGATCTCGTCAACATAAATAATCAAAATAAGGTAAATAAATAATTTTATGTGTAGGTTACTATAAACACTTCCTTTCCGGATGTATAAAATTCATTAATAATGTCTTTGATTTAGAATACTATTCTCTCATAGAATTATTCAACCCATACAAATCATTCTTCAACTTCCACACATACATTCATCATTACAATGAATGAAAATATGACATTCTTTATATAGATCTCTAACAAGAAAAAGAATACTTTAGATCCATCAATAAAATTGTATATAATAATTTTACAATGATTAAACAGATGATTCTAATAGAATCTAATCATTTCATTGGGGAAAGTGGCTCATAAATGTCAATTAACCAAATTTGAGAATAACATTAAAAAACCAGTCATGAATTTTTTATTATTACTTTACCTTTCCCCTTCAAATTATTTTAGAACACCCGGTTTATACCAATCATATTCTTATTATTTGGTTGGCGAACAATTTTCCAAGTATCATTCCTATCAACAAATTATAGCTCTTCATTTGTTGCATTAATCTACTCTTGATGATCCAAAGAATCATCATCATTATAGTGAGTTAGTTTTTTACTTGTAGGACATTTGAATATATCAAGGGATGTTTTTTTGAGCTAGGCACTAAGACGAAGAAAGATTCCAAGGCCTGGTGGTCCTAGTATTAATATTATAAAAATATACAAAATATTAATATCACATGTATATAGTATTACTAAAAGAGTGTAATAACTCCAGAATGAAGTCTTTGATTAGAAATCTATGATGATAATTGAATTTTGAATGTGTCTTTTATCCTAGATGAGACCTATGGTTGGTAAGTTCTATATGTCTGGTTGATAAAGTCATTTCCAGTGAATTTAATTAAAATAAAGTATTAAAATTATTTATTTTGTTTCAAAGAGACACTACCTAAGATCATATATATAATTGATGATATATAAATTAACTAGGGTTATAAAAATTATCCTATTATCATTGAGATTATCTCTAAGAGATCTTCATTATATGATCTCTTTAGAGGATGATGGGTGATTTGATTGATGAAGATCGAGAGGCAGTGAATACAGCATCACTTATCATTCAATGGTTAACACACAATTCGCCAATGATCAATCCAAAATCAAGGAAAGACATGTCAATTGTGGTTTACACCCTCTTCATTAACTTGTTAATGTATGAATTATTATCTTATTCTGATATGTGATTATTTGATCCCTGTGATGTGTATGGTTTAAGAATTAATTTGATTAATTCAATTTATCCTTGTCATGACATGCTATAACACTAGATATCCTATTTACCTGATGTTTTTTAAAGATCATTTGGAAAAAGAGGGTTATTAATTTTATCTATGCATTTTCCCTAGTTGTTCTTCTCATTCTTCATATTTTTAAAATTTGGTTTATAATTAAACGTTACAAGGGGGTTTGATCTTGATGGAACCCTCATATTTATTGTGGTTTGTGCACAATAAATGGATTTTGGTTTTGTAGGTGGATCAAGATGCATTAAGAGTGATGATTCATGGATAATTGATCCAGAGTAGAGATGGTTGACATGATGTGCATTTTATGTGTGACAGATCATTGATTGGATGAACATATTCAAATTTCCAACCAGTGGAGGACGAGAAATGATGGGAAAAGGTGTTTTTATTTTTTTATTGATGGTCAAATGATGTGATCCATGATGGAATGTCCATATCGTGGAAACACATTAAGGGAAGGATGGATCTATAAAATTACATACAACATTAATTGTATCTTAGTTGAAAAAATGTGTATATCTCCCCTTGATGTTATGATAGGGGTTTAGGTGGAGTTAATGATCAAACACCGTGTGTCCGATCCCACTTACCTTTTGACACCACCTGAGAAACCAAGTAATTTTATTGCTAAAAACAACTAGGAACCCACGCGGGATTACTCACCATGTACTCTACGAGTATAAGGGAATTTTATGGGGAAAGTAAATGACCTGTTACATGGGAATAGTCTGAAGTACACGAGAATTCTAAAGGGTCCACGAAAAAGGCCTATGCAGCACAGGAACACTATGTCCCACCTATACATTCCATGTCTGATGACAAGTCTTCTAGGTCACTTCTAGAGGAGGAAACGACCATAAAACTTAGTTGGACCATGTGTATTGTGGACTCCCATTCACATCATGTATTCCCTCCAGAAACTTCTTTATGTCATATCTTCTTCATTTTGACATTGATTTCAACTTCTTAGTATCCTATCCTGAGTAATTATCTAAAAAGAATGTGATGGTGTCCATAATTTTGGAATATAAGCTATGATGAATGGTTTTATGATCATGATCTTCTTTTGGAGGTTCTTGATGATGGCACTGATCAGGGAAGAGTCGTCAGTATGATGATAGAGTTGGTACTCTATTACCTCACCTAGGGAACTAGTGTAAGAACCCAATCTTTATCTTAGTTATGGATCCTTATACATTCATTATAATTTTTTATTATGTGCCATATATTGATTCATATTGTCTTCAAGGGTGTTTTGTGGTTTCTAAGGCTTTTTTGGAGCCTAGATCGACGATTTTTTGATAAAATACATTGGCTTCACATTTAGGTGAACCCATGTGGGGTGGGCTGCAAAGTTACTCCTCGCTATGTGGAAATTTATATTGAGAAACAATTGGATGCATGTATTTATGAAACCACACATATTTGACCGCATGACCCTGAAGATGTTTTACAGTTTTTAAGAGAGCCATTTCACATGGTTAGCGCTCAGTTGCTGTAACTTTGTGAGCTAAAAAACCATGCTCCCTCAATAAACAGTGATATATGCATGGTTAGAACACTATGTTGTCCAACCGTGTGGTGATAATATGTTCCCATAAAATTATTTCATAAAATGATTAAAACTACCTAATGTGTTTAATATTATTATCCCTCTCTTCTATTTTAATTTCTAGTGATATGGGAGTTTCTCTTTCTCCATTTTGAGATCTTAAATCTCTCTTCCATATATTTTGATCTTGGTTGGTTCTCTATTGTTAGATTTGATCCTATTTTATCTAATTGGATTCACATTGCTATGTAATATTTTAATCATGATCTGGTTTTAATTATTATTTCTATCGATTATGCTAATTAGATTTGAGATTTTATGACCTATTTGAAGGGAATTGATCCGTTTATTATTTTTCTTCTGATCCAAGACAATATATAAGTTGATACTGGATGAGGATAGTTATAAGAGTTTATGGTATTTGTTCTATGAATCATCCATCACATCTCTCCATTTCATAAAATTCCCTCATTGTGTACATGCTGATTCCATCTGGAATTTCTTATTATGTTTATATACCTTTATTACAATCATCATGTTCATATTCTAGAGCTTCTTTTATATATGTTCATCATCATTAGAGTTTATTACCTCAATGATCACCACCCCAAGTTTGGTGTTTCCCTCCTATATTCCATTACTAGGATTTTATATAAATATTTAATCCACCTTTCAGGTGTTCATTGACTTGAAATTTATAAAGGTTACTATGGTAATAAAACAAATGAATTGTTAATGGATATAACATTATAGAAACACTTTACCCTTCTATGGTATGTTCTTAAATACTGTATATGGATATCAATTAAAATGGATAGTATCTTATATGTCTCGCTTTGCCTAATTGAATGACTTAGTTTATTTTCTATAGAATCCCTTACCATGATTAATGGAAGGCAGGATAGTGAACCTGATTAGTGACTATATAGGTAAAAGATAAATGGATTCATGAAATTTCTATTCCTTATATCTTTAATGAAGGGTGTGGAATAAACCAATTTAATTATTAAATGGAATGATCATTACAATTTCTAGATTATTAAATGAATCAAGTATATGGTGCCTATTTCATATGGACATGCTCAACCTTATTGGTGTGGTTAGACTCTATCCATCCTTTAAAAACCTTGATTTTATTTAGCCCACATAGATTCCATTTTGAATCAATGATACTAGTTTCCATGGGAGATACAGACCTTGGGACTTGGTCCTTTTCAACTCAGGGATGCTTGACCTAGAATTGTAGGATCCCATCATTATCATTCAGATATTAGGATTCTTTGGAAACACTCCTTAAATCCAACATGATGCCTTTGGACAAGTGTAACCCTGAAAACAACCATTGGGACCCATCATTTCCAATAATTTTACATTAGATGAGATCCTTGGACTCATTAGAATTATTACATAGTGGGATGCATTAGGAAATTCCACATTTTTTAGAAGCGTTCCCCTTATAGCCATGATATAGATTATTACTGAGTTGGCTCAACCAATGAGGTCAAGAACGACTTGGTAACTTCATTGGATCCTCTTCATTTTCATGATCATAATGATTTCCATTATTATTACCATGGATCCTGATATATATATATATATATATATATATCTTTATAGGATGTCTTTGTTATTCCATGGATCCTCCTCATCTATTATTATAAACAAGAAAATAATTAATCAAATGATTACATGTTCAGACACTAGGTGGGTCTGAAGTATATATCATGGTATTTTCATTACTGTACTACATTATATTTATAAATTCAGGCACACTGTCAGTTTATATTTCTCAAACTGGATGGTATAGATGGAGTTGGTGGTGGCCTACTATCATTTATCTCAAAACCTATTTAGGACGCCATTAGCACATGTGAAGATTATATATATGACGGTGTTGATAAAGGGAAGCATCCAACTTTGGAAACCTAATCTATATTGTGTTCAATATGATGGATCCTAGTAGAAGACGATCGAGTGAGCACTTGAGATGTAGGATAGTTTTTTGTTTACTTTTTATTCTTCGGTATTGCATGTATTTCCAGCAGTCATGCATAAATGTTTTCTAATTTTGTAGAGACATTACATATTTTTTATTAGATTTTGAGTATTATTATTACCAGTTTCTTGACTTTTTATTCATATTCATACTAATTCCCCTACGGAGGGTTATTGGTAAATTGTTTATATTTTCATTTTCCAATATTCAACGTATTTATAAATAAATACACTATTCTTATATTATTACCTATACAATATGCTCTACTATAGTTTTTAGGGAATATTATCACCATAGACACACCATAGGACTTTGTAACTAGTTGGTAGTATCTAACGTATGGGGGCTATGGTTGATTCCCTGTGGAAAACCAAATTACGATCACCTTTGAGTCACCCATGGGTAAGGACGTCACCAAGTGGTTTCATAGAGATTACTTCCATGATTTACTCTTTTGAGACATTAGACAAGATATTAGTAATTCTTTGGGACTTGGATATATATCGTGCTTGGTCATAGCTAACCAATGTTCATTGCCAACACTAGGTTTTCTGAAATAAGAATTTTTTATACAAGTTTATCATTACATCATATATCATTTTAACATTTGGTGAAATTCAAGTGATGTGATTATTATTATTATTATTATTATTGAGGAGGCAATTTAATCATTTCTCAATAACATGGGGCCACATAGAATTTATGCATGCATCATTAGAGGAACATATAATTCATATTCAATGCATATTCATGACATATGAACATTTCATCCATATTTAGGCCATTTATGACACAATCTATTATTGTTCAGTGTGCTATGCTTGTGGAATTTTATTATCCTGCTAACAGATTACTTTTAGTTTCATGGGATATTATTTAGATTTTATTGATTGATTTATAGTTTCAATCCATTTGGTGTATGGGCCCCATTGTTTAGAATATGCAATTTAAAAATTCCTAAAATCTTATATTACTAATTAAACATTGAGAAAAAATTTATACATTTTTAAATAGAGATTAAATTCATGCCCCTTTCACTAATATGGTGTATGGGACCATATTCTCAAGGAAGGGGGTCCATTTTAAACTAAAGTTGATATAAATATAGACAGATGAAAAATTAAAATATAACTCTTGGACTAAATATTAAAATGGGTTTGTATAAATTAATAGGAAAGGTACAATTGGTCATTCATCTACTAGAACCCGTATAACTTACATTTGAACACTTAAAAATATTGTAGCCTTATAAGGAGGTATTTGGGGTAGTACCTTGGTTAGGAATTCATCATTTTTATATTGTGCTTCTCCTACTACATATATCTACGTCAAATATAGTCATGTGGCATGTTCTTGTACTTTTTATAACTATTCAACCATGAATCTGTCATGTCATGTGCCTAGAGGGTGGCGATAACCATGATCTACTGATGGTCTCCCCTAAGATTCCAGTCATGCCACTAAGATTTCAACTTGAGGCACTGTATGTTATACTTGATATAGGAACTAATACTTAGTATAGAGGAATTTTAATACATCTGATGATGTCTATATAGGGTTCTCACAACCTTCCCCAAATATGAATGATCTGACACATGAGTTCGAGCTGTAACATCTTCCCATTTTTTGGGGGGATGGCATCCCACATACTATTGAGTCTTGGATGGAGGCCATTATATATTTATTTGAGTTTATAGAGACTTTTATAGGGTAGAGGGTTGATATTTCTACCTACATAGTGCATGAGTTTTACAAGAGTTAGTGGGATTTGAATACCGAAGTTGGTTGTCATCATGGCATCGTCAGATCATATTTTTAGACTACCTTCTATGGTCATTTATTTACTCAAACACTAAGTGATGAACATGGTAGAGTGTCCATGCATCTAGAAAAGTGATCCATGTTAGTCAAGTATTATTAAGATTATTATAATGAGTGTTAGTGATTTTCACAACTTTCAACTAGTGATGAGTTGTGACATACGAGTCGTTTCAAGGATGGGCTCCAGTATGTCATCCATACTTAGGTGAATGTGTTTTTCCTACCTACTTTTTCATAGATTTTTAATCAGGATATTATCACCGAGGACAAAACCAATGTAATGAGATAGTACAAGGAATATAAGATTAGTTCCATAGTATTCCAGTAGTCTTTTAGAAAGAAGGAATCTTTACCTTGAAGTTTATCATCATAGTAGTGGCCGTCATAGTATCTACACTAACATCTCTATTATATGCCATCAATATGGATGTAATGGGTATTTGATGACTCATTATGATAGAGACTTGAGGGAGTGTCATTCTTTCATCCCTATGGGGCATCTTCATAGATTTGGTTGGACCATTCCATCTACTAATATTGTATATGGTTCAACACCACCTCTACAATTAGGGGAAATACACTTTTTACCACATTAGGTGGGAGATGGAGTTGCACCAGAAGGACTAGAATAGAAGGAGTTACTAGCCATGGTACCATGACATACCCTCATCTCTTCCAAAAAGAGGTCATACTCCAGGTAGTCCAATTAAATAAAAGGGTCATGGATCAATTTATTTTCATGCCTTAAATCTAATACCCAAGGATAATATTGAAGAATCGTCTTCTATTTGAGTTATTATTCTAGTAGCCTCAACTATTTTATCTTCATAATTTGATACAAGTGCGTCAAAATCCTTTATCTATTTATCTATAATAAGAATTGATGGGTTGTATATTCGGTATTACATTGGGGTGTTTATTTTGATATATTGTTGGGTGTATGGTCAGAGGGAACATGAAAATAAAGAGATTATCCCCTTGAGATAGACAATTTTCATTTATTGTAGGAAATTTTCATTATATATATGACAGGATTAAATTTCATTCTAGGTATGGAATGGTTGGTTTCCTACCATTCCTTTTGGTTCTACTATCATTGTAATCTGATGTTTAAATCACTAAAGGGAAGTGGGTATGTACACAAGGATGAGTGGAATTTCCATGATGACAGAGTTAGAAAAGAGGATAATGGGATTGGTAGAGTGACCTCTAGATATCTAGAATTTTCATGGAGGAGCATAGATTTCATCAGATATATTTTCCTCATGTAGTTTTTTATTTTAGGTATGTCATTACCAATGATTTCTCTAACTTACCTACTAAGAGATAGGTATTTCCACTATTGATTTTATCCTAGGAAAATCTCTAATTTCCATTCATCTATTTAGGATAGAACCTACTGATCTCTAGTTGCTAAAGAGATGGTTGGAGGATCCAGGGAATAAGTTATTTTTTAAACCAAATACATCTTCTTGGGGTTTAGTCTTTCTTTTCACCAAGAAGTCAGATGGAACATGCAGGTTATGTGCAGATTACCAATAGTTGAAACATCTTAAGATTAAGAAACAATATGCACTGCCTCCAATATATGATCTCTTTGACTATCTATATGGAGATATGGTCTTCTCAGAGATCATCTTGAGATTGGGCTATCTTCAGGTGTGATTTAGGTATTATAGTGTATTGTGTTCAGTTTTTTGTAACCAGTATGATCTGTATGTGTGTCTTGTTATTCCTTTTGATCTTAAAGATACACCATCATTTTTCACAACATTGATGAATAGGGTTTTCCAAACCTATCTAGTTTACCTTTTCATGGTCTTTGTGTAGGACATCTTATTTTATTATGACACTTATAGTGACCATGATTGATATCTGGAGATAATTTTAATTACAACAAGAGTGCATCAAATTTATGCCAAGATTTCTAGGTTCCACATATGGATTGAAAAACTTCACTTCTTGTATCATATTATCTCAGAATCAATAGTATCATTCGACCAAACGAAGGAGAGTGATGTGTTTTTTATGAGCATCACAAGAGAATGCTTGATATAAAGAGTTTATTAGGTGTGGATGGACATTATAGGAATTTAATGCAGGAATTATCACACCTTTTGTCACCACATACTGGTCTTACAAAGAATGGTGTCAAGTTACTATGGTAAGAATCGTGTGAGAAATCCTTTCAGGATCTAAAATGGAGGCTTGTTTGAGAACCAATTATGATTCTGATATATCATGGTAGAAGATATATATTTTCAAGTGATGTATCTTCCATTTTTTCAGGAGTAGTGCTGATACAGGAGGATATATTTTTTCATGTGAATCTTTGATGTTCAAGCCACAAGTGGGAAACTACCAAAATTGCAAACATGATCTTTCTTCTATTGTCTATGCCTTATGTTTCTATAGACACTCTCTAATCGGTGAGAACTTTTTTGTGTATACAATCCACAAGAGCCTCATATATATCTTTAAATAGTGTAAATTTTATCTCTAATAGTTGATAAAGGTTAAATACATTTAGTTCTTTGATATTGATATTTCCTATATGATTGGAAAGGTAAATGTAGCAATGGATATTCTAAGTCGAAAAACTTAGGCATTTTCCATACATAAATTCTATGATAAATGGAAATTAATAGCCCTATTTTATTGCATTTATCTATATTTTCATTATCTTCATGATAAGTATTCTCCCAAAACATTAAATATTATTTATTCACTCCTTGATAGGGTGATGAGAATGATGTTTTCAGATCCAGAGGGGTTGGTTCCCCTGGAGATTATTGTTTGAGAGGACCCACCTCCATTATATTATGTGGATGGAGAAGAAATAACAAATACATGGGACTATTTATGTTTTTATAGATATGATTGATGAATTGATGCGATGGTCTTCATACTCTCAGTGGTAGATAATTTAGGAATATCTAAGATTTATAGTGATATGTGCACTAGTATAGGTGGAATGGGATGAAACATCAGATATCATGCTTTATCCTTTAGTGTTCCACTTATCATTAGGATTATGTGGATCACCAGTGACCAGATTTCTTATTAAAACCACTTCGATTCCAATAATTGAAATTAGAATATGTTTCTATTGGCATTATAGTCGGATTATCGACGTCGCATCGAGGTTGTGATGTGGTTATGGTAGTTGTTGATAGAAAGGTTCTTCCTATCTAGGTGACTGTGTCAGGTGATGAGCTAGGAAGACTATATGTCCATGAAATCATATTACTAATAAGGGTAACATGTACTATCATTTCTAGTAGGGATTCTATTTTTACATAAATGTTTTGGTAGGGGTTACAGAGTGTTGTGGGTACATAATTTCTTCTGTACCTAGATTTTCCCCCACATATCGATAGCCAGTCAGAACACATAATACATGTGTTAGAGGCCATGCACTGAGCACAATTCATTGATTTTATATGTTTATGCAAGAATAATATCTTTCTTATTGAGTTCCATTATAAAAATATCTTTCAGGTGACGATTCAGATGGGTAATTTTTAGGTTTTGTAAGGAGTGTCATGTTATTTACCCCTATGCTAGTTTGAGAAAGGTGAAGAAACACTACTAGTTAGAGAATGGTGAAGAAACACTACTTGTTACTCATATCATGTAGAAAAAATCAGAGCTAGATTAGCTGATCAAGACAAATATGCCTCATAGAAGGCCTTGAGAGAAATATTATTCCAATCACAGTTGATGATTTCAAGAGGTTGAGGGAAAGGGTCATGTTTCCCAACGGGTTTCTTCCTTTCCTGGGAATGGATGGATAAAAATTAAAGGGAAGTCATCACCTCATTTTGTAGGGTTCTTGGATATTTTTCAGAGATTCGGGTCAGTACCCTATCAGTTACTACAACCTCAAAGGTACCCTACAATTAATCATGTCTTCCCTATTTCACAGATTCACTATTATCATGTCGACCCTTCTCATACTTTTGATTGTGGTGAGGTTGAGTTAGATGATAATTATTCATTTAAGGAGTATACTGTAAAAATAGATGAATTTGGAACAAAGACTCTTCAAGGATGGTTTATCCCATTAATATGAGTGATATTAATGCACGACCATGTACCTGATGAGAATTCGGCGTGGGAGGCTGATGTACATGCACAATGGCGAGATTTGTTATCAAATAGTGTTTCCCCACCCTTGGAAGGTGAACTCGGGGATAACTTCATTTATGTGGTGAAGATTGTAAGAACCCAAATTTTATCCCAAGTATGGATACTTTTAAATTCAGTCTAATTCCTTATTATAGACTTATGACAGGTTTTTAATGATGTCGCGAGTGTTTCTGGCTTCATGGTTAAGAAAGACCGCATAGGGAAGGCCACATAGATACCCCTAACCATGTATATCAAAAAAGTAAGTAGCATGAAGCTGCACAGTTTTAGGAAATCATGAAGATTATCCCACATCCCCATGTGAATGGTCAATTTTTTTTACAAATCCATTTCATAGGTTTGGTGAAAGGTTTCTCTCATCGGGCAGCCTAACTGTGTGGGTTCCTTCCATAAGAAGTGGTCTATGCACAGTTTGTGCATGGTTTTTTCAACTGCGGGCCCCTGAAATATTGTTTAAAATGACCAAAATACACTTAATTAATTAATAATATTATCTATCTATCTTATTTTCATTTCTTGTTACTAGATATCTTACATTATCCCAATTTTATTTCACAAAACCACCTTCCATATATTTTTATCCAAGTTCATAATATAATGTATGATTAGATCCTTATTCATCTCATTGGATGTGCATTAGTATGTGGTCTATTCTTCTTGAGCCATTTTTCATTCTTCTTTCTATTAACGATGCTATATTGATTTAAGATCTTATAACCTATTCTCATTGCATTGATCCATTCCTTATATTTCTTTCATTCCATGGAAAACTAGTGGTTGATGCTGAATGAGGATAATTTTATGTGCTTTGGGTAGGTGTTCTATGACTTATCCCTCATGTCTCACTTTTTTACAAAGTTCTATCATTGTGCGTGCAATGATTCCATAGAGATTTACTTAATAAATAGTTGTAACATTATTATTATCATCATTGGTGTATTCATGATCCCCTTATATATATTTTCATCCATATTGCAGGTTATAACATCAATTCCAACCACCCTGAGTAGCGTGTTTTCCTCTTATATATCTATATTTGTTTTTATGTCAATTTTCACCCATGTTCGAGTGTTCTTTGAATCAACCTTCATAGGGGTAAGTGATATAATTAAATGATTGTATTTTTAATGGATTTTTCATTGTAATATCATATAAGGCTATTATGGTATGTTCTTAAATACAATAAATTCCTCTCCATTGTAAATGGAATGTTTGTTATATATTTCCCATGGAAAAATTTAATGACTCGGTTGAATCTGTGTAGCACACAATTCCATGTTTAATTGATGGAAGTGGAGTGAACCTAATTAATGTCTATGTAATTAAAATACTAAATGGTTTCAATTCCATGTAATTCCTTGTCACGCTAATCGATTTTATGGAATGAACCAATTTAATTATTAAATGGAATGAATATTAAATAGGATATTTTATTAAATGAATAAAATATATGGTTCATATTGCATATGATCCTATTAATCATTATTGGAGTGTTTAGACTCAATCAAAACTTGGATTCCTAAGGGAATTACTTGGGAACTATTGAAATCCATTCTAAATCTTGGATTCTAATTTCCATGGGAGATACCCACCATGGAACATGGTCCTCTTCTACTCGTGGGAACATGGAATTTCGTTATAGGGTCTATCCATTATCTTTCAGATATTAGGATTCCTTGGATACACTCCTTGAATCCATCATGACATATTTTCACAAGTCGATCCATGGGTACAACCATTGTTTCAAGTCATTACTTATCCCATTTTACCTTGGACATGATCCATGACACGATTAGAATCATATCATAGTGGAATGACTTCGTAACTTCCCTATGGATTAAATACAGACCCCTTATATCCAGGGTATATATTATTACTATGTTGGCTCGACCCCCGAGGTTAAGGATTCCATGGTTATTATGTTTTATACTCTTCATTATTATCATCATAACTGATTCCTTAGCTATTACCTTGGATCCTCAGTCATAGCTATCATTATAGGATTTATTAGTCATTCCTTCAATCGTATCCATACATTATTATAAACATGAACATAAATAACTAAATAATTAAATTTTTAGACACCATATTTAGATGAAGTAGGTATCAGGGTATTTAAATTACTATACTTCATTACATATACATTTACCAGCACACTATCAGTCTATATATCACAAACATGATGGTGTATATGTCATTGGTGGTGCCCTAATAATATTTATATCAATCCCTATATTGGACTCAAATAGTACCCATGATGATTATATGTATACATGTGTTGACAAGGGGAATCATCAATCTT
The DNA here is from genome assembly GCA_963277665.1 of Viscum album. Classification (NCBI taxonomy): domain Eukaryota; kingdom Viridiplantae; phylum Streptophyta; class Magnoliopsida; order Santalales; family Viscaceae; genus Viscum; species Viscum album. Next base: position 77,325,819 of record OY728155.1, on the reverse strand, counting down.
TGAAAACCTAATATTGATTGACTTTTTAAGATGGTGCATGGTTGCAAATAATTGAGATAGGGCTCGAGATACATGATATTTTTTAGTTTCTTTCTTATTCTTTTGTATAACATGTATTTCCTACTTCAATGTAAACCTATTTTCAGTTTTTAGAGACATGAATTTTATTATCATTATCTTTTGAATATAATTATTACCAGTTTCTTGTTTTGTTATTCATTTCTATACTAATTCATCTATGGAGGGTTTCTTGTCTAGTTTTTACGGTTTCCTAATTCATTGTTCCATTTTTTTAAATATGATTCCATTATTTATCTATTATTACCTACCCACTATTCTCTAGTCTAGTTATGAGGGAATAGTCTCTCCTTTACACACCCTAGATAATTTCTTCTTATCAAAATCCTCTGGAATACGTGGAGGAATTCTTAGGGCCCTATGTCTAACAAACTTCGAGGATCCATTGAGTGGCCCTCAAGCTTGGATATCATAGGTGATTCCCCATAATCATTATACATATTGAGTTGGTACTCCCCTACATGAGTTGTGGTCCCTCTATATTTTGTGTGGTACTCCCAAATCTTCATGAACCCTTGGCGTTTTGGTCCTCCACTAGTGTTATGTCTCCCTCGATAGTGGCATAGTAGTAAGGGGAGAGACCCTCCACCAGATTCTAGTGAAATTTAAAATGTTGAAGGGAATCAATGATTGATTTTGTGAGAAACAATTGGACTCATCCAATTTTTATTGGTTGTGATATGGAAATCTCATGTCTCTCTTGTTGAGGTTTCCTTTGTGTTATATTTTTGTTAGAGTTTCATTTTCCTCTTTATATTAGTTGAGTTGACATTTTTATTTCACTCTATCACTCCCTTTACAGTTTTTGGGGAGTAATACAAGGTCTTTATATACTCACCCTTGCATGGGATTTTCCCACACATATCATGTCTTATATAGATGATATAAACATTAGAGGAGACTTTGTGGAGCATAGAGATACATGGGTGAATTCACTAATCATTGTTTTAGAGAGTTCTTGATCAGCATCCAATCTCTCTCAGTTTTCATTTTCTTGAGTTTTTGTTAGATTGTAACATTATATATGGTTGTGAAAGTATTTATCTGTTTTCATTTTTGATTTATGATATTATACTCTATTTTATTCCCATTGATTTTATTTCATACATGGTTATACTCTAGATTTTGCAGTCGTTGCATTTTATTCCTCTATACAATACATGGAGATAGTTGTGTGCATGGATACTGTTACATTAGAAAAACTACTCACATTTACATTATTCTTTTTTGGTCCTTGTTTCCATCCCCTTTCATATTAAAGGAGGTCCTGGGGATATCAAAGTTTGGCCTTCCATCGACCAGGTTGGCCCAGATGGGTAGGGTCATAACAGAGTTGTATTAGAGCAGTTCACTACTTTGGATAGTTTCTGGATTTTTTCAATTATAAGTAATTAGTTGGCACATACCAAAAGGATTTCAAAGTGTCTTCAGTGAATCACCTAGGAAATGAAAACTAGTATTGGAGTGATGCCTTATGTATCCAAACACAAATACTCTGACAACCTACTTTCATACTCATCATAATGATACAATGTTTACAAGGAACAATGGAAAATGAATTTTAAAGGATTGATTCATTTGAATGTCCATCATGAATCACCTCCCAATATATTCTCATCTTATTATTGTATGTGTTGATTAATTTTAGGATGCCTATTAAAATATAGCTTTTTAGGTTACTAATTTAGGGTCATGAAAATGATCCAATGAGTGAAAATGCCTCAGTTTAGGGGATATATAAGGAGCTTTTTCCACTAGGTGTATATGGGTTAGAACCCACAATATTTGAGTAGTATATAGTACATGTATTATACACTTATGATGAATATAGGCTTAGTTTACTCTATTAGTTCTAGAATTATAGACCACCGTGGTTCCACGGTGATCTAGATCCTCATGTATTGGATCATTGGCATGAATTAGTTGTCTAGATATTTATGATCATTTAGACCCTGAAAGATCAAATGTTTGTGCTAGAATCTAGTCTTTTTGGTGAAGCAGTTGGGAGATAGTGGAGTCTGGCTCTGCTAACCCATGTTTAGATGATGCTCTCATTGTTTGACTTCTATTAACCATTTAATAAGCAATATTTCCCTTCCTACATGTACTTATACATGATCTAAGAGATAATTGTGATGTATTAGGGTGGTGTGATAGTTTCATAATATTGAATAAGGACCAAAAACCTTACATGACACTTCCTTAACATGGTGCAAGATGGATACTTTAGTTTGAGGATGTTTGAGTAGTGTATTCATAGTGAAATATGTGACAACATAGTTTCCCTGTGTCACCCTACCTAATCAAGTGTTTTATAGTGAGATCAATTAATAGATATATTTTTAGCATATATTCCCTATGATGAAAATTATGGTAGTGGATATCACATGGCTGAGTCATCTATAATGACAATTAGTCGATAGAAATTGAGGTCTCAGTGCAGGAGTCATACTTACGCATGGACCCCGAAATGTGAGTTCATAGCTCAAGTATCACGTAGAGGACCCAGTCAGACCAAATAAGTCTGATTCTATGCATGACATGGGTGATGCCAATTGTTTTATGATTTCTTAAAATATTGTGTTGAGTAGGACATTCCAACTATGGATGGAAATCAATGGTAGAGTTAGTATAAAAATCAATGATATCCTAGACGTGGTCAAGGATTACCTTGTAGTGGAAGTGCGAGTAGAGGAGTAGGATCCATTCCAGATAGAGGAGTTGTTGGACAAGGATGACCCTTTTATTTTCTACCACCACAACCACAAGGTACCCAATGTTAGGTATAGGAATCTTATGGGTATGTCTATGGATAATTGTATTCAATGTAGGTTTATAGCTCGAATACCCATGAGAAGATCTATGTTATGATTTTTTTTATTCTACACTGGATTATGTTCTTATAGACATAGGTGGGAGTAATTCCTTTATCTTGTTATTCTTATTAAAAAATATATAGCTTCCATTTTATACATTATCTAAACTGGTATGGATTTAGCTTCATATAGAATGTTATTCATCGATATTGTATATCTACCAGAAGTTCAAGAGTGTTCTCGATGGAGAGAGTTTCTCCTGTAACCCCATGGTCATCATGATGAATCCTTATGAGTTCATCTTTGTTAAAGACTCATTGTCAATGATTCATTCCTATATTTACATTAATAAAATAAAATAAATATTACTATAGACATAATGGATGAGATTCATCACTTCATGTGAATGAAATATCGTAGAATAGTGAGTGAGTTTTGTGGGTAGGAAGTTGTAACCCATAACCCATTAGAGGTCAAGTTTTCCCATTAGAATATTTGGCCCTTTATAAAGCCATATTCCTTTGGTAGTGGAGTAATTTATAGGAATGTTATCCAAGAATTTGATGGTACTACATTTGAGGTCGTATATTTAATTTTACATTTTCTTACGCCCTAGTGCCACACTAATAACTTCAACAACATATCAGGTGGCCTCTGTCAAGATCCTTGTGCTTAGGATGTAGGTAGAGGACCTTCGAAAATATGTATTTATCATACTTAGTGTGTCCCCATGGGTAGTTCTAGTTTTTTTTTTGAGAATTTTTAGTGGGATATTGAGGAATTTTGTTGATTAAATTCACCTAAACAATGTAACAATAAAAAAACGTTCATATTTCCACTAATTGATAACCTCTTTGACCAGTTACGAGGTGTGATTTGTTTTTGAAGGATTTATAATTGGTTTGGTTATTACCAGTTGAGGGCTCACCTGGATGATATTATTAGGATTGTATTCCAGTGGTTCTACATACACTATGAGTTCCAAGTGATGTATTTTAGTGTGATTCATTATTCTATAGTTTTTATGGACTTGATTAGCCATATGTTTATTCCATTATTTGAATTTTTTTAATTTTTCTTCATTAACTATATATTAATTTACATTAATTCATAGGAGGTGAATACCAAGAATCTGAGGATGGTCCTAGATCTACTTTGGGAGCACCAAGATGTTGTAATTTCCCAAATGTGTTAGTTATATATATGTAATGTTCACGATTCATGGAATGTAATTTTTGAGAATGGTTTATCTATTTAAAAAATGGAGATTGATACAGTTCATGGTTGTGCTTCACCCAAGGTCATTTCAATGTTGTGTAGGTTTCTGGTATTTAAGTTTTAATACATGAGAGTTTTCAAATACTTCTCAATGATTGAATCCCATTTGAAAATAAATTCATGTAAATTATATTTTTTTATTTAAACTGAGTAATGTTTAGAGAATTTGATGAGACTATACTACAGATAACTAGTAACTCCATGATGAGACTACCAAGGGAGGGAATTGATTTTGTAGTGTTTTTTCATTCCTCGGAGCTAGGATCGCCTGCTTATTGTTTATAGGTTGTTTTTGGTCTTATATGGGTAGAAGAAATTGAGAACCCACGATTATAACAACGAGATGCATCAAATAGAGTTGGTAGTAGTAGCCTTCACTCTGAAGATATGTAAGTGTTGTATTCTAGGAGAGCAGATTATTGTATACTCATACCATTAGAGTCTCAGGTATATCTTCACATAAATAGATCTGATCCTCAAGAAAAGGAATTGGTTATATTTCATCTAATACTATTTCTTTAGGATATTATAATCTTTAGGGAAGGGAAATGGGTTGTAAGATTCCCTTAGAAGGAATCCTCATTCTCCCTTGTTGGAGGAGCCATATGAGTTGTTGGATTCTTTGCAACTGACCCCAGTGGGGGAGAGGTGTGAATAATTTCTTTAGTCAATCGTGTTGAATCCTATACTTCATTAATGTTCAAGATAGCTCCTATTTTGGTACAACCATTACGTGGTCTTATATGAAAATATATCCTCAAGGGATACAATACAAGGATCCTCTAAAGGAGGGGCGCATGTTATCTGTTTCTAGGGATATACAGTGGTTCTTTTCATCATGTGAGACAAGGTGATCAAAGAGGTTCATACATCTACTTTGCATGTAAATTAAATAGTGAAAATATGTACATGGACCCTCAACTGTAGTTTTCATGGATGGACATAAGATGGAGTATCACTGAGTTTTTTCCTGGTGTATGACATGACATCATGTAAATGCTGAGTACTAGGTTCTAGTATGATTGATGAATCCTCTTGAAATCCTGATGTGGAATTAGGCTGAAATTTACATTTAATTTTGAATATCCATTCCGTAGACCACAACATGCCACAATACAATTTGGAAAATTGTATACTGTGTTATCAAGTCAAAACACTCCCCTGATATTTTGGAGAGGAGTTCGACGGAGATTTGGGTGTTACTGTATGTTTTTAATACCATCCAAATCCATAGATTACCATAGTATATTGTATCTAATCATGATGTGTTGTTTATATCAATGTTTTGGATAGGATGGTAGGATACCTTCGGGACGTACTTGAGTATGAGTATAATGTTTCAACCCCAGTCACATTGGTAGACAAAAAAATATACCGGTGTGGGATGATATGTTGAGGGATTCGGTACTGGACTTAATCTAGAGTTATGTGGATCACAATCCATGGGAGAGTTTACATATAAAAACATTTATCACACTATGATTGGGATGTCACCATTTGAGGCCTTGTATGGGATACCCAGCAGGGCATCCCTATGATTGTTTTAGATAGGAGAGACTTCTCTTGATGATCCTGAGATGGTTCATGTGATGATGGAGATGGCTCAAGTGATTTGGGAGTGTATAATGAGAACAGAAAGCTAGTAGAAATCTTTTGAAGATTGACATCATATGCATTTTGAGTTTGAGAAGGGAGATCTTGTTTTCCAGATATACTCAAAATAAACGAAAATTTTGGATATTAATCCATAGAGGTAATCTATCTTCAAGGTTTATCGGTCAGTCCAAGATCCTATAGTGGGTTATCAAGGTTCCATACCACAGAGCCCTACCAAAACAGATCGACCAGGTGTATGACAAATTCCATGTGTCATAGATGAGGAGATAAATGCATGATCTTACACACATTATTTTCTAGGGTGAGCTAGAAAATAAGGATTGATTCATCATTGCAGAATACCCTATAGTAATCATAGATCAAAAAGAGATAATCATGTTGGGATGGACCATTCCATTATTTTGGTTGTTTTGGAAGCATGATAGAGTACATGAGAACTCCTATGAGAAAGATATATAGATGCAATCTCTATGTCATGATCATTTTTTTTCCTTGTTCTTTTTAGGGTGAAAATAATTGAATGATTTGAGAATGTGGTGACTCTATTTTTTCTTTGTAAGACTTTGGAATGTATTAATGAATATTGAATTAGTTGGGTACTGAGTCGATGCGAGATTAGTAGGTCCTATGAGCCTAGTTTTCATATTATAATACTATTAAATATATTCATATCATGCATGTGTTGTCTTCATAAAATAGTGGAATAAATCATGAAATATGTCTCGGATCATAAACCTAAGAATAAATTTGGAATCATAAAATGGGGTTTTCCTAGGGTGAGACTTAAGGTTGGTCTATTTCTATCATCCAATGAAGGCTTTCATTGGTTGTACATTTAATTAAAATAAAATAATAAAATTATATATTTTATTTTAAATTCACAGGATCAACAATTCTCTATATAATTATTCTTATATCAATTCACCAGAGTTAGTATTTTTACCCTCAGATCTTTTAAAAGAGCTTTGGGAATTATTCATTGGAAGATTGTATCATAGGATGATGGGTGATTAGATCAAGATGGATCTAGAGGAAATTGATGCATTGAGACTATTCATTTTCTAGTGAATGAGTTCTTAGAAAATTCTCGATCAAAAACAAGTCAGGACTCATAAATTGAGGATTCTTCTCTATTGAATAATGTGTTAAATCCTGGATGATTATCTTCCACCATTATATTTTTATTTGATCATCCATATAATCCCATAATACAAAATAAATAGTTTAATTTAATTTTTTCCCATTCTATCTTCCTGGATATCATATTTTCTTAATAAATTTCCATGACCAATTTTCCAATTGTGGTTACACCTTTTTTATTGTTCATTTCTTCCACTTGTTCTTTGCGCTCTTCGCTGTTAGACCACAAGGTCACGATTCAAAATTGTCAGAGTGGGTTTAAGAAAAATGTAACCCCTAGATTCACTATAATTGTGTGTATAATGAATAGAATGGTGTTTTATTTAAGGGATCCTCACATATTATGAAATCGTATTTATGGATTTGGGATCAGGAGTGTTGACTGGTGACATGAGGTGCACCAGAAATATGGTGGCTCTTTGATTATGTGACTAAATTCTATTTGTTAACAACATGATACTAAGAAACAATGACTAGTGGTGTTTTATTAATTTTTAAATGGTCAAAAAGAGATATCCATAGTGGAAATTCCATATAGAGGAAATTCATGATGGTAAATTTGGATCTTGAAAATTATTGACTACACCTTGTGTTTCTTAGAAGAACAAATGGTGTGTATCCCCCTTGGTTGTAGTGAAATGGTTTTGGATGATGTTAAGGGTCACATGCAATGTGGAAAGGCCCACATGGCCATGTGACCTCATCCATGAAACCAGAATGTCTGCTATATGCACATGAAAATAACCCCGAGAGGGACGACATGTTGTGTTATCTATGAGTACATGGTCATGGGATGGCCTCCTAACGCAACTTGGCACACATACATGTATATGGGAATAACTTGAATTTCACATGCATAAATTGGAGCATATAGTAAAGACTAGAGAAAATGAGAACACAACTTGATTCATGTACACAACATTTATGATGACATGGTTTGAAAACCATGACAAGAGGAGGACATGTACGCGCTATTAGGTAGGGCCACATATTGTTTAGACCCCCATAAATTAAATGTATTCCCTCTAAAAATTTCTTCCACTCATATCTCATTCATTTAGACTTTGATTTCATCCCAACAGTTTCTAGTCCTATGTAATAATTTCTCATAGAACATGATGTTAACTGTCATTATGGAATACATGATATGATATGAGGTTTTCCAATAATGATGATTTTTTAGGATATGCTTCAAAATGGCAGTGAGTAGGGTCAGACCACTTTATATATTTTTGGTTTGCTAATCCCATATCATATGAAAGCAAAGGATACCCGTCCTATTTATATTTATATAGATAGTAGTCCCCTAAAATGGGAATGGGTACTCAATCTATGGATTGGTACTCTTTATTCTTTGAGATTAGATGTCATGTGGGTCCTCCGAGGGTGTTGTGGATCATTCAACTATAAATAAGAGTCACGTGGGGCTGGCTGCTCCAAATAGATTTTGGTGAGGATTGAATGATCCTTGGAATTGATGGTTGAATTTAAGAAATATAGGATTACTCATTTACTTTGGCAAGGATGTGAGGTAGATACCCCCATTTTCAAACATATGGGTTTTTTAGAATATAATTATTGGGTTTTAATTTTTATATTACGATGGATTGATCTGATTTTTTGTATATATGAATCACCCACTTTACTATTTGTGGTTATTTCTATTCTGTACGTATATACTCACCCTACATGGGATTTCTTCTCATGTTTTCTGTGTTATGAGGATTACAGATAGATCAAAGGTGAATTTGGTGGAACATGGAGATAATTAGTTGCATTTACCATATACTGTGTTCATCTCATTTTAGGTGGGAATTTTTTACATTTCATTTTGGTTGATACTATTGTACTATGTTTTATTCTAATAGGGCTTATCACATTCATGGTTATACTAAATAATTTATTCTATTTCTATTATATTCTTATACACTCTTTTAGGAAGATGGATGGGTGTGTTCATATAGGTACATTAGGAAAAGGCCTCACACTTACATTATTCACACTTGGATCTTTTTGATAGCTCGTATCCTATTGGATATGGGATTTTTGTTTTTATGCCTCAACCTTCTTCTGTCCAAGATAGTCTTGGTGGTTTTATTTAGGAAAATCATAATTTGGATCATCCTATGAATATAAGAATGTATGTGATACTATAATTGATGTTATCTACGTTTTTACCAATTATCCTGGATCTCCAGTGATGTTATGAAAATCAATATCCTTCCTTTTCCTTGGATGCGATGACCATGATTAGTCCTAATCTCATGGGTTAGCTGAGTTAGAATCTTCATCTCAGATACTTCAATATTGTTACTATAATTATGAACATTTCCATGTTCTTTAGTTTCAAACACATCATATTTCATTTCATACATATTATCAATTATCAGTGATACATTCTTATCAAATGTTTTTATAAATTTTACATAATTTGTGTCAACAATCACTCCCATATATCTATTACGACTTCTATATCCTCTACCACTATTAATGTAGCAAAGAAGGAATAGATCAATACCTATCTTTTCATGCTTTCCATGATTTTGCCACTGAATTATATATTTAAAGAACTTCCAAACACCCATAGTGGTTTAAAACATGTGGAAATATTCTAATACCTATCATAAGAAGTAATATCAGTGTTTGGGCTATAGAAACTATGATTCTAATTATTAATAACCGCTCTAAAAGTTTTCTTCCAAAATATGAATAAGTATCATGTTCAATAAATATTTATTATACCATCTCTAATGGAATTCTATTTCTTCTTTCCACAACAACAATATTTTATGGGTTATTCCTTGAATTTATCCCTAGATGAATCCCATTCATTTCAACATAATCTATGAGCGTACCACTTTTATATTTTCTGCCATTATGAGTTTTTATTTTCTACATCGAATATCCAAATTCTTTATATAAGATTCCTCTAAAATTCATAATCAATTTAAGATCCTATGATTTATTTGTTAAAAAATAACACATGTGAAATTGTTAAAGATAGAAGTGAATTTAATAATGTACTAATATTGGTTTTTTTATTGTCTACGCATGGTCCAAAAAATATCAGAATGTATCTGCTCTAATAGATGAGTTGACTACATCTAAACATTCTTATGTACTATGATTTTAATATTCCTATTTTAGTTAGTGAAACAACACCAATATCTAATTCATATCCTATTAGGAACATCACGAGTACATTATCACTTTATAAAATTCCTCATATTCCTCAGACATATATGCCCCATTATTTTATGATACAACTAATTTTGGTTTATCCTACATATATAACATAGAATTTGAGAATCACCAACTTGGAAAAAGTTTTCTTTTTTTTTTCTTGGAATCTTATTACAACCTTTCCATATTCTATAATCTTAAATAAAAAAACATATTTTATGAAGAAATCATCATTACCCTCACCAAATACTTTTGAAAGAAAAAAAATTTTCTACCACAAAAAAACAAGTCTCAATTTGATTTTAAATTTTCTTCCCAAAATGATAGTAGTAACTCGTTTCTTTATGGCTTAAATTTCATTGAAAAAAGTTGCATTACATTAACTCAAATCTATTAAATTCTTCAATAATATAAAATTTCCTTCAATATATGAAGAAGAACAACTATCATAATCTAATGGAATTATCTTTTTATTGTTTTGAGAGAAGTTTCCAAATTTAAGGCCCTCTCCTTTCATTTTACTTCCTTATCATATGACTTTTTGTATTTTTCAAATAAATATTATTGTTTCGATAAAACAACATGATATAATTTTTCAAGATGACCAATCTGATCACATCATTCACAAATAGTTTTCAAGGCATAGATTATATTTTCAAATCATCATAATGAATTTCTAAAGTATATAGGTTGTGGGAACAATGGACACATTCAATGGGTGGTTTCCAACATTTCATATTTCCATAATCGAAGACCAATCCAAAATCAATACGATGTTTAATCGTTGTGATCAATGTAATTGAATCAATAATTGAAAATATTAATCATGTCGAAACTGAGATATGGTAGATCAACATGTATTGTTTATAAATAATTCAATCAGAAAAAGAAAAACCTTTAAGGAATTATTTCTTCATATATGAGTCTAGTGACAGATCTGCGGTGCATCTTCATTGGTTGTAGAAACCATGTGTAGATTTCTTCTAACGGTGTTCCCCAAATCCCCAGACGTCAACGAAGGAGTCTCCAGGTGCTAGCAAGGATGATCATTACACTTTCTCTGTCCAACTTTGATCATCATGATAACCACTTCCAAAGCAATCTCTTTGATCCTATGGAGGTGGATTTCTCTCGATTCTTGATAGTGTTCCTAGAAAAACGATCTCTCTAGGCTTGAGTGTTTTTTCTCAAAATTTGTTGTGCCCAACTGAATTGGCTTATGAGAAAATAGTATAATTGGGTATTTATACTTCTAGGATTAAAATAAAATAATTTCATAAGTTCTATTATTATTTATTAAATCCTAGAAAATCCCCATGTCAAATAATAATTGTAATATTATTATTTCTTAGCATGCGCTGAACTGGTGAATTATAATTATATATTATTTAATTATATAATATTCAGTACTATCATTTCTCACCGGACAATTAAAATTAGTTATTTATTCCATTGAAATATTTATCTATCCAATATATTTACTTATTTAATAAATATCACTCCATTATTTACCAATAAATAAATAAATGTTATATTAAATGAACAAAAAATAAATATTTATTAAATATTCTACAAATAATATATTCTCTTGAATAACTAGTGATGGAAAAAAATTCAATGAATCATACATGAGAAATTATTAATCCATATATGGGAATAATATTTATTGAACCTCTAAAATAATAAATAATAATATATTATTTAACATAGATTTTGGATACACTTAGTGTGTAACCCTAGACCTCTTTCTCAAGGGCATTAAGCGAAGCAGCCTAAAGTCCAAGGATATTGTCTAGTTACACGATGAGGCACCCATAGAGAAATAAGTTAACACACCAACATCATGTCACCCCATATGTATGCCTACGGTATCATATAATCCCTTTATCATAATATATCTAATCGATCATGTTGCAAGCCAATGACATCAACCTATGTGCTTGATATCTATTTCATTGACTTTACAGAAATCGATCATGACTATAGAACACCATGGAGATGGATTTATTTATGCATTTTTATGAAAGTTATTGATATATTAACTTACATTAATGGATATAGGGGATAAATCTTTTCAACATTATTCATTAATGCAATTTTACTCATAACACACCCAACGTATCCTACATCACCATGAACATCTATCTTGATGGTTTTAATCAATAAATCAAAGTATGAAAATATTAATATCCATTAATAATAATATTATCCTACAAAAATCAATACATATATCCACATATAAGAACATATAATGACACATATAAATGTGGATTTCCTATTGTCTAGTCTTATTCTCATAATATCCATACTGAATAATACAAAGGGTGTACACAATTAGAATGTGCATTAAAGTCCTTTGAGTCTCCACCCATGATAGCTTGTATAATTTGTGTTCCTCAAATGATATCATCCTGATATATAACATATATTCAAGTATAGTGTCATAGCACTTACATGTTCTCATTTTAGTAGGGAACTACTATGCCCTTTTATGGCGACAACTACTCTTATGAAATTATCACATTCTATTCCATGTACAAGAATAATCAATATGTGATATGAAGTTTATTAATATTAAAAAAATGAATAAATGTTTATCAAAAAACATAAATAAGTTAGTTCTTGGGCACCATCTCCAAAAAAACTCCAACTTATAATAGAGCCAAATGCTAACAACCTTCAGTTATCTAGCTCTAACATGATATTTATGATTCTGCTAAGGTAGGTATTTTATCAAGGAGTCCTCTATATTCTCTTCTGTGGGTACTCTACATTCTGTAACATCACCCCTCTGATTGAAATACCTCAAGATGGTATACATCCAGAGTATATTCTTTGTCCATTAGTGCGACCTTGGATCTTTTGGAAGATCCATCATGGTAGTATTATCACATTACAATGTGATTGGGTATTTACTTCTAGGTATCACATCAAGAGCCACGTTAAATTTCTAAATCCAAAAGGATTGCTTGGCCACATTAGAATCTTCTATATACTAGGAATCCTCTATATAATCAAGAAAAACTAGCTTCATGGAACCCGTCTAGCTCATAGATCCTCCATTGATATAGAAAACATATCTAGATTATGACTTCAAATGTTTATGATCTATCTAAAAACCAAATTCAGTATATCCAGTGATGACTAGAACCTCATATTCTTCATACACTAGGAACATATTTGTTGTTCTTCTCAGATACTTAAGGATAACCTTAATAGTAGTCCAATGTTGTTCTCCTGGACATGCTTCATATTTTCCTACCATACTAAATGCATAGGTAACATCATGTCTTGTACATAACATGGCATAATTATTTATCCTATAACAGAAGAATTTGAGATCTAACTCATTTTATATTTCTCTTGTTTTATTTTGGGACACATTTTCATTGAAAGAGAAAAACCATGTAAACCCAGAACCAATCCCCTTGTACATTTTTACATACAAAATCTTATTATTATCTGGCCAATATATGTACATTGACTTATCCCAGAATCCTCTAGGAACTATCATGAACAATCTTGGTCTCTTGAATGTAGGATTCTTTACCTATGTCCATTATGGAGATACACTTGTTCAAAAAGTCCTTCACATATTGTAGGACTTTTATATCATTTCCAATAAGTAATATGTTACCAACATATACTACTAGGATAACGACCACATTCCCATAAAACATATTAGAAACACTTGTTTCACATTTATTATTAATGAAACAAAATTCATTTATGGCTACATCGAATCAAATTTTACATGAGATGGATGCATTCATAAATACATAAATGGTTCTCTACAACATGAAAATCCTTTTATAATCACATGGAGTCACAAACCCTTCAGGTTGTGTCATCTAGACATATTCTCGAAGGATCAATTTAATGGAAGTAGTTTCGACATCAATCATCCAAATCTCATTGTCATGGTAAGCCGATATAGCAAGTATGATTTTGATAGATTTAATCATGAAAATTGGTGAAAAAGATTCCTCGTAGTTAATTCCATAATGCTATTTAAACCCTTTAACCACTATCCATTCTTTATAGGTACTTACTTAACCTTCCATGTCAACTTTCCAATTGAATACACTTTTAAATCCAATAGGTTTTACATCAACTAGTGCATCAAATAGAACCTAAACCAGGTTATGATACATGGAATGCATTTCATAATTCATAGCTTCTAACCATCTTGTAGCTTATGATATATCTACTACTTCCATATAAGAGAGATGTTCATCATTGCCAACCAATAATGTGTCACCATCCCTGGAGACCACAAAACCATATCGCTCTAGTTCTCTTACCTCTCTTATGCGCATATGCAATACTTGTGATTTTGGAACTTCTTATCCTATAATGAACTATGGAATCTATTCACATACGAACTCCTGTGTGTCTTGATAATAAACATAGTCAAAGAAAATATTTCTACCACTATTCTTTTTTAGGATATACTACCTCTCAATGAAGGCAGCTTGTCTAGCGATAGTCACTTTTTTGTCTAAGTGGATGTATAGGTAGTATTTCTTTTGTATCCTTTGGATAAAAAAAATCATACAGTTTTTTCCCTGGGGTCATAGTTTGTTTCCTAAGATGGCCTTAAAAAGAACCTCACAACCCCATAAATATTTATGGAATAAAATGGATTTCTTTATACTCCATATCTTGAACATAATCAAATTTTCCTCTTTTGTTGGTACATAGTTTAATATATATTCTACATTTTTGTTATTTATATTCCCAAAATTATTATAGAAGATCTTCATGAATCGTCATCGACCTTACCATAAAAAATTAAGGTACCTCCTTTCACTAACACAATTCCACTGTGTTATATAGAGTGGAGTGAGTTGAGATAGAATCCCAAAATCCCATAGATAGTCATTGAACTATTGGTTAAGATATTCACCACCTCGATTTTATTGATTCTTCTTTATTTTCATACCAAGATTATATTCTACATCATGCTTCAATTCCATTTATTTCCCAACGAACTCAAACTTTACGTCATTAAGTAGATATATCCATATCTACTCAAGTCATCATTAAAAATAATGAAGTAAGAATATCCAACTCTATCTTCTACTATAAATGGTCCACACACATCACTATGTACCAATCAAAGATGTTATGTCGCCTTTTCAACATGTCCGCCGAATGGTGGTTTGGTCATTTTTTTCTACTAAACAATCATTAAATCTATCATGTGGGTTTATCTCATAAGAGTCTAAATAACCATTTTGATAGAGCCTTGTCGAACTCTTCTTATTTACATGACCAAGATGGTGATACCACGACTGGGTGTTATATGGTTCGTGTGAAAATATTTTTTATGAATTACCAAAACGCGAGATTCGTAATTTAATACACAAAGTTTGTAATTGAAATGTTTCATACCATAACTTGTGTTGTCCTTAAAGGAAACAACATTTATTTCCAAATTTGAAAACAAACCCATCTGTATCTAGGCATGATACATAATTTATGTTCTGGGAAAATGAAGGTTCGCAATATCAATCTCTTAAAATCAAATTAATTCATATTTTTAATTAATTGTGGTATTCACCAATGGATAGAGTAGTCATCGTCGCACACATGGTAGCACTAAGAACAACCTATCCTCTGGAAAGTTTTCGAAATAATCTTGGTTTCTGGATTGGGATACATATGTGAGCACCAAAAGTTGTATCTAATACCCAATGTGTACAAATGGAAAGATTCCACTCAATAATGAATGCACCATTAGTTTCCCCTTGCATTATGGTGTTGTTCCTCTTCCAGTGGCCTAGCTTGACACATGCAAAACAAACTACTTCATTTTCTTTTCCCTACCTATGGATCTTCATCTTCTTGGATGAACTATTCTCTAGAGATTTAGAATATTTATAATACATGGGTCTATTTTCATTGTTCTTTATTTTCTTGTTCACCATAAGGACAAAAGTTTTTTCTGGCCCCATGTCTTTATCAACTTGGTGAATCAAGGTCAGATGTTCTGGAAGACTCTTCACATTATTTATTATCTTATAATTAAAAATAAAGCTATATAAGGTCTTGGGAAGTGTTGAAAATATGATATTTTTACACAAATAATTTGAGAATTTAATCGCAAAGATGTCCAGTCATTCAATATAGCTGATAGGATTGACTACATGGGGTCCAACTGGCGTAGACTCTCCAAGCATAGTAGTGTGCAACGTATTGTAGATCTCATACCTCACATGTGTCTTCTTCTCTTGATAGGGATCCTAAAGGTGAGACATCATGTTATAAGAGTCCATATCTTCATGTTGCATCAATGTCTCATTGGACGTGGATGATAGCATGAAGAAATCAACATCTATTTCATCATTAAGATGTTTCTCATGAATATATTATTCCTCATCACTTTCCCCATTTCTATGCACAACTAGTAATAGTTCGTCCAGCACATAAAATTTCTTTTTCTGGAGAGAGATTGCCCATAGGGGCCTTTTCCACTCCGGGAAATTAGTGCTGGTGGGAATTTCTTCTTTCTCAGTTATGGATTAAAATGATATGATTGATGTCATTATATTGTTCTTTCTAAAAATTAAGATACGTAGAAATATTGTACTTTATTTGGAAAATTTTAAGAAATTAATATTTTATTTATTAGTCTCCCACTACCTTATTGAAAATCAATATCCCTCACCATTTTCTTTAGAATGTAATTTTTCATGAAAATTATAGTGTAATAGATCCATATTCTATATCTTAGTAACCTAACATGGGTTGGTCAAGCATCTCAAATGGTTTTATGTTGGAATTACATATTCCAACTACATTAACTAGCAGTTCACTGATCTACTGAGTGGTCTCCCCAATCTTGAAATCAAAAATTTAGATTTCCTCAACATTATCTGTAACGTCCCAGACCCAGAAGCCACTAAACAGGTGCTCTGAGCCATGTAGTTACATAAACTTAAGTGCGCCTCCCAGTACGCCAAAGGCTGCCGACTAGCAGCGGGGGTCTATGTGGTCAAGTGGGGAGACTATACCCCCTTTTATCAGAGTCAGCAACAACAGAAATAAACTAATAGTGGAAACAATAATCAATAAACAAGTAACATGTATAACATCCATTTTCAACAACAAATATGCAATGTCATACTACAAGTGAAAAAGTGAACAAAACCCCCCAAATTAAAGACAACGGCCAAAATCCCCAAAATGGTCTCGACTCCAAGTCCCGATCCTCCACCAAGTGCTACCCATATCCACTAAACTCTCTAGCAAGGACCCCTGCCCTTCTCCTGACCTACAAACATGAAGGCTTCTCGGGTACCTAATGGTGGCCCGAGCAGGGTGTTAGTACAACTCAGTAGGCCACCACCAACGGTGTCTACAAAATATCTAGTATAAATTGGTAGTGCATGCTAAAGGATTATGAATGATAATTGCCAAGTAATTATATAAGGTGCCATTAACCAGTTCAAATCCAAAGCCATTTCCACATCCATTACCATTCATTTCACACCAATTATCATTACTTATCATTTCATCACATTTCTATGGGTTAAACACATACATTATGTTACATGGGTTTAAGGACAAAAATTACATGCAAGAGGGTAACCACATTGTTATCCTGTATCACTAGGACCAACCCTCTCATAGTAACCATATTCTTACCTCGAATCCTCATTCCAGGTGGATGCAACCATATCCTCACCTCAAAGCCTCACTCCGGGTGGATGCAACCGTTAGGAGAATAGAGCCTTAGTCCTCATTCCTAACCTGCGCATTTATGGTGGAGTTCAGAGCATCAGTCTTCACTCGACCCATGGGTGTAGATCCTCAAGTCATACCCCACACTACCAAGCCATGTGCACATGCTTATATATATGTAACCATCAACCAACCATACCATTTCCCCTTGGAAAACCCATTCACAACAAACCACACGGGAATTCACATTATGCCTCAACCCATTAACACCTTACCATTTCACAGCATTTAACCATTATCCCAATACCCATGTGTTATGCCTATCTCACTAATCATTCAACACTAGACCCATAATCCATCCCATTATGGTCTTTACATAGTTTACACATTAACCCATTTAACCCATTCATCATTCCCATGAATCAACCATTCAACCCATTCCAAATAACCCTTAGGTTATTGCTGAGTCTAGGTGCATCACCTAGCTTCTATTTCAAATTCAACCAATCATGCCAACATATTCATCAAGGGCTATACCATTTATTACAACAAGGTCACTGGTTTAATAATAGTCCCTAAGCCCAGGAATAGCCAGCACATCCCATGGATGGCCCCAATTAGGTGAAGTCATTCTCAACCCATCCCTTGGGGATATTGAGAGTTCCCATTTACCCTTTTTAAGCATCATTTATACCAACACACATCATGTTTTACCAAAGCTCACTAAAGGAAACCTTTACCAAATCGACACATGCATAAATCCACCATAAACTATGGGATAATGTTTGTAGACCACCTACCTCGAAACCGCTATTGAACATACACTCAATCGAGCCCTTATAACTCAATCTAACCAGCCATTGGAGCTTCAATCTAGAACTCACCCAAAAGATAGGGTTTTAGAGCTTTGGAACAAGATGAAGAGAAGATACAAACCCTAAACCAAAAAGATAAGTAAGGATGGTATTAGCCTTACCAGGAGCTTCGATTAGTACCCAACGACACCAAAAATTCCTTAGAAACGAGGGAGGTCGACCTCTTGGAGATCTTGGGCTATTTGGTTCGTTCCTAGGGTGAAGAGGGTGGAATGGAGGAGAGAACCTGACTGGGTTCTCAAAATCCTGAGGTGGTAATTTTGTAATTTTTCCCAACATTAATAGGCCGCACGGTTTGGCCGCACTGTTTGAAAAACCGTGCACAAACCATGCACATTCTACTTTCTGGAGGAGGAGGGTTGTACGATTTACCTGGGCAGGCTGCACGGTTTTCCCAGGACATGTGTAGGCTGTGCGCCCTGGCTTTTCCTACCCATCTTCCCTTTCCTTTGTGCCCTTAGCCCCCGAAACACCCCCAAGGCCTCTCACACTTTCAGAAGACTTACCTTGAAGCCCGAAATAAGGGATTCAAAAAAACATAACAAAAAAACACCATCCCAAAAACTGGGATCTTACAACCTCCCCACCTTATAACTGCTCGTCGTCGAGCCGAGTTTCCAATCCTCATTGATCCACCAAAGGGAAGAGTTAGGGCCACTAAGCTCACATATCTAATTCCCGCTCCCAAGTTTCTTCCTGAACTTTACCATGCTTCCATAGTACTCGCACTAATGGCACAACCTTGCCTCGCAAGACCTTTTCACTACAATCCACCACATGATCCTGATGCTCCTCAAAGGAAGCATCAGCCTCAAGCTCCATATCCTTAACATCAACCACATGAGATGGGTCAGGGTGATACCATCGAAGTAACGACACATGAAACACATCATGTATCCCACCATATTGTTGTGGAAGATCCAATCGGTAATCCATTGGTCCGATCCTCTCCACAATCTCAAATGGTCCCACATACTTTGGTGCCAACTTACCCGACTTTCGAAACCGATGGTGACCCAACCTTGGAGACACTCAAAGAAACACTTTATCACCCACAGAAAACTCAAGAGGTCTACATCTTGGATCTGCATACGACTTCTGCCTACTCTGAGCCATAGCCATCTGCTTCCTGATCAACTTAACTCTCTCTGAAGTCTCCTGCACGAGACATGGACCCAAATACTCAGATTCACCGGCCTCTAGCCAACATAATGGAGATCTACATGACCTCCCATAGAGTTCCTCAAACGGTGCCATCTAAATCACTACCTAAATACTGTTGTTGTAGGAAAACTCAAATAATGATAGGTGTCTCTCCCAAGAACCACCAAAGTTCAGGACACAATCTATTAACATGTCTTATAACACTTTGATCGTACGGTCCGACTGCCCGTCTGTCTGTGGGTGGAAATCCGTACTCAAAAACACCTTCATACCAAGAACCTTCTGCAACCCTTGCTAGAAATGTGCTGTGAAATGCGGATCTCGGTCTGAAACTATGGTTCATGGAACACCACACAACCGCACTATTTCCGGAACATATAGCTCACCCAACTGGTCGACTGTAAAGGTATCCTGAATCGGTAAGAAATGAGCCACTTTCGTTAACCGATCCACAACCACCCATATTGCATCATTATTCTGCGGTGTCCTCTAAACACCTACGACAAAATCCATTGTTACATCATCCCACATCCATTCCGGAATGGGCAATGGATGCAAAAAACCACATGTGTGTTGATGCCCGGCCTTCTAATGCTGGTAGGTAAGGCACCGTGCCACAAAGCCCACAACTTCCTTCTTTATTCTAGGCCACCAAAACTGTCTTCAGAGATCACGGTACATCTTGGTCAAAACAGGACGCACTGCCCACTTTTATGCATGGAACTCATGCATCAACTCTTCCTGTACACATTGTGCCACAACCACATGATCACAAACACGATCAACACCTTCCATGCTGATGGCCCAACCCGAAGGTAGCTCCCCACCACTAAGCTTTTCCTTCATGATCAAACACTCAGGATCATCAATATGACCTTCCTTAACTCGAATCATAAGCGTCAACTCCATCATTAATGAAGCAAGAGTGACCTGACCACTCTCCTCCTGCTCCTCCAGGTGCATCTCAGCAAACAATCCCATCACCTTCCACTCGGTGCTGGACTCCTGAACCACCTGATTATGAACCTTACTTCTCAGAGCATCAGAAACACTATTTCCCTTTCCTAGCATGTACAACAACTAAAAGCCAAAAGACTGGAGATATTAAACCCATCTTTAATGTCGAAGGTTCAGATCCCGTTGTGAGAAAATGTACTTTAAGCTCTTGTGGTCGGTAAACATAGTAATCCATTCTCCCAACAGATAGTGCCTCCATCACTTCAAGGCGTACACCACTACAGCCAACTCAAGGTCATGAGTGGGATAGTTCCGCTCATGGGGTCTCAACTGCCTTGACCCATAATCCCCAACCCAATCACCCTGCATCAACATAGCCCCGTGTCCGACTCCGGACGCATCACAAAACACGATGTACTTCTTACCCGGCTTAGGTAAGATCAAGATAGGTGTGGTCGTCAACCACTTCTTCAACTCTTGGAAGGCGTTATCACAAGCCTCAGACCACTAAAACCTGATTCCTTTGTTGGTAAATCCCGAGAGTGGTGCTGCCAAGCAATAGAAATCCTGAATGAACCTTCGGTAATACCCGGCCAAACCGAGAACACTCTGAACATCAGAAACAGTCTTGAGCTGCTCCCAAGATACATCTTCCTACACATTCTCTGGATCCACTATCACACCTTCCTCTGAGATGATGTGTCCTAGAAAATGTACCTCACCTATCCAGAATTGACACTTTGATAGCTTGGCTTATAGTCGATGCTCTCTTAGTGTACCCAAGAAGATATCAAGATGTTGGGCATGATCATCATGAGTTTTATAGTACTCTAAAATATCATCAAGAAATACAATCACAAACTGATATAGATAGGGATGAAATATTCGGTTCATCAAATCCTTAAACACCGCCAGTGCATTGGTCAAGCCGAAAGGCATTACCACAAACTCAAAAAACCCATACCGACTCTAGAAAGCTATCAACGGTACCTCAGAAAACCTCACCCTCATCTGGTGATAACTTGACCATAGATCAATATTATAAAACACTGATACCACCCTCAACTTATCATATAGGTCATCAATTCTAGGAAGATGTTACCAATTTTTCACCGTCATTTGATTCAACATTGGATGGTCAACACACAGCCTCAACGACCCATCGACCTTCTTAGAAAAAATCACGGGAGATCCCCAAGGAGATGTACTAGGACAGATAAAACCTTTATGCTCCAACTCCTCAAGCTGGACCTTCAGTTCTTGGAGTTATTCTTCTTCCATTCGGTATGGTGGAATAAAAATTGGCTCCACTTCAAGTAGAAAATCGATCACGAGTTCGACATCCCTCTCGCCACGGTGGACATAAGTGTCACCCTCAAGCGACCTGAACGATACTCTTTGACGATAAGAGACTATGTGTGCCTGATACAACACCAACCAATCCATTCCAAAGATTAGGTCAAACCCTAAAATCTCAAGAACAAACAAGTCCCACAGAAAATGATACCCAGCAACTTCCAAGGCACATCCCTTTCACTACTTGATATCCTCAACCTGCACCCCCAACAGGGTGTCAATTGACATAACTCCACACACCCCCACTATAGGTAAACCCATCACTACCACAAATTGAGAAGTAACAAAAGCATGTGTGGATCTTGTGTCAAAAAACGCACCAAAAAACGTAGAAGCTACAAGGATCGTACCTCGAGCAGTTGACGGTCTGGCCTCACCATCACCAGGTGCAAACTAAACTGCCTGAAGTTGACCTGCCCCTCTATTCTGGGCCCCATCTTGAGCACCCTGTGCTACACTGCCCTGCTGGAGTGAGCGATCTTGCCCTGGAGTTCCATGTCCACCTCCCCTTCCAGTACAGCCCGTGGAGCTCCAAATGCCTGCCTGATACAGGGAAACTAATCCCCTTATATACCCGGTACCTGCTTTTCATCATCATGCTCACCCGTCTGCCGAGGGTTTTTGCAGAACCTTTGCACATGCCCTATCATGTCGCACGAATGGCACTCAACTGGAGGTTGAGGACATAGACCACACATATGCCCCGACCTACCGCACTGATAACAAAACACTAGGTTCCCACTCAGTGAGGCTGAACCTCTCTTCTGACCACCTTGCTGGAAACTTTCCAAATGGAGTTTCCGACCTTCGGAAGATGTACTACTTGTCCACCCAGTTAGCACGATAGGACCACCACCCGAAGCTCCCTTCAGGTTCCCTTCAGAGATGAGTGCCTGATCCATCACCTCCACAATCCTCTTCAAGCGGAAGATATTTTCTTGAGACCTGATCTCATGTCTCAACCCATCCTAGAAATGCCTTGCTACCGCTGCCTCATCCCCAGCTAATACTGTCACAAAGAACTGCAAATCTGTGAAGTGACTAGCATAGTCCATCACTGACAGTGATCCCGGAGTCAGGCTCATAAACACTATATCCCACTCCTGCCTCAAAGTCTCTGAGTAGAAATGCTTCAGAAACATCTCCTGGAAAACCTTCCACGACATCCCCTCTGCTCTGTTGGCTTGAGCCTGAATGTCCCACCAACGCCTTGCCAGGCCCCACAATATATAAACTGCCAGATTTACTCGCTTCTCAATAGGGGTCTCCAGATGTTTTGGTATCTTCTAGATAGACTCTAACCAGAACTCCACTGCCTCTGACCCACCCTCTCTGGTGAAGGTCTGAGGGTGTTGCAGCTCGAACTCCCTGGTCAGCTCAAACATTCTTAGTGCAGCCCACCCTGGGTCTCGATCCATCATTTGCATAAGGTGAGCCAAATTCTCCCAGAACTGGTCCTCCCATTTCCCAACTGGAAGCCGACGTCATGGTGGCATCTTTCTACATTTCCAGGAACATGATTTAGCACGCATACCACAAAACATTCATGACTTCATCAAAAACTCTCTTTACTAGCCACAAAAACCCATTTTCATATATTAATTCAACAACATTAACACCTAAAATTCACCGCCCCGACCATCCCTACCGCAGGCCACGGTCCACATGGGGTAAACAACCATGCACTACCACCAAACTCACACAACACATTGCAAAAACATTTCCCACTTCATTCCAACCCATATATTTCACTAAACATCATTTACCCACTTTTTTTATTTCATTATTCTCATTATTTCTTGGTTTCATGAAATGAACGATACACCCTACTTTCCCGCCTCACACACCCACCCCGTGTGTGTGCCTAACACAATGAATGTCACCTATCTCCCTAGGTGCCTACAATGATGAATGAAAGAAAATCCTCGTGTCGTTAAGGACACAAGAAAAATATCATAAAACAGTCACATCGAACCACATGTGCATCACCCAATGGCGAAATATCATCAACTGTAACAACACACAACCAAGAACAACATTTCTCATCCAGGGTGATTTGGGTTTTCCCTCGTACATGGGTTAGCTACTCCTAAGCATGGGCTCATTTACCAATGCTCGACACATCTTAACCCTTGGTAACCTATCCCAAATAACAAGACCGTAGAGAAGGATAAGAAATACCTCCTCTAATACCACTTTGTAACGTCCCCGACCCAGATTCCACTAAACCGGTGCTCCGAGCTGGGTAGTTACATAACCTTAAGCGTGCCTACCCATACACCAAAGGCTGCTGACTAGTAGTGGGGGTCTATGTGGTCATGTGGGGAGACTATACCCCCTTTTAATCAGAGTAAGCCACAACAAAAATAAACCAATAGTGTAAACAATAATCAATAAAAAAGGATCATGTATAACAACCATTTCGAATAATAAATATGCCATGTCATACTATAAGTGAAAAAGTGAAAAAAGTCCCAAAATAAAGACAATGGCCAAAATCCCAAAAATGGTACCGACTCCATGTCTGGATCCTCCAAAAAGTGCTACCCATGTCCACTGAAATATCTAGAAAGGAACCTTGCCCTTCTCCTGACCTGCAAACATGAATTCTGCTCAGGTACCCAATGGTGGCCCAAGAAGGGTGTGATCACAACTCAGTAGGCCACCACCAACGGTGTCTACAAAATATCTAGTATAAACAGGTAGTTCATTCAAAAAGAATATGAATTATAATTTCCAAGTAATTATTTATGGTACCATTAACCAGTTCAGATCCAAACCCATTTCCACTTACATTACCATTCATTTCACACCAATTATCATTACTTACCATTTCATCACATTTCCATGGGTTAAACACATACATTATGTTACATGGGTCTAAGGCCAACAAAAACATGCAAGAGGGTAACCACATCGTTATCCTAACTCACTAGGACCAACCCCCTCATAGACACCATATTCTCACCTCGAAGCCTCAGTTTGGGTAGATGCAACCATATACTCTCCTCGAAGCCTCAGTCCGGATGGATGCAACTGTTAGGAGAATAGATCCTTAGACCTCATTCCTAACCCGTGCATTTAGGGTGGAGTTCATAGCATTCTTCTTCACTCGACTTGTGGTAATAGATCCTCAAGTTATACCCCACACTACCAAGCCATGTGCACATGCTTATATATATAAGTAACCATCAACTAACCATACCATTTCCCCATGGACAAACCATTCAAAAAATACAACACGGGAATTCACATTATGCCTCAACCCATTAAGACCTTACCATTTCACATAATTTAACCATTCACCCAATTTCCATGTGCTATGCCTATATCACTAAGCATTCAACAGTAGACCCATATTCCATCCCATTATGTTATTTACTTAGTTTACACATTAACCCATTTAACTTGTTGGTCATTCCCATAAATCAACCATTCAACCCATTCCAAACAACCCTTAGGTTATTGCCGAGTCTAGGATCATCACTTAACTTCTATTCAATGTTCAACTAATCATGCCAACATATTCTTCATGGGCTATACCATTTATTACATCAAGGTAACTTGTTTAATAACAATCCGTAAGCCCATGAAAAGTTGGAACATCCCTTGGATGGCCTCAATTAGGTCAAGTCATTCTCAACGCATCCCATGGGGATCGTGAGAGTTCCCATTTACCCTTTTTAAGCATCATTTATACCAACACACAACATTGATGATCAAATATCACCAAATGAAACCATGAGCAAAGCCACACATGCATAAATCCACCACAAACTATGGGATAATTTTTTTGGACCACCTACCTCGAAACTGCGGTTGAACGCACACTCAATCGAGTCCTTAGACCCCAATTCGGCTAGCCTTTGGAGCTTCAACCTAGAACCCACCCAAAAGATAGTGTTTTAGAGCTTCAGAACAAGAGTAAGAGAATAGAAAAACCCTAAACCAAAAAGAGAACCTAGGATGGGATTAGCCTTACCCGGAGCTTCGATCTGCATCTAATGGCACAAAAAACACCTTAGAAACGAGGGAGATCAGCCTCTTGGAGCTCTTGGGAGATTTGGTTCATTCCAAGGGTCAAGTGGTAGGAATGGAGGAGAAAACCCAAGTGGGTTCTTAAAATCCCGGGGTGGAAATTTTGTAAATTTTTCTAACTGTAAGAGGCCGCACGGTTTGATAAACCGTGCGCAAACTGTGTGGATGCTACTATCTGGAGGTGGTGGGTTGCACGGTTTATCTGGGCAGGCCGCACGGTTTTCCCTGGCTGTGCACAGGCCGTGCGCCCTATCTTGTCTTTCCCATCTTCCCTTTCATTCATGCCCTGAGTCCCCAAAACACCCCCAAGGCCTCTCACACATTCATAAGACTTCCCTTGAATCCCCAAACAAGGGATTCAACCAAAAAATAATGAAAACACACCCTCCCAAAAACCGGGATCATACATTAGCCCCTCAGCAACACCATGTATTGCTATGCCAGTCAACCATTTATGTGAACCATGTTATGTAAACCTAGAAACTAATGTTGTAATTCCCTGATAATTTAAAGACCCCCAACTTTGAATGGTCATGAATTTTGAACAATGGTTTGATTCTAACAGAAGTAATCAAAGGCTATACCAACAAAATATTTTAATGATGGATTTTAGCCTTTTATGAATAAATTTCCAAATATTATCTTTATCAAATGCTTTTTAATATTAAAGGGACATTTATTAAGAAATTAATCATGTATTAGATAATATATATTTACAACTTGTTTTATAATAGATATATTTTTCATTCATGTTAATTCATTAATTATGTGATCGTGAAAATACATATATAATGAAATAACCATGAAACTTACAGAACTAAAATAATGGATATGACCATGATCTTATACTAATAGTTAGTAAAACTAACTATTGATCTTGGGAAAAACGCCTTGATCTATTGAGGTTCGTGTTGCAGCTTTCCACTTGTACACCTATGAATCTCCTTGGATTGGTTCACCTCAGCTACTAATAAGAACCACCTCCACTAGCTTTGGGAGCACCATCTATTATAGATAATCATTACTCACATTTAGGTGAGGGGGGAAATGTGTATTCAAAAAAGAAACCATGGGAACACATTCTCTACATAATAATGAGGAGGAGAGAAGGGAAAAAAATACAAAAACACAATTTAATAAAAAATTAATTAAAATGAGTCACATACAAAAGGTCTTGTCTAGCTCATCATCATCCACATGCATGAAAATAATTACACATTTAATAAAACTAGAATTCAATTCTTTAATTGTCCTTATTTAATATAAATCCTAATCGATTTGATTAAATATTATTTTAAATTAATCAATCCTTTTATATTGATTCTTATCTAAATTTCCATGAGATTTTCATCCATTATAATTTTTTAAAAAATAAAATAAATTCATTTAAATTAACCATGTATATAACTTGTACCTCAGAGGTAACACGGTGAACACCCCTCTGATTCTACCCAACTTTTATTATACTTGTATACTATTTTACACCTGTGAAATATTTCAATCATGACTTATCACATACTTTCACAACGTGTACTTCACGAATGATTACATCAATTACATGATTTTACAAGTTACGTGTTATGAAAAATGGCATGTATTGTAGCAACCTATAATATGAAAAACACATGATATTCAAATATAAAAATTACACATATATTAATTAATAATTTAAATATTTATCTATATTAAAACCTATATCATGGTGTTTCATATCAATATAACCACACGTAAGTACATGCCTCAACATTTACATATGAAAATAAAAAAAATTTAAATCTTCATAACTTGGTAAAAGTACACGGTGTGTAGATCTGATCTATATGGTGGGCCACATCTTACAGTCTATCTGAGACACATGTCTATGGATTCAGTAGGGAGTTTGTACCTGGAAAAAATGGAGCACATGGTGTGTCCAATGGGCCACACCCCGTGTTCACTCCGTGTTACTTGGTCACCGGTTGGGAAGGATGTGTATGGAATACACGACCCATTTCGAACCCAAAGGGACTACATGTCAGGTCCAATGGCCCACAACACATGTAGTTCAGCTGATGGTGTACAAGTCTATCTTGGTACACGCACATGGAAGAAATAACTATTATTTGTGTCATCAATACACACAGTTTGACAAATTTTCGAATTAACTCATGATGCATTGAACACCATTACACAACGTGAAACTCCGATTACAGAGTGTGTATTTCTATGCTATCCGGGAATAATCATTTGAACCTATGAATGATTTCCTCTATTTTATTTAAATAATAAAATTAAATAACCTGATTAGATCTTTGAGAAACGATGTATGAAGAAATAGATCACATAATTCAGATTAAAATAATGATTTAACATGAATTTAGAAACAGAATTAAAATGAGTATATCACCAATGAACTTTAAATAATTATAAACAATTTTGGGCCTACTTTGACACCAATTGTAGGTTTTTGGGGATACAAAAGCAAGAAATGGGTAGTCCCCAATATTGATATTTCCATGGTCGATGATCAATCCATGATCTATACTGTCTCTAATCACCGTGATCAATTTAATTTAATCATATATAGAAAAGCATAATCATTCCAGAATCGAGAGAGAGGAAATAAACAAACATTTTTTCTAAATAATTTTATTTGATAAATAATTAACATTATGGAATTCAATCTTCATTGATGAGTCTGGTGAAAGATCTACAGTGCATTGTTGTATCATTTTAGAAACCAATTATTTATTTCATCTAGTTTTGATCCATACATGTTCAAAAAAACATGGGATGTTGTTGAAGCATTCTATGAGTGCAAGGATTGATGATCTTTCCACTCGCGTCATATTCTTTTTATAATCTCCAGAACGGCTTCTAATGCATTCACCTTGATACAGAGGAGGGGGATTTATCTCTGTTCATAAGGGCGTTCTTCGAGAATAGATCTTTCTAGGCTTGAGTGATTTTTTCTACATCTGTTGTGCACAACTGAATTGGTTTATTTGAAAATAATATAATTGGATATTTATATTCCAAGGGTTATAATAAAATAATAGCACAAGTTCCCTTTAAATTTATTTAATCCTAGAAAAATACAAGGTCATATAAAAATAGTAATATTATTATTTATCAACATGCACTGAACATGCAAATAATAAATAAATATTATTTAATGAAATAATTTTCAATAATACCATTTCTCACTTGACCATTAAACTCGGTCGACTATTCATCCACAATATTTATTAGGACTTGAATAATTTCTATTTATTTTTTAAATAAATATCTCTGCATTATTATCCAATAAATAAATAAATATTATATTCACTAAATTAAATATTTAATATTTAATAAATATTTTTCCTACAATATATTCTCCCAAATAACATGTGATGAAATAAATGTGATCAAGAGAACATGAATAATTATTATACCATGCACCAGGATAATATATATTCATCCTCTTTAATAAAAAAATGATAAAATTTTATTTAACATAGCTTCTGGATACACATAGTGTGTTACCCTCTAGGCTTCTTTCTTAGTGGAATTAGTCAAAGCTGTCTAAAGTAAAAGGTTAGCATCTAGAAACATGTCAATGTACCGATATAGAAATAAGTTATTGCCTCAACAACATTTCACCTAATATGAACACTTACCGTTTATTATCATACCTTTATCACAATATCTCTAATCGAAAAGGTTTCCTGCTTCGGCCATCCACTTATGTACTCAATATCTCTTTCTCTAACGTTTCAGAAATAGGACATGCCTATTGAAAACCATGTCCATGGATTTATTTAGGATATATAATTTCCCACAAAAGGCCTCAGATATTAACTTACATTAATGAAGAGAAGGGATAGATTCATTTTCACATTATTCATTAATGAAATATTACTCATGATGCACCCAACATACGATAGCTTGCCGCGAACATCTATCGTCACATTTTTCCAAAAAAAAAATCAAAATACATAACACATAATGTCCTTTAATAATCATATTTAAATATAAGGATAAATATATACATCCATATATAGGAACATCCAAAGACACATATAAATGTGGATTTCCTACTGGTGTGTCTCGGTCTCATATAATCCAAACTGGATATTACCAAGGTTGTACACCCTGAAAATGTGCCTCAAATTCTTATGAGTCTCCACCACTGGTAGAATATATAATTTTTTTTACCAAAATTATATCATCCATCTATATAACATATATTCATGAATAGTGTCCTAGAACTTCCGGTTTCTCATCATAACAGGAAACTACTATAACCATTTAGTGTGATAATTACTCTTATGACATTATCGCATAATATATCATGCAGAAGAAAATTCATTATGTTATAGGAAGTTTATTAATATTCAAACAATGAATAAAAATTTTTCCAAAAGAAAAAAAGTTGATAGTTCTAGGTAACTAACACCAACAAGGTATACTTATTCGAGGGTGTTGAATCCCCCTTAAACATTGCTTCCAACTTCACCTAGATTCAACGTAACAATAATAATTAAACAAAAAAATATTTTCTATAAGCCCAAATAACCCACAATACTAGTAGTAACCACTAAATTCATATTTCCCTCTATAAATAAAGTAATACATGTAGCTTTGTTTCATATTTTCATCAAATTTCTTACCTTTCACTTTTATATTTCATTGTACACAAAATATTTAGTTACCTCCTCAAGTTTTTTTCGAACAATGAGAAAAATATCCAGTTGTAAAATAATTTGGTTCATACAATAAAATCTTATAAACATTATTTTTTTTAACCCCACATTTTTTTGGAATCAAACATTAATTTTTTTCTTGATTTTTTTTCATGTTTTCAACCTTATATTAATTATTTAAAGATAATTTTTGGAGATCCTATAGAGGATTAAACCTATTGGAATTTGAAAAAAAATTATAAATTAGTTTTGTATATCTCTATTTCATTGCTCATCTTTAAATAGTTTTTTCATGAACAAGGTATAACTCTTCCTCCTTCACATTCAACATTTCTTCATTATTGATATTGATATTTTTATTTCAATCAATAAAATTATCCAGATTGCGAATCCATTTTCAGAAAATAAAATCTTTTTCCACAGATAATTCTTGAATATGTCCTAAAATACTTTCCTTTATAAACTTCTTGTTTTCCATTCCATGAATTAAATTCATTACTAACATTATATCAACTCTCTCGTTACCAGAAACAAAATCTATGATTCTTATTCATCTTATTATTCTACCCATCTACTAATATTATTATTGGTAATATATTCATCATTCCCTTTTTGAATATGATGCTATTAAATAGGATCATCACTAAATTTATCATGTTTTACTTCACTTTTATTATCTTCCACTCACGTAGAATATTTTTCCCTTTAATATTTAGAGAACTTGTTATACTTTTCCATATAATAGGACCTGATTTTTTACCCTTTATTATATAGTTATTTAATTTATGTTTTTGTATCTTCATCACTTTATTAAATATTCTTTTATCATGGATAACTTTTATAAATATTTTCAATCACTCCCCATCAAAAACAATTAAGTTGTAGCCTTCCTTTAGACTTTCCTATGAAACTTTCTTCTTTTTAGAAATAGAAATACATAAATACATAATTGTTTTAAACGACCCCCTCTTAGTTTTCAATGGCACAAGATTATTCTTTGATAAATTTCATTGTTTTAATTCTTGAATGATTTCAATGAAATTTCTTTTCCACCCTTCACATTGTTTATAATCAACATTTCTATAATCATTTCATAAGTGTTACAAGTGATATGTGGATTATAAAAATAGTGTTTTAGAATCACTATGATCAAATAATTACACTGTATCATAATATTACCTGGAATAATTCATAAGATAGTTTCAAAAATGGTCTAATATTCAAAAATATCACCAAAAAATCTTAGGTTTCGTGGAATGTCATTAACTATTGTAAAAAATCACTAATAGATTCTAAATCATCCATCTTATGATATTTATTATTATATATATATAAATTTATCTTTACATTATTTACTTTTTTATTTACATCATAGACAATTTTAATGTTTTCTATTATTGGTTTATTCATTCCAACTCCTTCAAATCAAACATACTCAGTTACATAAATTGTTGAAAGTATTGTAGATCTAGATTTCCTACCATTCTTCACATTCTTCTTATATGCATCGATAAGTTAAAATACAATAGAATAACATCTTAAACCACCTATAATAGCCTAATGAACTTTATATCCAATGTAAA
This sequence comes from Viscum album, assembly GCA_963277665.1. Classification (NCBI taxonomy): domain Eukaryota; kingdom Viridiplantae; phylum Streptophyta; class Magnoliopsida; order Santalales; family Viscaceae; genus Viscum; species Viscum album. Next base: position 77,293,378 of record OY728155.1, on the reverse strand, counting down.
TATAATAAGGTAACTTCCAATATTTCCAAATATGATAGTTATTACCATGGAATATAGGAATCCCAATACTAGTCCCAAAATTCTAGACATCCATTGAAACATATCTTTTATTAAAACATTAGAAAAAATCTAATAAGGGAACCTCCCTATGATACCAATTGTAATAAAAAATCAGGACTTTCATCATCACTTATTGGGGAAGGGAAAAAATAAGTGATTATTATATTTTTTATCTTATTGGTCAATAAACAACATTATCTCTTATTAAAGAGATACGAATTTGCAAAAAACAAAACACCCAATAACCGCCATATAAATAAATGTATTTACATGGTTCAGTACTTAGTAATAATATCTATTACTTGGCACGGTTTTTAAAAAAATTAATACCACTGAATCCACTAGTAAACAATCATTTAATGTGGATTCATCATTGAGAAAATATACTAACAATTTCATTTAACAATAATCCACAAATTGTCCATGTTCTCTATAAATAGGTGAAACATAGAAAAAAAGTATCTGTAAAAATAGTTAGAAACCATCACCAACAAGAATTAGTATGTTGTAACCATGTTTCATGACGTTCATTACACTTCATATTCTTGTATATACCTTTTCATATCATTATTTTCCAGTGTATTGAAATAAACTTATTCAATCAGTTTACTATATATCTATTGGGTTCATCTAGAATAATCTTCTATATGTTTAGAAAAAAAATTTATTTTGTTGACGTTATATAGAATGAAACGTTCTTACCCAATTTCTATAGATTCATCTTTTTATATATTATATTTTATTCAACCCAATATGAAACTATATCTAGTGATAGATCGATGCCTCTTCCACCTTTTTGACTACTTCTTTTTTTCCTCAATTTTACTAATATTTTATACACATCATTTTTCTGATAGAAAATTATGAAACATTACATTAGAAAATATAATACCTAATGCTTCCTCACAATAATTTTATGATAGAATTTCTTCTTCTACGACACTCTGATGTACTTCTAAACATGTTAATTTTTTTTTACTTTGACTTATATGTACTCCCACTTTATATAGTATCGTTTTTAGGAGACCAGGAGGGAAAACTAAAATATTTTTTCACTTAATGAAAAATAAAAACTCCATTCTCCCACTCAAAATAGTTTTGGTAGATTCTTCTCATAAAATCTATAGTATTCTTATATCTTTATGAAAACTCTATCTTTTTCTTCCATCAACACAGTTGTTTTTAACTTAGTGACAATCACATATCTTACTTATATGATATTTGTAAAATTAAATTATTAATTATTTAACATCACATTATATGTATTTGATAAGTTTTGGAAATGACCTTAATATCAGTAATTCATCATAAAAAAATCATCTGGTGAAAATTTGTATAAACAATTCCATCTTATAAGGATATATTGTATTTTTCCTGCACAACTTCTTGTAACTTCTCTAAAGTATTCTACTCGACACTTCCATTATACTTTGACTTGAATCATAAAACATATTCCATTATTATTAAATAAAAACATATGATTAATTATATTTAAATAAAAAACCATAAGATGTCTTCAATAAAAAAATTCTTTGTGGTAACACACTATGTTTATCTAATAAAATCTACTCAAAGACATCCAAAATCTTCAAAAGAGTTTGTTTGATCAAGTTTTTCTTATTAAACAACATAAAACTCATCATAATCTACCAATATCCCTTAGTGACCGCTTTCACGGTTTTGTAACATGTGAAACATTATAAAATTTTGAAAAAAAAACAATTCTCAACCAAACCTCCTACTGATAGTTTCAATCTGATATACAACCTTCAAACATCATAGTATTAACATTTTATATAAAAATGATTTACTCTTACTTTTAAATTATTCCTAGATAACGAGTTCTTTTAATACTCACGATATTATAAACATTAAAAAAATACAATTTTTTATCCATTAAACACTATGTATGATAAAACATGTAAGAAACACAGGATAAATGTTTTTCACAAAACATTATAAGAAAACCATAATCTGAAAACCCTCTTACATTGAACGTGGTATATAAAACATTTTTTGATATTCATCATTTAATAAAATATCTATTCAATCACCTCAGATAGATAACTCAGTAAACATAAGTGGCTTTATATATGGAAAAAATAAGACAAAAAACCTTTTAAAATATTCCATAACAAATTCAAGCTTCTTCAAACACCTTAAACCATCTTAGTCCCAACACAGACCATAGAAATAATTGATTTTGTTTCATTCCTCTCTACTTTAAGGCATTAACTAAATATCCATTCAATTTACATATGTGATGATATATACTCATTCAAATCTGACAGTAATCATGGTATAAAACAACGATAGATAATTGTGGAAACATTCAAGATATTTCCAGGCATCGCTATAATAAATTATCCTAATTTATAAATTTAAACCTTCCACACACTCTTCATAATGATGGGATAGAAAACCATTTCTCATTTTGAATTCCAAAAATAATGTACTACAAAAGTTTCCTCTTCTGTTTCATATTTTAAGGGCACTCTTTCATTGTACCATAACCGTCATTATGGTGTGATGAAATGTCCTTTCCTATTTTGATTCAAACACACCATGCACTATAACATGGCTACTTGTGATTGGACCTTTAGGTTTATTACTTCACCTGATTACCACAACTCTAATCGAACACCACCACACACAAAATAGGCTTAAATTGTTTAAATATGGATTATATTGTCCCATAACACCTTGCGCTATTTCCTGGGACCTCACTAGTTTTCCATATTTCCTACTGGTACTCAATGTATTTCTTCACATAAACTACTACCACCACCATGGTCTCATTTTCCCATTTTTAAAAAGTTTCTCTAGAATTACAACATGGGGAACACTACATCACACACCCTTTGTAGTTTCCTATATTATTAATTTCATTCTTCACCAGGAACGGTGTAATGGCTTGGTTCACATGGAAATCTCCTTTGAAGCCCACATCATGGCCACCGCCACAACATGCACTTATTTGGTTATCCATGATTCATTATTTTGAATCTGTGTTTCATTATATTCACATCCATATTTCCTTTTTTATTACATATTTTGTGTGGATAATTTTCAACACAACAACCTTCAAGATGGATTTTCAAAAACTCTTATCATTATGTGATAAAGTTTATTGAAAAAAAATCATCCAAGAATCACCGTGAACTTATTCTATCACCCAGTGGCCATCATATTTATTATAAACATAATTATTTTCAATATAATTAGAATATAAAAATGTAATATAATATTTTCGGATTCCAAAAAATCGTCCCCTTTGGATTTTGTAGGTAATTAAAAAATAATCTCCCATATTTATTCACAATCTTACTCAACCTTATTGAAAATAAAATAGAATATTAACATAGTTTACATAAAATACAATGATCCTTTATTGAAGATCAATATACCCTTTCAATGGGATGATATCCATTATTGTGAAACTTTTTTCACCTTTTATGTGTGGGAAGAAACTCAAATAATGATAAATTCCTCCTTTTATTCCATATTCAGGAGAGATTCCCCATGGGATCTAACTCCCCCTGTATGGATATGAAGGACATCATCATCGTATATATCCTCAAAATTTTCCAAAACTCCTTCATTCCTTGGAATCAAAAAAAATTAATTATCCAAATCCTCATAAACCCCATGTAACCAATTTTTATTGGGAATGGACTCTAGTAAAATTCCATAATCAAATTTTCATACCAGCTAAAATCTTGAATATATATATTTATCAAGAATCCCATATTGCATTGGGATTGTCAAAAATCCACTATGTCTATTTATAATGAGATCGTTATAAGAAACAAATTAATTGAAAATGACCTCAATGTTGTCCTTGTCACTCATGAAAATTAATTAAATCTCAAGATTAATTTTCTCTTTCACTTCTCAATTGAACATGCGATATTTATTGCTTTCACGCCTAATAGTTATAAATTGACACAAAATAACTTTGTAGTTAGGTTCATACTACTTAATGAATCAATTGATATAATTTTTGTTTTAAAAATTATCCTTTGACTAAACATGTATTCTATGCCTTTTTTCTTTATAGGTTTCAAAAATCATCAATATATATGTGTTTAAATTCTTTAAATGAATTTCCCTAACTTAAAAACATGATGGATTATATATCTACCATAATTATTCACTTATTTATTGAACATTATAAATAATAAATCATATGGATATAGGGGGTCCTCAAGGTTCATAATGTAGAGGAATGGGGTTTTCCAGATTGGACAAACCATTCACCTTCCATTTTACCTTTTACCTTTTTTATATTTTGGGAATGGACTGTGATCATCTCTTCAACGTATTAATCATAATTTTTAGCCATCCATCCTAATCACTTTCCAAAGGATCTTATTTTGATTGCACACATAATCCTTTCATTAGATATGTGAGAGTTTTCATCATTCCTTATCTTGGGATTTTCATAATTATGGAATCGATCAAAATCAAACAATTATATTTTTGAGATGCATCAATAGTGGATCTCACCGCCATCCTAGTATTGCACTTAATATTCATAATTTTTCTTTTATTGGTATTTATATAACCAATTAGGTAAACATCATCTTTAACAACCAATATTTCAGTCTTGTAATATTATTCTTCATTGGGGAATTCAAATTTAATTCTTCTTCCACCTTTCTGAAAAATGGTACAATATATTTCCTTAACATACAAATATTCGTTATTTTCTTCTAAGATAGATATTATTAATATCCAAATCCAGGTTCTTTATAGACATTTTTTATTTCTCTTTCTCATTATATAGATCATTGAACCTGTTTTGTAGCCTAGTAGTTCTCTTTAATAACATATTTCTTTGTATGTAATAGGAGTGGAGATTCTCCTTATTGAATCTTTAACATTAAATTAATTAATAAAATTTCAATATCATTCCATGTTAATGTGGTTAAATACAATAAACATATAACATATGAATCATACCTCATGTGGTTTCTCCTTTATTGATATATAGGAAAATTTATAGTTCTTCTCATATCATTGGGATTGTTGGCATTAAAAAACAAATCCATGATGTTTCTAAATATTCCATAGTAGTAGAACATTGGTGCTCTTTATTTTTTGGATCACTAAATTGGTATTCAACAAAGAACATCTATTTTATTTTAGATTTATGATCAGAAATAATTATTTATTTTGAGGATTACATTGAGGGATTTTATATTTTTATCTGTGGTGTTTATCCACTCCTCATATTCTCTAATATTTTTATATATTTCTCTCCATAGAGATAGAATTTCCTCTATAATATTTGTGGTATGAATTATGGTTTTCTATCCTTCTTCATGTAGGTTCATGAGTGGAATGATTCATTCTTTAAATTCTTTATCCATGGACATTCCCTTTAAAATATTGTCGAAAATATATTCAATTGTTTAACTTGGTTGTTTCATCTTTATTCCCAATTTTTTTATGGTGAAAACAAAGGCCACAACCCCCCTAATTGGTAATTGTTTTATGTAAAAATATTAAGTAATTTATTAATATGGTTTTTGCATGGACATACATTGTTCTACAATGTAATGTAGAATTGGGATCTCCTCTTTTCCATTTCATAAACACCAACATGATTTGAAACATGACTTTGATTCCACTTCTTCATCAAATATTATTTCAATCTAAAAAATATAGTATAAAATTCCATATAAATTCTACAAACTAGTTTTATAAATATATATGAAATTTCATTTATAATGGTTTACCATGGTAAAAGAATTCATCATTGGAGATGAAATCCTATTGTTCCTTTTATTTTTTCCTTTAGATATAAGTCACACATCATAATCATTACTAGGAAGTTATTATTATTTAGACAATATATATATTTTGATAAATTTAAAGTAGAAATATCCTTTCACATATACTTGAGGAAATATTATAATAGAATTTTCATTGGGACATCAAATATTAATGTTTCATCAATATTTTTCAAAGATAACCCCTTGTCATCTCACAAGAACAATCCATTCCTCCCGAACATCACATGGAACTCCAATTGACTCTTGCATTTATGTAATGAAATAATTTATTTGAAATAATTTCCAAGGAGGTAAAGAAGATTTTTACTATTTTCCCAGTCATAATACCAATTAAATGGGTGAAGCCATTTTAACTATTATGTGAAAAAATTTATTATATTATTTGAGAGACGATAGAATAATTGATGGATACAATTTTCAATTTGATCAACTCAATAAGTAATACTCATATCAGTAATACAAAATTGGCATTTAGTGGTGATATTATTTATCAGCGCTAGAAAAAAATGCCGGTAAATGAAATATTTATTAGTTCTTTTATTTTAGCACTGATAAAGAAAACCCATATTAGTGCTTTAATTTTATCACCGATAAAGGGTATCCTTTATTAGCACTTTGTTTTTAGCACTCATAAAGGATACGAATTATCGACACTTTATATTTAGAGTAGATAAATATTTCCTTCATAAAAACATTCTTAGTGCTGATAAAATGAAATTATTGAATAAATTAAATATAAAAAATGTTTTTATTAAAGAAAATATTAAAAAATTTGTTAAATAAATAATTATTAAAAAAAATTGATTGATTGATTATACATTATAAACTAATAAAAAAATTTATTAATTAGACAATTTTGATAATTAATGTTATTAAAATGTATATATTGAATATATTGATATATATTAATGTATATAAATATGATTATATATTAAAAAATGTTTTTGTGCTTTACATTAAATTGTCACATATTTATTGAATAATAGCATATACTTAAATTTTAATATGAAATAAAAATATTGACTAATTTCATAGTACTTGACATACATTTGAATATAGTTTGATTATTCAATTTAAAATAGATGTATTGTCTTTTATATTGATTTCACATATATGTATAATTAATGACACAGAACATATCCATTTTCCATACTTTTAATGTGCGCCTATATTCTTAATTTATTAAATTTTACTAATTTTGTACATATATGCATGCACTCAAAATTTGATATTCATTAATAATGTTAAAATAATATTTGTAAAAAAATATTCATCAACAAATATATTTATAAACATACGTTCACTATATTTATACAATTATATCTTCATAATTATAAATATATAAATATTTTTTTAATGGTTTTATATAATTATAAATAAATAATTATGTGTATTTAAATAATTGTTAAATTTATACAAAATTTACTTAAATAATAAATATATTTACTATATTTTAATTTATTTTTATTTTTTGAATATATATATATATAATTATATATATATATAATTATATAAATTATATTTTTTAAAAAAATAAATAATTATAAATAAATAATTATAAAATGATAATAAATATATTTCAAAGGGAATATATTTACTATAATTATATTTATATTTATTTATTTAGAATTTACTAAAATTTTAAAAAATATTTATCATTATAATTATAAATCCTTTAAAAGTACTACAATAATAATTATTTATAAAATAATCTTTATGAGTTCTTTTTTCAAGTTGATAAAGATGAGTATTTATGAGTGCTAAACAAAGGGCTCATTATAGTATCCTAATATATTTTAAAAAATCCTACAAATTTACAAACTTCGATGGATATAGAATCTTTTCGCAGAATCCAACAATAGCTAGTGCTCCACCTTGGTGAATGAAAGGTCGAATCACACTATGTGATTGCCTCTGAATATCTCATCCGACATCCGAAGAGGGTCTCGTATTTTCTTTAACCTAGTGAGATAGGAAATCTGGTTTTTATTGTCTATTTTTGGTTTCATTTTTGATTTCTTCTTCTATGATTTGTTTATGATTCTTTGTTCATGATATATTGTTTACAACTTGTTTGTGATCTCTTGTTATGGAATGATTTGTGGTCCATTGTTTTTATTGACTACCGATGTATGATCTGTTGTTTATATCTAATACTGAACCATGGATTTATTCATTTTTGTTCTACTATTATGTATTATATCTTCTTATGAAATAAATTTTTTCAAATATGTATAAAAATGTGTTTAAATATTAAAGTATATTCATATTTATTGACTACCAATTTCAGGTACATTGGTATTTCCATAATGATTATATAAATGCTGACACCATCAATGGACACCTTTGTGGACATATAGCTTCAGATGCTATTTTTCAGGAACCATGATAGTGGAGTGATGTATGTTCCTCTATTGGTTATATGTATCATAGGATATAGTTCCTCTTATAATGCACTATTGTTTTTAGTTTCCTTATGAATAATATTCAGAGGGGCCAATCCTAGATAAGAACATGAGGTTTTATCACATCAATCCTTCACTTTTTGAAGCATTATGGTGCCTTTAGTTCAGTTTATGTTTGAATATCTGGTTTTTATCTATTTGATATTTCTAATAGACTATAAGTGAGTGAGTTTTTATATGTGTATATATTTCCATTGCATCATTGGTTTCTATAGATAACTGTCCAACATGTATTCCTATATTGGGTAATGAGTTTTATGTCAATATGTTCCCTTATTACTTTTCCATTCCATTATGATTTGAAAATCAAAAGCACATTTTCTTCACAGAAATTATCATTATCTAAGAATTATTTTTTAAGGAAAATTTTCTCTCTCAAAGGAAATTTATTTTCTTAAATCATTACATGCTATGCTTATTGTTCCTTATCTATGATTCATTTCTCAAGATTAAATATCCATATGAATAATAAAATCCTTATCTAAAACCAAAGAATCTTATTATACCTTAGATACCGAGTCTTACTATTTTCAATCTCTAAATTCATTGAAATTCAGACTCAGAATTCTATAATATTCAGACTCTAATTCTCTAAAATTCAGAATATGGACTCTCCATTTTCAAAATCTTAATTCAATGGAATTCATACTCTAAATTCATAGAAATTAGGACTTTGAATTCTTAGATATTCAAACTCTGAATTATCTAAAATTCAGACATTGAATTCCTCATAATTAAAACTCCGAAATCCTTTGAATAACAACTCTGAATTCCATAATATTCAGTCATTGAATTCTTTCGAATATAGAAATTGAATCCCTTAAGGCCTTCAGGATACCTTAAGTTCAGATGAAAAATAGACAACCTAAATGGAACCAGCTTCATAAGGAGGATGAGCAAGGAGTTTTCACCAGTGCAGAAGCTAAACAAATTGCAAGAATGAGTGGGTATGGAACCTGCCATCTAAAGAAGCATGTGCATGCCCAAAAAAGCCTAGCTGAATAGCCATGAAAAGCTGGAGAGCTGATTCCACGATGAAAATGCTGGGGAGGAGAAATTCCATGTAGTTAGTCTGGGTTGTAGGTAATTTTTGAAGCCTACGGGCAATGAATTCTTCTACGGCCTCTGGGCCATATAATATTTACACCTACGGGCCTTGTAAGGGTTCCACCTCTCCCCTTGAATGGTTTATTATCAAAATTAATAAAAATTGAAGGCCTTCAGTCCCTCAAAATTCAGAATTAGAATAACCATTATTCCAGAATCCATTTTTTATACTCTGATTTTTAATTCTGCAAAAATCTGATTAAATGTTTTTCATACAGCTACCTCATTTCCTTTATGTATAGTTTCAACCATATCAAATACTAATTTACCTAAAATTCATAATCATATGAATTTTTTTTACATGTTATATTTTATTACAGTTGATTATTAATCAATGTCATACAATTTTTTTTACTAACCATTGGATGAATGAAACGTGTCCAGATCCCTATGAAATTCAAGGAAAAATATGACCTTTGGAGGAGGGATTCGACCATTGGAACAATTCCAATAAATAAACCATCCATTTGAAGAGAGTATTGATATGTTAACACATATTTAGAGATTACATGTTGTGATGTTGTGACGTGATTTCTAGAGAGAGAGTCGCGTGCCTTAGGCGACTGTGAACATCTTGATCATCTGGGAACAATTTTTTCATCCTACATTGTGCGACTCCAATTGTTTCTATGTACAATAGAGTGATTCCAGTGATAAGAAGATAGGAGAGTCGACTACCATAATGTTCGAGGGCTTGCGGGGATAGTAAGTCAGACTCATGTATTCTTATTGAGGCCTTACCCTTATGTGGGTAAGACATACTTTTTTGAAAGTATAAATCAATGGAACTATTTCCAAGGTGGATGGATTCCCTTCCCTTTGGGATAAAATATTTCATAATTTTTTACTTTCTTTGTTAAAAGTATTATATCCACTATAGTTTTTTAAATAATTGTTGTATAATTTTCTTATAATTTAATATGTACTATGTTAAATAAGATTCTATACTCTTTATGGTAGAATATTTCCCTAATATAATTTTCTTATGTTTCTTTGAGATAACATTTTTTAAGAATCAGTTCTTTTTAATTGGTCCTTGTCCCTTCCAATTAACCCTTTGTTTAAAAACCAAATAGGGTTTGTGAATTCACCTATTTTGTCATTGTTAACCTTGTTTTTCATAAGGTTAAAAACGATGGTTTTTAAATGTACAATTCACCCCCTCTTGAAATTCCGAATCTACATCTATATTTTGATCCTAATGTTGGTATTAGAGGAGGTATATGATATAATTATACCTGCATATAAGTTTTATTACACTAATTTTTATTTCATAAAATTTTTCTCGATGAACTTTTTCTTCATCAACTTTTACTTTCTTTACTATTTGTTTTATTAAGAACAATTTTCTTAATGGTTTTCTTTATAAACTTTTCCTACTAAACGTTCTTTGGAAAAATATTTTCTTATATAATGGCAGGAATGAACATTGGTTTTATAGATAGTCTAAATCTTACTAGACCATAATCTTTTTAGGGTAATGATTATGAGTACTAGAGAATTAGGATGAAGACTTTTGTTATTAACACTGGAGTAGATAATTTTTTCTTTCTTAATGGTGAGTACAAGATTCTTGACAATAAAATCAGAACATTCAAAAATCATGAAAAACAATAATATCAACTAAACTGCATGGAACACAATAATATTTTATGTTCCATGACCAAGAAAATATAAAGACATGTGTCTTTTTTTTATGCTGCCAGTAGTATTTGGATGAATCATGAAGTTACCCACTTTGGAACTTTAAAAGTTAGAGAAACTAGATGATCTGTGTTAAGAGATGAATATCATGAAATTATATTTCATTATGGAGAACTAGTTTACAAAGCGCAACAATGATTTATGACTATCATCAATAATATTCAATAAATAAGATAGAAAGGAATTGATGATGAAGTTCCTTTAGAATATATAATATATATTATCCGAAATAAGTGGGAATCCAAAATAATATCTATTGATCAGAACAAAAAAGTATCAAATATTACACTTTATGAGTTGTTCGGAATTATTCCTCATCATGAAACAAGAATGAAGAGAGATGTAGATTTCTACCAGAAAAATAATGGTAGGGAATTTATTCCTTTCACCAATAAATCAAAATTCTAGATTAAAGATTTGTAAACTAGATCTAAAGCTAAAAAAGTTTTTGTTATATCTGAATCAAGTGACAGTGATCAGTCTAAGAATATTCTTGATAAGTTTTCTTGATGGATTAACAAGAATGTTTGAATGAAATATTTTTGGTACATATATGAGAATAAAGGGAGAAAGAACAAGAAATATGTTGATGTTACTTATTATGAATGAAAAAATGATGGACATATCTGACCTGATTGTCCTATGCTCAAAACAAAATAAAGAAAGGATATGCATTCTAAATGTAATAGTAATAAGTACTAAAAATATAAGGCTATAAAATTCCACAAACAAAATGACACCTTCAGTGCTAGTGGCGGTGACACTTCATATGAATCCTTTGAATATGATTCTTTTGGTAAGAAGAATATTGGTCTTTTAGCTAGATTAACTATTGAAAATAATTTTGTTATTTATATGGTACACAATTCTAAATCATTAGCCATTTTTTCATTAAAATAAAATTTTCTTAATGAAGAATATTATGAATCTTCAGATGAAGAATCTTCCTTGTCAGAAGATAATACATTACATTCATTTGAAAATGCTTCTTGATTTTGCAAATTACTTTAGAATTTGGAATGTATGGTAAAAATGTCGTTAGAGAATGAAAATACTAGAATTTTTTTAACAAAATAAGTATCATATATTTCAAAAGATATTGATCAGAAAACTCTTGATTTTAAAATATAATAAGAAATCTTATGGAAGTTAATTATAAAAAGAATAAACATTCTATTGACCTTGAAAATGTTATTTCTAAGAAGATTTTTTTTTGAATAACTCAAATTTTAAAACCAATAACAACGAGGATAATATTTTAGTAATTATAACAAAATATGCAATATTTTCCTAAAAGAAACATTAATCAAATTTTTGTTCTGTTAGGAAATAATTTTATAAAAATATTCAAAACTCTGTCCTCTTAGGAATAGTCCAAGTTTAGGTTATCACATTCAAAACCTATTTTTAGACATATTTATTTTGTTCCCCATATTTCTCATTTTTCACTAAGTGTTAATGTGGTGGACATTGGGAGAAAAACTGTTCATTAAATAAATCCCAATCCTTAGGTTTTCATAAAGCTATATTTTTTAAGAAAATGTGGATACAAAATATTTTACTATATAAAAATTTCGAATCCAATAATGTTTTTAGTCAGAATGTCTAAGTATTTTATTTTTTGGAAAATAATGGAAGTACATAAATAATTCAAGGATAGTGGATAGTGGATGTTTCCATCCCACAATTGGTAACAAAAACTTATTTTAAAATATTATCAAGTCAAAAAGAGGAAAAATAACATTCAAAGATAATTTATAGGGGAGAAATTGTTGGTATATGTAAATTTGTTCTTATGGTAAAATATTTAATTTCAAATTGTTTATTTGTTAAAGTTATTAATAGAAACCTTATATAAATAATTCATTTATGTGATGAAGGTTACCTTATGAATTTTATGATGATAAATTCTTAGTACAGAATTCCATGGAAGAGTTTATTATCTCGGTTCACATGCATGATAATGTTTACATAGATTACTTAGAATACCATAAGAAATATGATCAACTTTTCCATAGTGAAATGGAAGATAAATCTTGGATATGGAATAGAAGACTAGGAAACTTTATGTAGAGACCCCAAACCTGACGTACTTGGACATTACATTACTTTTGCGGAATACTTAATACATAACAAAAACAGACACCAATGGACCGTAATAGTTTAGTGTCTTTAGAAACTTGGAACATAATCTTCTAATCTTGGTGAAAGATCTTCAACATCTCCCATAAATATCTTCCCCTTTTTTACCTAAAAACTTTCTTTATATCTTGGGGAAAAGAAAACATATAAAGGGTGATCTCAAATGCTCAGTAAGGGTAAGCATGTAGAAAATAAAACAAACCATATACATGTTAACTTCAAAACATGAACATAAAGTTTAAAGATCAAAATCTGGAGTTGTGAAATAAATCATGGTAGTACGTAAGGCATAGATCATAAAGAAACATCATTCATGATAAAATAGCATGGGAATAAAAAATGTAATTATGTAAAAACATTAAACACTTGATATGATTTCAATAGTATCCATGTTATTTCTTCCAAGACCGTCTCAGTGGACAAAGTCTCTTACTTAACCGAGTTTACTCCTCACTCCAGTCCTGTATCACTGAACCAAATTAACTTTCCGTTATAGCCATGTCTATCTCATGGATATAAATCTTTACCCAATGCATTGAGGGGAGATATAGGTCCCCCCTATCTCATAATTAAATCATTCTTACATGTGACACAACATGAACATAAATCATTCATAATAACCCAAAGAATAAAATGGGTTTCATACACATCATTCCATCATAACATAATCCATATAAAACAAATGGATATCATTTAATAATAAAAAAAGTGAAACCATTTAAATCATAGATACATTATACTTGAAACATACACATATGAAATAATGTCATCTTATATTGAAAATGGTTTTGATAAAACACTTGAAAATAATTATTGTGGAAAATATCCTTTCTTCTTCAAAATAATTTTCTTTTCACAAAATGCTGTGAAATTTTAAAAGAAATGGCTTTTTATGAAAATAGTCATGAAATATTGTATAGTAAGCTTCATGAAAATAAGGTGTTATGAAATCTTAAAAATCCGTTCATGTTGTATAAGTTAAAAAAACATTCTTCTCGTACTTTTGCCGGAAAAGTCGAAAAAGTACCTCATAATTTAAAAAAAAGAAATATTCCTTACATAACATGTAGTAAAAGTAAAAATGGTTAAAAATGAATTTACACATAAATAAAGCCATTTTTAGAAAATAAGGACATGGATGATAAATATAACCCCGGTAAATACTTACGAATAAACAATCTCGGATAAAGAAACGAGATTGGAAAAGTTATCCCTTACCTTATGTCCGATATGATTCGTATATATATGAACCTCCTGTATAATGATTTAAATAATTTCATTGACTTATTACATAATCATATTCATTGTTATGATATCATATATGGTTTTTTTATGACTTTATACTACCCTTTCTTTTGTAAATTCCTTGTTAAGGAGCATTTTGGGTAAAATCGTTTCATTTATCGTTTGTGTTTCGACATGTTGTACTTGATATTATTACTTATATCCTGATTTACATAATTCCATAATGAAAAACATGATTTATATATCATATATATTCTGTATATATATATAATATAGTTAAATGAAATGAAACACACCGTTCACGGAGACGGTAGGCCGTACGTATAAATGAAGGTTTTTTTCCTTTCCTTATTGACTTGAATCGAAGTAAGTAGATGAAATATATACATAAATACATTAGTATTATTATGTTATATATACAATTATTTTTCATTATATATACTTTATAATCATTCATGAATGGTTAACATGGATAATGAATCTCATCGCGTCGTGGAGACGGTAATCCGTATGTACGCACGAGCGATGATATCATTCCCATAATTTTTTAATGGAATTGGAGTGGATGATATAATATATCAAAATCATTATGATGTTATAATAACAATGTAAAGTTATTCTTTACACCATTATACCCATCCAAGTAAGGTGGTGGTGGGAAAACAGGTTACACCACGGCCCGAAGATGGTATTCCGTACGTACGCACGCGCGGTGATTTCATTTTTCATAGGATAGATAGAAGGTGAAAAAGGGTCGTTTCATATTTATAATAACATATAAGTATATTAGTGATACTTATTTTATTACTTTATAATGAAACAACTAGATAAGAATAAGTTGAAGAAGAAAGAAACTTGAAAGAATCGGTAGAAGAGATTATCTCTTCGTCGACGTACCACTTTTAAGCTTCCTCTTAAGGCACTAGAGTTCATCTTTTGAGGAGACCAGAACATCTATAATATTTATAGGGAAGTTGAGAAGGGATATGGGAAGGTTTGGACCGATCTTTAAGGCTCAGAATTATGTAAATATAAGAGGGAGTAGGTTCCCTTTTATAAGGGAGGAGAGGGAACTTTAGAAAAAACCTTTAAATATAATTTTATAATAAAGTAATATTCGGTTTATAATGGATCCAAAGTGACTTATTTATAATATAATTTGGGGATGGGTATAAATACTCTCAACCAAGAGTTTTTAGACAATTTTATGTTACTATTTTAACCTTATCATTTAGATTTAACTCTAAGTTAAATAATTTAACTTTTACTGTGTCTTCTTGTTTTCTTACTCTATATGGTTAATAAACATACTATAAAAATCCAAAATAACCACATGTTTTTATTATTCATATATATAACCTTATATAAGTCATTTTTTCGAACCTTAGATTTTTAGAAATAGAATAACAATTAATAATATAATATTTGTTTTAAAAACTATTTTATGTCAATTTTGACACTATTTGGTATTTTATTTTTTTTGAAAATCATAACAGCATGATTAGTTCTAAAAAAGTTAATTGAATAAATACTAACATGTCATATTAACCTAAAAAATTTGTTTAATTTATAAAAATTCTCAAATTACATTTATTTGGGTATTTATTACATCAATTATGTTAATATTTCATTAATGAGGAAATTATTATAGCATCATTATGTCATAAATAAATTATATTATATAAAGTCTAAAATTTATAAATAAACTTCCATTA
Organism: Viscum album; assembly: GCA_963277665.1. Classification (NCBI taxonomy): domain Eukaryota; kingdom Viridiplantae; phylum Streptophyta; class Magnoliopsida; order Santalales; family Viscaceae; genus Viscum; species Viscum album. Next base: position 77,277,139 of record OY728155.1, on the reverse strand, counting down.
TGTAGGAAATATTTTTATATTTCTAATGAATATTTATAGTCTAATTTAGCTTATTTATGACCCTATATTAAAAATGTTTTAGTTATTAAACATTGATTTTAACTATTTTAACTCTTCTTTAAATAAAATAAAAATAAATGTATTAATCTTATCCAAGTGAGCCTAAAGAGTAATATTTTATTCCTGCGGTTGTTTTTGGTTGAATTACAATTATCTAATAGAATTCGTACATGTGTTAGGGTAATAATAATATCATTTGTACCCTTAATTACTCTATTTACTATTAATAGTGGTAAATGAAAGTAAAAAAGGTACTCTTCACCAAAAATTATTTTTATCTTATTGAACCAAATTTTACACCTTGATAGTAACCTTGTCTCTCGGGTGTTTTAAATTCTACTTACAGAGGAGGTAAAATTATGTTTTAGGTAAATTTTCAATTTCTCCTAAGAGGTGGGTAAAAGACGGTGAAAAGTTCAATACAATTTTTATATATCTAAAATTATTATAAAATGACTCCAATGAATTAATTTGAACATATATTTGTATTATGTACTAATTTTACATAAAATAAATTTAAATAAAATAAATAATTATTTAAATAAAAAGTCAGTTTTTAAATAGTAACTTAGTGTTTTCAATATTCATCAAAAATTGAAAGTTTTGAGAAAAATATCAAAAATTCACCCTAGGCTAATTTTGATATTCCAAATCCAAAAATGAAGTCCATTTTGAAAGATAAAGTTTATAAAATTTCAAAAAGTTGGTATTACTATTCATATCGGCTAGTTCATAATAATATTATAATAATATTCCGTTTAGTGAAACTCGGTATTGCATACTACACACGCTATCGAAAAAGGTCTTGATTGCGTGTAATGCAAGCCAAGTCAAGGTAGCATGAAGTGAAAGCTCCCTTTTTTGTTGCATATAACATAATCAAAACTTATTCTATTTATACATTAAAAAAAATCTATACATAATGTTGCGTAGAATAATTTCTACAAAACGAACTTGAAATTGTGTGTAACATGAGACAAGAATAGTGTTGCATATACTAAAAGCTAATTTGGTGTTGCGTATAGAACAATCTAATTTTTTTGTAGTGTACAACACAAGACATCAATGAAATTAAAAAGAATAATTCTCATAAAATCTCGGGTTGTTACATTCTACCCCCCTTAAAATGAATTTCTCCCTCTAAATTCTTCAGGGTTATAAATGGTTTACTACTTGAAAGTTTATTTCATAGAAACCCGCATTGTAAAAAGGAATAATAAAACTTAATTTTAAAAAATGAACGTTATAAACAAAACGGATAACCAAAGTAACTCATCACTTGGGTTCCCACATAGGGGAACAAAGGTGAAAATATGGATATGGAAGAGAAATCTAATCGTCAAGTTCTAATGGAGAGTGGTAGAGAACATGGTTATGGAAACATCCAACAGTCACCATGCCATAAATTTGTGATGATCTGTGGAACCATCTGATTCATCAGATATTAGAGCATGAGGACAACATTTTTTGTTTTCAAGATCATTTCCCAAATGTTGAAGAATTGTTTAATTAAAAGAAATACTTACATGATTTTGGTACAATCTCAACGTTGATCATGCCCCGAACAATTTAATCCTCTTCTCTTAAATAAATGAAGTTTAATTTGTCTTTTGCAAAGTTTTAGCAGATCATGCGATAGAATGATAGGTCATTCTATCTGTCTCAAACATAAGTTAGCAAAAGATATATACATAAGTCCATATATGGTGAGATTAATCGGATATGGTTCAAAAATGGACTTATACTTCATCTATCATCCTTATTAATAAAATAAAACTAGTTTCTACTACCCAGGGACTTCTTGTAGGCTAGTGGTAGGGGATAAAGGTCTGTCGCACTTCGGTTTTGGGTTCGATTCCCGCAACCTTGTCCGATGTGATGGGTTGTCGCCCATCCTATGGGTTGTCCTTTTTTTAAAACTATACTATTATAACATAACAAAAAAGTTCTAGCCTTAAAAAAAACTATCTGATGTCGAAAATAATCTATTCCATTCTTTAGGTTTATCCAAAATACTTTTGTCCAATCTCATAGTATAAATAAAACGATTACAAGAAAGGTCATCTACCAAGAATTGAATACAATCATTTATCTCTCGTATATCATAAGATATATATATCTTGTTGGTCACATTCCAAACATGTGAATTTCTTAATCATGTATTCTCTTGAAAAATTAATACCCATTGAACCCTAGTGAAAACATGAATGTTGTCAAAAGTTAACACTTTCCACTTACCAAAATCCGAAAAATCCTTATACTCAAACCATGATATCACGTTGTCCTTATACCAGTCATGAGCTCATTAATACTATTAAACATTTCATTTTCTCCTTATCCCTTTATTATGTGCATATAATCTGCTTTCTAAAATCACTTTTCAGGGTTACTGGTACCATATTCTTATGGAAAACCACAATTTAACAATACATAGATATTTCAATATACCATAAAAGTACCTCAACAACATTATTCTTGAATACCAATACATAAACACTTAAATACATCCTATTAAATGATGGTCATGGAATAAGTCTTTCCTTGATTTAGAAGTAACCTCTTAGGTCAGGGCATTGAGTTAGGTAATTCCCATGTTCTCCACAGATAAGACATTGAACTTTACAACAGTCTATTACTCTATAACCCTTCTCTCCACACAGATAACATCTTCCCCTCCATTTGATGTATTCATCAAGTTTATTCTTCCCTTCTTTAGAAATCTCAATCTTCCTTTGTTTATGATCCTCAACATGTGAACATGGGTAAATGTTCATCTTCCTCTTATTTAATGAATTAGGAATACCACTAAAGTTCACCTTGTTAATCATATATTGCGATGACTGATTTGGCATAATCACAAAATCCTTTTTTCTAGGAATTACGCAATTTCGTTGCTCATATTCACCAATTAGTCCATTGGATTCAATGTTTACCCAATTCATTCGGGTTCCCTCCATTGACTAAAACCCAAATCTATGGTGTAAGAAACAATTAAAATAATGGGGAACCACATAATCATAAAAAGTCACATATGGCATGTCTAACTTATCACACATTCTTTAATCCAGGACACCTTAGGTTCACCCTAGGTTATTCATGATAATCAACATAATTCTAGGACTGCAAACTATAGTTATACTAAACTTTAGGGATATCCTTATACATACCTTTGAAATATATATAGGGATATCAGTAATGTTTTCGCATCCTAGTTTCCAAAGGTTAACTAAACCTTTCCTCGGATACCAACTGTAGAGACCCCAAACCTGATGTACTTGGACAATACATTGCTTTTGCGGAATACTTAATACATAAAAAAACAGACATCAAAGGACCGTAATAGTTTAGTGTCTTTGGAAACATGGAACATAATCTTCTAATCTTGATGAAAGATCTTCAACATCTCCCATAAATATCTTCCCCCTTTTTTACCTAAAACCTTTCTTTATATCTAGGGGAAAAATAAAACATATAAAGGGTGATCTAAAATGCTCAGTAAGGGTAACACTAGTAGAAAAAGGGTCTTTAACGTCGGTTTTTTTTATTTTTTTACGTCTGTTTTTAACCGACGTTGAAGTCGCCGACGTAAAAAATATGACTTTTTACGTCGGTTTTTGTAAACCGACGCCAAAAACAAATTTCAATTGCTTTTTTGCGTCGGTTTTGTAAAAACCTGACGCCAAATAAAGTCATCCGCGTCATTTTTGGCGTCGGTTTCCCTAAAAACCGATGCCAAAAGGTTTAAAAAATAGTTTCGGCGTCGGTTCTTGAAAAAAACTGATGTCGTAAATGGACATAACTTATTTTTGGCGTCGGTTTTTACAAGAACCGATGCCAAAAAGCAATTTTTATTGTTCGATGTTTTAGATAATTTCCTAATCTTCGATTTGACTGGTCGTGGAGCTAAAACGGAGTTACGGATCAAAAGTTATGGCCGTTAGCAGTTGAACATGTCAAAGTATTGATTGATACAATATGTTTTAAAGAAAACAAGATAAACACAAGTTAAAATCACATACACCAAATGATATAAAATATACATAATACTTCAAACACATTTTGATTATTTTTCGATCTTCCATTGAAATGATATGTTGTTTATCATCATATCTCTTATATTTAGCGTAGATCTCATGTGATAATAAAAACGACGATCGATAATTAAACTTACACCAATCTTGGTAAATGTCATCCGAACGTTTTATATTTTTAACACAATAAAAAAAGTAAATCATCATTATTTGAAATCTAGTCGAGTTGTTTATAAATGAACGACATTAATAATAATGAAAATGAATGAATATAATACGTACCGTAATAAAATTAATGATTGATGCCGCATTGAAAACATGATTGAATCGAAGAGGATGAAAATGATAAATGAAGGACAAACAGATTTATATATAGTAAATGAAAATATTTTCGATTGAGTTGTATGAAAATATAGGCGGGATTTTAAAAAGTTAAACGTGCGTTGTGAAAAAAATTGAAATTTTGATCCCGCGTATTAGTGAATACTATTTGGCGTCGGTTTTTAAATAAACCGATGCTAAAAAGATAAAAAAAATATGTTTCGCGTCGGTTTTTTTTAAAAACCGACGCGAAAAGTAAAAATAAATTGTTTTTCACATCGGTTTTTAAAAAAACCGACGCAAAAAACAAAAAAACAGTTTTGGCGTCGGTTTTTATGAAAACCGACGCGAAAAACAAAAAAGTTTTTTTGGCGTCGGTTTTTATGAAAACCGACGTCAAAACATAAAAAAAAATCAACATGTGTTAGAAAATTTCTTAAGATTCGATTTGACTGGTCGTGGAGCTAGAACGGAGTTACGAATTAAAAGTTATGGCCTTTGAAAGTTGGAATTAATTAACACTTCTTTTAGAGAAGTTCAACTTCCAACATCCTTAACTTTTAATCCGTAACTCCGTTTTTGCTCCATGACCAGTCAAATCAAATCTTAGGGAATTATCTATAGGACTGTAAATTTTGTTTACATTTTTGGCGTCGGTTTTCAAAAAAACTGACGCCAAAAGTAAAAAAAAATATTTTTGGCGTCGGTTTTTCTAAAAACCGACGCGAAAAACAAAAAAGTTTTTTTTGGCGTCGGTTTTTATGAAAACCGACGACAAAACATAAAAAACAATTTACCATGTGTTAGAAAATTTCTTAAGCTTCGATTTGACTGGTCGTGGAGCTAGAACGGAGTTACGGATTAAAGGTTATGGCCTTTGAAAGTTGGACTTAATTAACACTTCTTTTAGAGAAGTTCAACTTCCAACATCCATAACTTTTAATCCGTAACTCCGTTTTTGCTCTCTGACCAGTCAAATCAAAGCTTAGGGAATTATCTATAGGTCTGTAAATTTTGTTTACATTTTTGGAGTCGGTTTTCATAAAAACCGACGTCATAACATTTTTTTTATTTTTTCCCCTCGGTTTTTAAAAAAACCGACGCCAAAACTAATTTTTTTTTTAATTTTTGGCGTCGGTTTTCAAAAAACCGACGTCATAACTTTTATTTTTTATTTTTTCACGTCGGTTTTTAAAAAAACCGACGCCAAATCATTTTTTTTCTTTATTTTTTCGCGTCGGTTTTTTTAAAAACTGACGCCAAAACTAATTTTTTTTAGTTTTTGGCGTCGGTTTTTAAAAAACCGACGCCAAAAATTATCCGCAAAAATATTTTACGTCGGTTTATAATAAACCGACGTCAAATTGACGACATTAAAAATGATTTTTCTACTAGTGTAAGCATGGATAAAATAAAACAAACCATATACATTTGAAATTCAAAACGTGAACATAAAGTTTAAACATAAAAATCTTGAGTTGTGAAATAAATCTTGGCAGTACGTAAGGAATAGATCATAAAGAGACATCAATCATGATAAAATATCATGGGAATAAAACATGTAATTGTGGAAAAACATTAAGCACTTGATATGATTTCCATAGTGGACAAGGCATTGATGCCAAGACCATATTAGTGTAAAAAGTCTCTTACGGAACCGAGTTCACTCATCGCTCCAGTCCTGTATCACTGAATCGGATTAACTTTCCATTCCAGCCATGTCTATATCATGAGATATAAATGTTCACCCAATGCATTTGAGGGAGATATATGTCCCACCCATCTCATAATTAAATCATTCTTACATGTGACACAACATGAACATAAATCATTCATAATAACCTAAAGAATAAAATGGGTTTCATAAACATCATTCCATCATATCATAATCCATATAAAACAAGTAGATATCATTTCATCATAAAAAAAGTGAAACCAATTAAATCATAGACACATCATACTTGAAACATACACATATGAAATAATGTCATCTTAGATGGAAAATGGTTTTGATAAAACACTTGAAATGAATTCTTGAGTAAAATATCCTTTCTTCTTCAAAATCATTTTCTTTTCAAAAAATGCCATGAAATTTTAAAGTAAATGGATTTTGTTTAAACTATTCCTGAAATATTGTAGAGTAAGCTTCATGAAAATAAGGCGTTATGAAACCGTAAAAATCCGTTCATGCCGTATAAGTTAAAAAAACATTTTTCTCGTACTTTTGCCGAAAAAGTCAAAAAAGCACCTCGTAATGTAATCAAAAGAAAGATTCCTTACATACCATGTAGTAAAAGTCAAAAATGGTTAAAAATGAATTTAAACATACATGAAACCATTTTTCTAATATAGGGACATGGAAGATAAATATAACCCCAGTAAATACTTACGAATAAACAATCTCGGATAAAAAACGAGATTGGAAAAGTTATCCCTTACCTTATGTCAGATATGTTTCGTATGTATCTGAACCTCATGTATAATGATTTAAATAATGTCATTGACTTATTAAAGAATCATATTCATTGTTATGATATCATATATTATTCACTTATGACTTTATATTTCCCATTCTTTTGTAAATTCCATGTTACAAAGCATTTTGGGTAAAATCGTTTCATTTATTGTACATGTTTCGACATTTTGTTCTTGATATTATTACTTATATCCTGATTTAATTAATTATACAATTTAAAACATGATTTATATATAATATATATTCAGTATATATATATATAATAGATAGATAAATGAAATGAAACACACCGTTCATGGAGACGGTAGGCCGTACGTACGCATGGACGCTGTTTTCCTTTCCTAATTATCTTGAATCGAAGTAAGATGATGAAATATATACATAAATCCATTATAATTATTATGTTATATATACCATTATTATTCATAACATGTAATTTATAATCATTCTTGATGGTTAACATGGAGAATGAATCTCATCACGTCGTGGAGACGGTAATTCATACGTATGCACGAGCGATGATATCGTTCCCATAATTATTGAATGGAATTGGAGTGGAATATATAATATCTCAGAATCCGTATAATGTTATAATAACAATATATAGTTATTATTTACACCAATATACCCATCCAAGTAAGGTGGTGGTGGGAAAACCGATTACACCACGGCGTTGAGACGATATTCCATACGTACGCATGCACGGTGATTTCATTTTTCGTAGGATGGATAGAAGGTGAAAAAGGGATGGTTCATATTTATAATAACATATAATTATATTAGTGATATTGATGTTATTACTTTATAATGATACATCTAAAGAAGAAGAAGTTGAAGAAGAAAGAAACATGAATGAATTGTTAGAAGAGATTACCTCTTCTTCGACGCACCTCTTTTAAGCTTCCTCTTAAGGCACTAGAGTTGGTCTTTTGATGAGACCAGAACCTATATAATGTTTCAAGGTATGTTGATAATGGAAATGGGTAGGGTTTGGCTGAGATTGAAGGCTCAAAATTGTGTAAACGGAAGAGAGAGGAGGTTCCCTTTTATAAGGGAGGAGAGGGGCACTTTAGGAAAAAACTTAAAATATTATTTTATAATAAAGTCATGTTTGGTTTATAATGGCTCCAAAGTGACTTATTTAGAAGATAAAGTGGGGATGGTTCAAAACCGGCTCAACCAATTGGTTTTAGACAAGTTTATGTTACTATTTTAACATTATAATTTAGATTTAACTTTATGTTAAATAATTTAACTTTTACTGTGTCTTCTTGTTTCCTTACACTATATGCTTAGTAAACATACTATAACAAGCCAAACTAATCCCAAGTGGTTCATTATTCATATATATAACCTTATCTAAGTCATGTGGCCGAGCCTTAGATTTTTAGGAATATAATAAAAATTAATAATATAATATTTTTATTAACAACTATTTTATTTAAATTTCGACACTATTTGGTAATTGATTTTTGTGAAAATCATAACAGCATAAATAATTTGAAATAAGTTTATTTAATCAATTCTAGCATGTAATAGTAACCTAAAAATTATTTGAATTTATAAAAAGTCTCAAAATACATTTATTTGGGTATTTATAACATCAATTATGTTAATATTTCATTAATAAGGTAATTACTACATCATCATTGTGTCAAAAATAAATTAAATTATTTAATGTCTAAAAATTATAAATAAAATACCATTATTTAGGAAATATTTTTATGTTTCTAATGAATATTTATAGTCGAATTTATCTTATGTATAACAATATAATAAAAAAAGTTATTTATTCAACTTTGATTTTAACTATTTTAACTCTTCTTCAAATAAAATAATAATAAATGTCTTAATCTTATCCAATTGGACCTAAAGGGTAATATATTATTCTTAAGGTTTTTTTCTGTCTAATTACACTTATCCAATAGAATTAGGACATGTGTTAGAGTAATAATAATATCATTTTTACCCTTAATTACCCTATTTACTTTTAACCGTGGTAAATAAAGTAAAAAAGTTACTATTCACCATAAATTATTTTTATCTTATTGAACCACATTTTACTACTTGATATTAACTGTGTCTCTCAGATATTCTAAATTACACTCACAGAAGTGGTAAAATTAAGTTTTATATAAATTTTCAAATTCTCCTAATAGGTGGGTAAAAGACGGTGAAAAGATCAATAAAATTTTTATATATCTAAAATTATTATAAAATGACTCCAATGAATTACATTGAACATATATAGGTATTATGTATCAATTTTTACGTAAAATAAATTTAATTAAAATAAATAATTATTTAAATAAAAAGTCGGTTTTTAAATAGTAACCCAGTTTTTTCACTATTCATCAAAAATTGAATGTTTTTAGAAAAATACCAAAAATTCACCCTAGGCTAATTTTGATATTTAGAATGAAAAAAGGATGACCATTTTCAAAGATAAAATTTCTAAAATTTCTAAAATTTGGTATTACTATTCATATCAGCTTGTTCATAATAATATTATAATAATATCCCGTTTAGTGAAACTCGGTATTGCGTACTACACATGCTACCGAAGAAGGTCTTGATTGCGTGTAAAACAAGACAAGTCAAGGTTGTGTGAAGTGAAAGCTCCCTTTGTTGTTGCGTATAAAATAATAAAAACTTATTTCATTTATACATTAAAAAAATCTATACATAATGTTGCGTAGAATAATTTCTACAAAACGAACTTGAAATTGTGTGTAAGAGGAGACAAGAATAGTGTTGCGTATACTGGAAGCTAATACGGTGTTTCATATAGCACAATATAATTTTGGTGTAGCATACAATACAAGACATCAATGAAATTAAAAAAAATATTTCTCATAAAATCTCGAGTTGTTACACAGTAACCTTAGGGACCTATGAAAATACTCAATGAAAAGACTTGTTAAGGATCTACAAGAGCATATGTTTCATTCTTCAAAATTTTGTTATCTGTTCCAAAATGGAAGGCAACTTAAGTCAGTATTTAGAATAGTTTGTGAAGTCTCATCTTCTAATGCATTACTTCTAGTTCATATGGATCTTTTTGGTCCAACAAAAATTGGATGTATTGGCGGAAAATACTATGTATTTTATAGTTTATGATTAAGAAGGATTAACTCGGGTCTATTTCTTAGTGAAGAGATCAGAAGCCTTTTCTTATTTTTAAATTTTATAGGAAAAGTTAATATTGAGAAAAAAATTCCATTCCTATCTATTCAGAGTGATCATGGGGAGAATTTGAAAATTCATATTTTGAATAATTTTTAGTATGAAAGTAATTACAGATAACTTCTACGTTCATAGAACCCCTAAAAATGGTGTTGTTGAAAGAAGAAATAGAATTTTTCAATAGATAACTAGAACCTTGTTGAGTGAATATTCTATTTCTAAACATTTTTGGGCTAAATCAATATGTACTGATTTTTATACTATAAATTGAGTTTTAATTAGTCCTTTTCGTTATAAAACATTTATGAATTTATGGATTGGTTGAAAACCTAATGTCTCTTCCATCAATGTATTTGGATGAAAAGTATTAATCTTGAATACTAAAGATAACTTACATAAATTCACACCACAATCCGATGAAGGAATTTTTTAAAATATTCAACTACTTCTATAGCTTATAGAGTTTTTAACAAAAATTCTTGTAACGTAGAAGATATAGTAATTGTTAAATTTGATGAAATTGATCCTTCTATTTTTAAACAACCTCAACCTATATCCTCTAATGTATTTTCAAAAACGGATTATCCACCATTAATATGAGATCCTTATAATAAACAAAATATTCAGGAAATTTTATTTGATGTATTTAACCAAGATGATTTTGTACCTTATGTTGATGAACATGTTTTACAAAAACCAAATCAGTTTCTTCTTAAGAATCATCGATGTGATTGGGTCATTGGTGATGTAAATCAACATATAAGGACTATAATTTTTTTTCAAAAATAATTAGAACATATTAAATTTATTTTACAATTATAACCTAAAATCACTAATGAAGAATTAGGTGATGATTAATGTATTAAAGCTATGCACAACGAACTAAATTAATTCCAAAGAAACATAATATGGAATCTGCTTGAAAGACCTAAGGAAACTTCTGTAAATGGTGTAAAATGGGTATTCAAAAATAAATGTGATATAAATTGAATCATTTTATGAAATAAAAAATATTAGTTGTTTGGGATATAACTAACAAGAAGGAGTATACTATGAATAAACCTACGCTCTAATAACTAGACCTGAATCTATTTGAATACTATTATCCTTTGCGGCATTCTTCAATTTCAAACTTATTTAAATGTACGTGAAGTTTTATTTACTTAAAGTATATGTTCATTAGGATGTTTATGTTGACAAACTCCATGTTTTGAAGAAAAAAATATTAGAAACATGTTTCAAAACTTATGAAAGATTTATATGGATTAAACAAGACCATGTAGCCAGGTATGATAGAATTTCAGGATTTTTTTACAAAAAAACTATGTTAAGGTAACTGATGATCCAACCCTTTTTTAAACAAAGATAATAAATTCGTATTTTAACTAAAATTTATGTTGATGGAATTATATTTGGATCAACTCAGAAATATTTAACTGATTTATTTGAGAATATCATGAAATCTGAAATTGAAATGAGTATGATGTGTAAGTTATCAATTTCCCAGGGTTTACAAGTTTCTCAAAGACCAAAAAAAATTATATATCACAACATAAGTATATTAATGATATTCTTTAGATGTATGGATTTTAAAATACTAAAAGTATAATTACTCCAATCTAAACCTGAAATCCTCTTGATATTGGTGAAGCTGGGTAACCAGTAGATCAAACATCTTTTAGAGGTATGATAGGAAGTTTATTTTACATCAAAAATAGTCATCCACATAGAATTTTTTCAGTATGATTATGTTAAATATATCAATTTAATCCAATTGAATCTCACTTAAAAGTAGTGAGAAGAATGTTTCACTATTTAATGGTATCCCGGGTTTTAGGACTTTTCTATTATATTGGAAATGATTTTATTTGAAAAGGATTTTTGGAGGATGATTTAGTTGGATGTAGAATGCGTAGAAAAATTAAATCTGGAGATTTTCATTTCTAAGGAGATTAATTAGTATCTTGGTCATGTATGATGAAACACTCTATTGAACTTTCCACTATTGAAGTTGATTATGTAATAGTTGAAAGTCGTTGTGCTCAAGTGTTGTGGATGCAACACACACTCAAAGACTACAAAATGAGTTTTACCAAAACACAAATATTTTGTGACAATAATAGTTTCTTGGAACCAATAAATAACTTATTAAATCACCCTCCTGCAAGTCACATATACATTAGGTATCACATTTCATAGGGATCACACATTGAATAAAGATATCATTCTTCAAATTATCTGAATATGAGATAAACATGGTAAATTTTTTAACAAATAATTACCATCCAATATATATTAATATACTTTAAAAATATAAATGAATACCTTACATAAAAATTCATAATTGAATTTATTACTTGTTGGTATTTTAATCTTTTTTTAAGAAAACTCTATCAGATTCACTTTCCATAAATCTGACTTTTCCATAAAACCTCAACAGATCAGAACCTTCAAATCCCTATTCGACATTGATAACAACCACTAGATCAGATCAAACTTGTATCAATCATTGTACTGATTTATAAATTTAAAATTTCATCATAATACCTATATAATGGTCACCCATATTTATGTCACATATTATTTTTTCAAGTGACTTTGTGTCGAAGCTCTGCTACCCGTCAAATGAGTCGTTCAGTTTTTCAGTTTCCATTCAGTCCGGATGTATCTTGAAGATTATTATCAATATATAATGGTATTAAACTAGGAAATAAAATATCGGAAAATTTACTGATAAATGTTGTTAGATCAAAATTTATGTCTTATGTATAATTCCTTAATTGCAATAGTTATTAAGAATAGTGTATGGTAAATCCTTTACATTGCCAAGCCAAAGAATCAAGATCTAGTTTATCCTGATATCCTTATGTAATTCTATGATACAATATTTTTTTATGAAAAATGAGGGAGAGTAATGTTTTCTTTCAAGGGATACGTAAGGCTTGGACGCACCCTTGTTATGAGATATACCTCCATTTGATTGGATGGATGGCTTAGTGGGTCCCAATTTTTTTTTTGGATGGGGAGCGATGTAGTTGAGTGGGGGAGCTCTCTCTCTTGGCGGTCCAGGGTTTCCGCCGCCACCCTCTTCTCATTCCATTCCCCATTTTCCATTGTGTTTCTATTTCATCATTACGCATCAGTTTTGGCTCTGTCGTCACCCGGGCTCTTTGACGAGCATCGGCTTTATGAGGTGTGCTCGCGATCAGGGCCTTAACGTTGGTGTTCGAGATCATAGTCGGTGAAGCATCCCCCTTCGACGTAGCGATGCTTTCGTTCCTTTATGCTTCGATAATTGACCCAGTTTCCTTGTTTCTTGCCTCCTTCACCACTCTGGCGTTGTTGTTCAGGTTTTTTCGGTCTGTGAAGGTAGGGATGATGTTCATGTGCAGGTGTGGACCTCTTCCAAGGCCTTCGTCTACTCAAATATACTCTGACCGTCTGTTCCATCGCTCCTTCCAAGTCGGTCTGGTGTTGTGGCCTCTATGTTGGTTTTGGGATGTCATGTTCGAGTGGCCGATGGTTTCCAGGAGGTGCATCCGGCGCAGGATTCTCCCCTTTGGTCCTTTTTGGTGTTTCTTCTTAATGACAAATCGTTGATGATGGATTCTTAAACGTTATTGGTTGTGGATAGTTCTGTTTTCTGTTTGATCGATGTAGTTTCTTCAATTTTTGGTTCTGTTTGATGTTGAGGATTTTGGTTCTCTGGTGTCGTCGGTGTTGTTCTGGTGATGGTGCGGCGACCTCTTCATCGCAGTGGTTGTTTCGAGGTTTAATGTGATGGTGATGCCGAATTTATTCATCATCGACGATTTCAGGAGATTCTTTCCATTGTTTTGACCTACATTTCTCCATTTCTTTCTCTACTCTGGATCCAGGATTCCCCCACTCTCCCCGATGTGGAGATGTGTGGTGGACTTCAAGGCTCTTTGGGATGTGAGTTTGAGCGGACAGATTCGGGAGGAAGTCGGTGATGATGGCTTGATCATAGACGGCGAGGATGTGTATGTGTGTGGCTCCAGTGATATTGAGGGTTGTGGTTTGCAGTGACGCGATAGCTGGTGTAAGGTTGATGTGGGTTGTCTAGCGGTCTGAGTATGATGGTGTTGATACTTTTATGGTTTTAATTTTGGGAGTCTTAAAATTGGTTCTTTGAAATTTGAATCTGAAATTTGAATTTGGTGTTGTGGGATTTTGCGTTGGTTGAACTTGTAACTATTTTTGGAGTTGTTTTGGTTCACACTGACCCTTTAAAATTGTCACTATAAAAATTAAAAAAATATGGATTGTGGTAAGACTTATTCTTTCTTATTCAACAAGGCTACTGGTATATTGGATATACCTTATAAAGACGTGGCTATATTTTGATTCCACAAGTTTCTAGACATGAAATGTAGTTTTGAGAAGGTTAAGGCAATTGGATGTATTGGGATTAAATTCTGTAAGTCATAGAAGATCAATCATCTTTCAAAAAATGTCAGTTTTCTAGATCTATAGATTCATGGTTTTCTCATTGTGGGAATGGTAGATAAGGATTCACTTAAGAAGTGTGATATTTTTTTGATGGATTTCTTGGTGAATCTAAGAATAGTAAACCTCATCATGTAAATTATTTTAATGATTATAAATATCAACAATGGTTCCATCATGTATATGATAATTATGTATCCAGCGATTTTTCGATTATCATTGTTCATTACTTATAATCATTTAATATTCCTTGCAGCTTTAAACCAATAGTTATTAAAATAATGTTTATGAGTTATGAAACTCTAAGGGGGGTGAAAATCAGTTTCAGTATTAAGAAAAGAGATTTCTACAATCATCCTAAAAGTGAAATTCAAGATGCTATCAAGATGGGGGGAAGTAGATGAAACTTCCAGGAAAACACCAAAGATAAGAAAAGAGAAAGAACCAGAATCAAATGAAAAATCACTCATTATGGAATCCTATTCAGCTCCACCCAAATAAAAAGAGAAATAGAAGTTTTATGATGAAGTGGTAGTTCGTTGGAGAGAGGAGAAGAATAAGAAGAAGGAATGAAGGAAGTAAATTCATGTTTTTGTTTAGTCACAACTGATTCTATGGCCTTGAAGAATTAGGTAGCAGAAGATCTTGAGAAGAAATATAAAGAGGAAAAGATGAATAAGATGATATCAGAAGCTGAAATTTTCCTTGACTAGCATAAATATAAAGATAATGCTTCTAATCAAATCCAAGTACCAGAATCCTTCTTTCCTTAATTATTTCCAATAAACACTTTGGGAAAAAAAGTTTTAATTCTAGAACCCATTGTGGAAGAAGAAGCATTTCATAAATAAGAAGTAGAAAAAGAAGATGAAAATGATCGTGAAGATGTTATAAAGTTGGTGGAATAATATCATGAGACAGAAATTCCTTCTAACTAGTTGAAAATCATAACAACCCATGTTAAATCAACCAAAACAATATTGTATGGAAAAGTTGAGGTTGCATTAGATAAGGTTGAGAAACCTACTAATGATGAAAGTTGTATTTATGATTTCATTCATTCTGATGATGTTAAGGAGTTTCTGAATAATTTTGGTGAAGAATTTGTTGTTGATGAATCCAGAATTTTTCAAATCTCTGATAGTGAGCATGTGACTCTAAAAATCAAGAAGTCAATCTCTATAATTGAAAAACTAAAACTAGTGGTTGTTGATTCACCTAGAAAAACTGTGGTTGTGAAATCTAAGAAGGATGTTGTTAGAACATTCGAAAAGAATGATGAAGAGAAAGAAAAGGTTTCCTCACATGCAAAGGAATCTACTTCCAAATCTTCATCACACTTTGGACAAAATTTTTTAGTTTAATGATTGAAAAATCTATTGAACATAATTCCCTTTTTTCCATGTATTCATTCATGATGGTAGTTTCTTCAGTATACTACCAATCAGAAGTCTGATTCGATAATATTGCTCATTGAAAAGTATATCAATCTTGAAGTAGAATTCAAACCTTTTCATATTAGTTATGATGCTCGTAAGAGTACATGCAAGGAAATAACCAAATGGACTAAGTAAAAAATTGATGATCTAGGAATCAATGATTATTTTCATGATTCATTACATGATTCTTTTGATAAGTCAGATAATTCTTTCAATAATATTAAATTATGTTTTTCTGAAAAGCTAAATCAAGAGAAAGTTTATCAGATCCCAAAAGATAGAGACCTAATTGAAAAGATTAATTCTGTTGATCTATATCTGAAAAGGGATTGACAAATCAGGGAAGAGTTGGAATAAAAATTCAAATAGCTTGAATAAGTGTAAAAGTGACAAACCAAAAAACTAATGTCTAAAGAAGAACGAATCCATGTCCTTTAGAAGAAAAATCAGGATCAGGATCATTTGATCATGGAATTTTAGGATGATCACATAGAGATGGAGAAGTTGAGGGAAACATTGAGAAAGCTAATGTTTGAAGGAAAATAAGGATGAATGATTTTCCAAATAAGCTGATCTTTTGTTGTATTCTCATTGTAAAATTATTTACAATCATAATGAAATTTTTTTATAATTATTTTCATTTGTCTTGTATATTTCTATCCATTTGGGTACAATTTTTTGTCATCCCTCCATTACATTTAGAAAATCACAAAGGGGGAGAAAAGAATCATCAAATAAATATTATGTAAAAAGAATATAATTCTCTATGTAAGGGTGATATTATGTATGGGGGAGTTTACTTAAAGAATATATTTTTAAGAAATAAGAAATTACTTCTCTAAGAAAGAGAAGATTATTATCCATAGGGATTTCAAAACTTAAGGGGGGGGGGGGGGTTAGTCATATTCTTTTTGTGTCATAAGTAAAGGGAGGTATGTTTTTTGTTTTAAAAGTTCGAAAAGTGAAAACCTTATTCCTTATTTTATTTTTCGAAAAGTTTTTTGTTATTTCTAAAAATGGGGAGATTTTTATGTCAATAATTTCCCTTTATGACTTTTCCATCCCTTTATATTTGAAAATAACAAACACATTTTCTTAATGAAAATTATGTTTATCTAAGAATTGTTTTCTTAAGGAAAATTTTTTATTTCTAAGGAATTTTATTTCCTTAAACATTTATATGGGTTACTTATTGTTCCTTATCTAATACTAATTTCATAAGATTGAATTACCATAAGAATAATCAGATCCTAATCTAAAACCTCAGAATCATATAGTTTTGTTGATACAGAGTCTTAATGTTTTCAGACATCGAATTCTATGAAATTAAGATCCAAATTCTCTAAAATTCAGACTCGGAATTCTCTGAAATTTAGACTCTGAATTCTCTATTTTGAGACACTGAATTCTCTAAAATTCAGAATCTGAATTCTGTGATTTTTATACTCCAAATTCCTTTAAATTATTACTCTTAATTCCTCAGAATTCAGACTCCAAAATCCATAGAATTAAGACTCCAAATTACTCCAAATTAGTCATTGAATATCCATTATTCTAGAATCCATATTTTAGACTTTGAATCGTAATTCCATAAGAATATGATTAAATATATTTCTTATAGTTACCTCATTTATTTAAAGTAACGTTCCAACTTTATCGGATACATAATTACTTAAGTTTCTTAAACATATGAATTTTTTTCTTACATGTTATATTTCATTACACATGATTATTGAACAATGTCATACAATTTGTTTTTAACTAATGGTTGGTTGAATGACACATGTCTATGTCCCTCACAAGTTCATGGAAAAATATGACCATTGGGGGAGGGATCTGATCGTTGAAAATTGGTCTAACAATACCCCATCCATTTGAAGAGAGTGTTGATACATTGACACATATCAGGTGATTACTTGTTTTGATATTGTGAAGTGATTTCAAGAGAAATATACTCTCGTGACTGGTAGGATCTATGAACATCTTGGTCAGTTGGGAACAATTAGTTCAGCCTACTTAGTGCGACTCCAATTGTTTCTGTGTACAATTGAGGGCTTTTGGGGATAGGAAGATAGAGTTTTCAATTACCTAATGTTTTAGGGCTTGTGGGGATAGAAACGAAGACTCCAATATTCTTACTAAGGTAATACCCAAGTATTGGTAAGATATAATTTCATGAAAGTATAAATCAAAGGACATTTTCCAATGTTGTTGGATGCCCTTCTATTTTGGTTAAAGGATTTCCTACTTGTTTGATTTATTTGTTGAATGAATTATTTCCACTGTATTTTGTTAAAGAAACAATGTATAACTTTCATAAAATTTATTATATACTCTGATAAATAAGTTTCTATAATCATTAAGTTAGAATATTTCCCTTAGATAAATTTCTTATGTTTCTTTAAGATAAACTAGTTTCAGTTTTCGATCTTTTTAATTTGACATTGGCCCTTCCCATTATCCTTTTGTTTAAGAAACAAAGTGGGTTTTTGAATTCACCTTGTTTTACTATGTTAATCATTGTTTTAATGTGAAAAATAGATTTTTGTAAACCTTCAATTCACCCCTATTGTAATTGGGAATCTACATCTATATTTCAATCGTACAATGATGATTTCATGTCTGTATGTGCATTGACCACAAGGTTAATTCTATTATTTTGTTAAAAATATAGTAGAAATTTTTTTTATTGGGGGGAGTACCTCCCATTTATGTTTTTTACAGTCAAACCTAAACCATACTTTAGTGACTTTAATGTGTATTAGAGGTCATAAGATGATCTGACCTAGTGTTTTTTGGGTAAATCGAGCTAGGGGAATTACATTATCCATCATTCGGTTTACACTTATAATTTTTAGTGAAAATATCCTTCATTATCTACACATATCTCACTAAATTTTATCAAATTACAATCTCCCTTATTATTGGATTCAGAATATCTATGTGTCATATATTCTATTATAAATGATCCATATTTTCCTTATTATAATTTTATATAACATTCACTGGTGATAATGAATATCTAATTTGTAATTTTTTATATTTTGTATAAAATTAATCTTTTATGAACTCAATAGGATTTATATGATCCAAAAATGGATTCATTCTAATCGTTTGACAAAAGAATATGAATATGAAGTTAAATATTTCATGATGTTTTCAAGAGAGCATGCTGATGACCCTTCTAAAATACTATGTCTATGTTTATATTATTTTTATTCAAGAATCATTTGTCTGGAACGTTTAGAAGAATATTTGATTTGTTATAGAATAGATCAAAGCTATAAATTTTGGAAAACTCATGGGTAAAATCTGAATGTGATAAATGATTGGGATGGTACTATGGTTTAAGAATCATTTTAAATGAATACCTTTATAAAAGATGATTGAGATCTCATGGAAGAAATGAAAATGGAAAATGAAGATGACCATTGTCCTTGTGAAAAGTTGATTGATGAGTGGAATAGTTGTTCCAAGAAACCATTGAATATCGATAGTACTAAATACACAACATTGTTATTTGTATTGAAGTTCTATAATTTGAAATCTGGAAATGGACGGAGTGACATCATCTTTACAGAACTACTTGGTCTTCTGAAAGATAATCTACAACAAGAAAATGATCTACCATGCAGAACATATGATTCTAAATGAATGTTATGTTCAATGGGAATGATTAAAAATAAATACTTTCTTTTCCAAATGATTTAATATTTTACTTCAAGGACCATGAATCACTAATCAAATTCCCGAAGTGTGACGCATATCGATATATGGAAAATGAATCAAGCCCATTGAAATTTTTGTAGTACTTTCCTATCGTCCTAATTATTTCAAGACTATATCGATGTCAATAAACTGAAAGAAAATTAACATAGCGTGAAGATTCAAGAATTAAATATGGAAACCAACATCATCCCATAAAAACTTATTAGTGAATGAAATTGATTATGAGTTTCCTAAATTTGGAGATGAGCTGAGAAACTTTCATCTTTCATTATCTACAAATGGAATAAATCCTTTTTGATTACAGTGTACAACTCAATGTACATGACTCGTGATGTTGATAAATTATAAATTTACGACATGGTTATGCATGAAGCACAAATACATTATGTTTCCTCTGCTTAATCAGGGCCAATTCCAACTAGTAATAATATAGAATACCATTTGGATCCATTGATCAAAGATATGAAATTGATGTGGGATACATGTGTTACAATGTATGATGCTCATATGAGTGAAGAATTATCGTTGAGGTAGATGTTTTATAGAATGATAAATGTCTTCCCTGCTAATTGAAATTTATTAGGATATATCAGTAAAAACATGTTGGGGTTTCCCATTTGTGAAGAACACATATTCTCAGTTAAGTTGAAACATTCCTTTAAATCAAATTTTTTATGACATTAAATATTTTTACCTCGATGATAAGAATTATGATCCAGGATCACAACATTCGATATAAATATCATACAAGGAGCAACACCATCTCTGGCACCGAGTGATCAATTGTACAATGTGTAAAATATATTAACATTATTTTCAATAAACCATTTTCTAAAACCCTTACAAAATATTGTTTGTATAACAAATCACTTTTCATTGAATTATGATATTGGAATTGTTTGTATGTTAGTCGTTTTCTTGATTTCAGGAATGTAGAAAATAATATATTTGATAGTGTTATTGGTACGTTACTAAATGTTTCCAATGAAATGAAAGATAGCATCAATACTAGGTTGGGCTTGATTAAAGTTGGGGATAAGGGAATAGTTGGAACTAGTGAAGCGTAAAAGGTGTAATTTTCTTCCTCCAACATCATACAATCTATCTAGTCAAATAAAATTGAATTTTTATTTTCATTACAATTGTAGAAGTTCAACAGGGGTATTCATCAATTATAAAGAATGACGTATAAATGAATAATGAGAAGTTAGAAGAACTAAAATCACATGATTGTCATGTTCTAATGCAAAAATTATTTCATATTTCTTTCCATTTCATTCTGCATCAAAATATACAACATACATTAACTAGACTATGCTACTTTCTCAAATCTATATGCAGTAAAGTAGTACACATAGTGAAGATTCCCATCATGAATACGGATATGTAAATAATATTATACGAATTAGAAATGTACTTTGCACCATAATACATTAATATAATGGTCCACCTAATGGTTCACATGGTCAGAGAGGTTCAACTATGTGGTCCTTTCCATTACAATTAGATGTACCCTTTTGAATGTTGTATGAAGATTTTGAATGGCTATGTCAAGAATCTAATTGGGATAGAAGGATGTATTGAAAAAATGATATATTGTTGAAGAAGCTATTGAATTCTATACCAATTACCTATCCGATGTTGAAAGAATAGGTCTTCTAATGTCTTGTCACAATAAACACCTTATGGGAGAAGGGATTTATGGAAGAGGTATTGTTATAATTACCATGACAGAGTAGGAGAAAACCCATCTTTACATATTACATAATATTAAATATGTTTATCCATAAATTTAAATAGAAAAATAAATTCTTAATGATTTTAATCCATCAAAGGATGAAATATGGATATCAAATAAAAATTACCAATTGTTTATAGGATGGTTCTGAAATCAAATTTATATGTATTTATTCAAAAATCTGAATTGAATTATCGAATGAATTCAATTTCTAGCCAGAGGAACGAATGAAAATGTTATATCTTACACTAGGTATGTAATCAATGGTTATATGTTATATACAAAAGAACATGATGAATTTAGAATGATGAAAAAAATTACTTTACGCTTTTGGATGAAGTAATGCACATATCTGGTTCCAATGATATTAAACTAATTTAGGAAAATTTGTCATAAATTAGCATCATTGAACAGTTATACGTGCTGTATTATACAACATTTAAAGTTCCACTTTTCCATTGAAAATGGGTTCACGATATCAATGAATTAAAATTTGATGAAATGAGATTTATGAAGGTTAATTTCAATGTAGAAGTGGAAAAGGCATCCTATTTATAATATAATCAAAAGTAGTGCAAGTATTTTTGTGTCTCTGATTCAAGATAAAAAATAGGTTGATTGTCCTACTGGTGACTAAATAAAATGTTGATTTAGATGAAAATTCAATCAAGGATTACCATTTCCTTGGGAAATCACAATTTGTTTGTGTTGGTCCCACTGTAGATAAAGTATTTTACATTAGAGGGGACCACAAAGAGGGATTTGAATTCTCAAAAGAGGATAAAAATTCTTGAAACCGTAAAAAAATAAATATGGTTCAATGATAAGGTAAAAGTGTTTCTTAATATATTATATTTTACTCATAACATTTTATGTTCTCTAATTTATTAAAATAAAAAAAATTAAATGTATGCCTACTAGTGTAGAAAATGTCATCTATAAATGATGATGTTACCAATATCTCATAAGAAAAAATTATAATGACCAAAACGCTTGGATAGATTCCAAGGTAATGTTACGATATACTTTCTCTATTTTACCGAAAAATATATAATTTAACATTGATTTGATTTTCATTATTACTTATAGTGTTTTCTTATTTTATATTATTGCTTTACATTTTTCATGTCGTTTTAAGAAGAGAAATGAAAATTTCTATTTTCAATCACAGAGCTAATCTTGATTTTTGCATAGTAAAATCAATGTCTGTTGAATTAATTAATCTTTTTAATATTTATGTTTAATTTTTTTTATTACTCAGTTCCTTTCGTATATAGGTGAATTATTTTGTTTGAGTTGGGGGGTGCTCTATCCAACATTCATGGTCCTTCTCCCTTAAAACATTTTCACCCCAACAGTGGTGAATTTATCACTTCCGTTCAAGTTACCGATATTTACTTTGATGTAAGAGAAACGATTCTACCTCATCTCAATTACAGACCTAATATTGATGTTTTCATAGTAATATCATTTTACATTAAATTAATTTATTGTTTGCTATGCATGATTTTTTTTAGTATTACACACATAATAATTGTTTTCCTATAATGGTGTATTCTTTTGTTCGAGATTAGGGTGGTATTTCCATATTTCATTCTCATTATAGCTTAAAACCTTTTCACCCCTAAATTTTTTCATTTATCAATTTATTTCATGTTACCTACAATGAATTTGAAGGAATAGAAATGATGTTGCCTTGGTTCAATTACAGAGGTAATATATATGTTTACACAGTAAAATCATTCTCCATTAAATTAATGTATCGTTTCATATGTATGTTTAATATAATTCTTTTTAATATTACTTACAACTTTTTTTCATTTTACTATTACTCAAATAATCGTCACTCGACCCTCTAAAAGACACCAAGGAACCCATGGTGGTGGTGGTAATGCTATGTAGGTAGAAGGCCATCACCCGCATGACCTGCCTTACATTCTATCACCGCACTTGACTACCTCAAACATGGACACAATATATGTTATCCCATAAAGTGATACCCCCTATAGAGTTGACCACTAGTTTTATATATATATATAATCATGTACATGTCATATCATGCAATGTTGCAACCAGGACATCACATCACGTAAACATTTAAACCATTTCACAAATCACATTAGGATTCCTACTGGTAATTCACACTTTCATTGTGACATAAGGTGCCAATCAGGCCTATAATACCATTATTCCAATATACCAAAAAAAATTCGAATCCAAACTCACTTCACAAATTCATTTCCCATTCGAGGATAAAACACAAAACACACTAAAAAAGTTCCAAACGGGCCTTCATGTCATTGAATTGTAAAACCACACTTCAAGGTACCCAAATAGTTAGGTTTTAAAAAAACATTTAACCAAATCCATTTTTCTTTATAAAATACCCTTCACGACAAGGTAAATTTTAGAAAACTATTCAATAACACTTAGGACGCCTTCATAATTAAAAAAATCAAATAAACATAAACAAGTTATGAAAATTAATGGGAAACCAATATCCAAGAGGTGAAATGCATTTCAACAAACACATATACATATATATATATATAAATACAACATGAATAAGTAAACACACTTTTTAAAAAAATGATAATAAATCATGGATGTTAAATTAATGGTGTGGGTATTGAGGTCCTACATCAAAAAAGAAGTGGACCATGCTGATACTCTTTGGCTCTTGAAGATTTTGAAAAAAATCATCTAAACTAGAACACACATACATTCTCAAACATATATATATATCCTTAATCAAAAGTAAATATTCCTTGCTCTATTTGGGAGTAAGTGGAATGAAGGTATATATACATATACATATACGTACAATTTTGTGTGTGTGTTCTCACCACCAATGAGCCACCAAATCTCTAATCAATTAACATTGAAGGACCAGTGTCATTTAGAAATAGTGAACCATTCAAGAAGAAAATAATTATCTTTTAATAAAAAGTTAGATAAAAACACACAAGAGAGTCAATATCCATTAGAACCCAACGAACCTTTTTATTAAACCACGGTTTTTATGAAATCATCATTTCAAAGGTCCCATATTCATTTGAGGGCATATCAATTTGTGCAATAAGTGCACCAATGGATGCTCCAACATCCAATGGCTGAACAACAACCACGATGACATTTCAAAACAATTTCCATAAGGACAAAAATTACTTTGAAATCAATACCAACCATTCACATCATTAATAGAACACAAAACAATCCCCTTAAATCAAAAAAACACCTTTTCAGATTATTTTTAACACAATTTACAAGTTACAATATTGTTATACCAAACACACCAAACCAAGTTCCCAACCATGAAATTACTTTCACAACATAATTATAGTTAAACAATTCATAAAATCCCAAATTTCTCTTTACAAGAACAAAGACATTTAATTAAACAGTTTGAGTACATAAAAACATATGCTTAATTGAAAATTCAAACCACATGCATCATCAAAATGCAACCACATATAAAAATTTATTGAAACAACATTTGGAATTATTCAATCTCCTTTCGAATTGGTGAAGGTAATCATATTCAAGGAATCATAGTAAGTTAATTTTCTTAACAACTCATAAAAATTTAAAAACACTATACCAAGCCAATTAAGCATAATATAAAGATGAGAATAAAATAAAATTAATAAATTAATGAATAAAAGTGTTAATGAAATTCATCATAATGGATACCATGGATTCTACTACCTCAAATCAAGCATGGATGTAATGATGCTTATGTAGAAGTTTACACAAGACCTCGCGGACCGGTTACATAGTCTTGACAGTGAGGAAAAATAGGGAAAGACAACCCTATAGGTGTTTGGGTTTGGATAAAACCATATTCAGTGCCGATAAAGGAACAAATCATCAATATGATGAAAAAGAACATGAAAAAGGATCCTAACTTTAATAAAAAGACCAAAAACCATAGAGAAATCGAGAGAAACCGACCACTGGAGGAAGGTTCGGGTGCTATGGGGGGTGGGAGATATAGGGGTTCACCCTGAGTCATGCACCTATAGCAGATCACGTCCAAGAAGGTGTAATACAGAGGAGGTCCGGCCATGGGAAGAGGGAGACAATGTGAGTCTATCTTGCAAAGGCTGGATTGGGGAAGTTCAATAGAGGGGATTGGGTGGGGGTTACGCAGTAGACCGCACCAAGGGGGAAGGGTACAATGTCCCACAAGGGAGAAGAGAGGGTTGTTGTGTCGGGCGGGGATGAAGAATTGTAGAGTTGTTCAACCTTACATGGGGTGTTCATGGGGGAGGTTCGGTGGGAGTTGTGCTGCTGTACCGTAGCATGGAGCAGGAAAGGGGGCGTTGTGCTGCCCCTTAAGTGGAGGAAGGGGGGTCGCGACCCCCTGGGGTTTTCCCTCCTTTTTTTCATTATTCTTTTAATAATAATAATGACTATTACAAGAATTATTATTATAATAATAATATATTAAATTAAATCTAATGAAAATTTTAATTGTAATAATTACATTCATTTTATTTTAAACCTTGATTATATAACAAACCAATAAATAATAATTATATTAATAAATATTTATTGATAATATTATTTTTATATACACAATATTATTAGTATCATTTTGATGTAATCATTTTTATCATTTTATTTATTTGAAATTTTATTTATTTTAATTGTTAGACAATTGCACGACACTGGGGTCGACAATGTGGCTACCCCTAATTGTGTGGTGCAAGCGCATAGGTGCAAAAATGAACAAAAATATTTATCATCAAATTTTAGGCCATCATTAAACATGAACATTGACGAGGTTACTAAAGACATGAAATAATAAAATAATGTAAAATTTATAGGTCGCGGTGGGACAATTCTCCCCACCAGAAAACTTTCTACCCCTTGAAAGTCACCAAGCCCATAGTTACCACAACTCGAGTCCATCCGCACATAAAACTAAGAAAAACAGAAATCGTTGGGGTGAACATTCCCAGCACACATCACACCCAACTGTTTCAAGGACAACATAGCCTATGATTTAGGGGAGAACATGGGAGGTTTCTCTCCACCTCAATAATCCCACTAACACTTGGACCTTGAAACTTAGACACACCACCAATGGGGGGGTGTAGGAACTACCAAATCGAACCAATTCAATTTATCCACAAGGACCAAACAAAAACCTAGAGACTTAAATGGAAACCATTATACGAGATGATCCAAAACCTTGGGGATGATAAATTAACTCAACATGTTCCACAATGAATGAAAAAAATCCCCACCACAACCGAAGACTAGGGAATTCTTAGACCCAACTCAACCAACTTTTTCAATGCAGATGGAACAACTCCACCACCAGGATTAAAAGCATTATGGGAAAAAATGGCAGATTGGGACACTAGGAAAGAGTGATCCACTATAAAATTGAAACACAATAGAGGAAAATCACACTGAGAGGCGCCTAAACTACAAAAAGGCCCAAAACACTGCCCATTAATTTTATGAATCCAAATATTCACCTAATTTACAAAAAAGATACTATACTCAAAATCATAACAGGTCTATTTATTAAAAGTCCAAACACACATCAAGGAACCTAAATGATTTAGAATACACACTAAGAGCCAATAAGGCCACTTGTATTGTGGTAGAATGAGCTCATCACACCACCAAAACAATGATGAGATTATGAGGACAACAAGAATAAAAAAATGAAACATTGGATATTCCAATCCCAAAGCTGAAAACATGATATGTACTACAGTTCCACAAACCCACTTCAACTCTTGAATGTGGGGGAACTTTACCCTACAACCTCTGGCTGAGGCCTTGATGGCTGAAGCATCTCCTACCTAATAGTCAAGCATTTCCGTCCTCTAGTCCCTAACTCTTTCTTTATCTCGATGAAACAAACCAACATAGTGGAGGTAAGTTTTCAAAGGGATGCAACATGGTGGCATAGAATTCCCAAAATGTCCATATTTGTGGCATAAAAGAGAATGGTCAGAAAAACTGGGAGCCAACACCGACGATGAAGAATCTTTAGAAATCGGTTCCTCTGGCACACCCTGGTTGCTGGATGGGGAACCCTCATGAAATCCAATTATCTTTCGACCACACACTAAATCCAGATGATGATGAGGCAACCAACCTCTACAAACCCAAACCCAGACCCTCCATTAAATCTAAGAAAACATGGACTCTAAAAAACCTGGGTACTACCAGCAACCCAAATACATGCTCTGCTCTCGTAAGACCACTACACTACTTTTAACAGACCTAAAATATCCCCATGGACAAGAAACACCTGAGAGCAACTAGAAACTAGGAATGAATCATAGAAACAATTGGAGACTATTATGTGTGGTATACTCCAAAGAAGACAAAAACACAACTGAAATCGATGTCAAGTCAAAAATAAATGAAAGAAACATCCCAAGACATGTGAAACCAACTCATAATCCAAACATATAAAAACACAAGAAATAATTGAATTTACAGAAAACTCAATTTCATATAAAATTTAAAACTCACCTATGGCATCATCTTAACTATCACATTTGTATTCATATAGTCCCTCTTACATCATCCATAGACAAGTTCCCCCACGAAATCTTTGTACATACCTACACACACATGACCCTCCATAAATAATGTGAAGGTCAAAACATCTATTTTCATTATCAAATCCAAACACATACCAAATTTCCAAATCGAAACGCTTTATCTTTAAGAGCATACAATACCAATTTCAAAAAAAATTAAGGAAACCCATTTCCATTTTAAAAAAATATTTATTTTAAAAATCCATCTTACATTCCAACATATTCTTACACCCATCAAAACCGAGATGAAACACACTGACAACAACCCACCAGAATAAAGAACTAGTGCCTATACCCATACTGGCAATAAGGTGGTAAGCCATGCCCCATGTAAGGCATGCCACAAATAGGACCTTGAACAGGGAACTTGAAATCTACATGAATCACTAGCTCAGGAAAAAAAAATAACCTGATTCGCCCCTATTTCCATCCCTCAATCCCAAATATCCCAAGAAAAAGACTCAAAAATCATGGAATACCCCTAGTGACTCAAGTGTTAGTGTGAGAAAGAGTTCACGATGCTCTTCCCAAACTTACCTACCAACTCTTGATAGTCTGAATCTCCATATTATAGAAACCCCAAATAAAAAGGGCCTCCTCTGATACCATTTTTTCCCGAACCATCTTGGGTTAACCCTGAGCCAGCCACCCGAGCTGGCCAATGAAATGTCCTGAGGGGTGTTCCTGATCCCCATAGGCTGGAAACTAGGGTTATGCATCAAAATTTAACTGTTGGGAATGATTGGGAAAATGAAAAAAATATAACAAAATATATAAATAATGGCGATAAAAATAAAACTTTCAACATAAATAATAGAACATTGCACATACCTCAATGTGACCTCAAAGGTCACCACCCAACTCGGGACCAATCTTTGTCCAAGAGCAATGTGAAATTGGGAGAACCTTAAACTGAAAAGATAGAGTAGGTTTCAACCCCAAGATGCTCAGTAGGAATGCAAAAACAAACCACACATAAGGCCCTACCTTTAAAATAAAAACCATTCATAGTTATTTAAAAAAAGGATTTATAAAAATATGGTTTTCCACTCAAAAAATAGGTAACCCGATTTTACATTTAAGAAAACCCCCTTTTTCATTTCATTGTTCTAAATATATTACCAATGCATATAATTCATTACAATTAATTCTTTTAAAATCATCCTAATTCCAAAATAGGTTCTTTGATGTAAAAAAGAAAAGTATAAATTTTATGAGATAATATAACCAAAAGTTATATAAAATAAAGAAGGCGCACAAAAGTATGTAAGCATGGTCATTTCCTAAAAATCCATATAGGAACCCTGTATGTACATGGTTTGGAAGCACATTCCATCGTATTGTAAATACACTATTTTAATAACCAACTATCCTGCCTATCCTAGCCTCGCTAGTGGCACAATCTGCATGGAATAATAGACAATCCATGTGGTACCAACCTGTCTAATCAGGGTTGATCAAAAATTGAAACTGAACCCTCTAAAAGATGCACATGAGCACCTGGTGGTAGTAGTAATATTGTGTAAGTAGGAGTCCATTGTACACATGACTCACATTACCTTCCGTGATCACACATGCCTACTGCAAACATGGACACCCTATATGATATCCCATAAAAGAAATCCTTCCTAAAGTGGTTCCCACATGGTATATATATACATATATATATATATAAACATGTACCCATCATATCATCTAAGGTGAAATTGGGCCATCACGTCCCATGAACTACTAAACAATTTCAAAAAGCACTTTATGTTTCCATCTGGGCGTTCACACTTTCAAAGAGACATAAGGTGTCAACCGGTCCATTAATATCATCATTCTAATATACCGTAAAAATGTTCTAAACCAAACTCATGTCTCATAGAAATTTCATATTCAAGGATAAAAACACACAAAACACTTAAAAAGTGCTAAATGGGCCATCATGTCATTGAATTGTCAAACCATGCTTCAAGGTTCCAGAAATGTCCGGTTTTAAACAACACATTTAACCAATTCCTTTTAGTCTCAAAAAATATACTTCTGAACTATGGATCCTTTCATTATCTATTCCCAAACACATAGGAAACCTTCATAATTAAAATCAATTCATAAATAGACTATGACAAATTATGTGAATTAATGCGAAACCAATCTCCAAGAGGTGAAATCTCTTTCACCAAACACATATACATATCTTCATATATAAATACCACATGAATATGTAATGACATTTTTTAAAAAAAAATGATAAGAAATCATAGAATTTAAATTCAATGTGTGGTTATGGATGACCTACATAAAAAAGGATGTGGAAAAATCCAATACACTTCGGATTTTGATGTTTTTGGTGAAAATCAACCACACCAGCAAACACATACATTCTCATACATATATATATACCCATACTTTAATGTACATATAATCTTAACCATGAGGGAATATGTGCAAGGAAGGTATATATACATATACATTTACATACCTATGTACTTATGTGTGCGCCACCAAGGATCCACTAAAGCAGTAATTAATTAACCTAGAAGGAATAACATCATTTAGAAACAATGGAAAATTCATGAAACCCAGTATTATCATTTTTTAAAAACATAGAAAAAAATGAAAAAGAGAATCCAAATCCCATACAACCCAATGTGAAATTTTTTTAGACCAATGTTTTGAAGAAAAATCCATTTTAATGGGGTCATCTTAATTTGAGGGCACAAAAAATGGATCAACAACCACCAAGATAAAATTTCAAATCCATTTCCAAAAGGACACCAATAAGATTTAAATCAAGATCAACTATTCACATAATGAAGAGAACATAAAAAATTCCCCTTGAATCCATAAAACCCTTTTTCAAATCATATTTAACATAATTGTAATGTTACAACATTGTCAAACCAAACCCACCAAACATGTTCAGAAACAAGAAATTACTGTCACAAAATTATTATTGTTAAATAGTTCATAAAGACCCCATTTTATGTTTACAATAACAAAGACATAATATTAAACATTTTGGGTGTATTAAAACATGAGCTTAATTAAAAATTTAAACCACAAACATCATCAAATTGAGAACAACATATAAAAAATTATTGAAACAACATTAGGAACTAATCAAATTCGTTTTTCATTGGCACATGTAATAATATTCACGTAATCACACTAAAACTATTTTTCTTGAAAACTCTGAAAAATTTTAAAACACTATACCGGTCATATTAAACATAATAAAAAATTAAAAATCAAATAAAATAAAAAATTTGAATAATGAATTTTCCAAAAGAATGCATTAGAAAGGATACCATAGATTCACCTACCTAAAATCATGTGTGGATGCAATGACACCTTAGTAGAAGGATATGTGAGGCCATGACAACTAACCACAAAACCTAGAAAATGCAGGAAAATGGAAAAAGAGAAACCTAAGGCAATAGGGTTTAGATAAAACCATATTAGTAACTGCAAAAAGGAATGAATCATCAAAGAGATGAACGTGAATATGCCTAAGGATAATACCTCGAATAAATGGGTTTAAAACCATGGATGAATAAGGAGAAACATATTGTGGAAATAAGGTTCGGGCGCCATGGGTGGTGCATGTTAGAGGTGATTTTCCCGGGTCTCATTCCTATAGAAGATCACAGCCAAGAAGGAGTGTTGTCGGGGATGTCCATCCATGGAAAGAGGGAGTCAGGGTGAGGTAGTCGTGTATAGGCTAGAGTGGGGTAGTTCACTGAGTGTCTTGGGTTGGGGTTACGAAGTGGACCGCACCAAGGGGGGAGGGTGTGTTGCACCATGATGGAGATGAGAGGGGTATTGCGTCGGGCATGGTCGATGCAGGGAAGAGCAGGTCATCTAAACATGGGGTTCACATGGGGGAGGTCAGTTAGGACGTGTGCTGCTGCACAGTAGCATGGATGAAGGAAGGAGTAACTATGTGACACATTGTATGGAGGAGGAAAGGGGGGGTCATGGCACCCTATGGTTTTCTCCTCTTTTTTTTCCTTCTTATAATAATAATAATTACTATTACAATAATTATCATAATTATAATAGAAAATAATAAATCAAATCTAAAGAAAAATTTAATATGAATAATTTTATTAATTTAATTTTAATCTTGGGTTATATTAATATCCATTTTATAATAATTATATAAATAAATATTTATTAACGATATTATTATTATCTAAACAATAATATTATTATCATTTCGGATGAAAATTTTACCAAATTTTATTTACGTAAAATTTAATTTCTAATAAGCATATAGCAATTTAACGACACCTAGACCGACCGCATGGTTACCCCCAACCGTGCAGTGCTCGTGCATGGGTCCAAAACCCACCAAAAATAATAGTCATCATAATTTAACACCAGTGTTAATCCCTCACCATGATGAGACTAATTGAATATAAGAAATAATTAAATAAAATAATTTTTAAAGGTTGGGGTGTGAAATTTAGTCCATGTTTCCTGATTTTTGAAATTGATTGTGGATAATACAATTTTTTCTTAATTATTAAATTAAAATGGTGATTTATGTTTTTTCTAAAAAAATATTTAACTGTGTTTTCATGGTTTTAGGACATTTCGGAGCCTCTTATTATAATAGGACAATGAAATTCATGTATCATGGTGTGTGATAAAACTTATATTCCTTATGTTTTAACTTGGTTAACTGAGTTAGAGTCCTTCCATATCTTCAATGATATGCAAAAGATCAGTTTTTAAACATGTAGTCTATATGGGAAAAAATAATTATATTTTGATAAATTTTCATTATGGATATATATAATTAGAAACCATATTCCATGTAGCCATTAACATATATTATGAAGCAGATTCTTACTTTTCATTATAAACCACTTAAATTAAAAAACTACATTCCATAATTGAAATTTTTTAAGTAATTCATTAAAGGTGTTGTAAATAATGGTTTAACTAAATTGATAAGGATGATGGAATTTACGAAAAAAATTATATTCATTCACTATGTTATTTATTTCAAATTAATTCGGTTTTATTTCTTTTCAAAAAATTATTATACATCATATTTATTTTATAGAAAATCATTGAAATATAACCTAGTTATATAATATTAAATATTTTTGTAAACCTATTAAGCACTTTATTTTAACCATATAGTGTAAATATCATAAATAATTAATATTTAACTTATTTTCATAATTTTTAAAAAAAAAATTAAAATATAAAATCCTTTTTTTAAAAGGACTATACTTTTAAGATAATGTTTTAAATTGGACAATTATATCTAGGTTTGTTCTCATAATAGGTTATTATGAGGTAACATTTGTTATGATTGATTAAATATTTATTCTATTAACATGTATTTTATTTTATTTAAGAAAATATATAAAACGATTTGAGTGGGAGGGTTGAATTGTTACTTTTAAAAAAATTCAACAACTGTGTACTTCTTCCCTTAAGTTTTCTTATTATTTTTCTTTCTCATTTAAATATTTAATTCATAATAAATATATAGTTTGTAATGATTCCAAAACATCATATTTTTTAATTTTTTAGGGATATAATGAACATCCCCTCAAAAATTACACCGACACCAAATACAGTATTGGTGGTTTTATTTAACTACTTTTCATAGTGTTCTAAAATATGAGTTAAAGAAGTTGAAAATTTTTATAATAAAACTTTTACCATGGAATTATACCATTTAACAAAGGACATGACAACTAATTACATGTTTTTAACATTTTTACTCCACATCCAAGTATATGTAGCTGACAATTATATAATAAATAGATAAGGTGTATAAAGATATAAATTTTTGAGTACACAGTTTTCCCCTCAAATAAAATTAGATGAATCATTTTCATACAATATGTATTTTGTGTGAAATAGTTCTAAAGATTACATTTTCTTTATTTTTATTTGAACCAATGGAAACTACAATAATTAATCTTCAAGTTGAAAAAAAAAAAGACTTATTTCTTTTTTTATTCTACATAGTTTAGTTATCTATATTTCCATTCTATAGTAATCTTTAAATGTAGTATTATGAGAATAACTATATGTTCAAAATTTCAACTTCTCTATTTTCCCGTAAATTATTTTCCCATAAATTCTGGTTTACACAAATCTAGTCCAAAAATATACAAAATAAAATGAATGATGATTAGTAAAAAAACCCATGATTTTCCCCTTTATAATAGTAACTCCCATTTTTATTGAAATATTCATTTATAACTAAGTTTAAATAGTCATGTTATAATTTTTACATAAATTTATTCTCATAATTTTCAACTCTACATTATACCTCTAAAAATTATACCTAAAAACTACTTTGTAAAAATACTTTAGAATTATATGATAAAATATTTGAAAACATATTCAAAAACCATTTAGAATATTTCAATTATATAAGTCTAACAAAGATTAAATATTTCTTCAATATCTTCAAAAACATTGTTCATTAAATATTTTAACAGTCCTCAAATTAATCTACTAATATTTTTTATTTTAAATAAGGAAAAAATTGTATCTGGTGTTTTATTACTATATTCCTTTTAAAATTATTTTAAATTGGATAATTATTATCATTAACTATGATAAATTATTTTGTATTCTTTCATGCATCTTCTAAAAACATGACATATATTCTGATAAGTTGATATTGCAATCCAAATTATGTAAAATGTAACATCAAATTTCATATTATGATAATTCCATATGTCTCTAATTTGAATCCTCAAATACAAAAATACTATATACATATATCTATTTCATTATATTAAGATGACACATAACTTCTTTTATTGATCGTAATTCTTTTTTCATCTAAGGGTATATTTATAATAATTTTCACGAGTCATAAATATTGATGTATAAATTTTTCAGTGTTCATTCTATTGTAATCATTTTATAGAGTCTATCCATGGATATGTTCTATCATAAAATATATATGAATTATAATGGACAATATATATTGGCTATATATACTGACATCATTTTTTATTCATGTAAATTTCATATGTAAAACATAACGATTTGCTTTGGTGATTTAAGAGTTTCTCCAATATTTATAATGTATAAATTTATTCACTTAGGAACAATTGAGATATTTAAAATGTGATAAACATCATCCATGTGTAATATATTTATAACTAGTGTATAATATATTTCTGTGCATAATATGTTTTCATTTACCAATACAACTATTCATAATTTATTTTATAAACATGCAAGATAATTGACAATATTCACTATATCAAAAAACACCTTTTAATTCCCTAATTTTTTGAACATTAAATTGTTAAGATTCTTTAGTATGATATATATAATAAACATTCCTTTTAGAAGATATCAATACAACATATTTGTTTCAACTCATAATATTATTTCCACATATACATAATTATTTTGAGTTAGGTAGATTTTTGTACACTTAATATGTAATATAATCATTCGTAACTAAAAACTAAACATTGGATAGTTTCTTGGTGAGTAAGAACTTGTACAGAGGAAAATTGTTCGACATAAATAATGATAAATCACTAAATATAAATTTTAAAATAATAAAAAACTTATTGAATAATGATAATATAAATAACAATATGAAAAACTTAGTCGACACTAATAATGATATATTATAGTAAATCATGAATCAAATATATAAAGAGTTAGGGAAAAAGTAATTATCAAAACATAACAAAGTACCAAGGATATTCTGAACATTAACTAGATTTTTAACAGTTATAAAACTTGAAAACATTAAAAAAAATCTTCGCTATTTTTTAACGATAAAAAGGTAATGTAGTGTAGATAGCATATCATAATTAACATAGTTTGTCCTTAGAAAAAAATCTACAAGGATAATAAAATACATTATATCCCCTTGAAAATAAAATTAAACACAAGATTTAGTAAATAATAGTAAATAGATTTACCTAGCATGATTAAAATAAAACTAATATTAACTAAAAGTGAAAAAAACATGGTTTAAAGAATATAAAATAAATATAATATCATATAAAACATTACATTGTATAAAATAAAATATTATGAATAAATAATCATGATTTAATAATACATAATAAAAATTATAACATACTTCAAAACATGAAATATGAGATAAAAACTCATAATAAATTGAATTGTAAATAGATAAAAATAGACAACTTTTTATAAAATAATAATTGAATAATGAAGTAATAAAATACCTTAGTTATTATAGTCACATCCTATTAAAAAAATAATATAATAAAATAGTCCTTCATTATTGAAAACATAAAATAGTCATAGTAATAAAAAGAGGAAATAATGGATTTATTTTTGTTCTTAATGGATATGTGTGGGCATGAAACTTCATTTTAGGGGGTGACTGTGGATGCAAAATCTTTCCTGTAGGGCCACCAACTTATTTTCATGTCCCCTTTTGGGTGGTTTCCAATGGGGTTTATTTGAAGAACTGAAAACAAAAAACAATCCCTATATCCATGATATAGACCAGCCTTCCAAAAGAAGGATATCACTAGACATATGGCCAATGGACCTTAGAGAATAACATTGGTCGATAAGATGCTAGATTAGGCTCATCACAGTCTTTTGGGGTGAATTATTTTCCAATATTGCACTCTATAATAGATTTTTGTTAGATTCATGAATACTTTAAAAGCCATCAAATAAAACTGGACACCATTCTCATATACTTTCAAGCACATATATATGTAGGAGTAACCTTATCTATGTATCAAAAGTTTTCCAATATTACAACAATATTTATGTATAGAAGTTTATCCATTGAGAGATTTACTTTTATGTATCTAAGGTTCTATATCTCATCTTGTTGTTTACTTCTTCATGATTTAATATAAGAGAATCATGCTTTAATTACTCCACATTAGGAACATTTTATTTTATTATGTTCCATACAGGTGGATAGAGTTTTTATGTAGGTATTGTGCACATGAGAATGAATTCCAATATATCCTTGTCAAAGGAATCACAACCCACATAGTTTTGTACAACTAAACATGAGGTGTTTTTTCTTTTAAGGTAATTTCATAAGGTCCTAGACATTGAGTTTATTCATGAAGTACGGACAATTAGGTAGACAGTTCCTAGAAAATATGGTTTGTCACATAGGCATGAGTATCCATTGATGGAAGACCTAGCCAAGAATATGTCCCAATGATGAAATTACCTCAATTAAAAATTCGAGTTGATGAGGATTAGTTTAAATGAACATAAAATATATATATTCCCCTGTATGGAAGCATTATGTTATTGTGAATATGGAATAATCAAGAAGATTATGGATTGAGTGTGTTTTTTTTAACCTTGAGGAGGCTTCCTGCATATGAATTGTGTAAAGGTATAATATACCATGAAGTTTTTAGTGGTTGGGGATTATAACTATAATGAATGACCAATTGAAAATATTTTATTGTTCATGTGATATGACCATAAATACATATATGATGATATGAGTATTTCTCTGTGTAACAAATAGGAGGACATTGGTGATTTGGAACTACACACATCATCCTTAATCACTTAGAGGATTAGAATCATGGTATGGAAGGTAAGAGTGGTCCATCAAAAATGTTATGTTATTATTCTATGATGGATGAATTGTTATTAGTTTTAGAGATGGGTAGAGGAGTAGAGAAAGGTACAATTATATCCCTCATTGAAGGTAAAATCAAGTAGTTCCCCTCACTGTCTGAAAAGGGGAGGTCACTAGAACTAACTCTATTGTTGGGATCCTCATTTTGAAGGGGATTTGTAATTGTAAATATCTATAGGACCCTATCTATTTTGTATCATAATTTTAGGTAATTATTTAATGATATAATGAATAATAAAATGGGGGACATACTAGTTCATCTGATTCACTAATCATGAAATATGGGAGGCCGCATTGGATATTTGTTGGGATTCCATTAGATGATATTCTCAAGGGAAGGAGTACCCTATCATTGGAGATGTATGAGAGGGCTGATAGGTTGCTTCACCTAGGTGATACCTAGGCCCGATGGGTTTGACCTATATCAGGTGATACCTAGGGGAGTGTAATGATACCTCACTCAAGGGATACTTTGAGGAGTTGGAGGTACTTCGACTAGGTGATGCATGGGAAAGCTGGACAAACCTCACCTAGGAAAAGCATGGGTGAACTGGGAATTACCTTTCTACAGAGATATTTCAATGAGATGAAGGAAACTTCTGAGGAAAATAATAACCATGGAAACCCCATTTAGTTGATAACTTGATTTGACCTCAAAGGGTTTACTTTGGTCTTCCTAGAAATATTATGCACATGTTTTGATCCAAGGAAGGGCCCTTCAGAGTAGTATGTTTTGATTCGGGGAAGTGGTTTCTCCTATATGTCTTGGGGTTTAAGATTCTAGAGTAACTATAACCCCTTCAATAATGTTAATTCCATCTTATTCATATGGCTTAGGACTCTTGTTGAGGCTTTTGAAGTCATGGGAAACTTATTTTTGTGAGAATAGATTCAGTGGATCACCTCATTTCCAAGTAATAAAAAAATGAGGATCTCACATATCCTATTTATAGGAAAACATGAGACCGTTGGTGAAGGAAGTTGTCCATGCAAGTCCCATAGGAATGTGGATCAAGAAAGTCACTCAATCTGGTGGTTTTCATAAGTTTTACCATTTCATTACAAATGTGTGTGAGATTTATGGATGTAAAGGTTAATCACACTAACTCGACTTGTCTGAGATTCCAGACCACACTCATGCTTCACGTATGGGTTGGTTGGGTGAAATCATAGGAGATAAAGTCCATTGCCTTAATCACTCATATATTTTAAATTAAATTTCATGGTTCAATAAAAATATATTGTAAAAAAATTCCCCCCATGGGATTAGATCTGATTGGAACATTGAGGATTTGATCACGAGGAAGAAGGAAACTTGGTCACTGATTGATATCTCATTAATTGAGAATCATAAGATTGTGCATCATGATTTTTGAATATTTCAGCATGATTCACATGTAAAGGAGAAGTGAATGGATTGGCCATGCATGCTTACCAAAAAATTTGGTCACATAGGATTGTCAAACAGTACCAGTCGTGGAGGTAGACCACATAGGTCGATCACATAGGTGGACATGCATTTATAAGTGGAATCATGTTCCTCGTTGTCTCCTCTATCATTTTCAAAAATTTTCTCACCTATGTGCTCTAATATCACTAGTGACACACAAAAATATTTAATGAATGTATTCCATTATTAGCTAGCGTAGGAATTAAATAATGTGGGCACTCTCTATGAATTAACCTTCATGTGGCACCTCAGCTAGGTCACATAATTTTCTTACCCATGTGACATCACTTAGATAATTGACATGTGTGAGGTCACTTTGGAATGTGACCTGTATGAGGTCCTTCCTATGATAAATTTTCTATCAGAGTATTCCAAATTAAAACATTATTGCTAATTAAAATTCATTTTTTTATTTTTATGTTTTAAAATGTATGTGAATACCATTTTCATCATTGATAAATAAAATTACAACATGAATCAAAAAGATATTGGACACTGATAGGATAGGGTACCAAAGAATATATAACACTACCCTTTTCAATAAATCAATGCATTTGAAGAATCCTCTTCTTGAATTGGCTGAGGTAGAATGATTTTTATTTCAGACTTTTAGACTGTTGGGGGTTTACTTATCCTGAGGATGAAAGATCACATTACATATTCCTTTCTCATAGAGTAAAGAAACTGTAATTATATAACAATTTCTTCCAATGGCTCATATAAAATTTAAGGAATGATTCCTTGAGTGTGTTTAATTCACCAATGTGTGATCACTCTATATTTTTCAACCTTATAACCAAGATTTAAAACCACATTTCTACTCATCAATATTCATCAAAGGATGATAAATAATTGAATTACTAGAAAGAATATTGGGAAATCTATGAAGGAGGCTTGGGAAAGACAAAATAGAGTGGTATTATTAGGTGTGAAATAATTGTGCTGATTCAGAAGTCCACTTAAAGGAATTAATAATTTTCTATGCTTTTTGGGTCATTCAAAATTCATGTATAAGCATCCTAATATAGTCTAGGAGCTGGTTAGTCACTGCATATTGCAAACTAACATGTACTATTTGACATACATAGATTTTTTAATTAATTATGGGATTTATATTTTATTTTAGTTGAACCTATACTTTGGGGGATGCATGATAATTCATCCCACCAAAGGCAACTAGTGATTATTGTGAAAAACAGCAACTTTGACCCATAGGTTATTAAAAAACCCTAAAGTTAGTAAAGAATACCCGATAAAAAGTAGTGAAGTTCATCCTAAAGTGTCGATAAATGTTTTCTTAGATCCCAAGGGGTAGGGACCTAGATTTTAATGTCTGAAGATATGTCCTGCAATTGAAAAATGTGTCATATTAAGTAATTATTTGCAAATTTTTTAGCAAGGAAAATATAACTAGTGGGGTTATGCAATCATTCCCAAACTCACTACCCAAATTAATCTTATTCTCTTTATAGAAATGTGTATGAGCATATATATGGTTTTGGATCATGATTACTGTGGAATTGTGCAGTCCGGGACATTTTTCATGGTGACTAAGTTTGTTGAGGGGGGATATATTGGGTTGTGTTGGTGCTGCCCAGTATTAATGCTCACAAATCATGTCAAATAATTCCAAATCACATTTAATCTTGTCTTAAGTTTTATGTTAAAATATTACTAACTATGATTTCCTTTTTTCAACTATTAGAATAAAATATTTAGTTAATGTTGATAATATAAGACAATAAATAAGACAAAATTGCCATGTTTGAGTCACTGATATCATGAGTCATCGGTAGAAGAATGAGTCACCGATAGAAGAATGAGTCACTGATTGAAAAATGACTCACTGATGGAGTATTGATTCACTGATAGATGAATGAGTCACCGACAGAAGAATGTGTCACCGATAGATTTATGAGCTAATGACACATCAACTTACTGACATGTAGAGTCACTAATACAAGTTTTTGTCTCCAATAGTCTGACCTGCTAATAGAATAACTCACCGATAAAAGGACTCACTGACACATCGACCTACCGATAGAATCACTCATTGATACAACAACCATCCAACACAAGGAATCAGCGATAGTCTTACCTACTCACAGAAGGACCTTCCAACAAACCTATCTACCAACAGAATGACCTATCGTCAACAAGTTTAAAATTTTCATAACACATAAATTCTAAATTAATTCTAACTTTCATATTTATGAAACTTAGTAATTTCTATTATATTAATGACATTGTCCATCTTTTGTAGACATTGTCAGAGATTCGTATGAGGTAAGAGGAAGCCCTCATGTTGAGGATCATGGCAATTTTCGACAACTATAATATATATAGAAAACACCTAAGAAACAATAAAATAGTATAAATCACATATAGTGAACTTAGAAAGTGGAGAAAATAATTTGCAAATTGAGCACTCATTATTGAAAGCTATGAATAAGAAAGGATTCAATATGAACTAAGAATTTCAATAAGAAAGGATTCAATATGAACTAAGAAAGGTTGTTACTGCTAAGTAACAAATCATGTGAATTCGCAGATGTCTACTAGAAATATGGAGG
Organism: Viscum album; assembly: GCA_963277665.1. Classification (NCBI taxonomy): domain Eukaryota; kingdom Viridiplantae; phylum Streptophyta; class Magnoliopsida; order Santalales; family Viscaceae; genus Viscum; species Viscum album. Next base: position 77,235,484 of record OY728155.1, on the reverse strand, counting down.
GGAACCTCAGTTCCAATTAGAGAATCCTATGATATCAGTAATTTATTTGTAAATGAGATGATAGGTAATATGATGATGTATGAGGAATAATTGATGGTCCAAAAAGAATAATATGATGAAACAAATAGAAATTCATAAGCTGTCAATACCACAACTTCTAAACATAAAGAAAAAGAGAAGTAGAAAATTAATTCTTACAGTTCAACCAATGAACAATCACCATATGATAGTGATGTGTAAGTTGATCAATAAGCTAGATTGTTTAAAACATTCTACAGAAAGAAGTGTTTCTTTTGGAATCCTAGCTACAAAGGAAAGTATTACTATAAGGGAAACTGAAAAAAGGATTAGAAGAAAGGTGATAACAATAATGAGATATTCTGTTATGAATGTAATAGAAGAGGAAATGTAAATGCTAACTATCAAAAGATAAAATAAAATAATAAATATTAGGAAAAAGATAAAGGTATATGAAGGAAATCAAGGCCACATGGAGTGTTTTTGAGGATATATCTAGTGAGTTAGAATCCTCACATGATAATAATGTTGACAAAGTTAATATGTGGGCCATTACAAACACTTATGAGGTAACCCTTTAATCTCTTTTATAGAATTTATAATATTCTAGAGATGAATATGATTCTAAAAACATGGGAAATGTGGAAATATTAGAGTATTACAAAATTCTTGAAGACACATGAAATGAATTAAAAGATAAATATAAAGTTTTGGAGAATCATCATGCTCTCACATATAACGTTAAATCTGAGCTTAATATAGAGAATGAGAAAAATGTTCAATATCTTAAAGAAAACAATGAGCTTAGATTTTCAAATTCGTAGTTGAAAAAGGAAATAGAAAACATCAACAACGGAAAGAAAACACTTACAAAAATTCATGGTAAACAGGTTGCACAAAAATATACTACTAGTATATCTTACCAACAAGACAAAGAAAAATTGTTAAAAATAATTTTTTTTCAATATCTGGAAAATTATGATTTATACATAGATTTAAAAAATATGCTGCGAGTTCTATAAGTGGAAGATAATTTACTACTTCAATTTAGTTCATACCAAATATAATTTTTGATTTCAATACGTTGAAAATGAATTATAGGAAACCCATGAATCATTTATGGGTCCCTAAAGAAGGAATTACTAATATTACTATATCCATGAATCATTGGGTACCAAAATAATTTATTGTTTGAAATGTCTTGGTTGGAAGCATTCTTTAAGAGATCCTATAAAAGCTAATGGTACTTGGATAGTGGATATTCAATACACATTATAGGGGACTACTCATGCTTAATAAATCACATAAATATTTATAGTGGGAATGTAACTTTTGGTGAAAATGATAAAGTTCGAATAATTATCTTTGTCCAAATCTGTAAATCTAATTCAATTTTAATTTACAAAGAACTTTTTTATGGATTAAAGTAGAATATCTTCAGTATCTCTCAATTAGGTGATGATGGGTTCAATGTTTAATTTGAAAACGATTCATGTAATATATTTAATTCTAAAATTTAGTTAGTATTTACATTTTTTTGAGATGATAATGTTTATGATGTGAACATGAATTCTTTAGTTTCTAAAAGAAATTCTAAAGTGTATTTCATAATTAATCCTCGCTTCGGAATAGGATACTTGGCCACTATAGCACTCACTCACGTAGAAATATTTCAACGAAAGGGTTAGTCAAGGATCTATCCAAACAATAATTTCCATATAATGACATTTTAAATACATATAAAAAGGGAAAACAATACAAAAAATATTTCAGAAAAAAAAAGAAATAGTTTTCAACTTATCAATCACATGAGTTGATTAACATGGATTTGTTTGGACCATCTAGAGTTTCATGTCTTAATGGGAATCACTATGTCTATGTTCATTTAGATGGATTCGGTACATATACATGGCCCCTCTTTTTTTCTCACAAGATTGAAGCTTGTTCATACATTATCATGTAAGCTAGACTCATTGACAACCTAAGTGGTATGAGGATAAAAACCATAAAAAGTGGCCATGGTCATGAGTTAGAGAGAAATATTTTGAATATTTTTACCCCAAAAAATGGTTGTAGTCATAACTTTGCTACTCCTAGGATAGCCCGACGGAATGTAGATGTAGAAATAAGGGATATAACCTTTTATGAAATAGCCCAGACTACGCATAATTAATATGACTTACCGATTTATTTTTGGGTGAAGCTGTCAATAAATTTTGTTATATAATTAATAAATTCTTAATGAAACCAATTATTAAGAAACCTACTTATGATATATGGAATAGTAGGAAACCCAAAGTTAGATACTTTAATGTTCTCGGTTGCAAGGTTTATATTTTTAATTATAAGGATAATCATGAAAAAAGTGTATCCAAAAGTTATGAAGGCATTTTACTAGGATAATCAACCTCTAATAAATTCGATAGATTTTTTAATAAAATAACTAAATGAGTGGAAGAATATATTCAAATCAAATTTGATAAAACAGATCCACATGATCCTAAAACCCCTCTTGAAAATATTGAGGATGATTTTTCCAAACTAGATATAAATGCTAGACCCCATGATCCAGCTGTTAAGAAATTGGTAGACTCCTCCAGTTAGGGAAAATATCTTGACTACAACCATAGTGAACCTAATCCTACTGATGCTCCTAAAATAAATAGTCATTCCTTTTCTATACCTGTTCGAAATCTTATGAAACATTCCTTAGATACTATAGTTGGAGACCAAGAAAAGGGGGACAGAGACAATAGATTCCTAAGGAACCATGTTTAACATCAACATTTCATGTCACATACTGAATATAAATGCATTAATGCTGAAATAAATGATCAATTTTTGATGATGGATATTCCAGAAGAGTTGAATCAGGTTGAAATAAATAATGTTTCAAAACAACTGGATAGACCTCAAGACACCTTTTCCTTAGGCACTAAGTGTGTATTTAGAAACAATTTAGATGAAGTATAAACCATATTGAGGAATAAGTCCAGACTATTTTGAAAAGGATATAGTAAAGAGGAATGCATTGACTATGAAGAAACCTTTTTTCTAGTTGCAATAAATGAAGCCATTTGATTCATCCTATCATACACAACTCATCTCAATTTAAAACGATATGAAATGGATGTTAAATGGGGATTCATAAATGGGTATATAGATGAGGATATTTTTGTAAACCAACCCTCTGGTTTACAGACCCTCATTTTCCAAATAATTTTTTATGTTAACAAAAGATTTATATGGTTTAAAATAGGATCCAAGAACATAGTATGATTGGAAAAGTACTTTTCTTATTTCTAATGGTTTTACAAAAGTTATAGTTGATACTACATTCATTATAAAAATAATTTATAAAGATGTTACAGTAGTTAAAATATATGTTGATTATATTAATTTGGAAATTCAAAGAATTAATTATTTGTTTATTTTTAAAATATAATGAAAAAGTATTTTGAAATAAGTTTAATTGGATAACTCAAATTCATTCTTGGATTTGAAATCTTTCAAAATGAAGATGTTATTATTTTAAAAAAAATTAAATATAAAAAATATATTTTAAAATGGATTCTATTTAATGGTACAAAAAGTAGTGATACTCCAATGAGTACCTCATTTATGTTGGACCTTGATAAAAATTGTAAATCTATTGATCAATACAATTACAGAGGGATGATTGGAAGTCTACTTTACTAGACTACTAGACTACCTTATATTATGTTTAGTTTATATATATTTTTTCATTTTTAGGAGAACCCAAATGAATCTCATTTAAATGTGGTTAAAATAATTTTCAAATACATCAAGTATACTATCATCATAGGATTGTTCAACCCTAGGGGATAAGCATTTGATTTAGTTAATTTTTCATATTCTGATTTTTGTGGATGTATGTAAGATAGAAAATGCACCTATAGAACATGTCACTTTTTTGGACAGTCTCTTGTATCACAGTGTAATAAAAACAAAAATTCCATTTCATTATCTACTACAGAGGATAAATACATAGGTGGTGGTAGTTTTTGTACTAGAATTTTGTGGAGAAAACACACTTTTCTAGATTATGGATATAATTTTAGACATGTCCCTATAAACTATGGTGATACAAGTACAATTAAAATATGATATAATCTTATTTATCACTCTAGAAAAAAATATATAGACGTAATACATAACTTTTTGAGAAATCATTATCAAAAAGGTCACACAACTCTTGAATTTATCGACATATAACATCAGCTTCCTGATATATTTATGAAGACATTAAACATTTAAAGAATGAGTTACATCAGACTTGAATTATGGATGATTAATTTTTGAGGACCTACTATTAATAACTCTCTAATAAAACATAGTTTAGATGACTCACTGATATGAAATTAAAAATGTGATACCAACACATACAATGTCTCGTTGAAAATGTCATGTCGACGTCGACAAGTCTCATTGACAATGTCATGCCGACACTGAAAATGTCTCATTGAAAATGTCATGATGACACAAAAAAGGTCTCAGTTATAATGTCATGTTGACACCAATATTGTCATGCCGAAATCTACATCGTCCCGCCTACAATATCATGCTGACACCGATCAAGTTTCACTAATGGACACTAACCATTAGATTTTGGTGATTAATTTTCTAAATGAAATTGTTTTACTTATCTGCTTTTAGTTGACACAGATTACTCAATTTATGGATTATAAAACCGTAAATGATAAAATTAAGTCGATCATACTTACGTATTATCCGCGTTCATCCTCTCAAACACTCTTAGCCTTATAATCGCTTTACCTTTGACCCTTTCACCTTCTGATATTCAACAGAACCCTTGAAGTGTTTTGAGTAAAATGATTTTTGGAAGTATCGTGAGAGGATTTGTAACCCAAAAAGAGACAGAAAGGAGAATTGATCATGTCAAATCCTATTTATCCAGGACATGAAATCCTTGTGGTAACACCTATAAGAGAAGTGGACTAATAATGGTTATTAACAAGTAAGCCTCTCATGTTAAATGTATTGTAGACACAATGATGGTTGGAATGATTTGAAAATAATTAAATAACTTATTATCCTAATCTGGTAAATGAATTTTATCTTTATTCTAAGTTTATTCTAGATGTTAGTGGGACATATTGGAATAAATATGTGGTTAATGGAAAACTATTATCATTTTCTTCAACGCATAGGGAAGAATGTCTTAAGGTAACTCATGAAAGGATTTATGAAGATTATAATGGGCGTAATCCACCCACACATGATTTCTTTTACTATGATATGAATTTGGGTGAGATAACTAGTAATACAAAGCATAAAAGACCAATTCTTACCGAATCGGATGGTGAAAGATTTTTGTTATTCATGTTAATAAAATACCAGTTGTGTCCCAAGAAATGGGACTTTGCTTCACTCAAGTATCAAGATGTGTATCTGCTATATTTTTTAAAGAAAGGACATAAGGTAAATCTGTTTAAGTATCTGATTTTCCATATATGTGAAATGATATAAGGATAATTGATAGAAATATTATATGTTTTACCCAAGAATAATATATTCAACGTTAAAATCCAAAGGATGTGTAAGTGATGATGAAGAAATGATTTCTACTTGTAGTGGTATCTATCTATGTAGGGATATTTGTAGGAGAATAAGGATAAATTAGAATTAATGGAAGAGGTATTGGGTTGGAAATGAAGGGAAAGTATATGAGAATTTAGACACTATTGACCATCCATCCAGGCCACGAAATGTAGTTGATCTTACTTTTACCCCAAATACTAGTGTTGTCAATTCTGATGAAAAGGATGCAGCTCAAACTAGTAGGGAAGTAGAGTGTCCAATAGATTATCTGAGTGACAGTGATATTTATGGAAGTCCAAATAGGATGAATTTTGGACCTTATAGTCCACATTTGTGTCTGCCTTCCAAGTAACCAATTATAGCATAGGATGATAATGATGATATTGAGGAATCATGAAGTGTGGAGTACAAAAGACAGTTTAACGGTTCATATGAGGAGACTGAAGAATAAATAAAATAGTGCCAAAGAGAAAGGTGGTAGTGAGGAAGAGGATACAAAATATGGTGATAAAAGTGGAAATGATGAAGGAGATAAAGATCAGAATTAATGTAGTGGAAGTGACAGTTGTTCAGATAACCATAGTGATGATCAAAATGTTAATGTATAACCTGTTGGTGTTGTCGCTCAAGAACAGATTGTAGATTCTCCAAAAAATTTAACAGAATATAGGGAAGTAGTTGAATTTCATGATGATGTAAAAGCACAGGAAAGCCTTATAACAATATTACTGTATGCAAGTAGGAGACCTCGAATTGAGGAGGAGCCTCATGCCCAGAAATTGAGAGTTGTTATGCTCACTCCTTTGGATTCTAGTTTGGTATATGAACGGGAAAACCATCCCGGTTGTATTTCAATCAGTTTTGATTATTCTAAATTAGATACTGAGGATGGTTTAGTTGTTCCAATTAGACCATTAGTTAATAAACCTATTCATTCTGAGCCTAAACCATCTATTTCATATGCTTCTGATCCTGCACCCCCAATGAATTCAGTACCTAGTGACTATGTCACAAAATCTGATTACCAATTGTTTAATATTGATCTGATCTCTTAAATTAGAAAGTCATCTCAACCTAAAAATTCTCATGTTCCTACTCTAAGTGAAAGATATATTTATATTCTGAAGGAAAGAGTGATTTCTATAGTGGAAGGTAGGATGATATCAGTTATTGAAACTATAGAGTTGGATAACTGTAGAATGAGAAAAGAGTTGACTAGAATGGTTTCAATCATAAACATATTGACTATTTATTAAATAAAATCCTTGGATAAAGTGTTATTCTCCTTTTAGGATGTAGTTTATAGAAATGCTACAGCTCGAACTCAGACCCCTGATATTGAATTGAATCAGTTGACATAAGAACTCAGAGATATAGTGTAAGGTGCATCTTGTTCAGAAGATCTAGTTTCACACCCTCTAGACATTTATACGGTCCAGAATGTGATTGCAGAGGAGATTAAAACAGTGATGGGTGTCATTGACCAGGATAGTCTATCCAAGATAAGAATGAATTGTGATCACATCTATTACATGATGAGATTCTGTTCCTATAAGGAACCTACCTAAAACATTACATAATATTGAGATAAGTCAAGAATTCACAGTGAGGTTCTTTTCAGGTTTAGAGTTTTAGAGAATTAGGCCATAACTTTTATATTAATTCTCAAAAATTATAATGCATACACTTCTAATCTAACCAATGTTTCACAAAAATAAAACACCTTAAATAAAAAAAGAGTTAATTTCTTGATATAAATATTCTTGAATACTTCCTTTCTCTTACCCTTCCTTACACCATGTGAAAAACATTTCAAAAACATAGGATGAGCACAAAAAGCTCAGTAACAGTTATAAAATAATGAAAATAAAAATTTTTCCATCAATAAATACAAATCAGTGAAACAGTACTTTTCAATCATAGCATACCTCATCAAATCATAAGATTTATGAATAACATACAAAAATCATAAATCATAAAGGTAACTTAAGGAATTCATAACATACTTACAATGTAGCTATCACAGATACATAGGTGTTTTCATTTTGAATACCCATCATAGTATATTCCCTAAATCACTTTGGAGAAACATTAACGTTTACCTTCGTCATGTAAACCAATGCATTGGAGGGCTATCTCGGGCTCACCCGCCCTAGTTTTATCAAGGAATCACCCATATATGTAAACAATACCCAATAACCATAACATAATCATAACACATAAAACAATAATAAAGGAAATGTAAAATTTCCACATTATAATCACAATAGATCAAATCAGGATATTGAAATAAACAATGCATTATCAAACTATTTTTAAAAACATTTAAAACATTTAGCAAAGAGATTTTTGAATCAAAGTGTCCCATACCACTTTGATGATTTTAAAGAAATCAACATTCAAAAACATTAATGTCCATATAAATTAATCCTAAAAACAATTTTGAAAACGTTTACATTAATGAGAAATTTTTAGAAGAAATAATCTTTAAAACATTTAAAATGATATTTTAGTTAATGAGTTTTCTAAAAAATGAGAGACTCTTGAATACAATTAATTAAGGAATACCATTTAATCAGAACTTTATAATATCACGAGAATAAAGTTATTCATCATATAATATTCCAAAGGAATGTATATACACCATATAAGAGTGAGTTGGTGCATAACAACAATGAAATCTCAATGGAATGTAAATTGAGATGAAAATCCTTTATAAAATGGCATCCTTAGATTAAGGATAGATAAATTACATAATAATGTGTGATAAATATAAATATACTCAATATGATTGGATATTCATTGTAAATCAATCAGATGATATTCACATGTGTTCTTTTTAAGACTGAACCAATGAATTGGATCTTTAACTCAATGAATGGAAACTGAGTTAAAATTACTCTTATCAAGTTCATATCGATGACATGAGAATTTATCAATGAAGTTATTATGTGTATCAAAAGTATATCCACGCAAAGGGGAATGAAAATTACAACATAAATAAATAAACAATGATTCCACACATAATTATACCATAAATAATTAAGAATTAAGATATTAACCAAAGGGATGGAAATTTGGTTAAAAAGTTCTCTTATAGAAATTCGACATCCTAACAGTGTCACTTTAAAATTCAGAAAATGAATTGATGAGATAAAAAAGGTTATCTTATCACATGGATATAAAATTTAAATTAATAATGATATAGAAGATAATATCCCTACATAATAAGATGTAAATTATAAGACATAACAAAAAGAAGTCTTTTAAAAAGAGGAGGGTGAAAAGATTCCCATACCGATTTGGTAACTTACGAAACATACACACTATGAATGAAGGAAAATTCAATGAAGATTTAAATACTCATAAATTATAGTATATTACATAAATAATAGAATCATGGGAAGTATATCCACCACACAAAATTAAATAGTAGAAAATATATCATGAATCTCACAAGAATAAAAATTGAGATGAAAACCCCTTACCACGTTGTAATCAATCGTGTCTTATGACCAAATGTTGATAACCACCCAATGAATCACATAATACCATGAATATAAAGAGAATCAAGATAGTATATATCAAATCGGAGAACAAAATACACTACATGCAATAAATAAGTGGCGAACAATGGAAATATCACAGAATAAGAAATCCCTTACCTCGTGTTCGACTTGACTTGTTTGTTCCTTGTTCGTCCTAAATAATAAACATAAGTTAATTTATACTTTATTAAAACCCATTTTAACATTTATTATTCCTTTTATATCACTTATTATGATGTTATAAACATTATGTAATCATTTAAGTTAATAACGGTCATTTTTTCGAATATCTCCATAATGATATTCATGATTTAGATATCATATATATCATAAATATTCCATATATATATATATATATGTATTTATAATAGTACGTAACATTTGGAGATAAGAAATTAAATGCACCATTCATGGAGATGGTAAGTCGTACGTATGCATGAACACTACTTTCATTTCTATTTCGTATTTTAATTGAATGAATACATAATGATATATAGTTATATTATAATTCAAGTATAATATAATATATAATTTCAATAACTCCATCTTTTATATGTATGGAATGAACGATTCATATCACTTGGAGGGGGCGGTTGTCTGCACTTCCTCAAATAAATTATCGCTTTTACTCATAATGGAAACGATAAAAGTATTCTATAAATTAAAAATACATAATAATAAATAAAACATAAACATAATATATATCATATATAAATACATTTCCATCAGAATGTCTACCATATGAGGTGGTAGGAGATAATTGAACAATCATCGTTTCGTGAGGTGTTAGTTTGCCACCCACAGAAACAGAATGTTATTTTCCCATTTGATGGAGGTGTGTGTAAGTGTAGTTAGAATAACTATGATAACAACATCCTAGTATATTTAGGATACTGTTTTTGTTATAAAATAAAGGAATGAAAAGTGTTTAGGTGTTGGAGAAGTAAAATAAAAGAAAAGAATTTAAGAAAAAATGTTACCTTTAATTTGGGTAACTCCCTTTGGTTTGAACCGAAGGGAAATATTGATGTGTATTATTCCTAAGATAAGGCTTTTAAGAGGAGGAGAGGGATCATGGGAGATTATTTGGTCTTTGGTGGGACGATCCAAGGGGCTTTGAGAGGTGTGAGGAACGGGTTAGAAGTGGTTCCCTTTTATGAGGGAGAGGAGGGGCTCTTTAAGAAATTTTGAAAATTTTATTTTATTATAAACATATCATATGTTTGAAAAGGTCCAAAACTCATTAACGTAGAAGATAAGATGACTCTTGTTCAAAATAAAATCATCTAATATTAATTGGATAGGATTTGGATATTTTTTTTAATATTAATAATGCTTTTTATTTAAATCATTTATTTATGAGGTAATACTGCATCATTATTGTGTCATAAATAATTTAATTTATTTGATGTCTAAAAATTATAAAAAAACCATAATTTAGGAAGTCTTATTAGAATTACAATGAATATTTATAGTTGAAAAGGTGACTTATATAACTCCATGTAAAAATTGATATACTAAAAGATATATGTTAATGTTATTTTTGTCTTTACATTAATATAATTAAAATAAAGTTTCATTATCACTCTTAAGTGGCTCCATGGGGTCCCCAAATCGTCCCAGGGATGACCTTGGTCGTAAATTACTCATCCAATAAGGTTAGGACAATTTTTAAGGTAATGTTTTATTATTATAATATTTTTTCCCTTGAATTACCCTGTTTACCTTTAACTGCGGTAAATAAAAGTCAAAAGATAATATTCACCAAAAATTATTTCCATCTTATTGAACCACATTTTACTTACTATTGAAAACCATGTATGTTATATTTTTGAAATTAAATTCACAGAAGTGGTGAATTTTCATTTAAATGAAAAAGTCATTTTTAACTACAACTATGTGGTTTCAATATTCATCAAAAATTGAAGTTTTTTAGAAATATACCAAAAATCTAGCCTAATCTATATTTGATATTCTGAATTAAAAAATAATGACTATTTTAAGAAATTAAAAACATATAATTTTCATTAATTAATTTAAAATCAATTCCCATTGTCAAAACAGATAGCAGGTTTTTAAGAAATAATAACTATCATAAGATTAACACTTGTTTATGTACAATTTCAAAGGGAAACTAAATCCAATGACTAACATTGGATAAAATGGTAAAATATAATCTAATTACACTTTAAAACCAATTATAAAGATAATCTTACCATATAAATAAATTATATTAAAAGGCAGTTTTGAATTAAAGTACAATATTTTTCACTATTCATCAAAAAATGAATTTTATTAGAAAAATACCAAAAAATCACCCGAGGTAAATTTTGATGTCCCTAATCTGAAGAAAAATTTTATTTTTTCAAATTTAACATATCAAAGTGACAAAAAAAAGATTTAATGAGGGTTCTCCATTAAAAAGCTGTAAATTGACAGTTAAAAGAATATTAGAGTATTTATGCTTAAAATTAGATTCGTTTTTATTTTAAGGCTCTAGATTTTTTTGGATAATTGTAAAAAACATTTAAAAAACATGTATAATCATAATGAAGTTAGTTCTATTCATTCTCTCCATTACAATGGCAAGGCATTAATTACTATTTAAAATAATAATATTACATTATTATTTTTCAGTATGACTCATCATTGTGTGCAACGTAAGATTTCAAAGAAACCCATTGTTGTGTATCAAGTATGCCATCAAATCATAGCATCCCCTTTAAATTAAAATTTATATTTAATTCACAAATATTAATAAATATGAATATTTATTACTCATTATTTACCTGGGATGTTACATCCTTCCCTACTTTTGGAAATTGCATCCTCGCAATTTTAAATCTAGGCTTAGAAACTTAATTGAAAGTCCCATATCAGAAAAAGTGTCAATAAATATATCACATTAAAAGAACAAAATTGATTTACAAATGTCAGCTAAGATAATCCTATCCTATGATTCCATGTAGGAAAACATGGATATGGAACAGAAAAAAACCATTATGTTCTGATAGAGTGTGATAGAAAACATTGTTTGCAGAAACTTAACCACCAGAAAATCACAAAAATGTGATGGGTTAAACGGTCATTGATTCCCCAGTAGGAAAAGTTAAAATATAAAGTTTTTGTTTTAAGTTACTTTTCATAACGTTGAGGAATTTATTTATGATCTTAACTAAAAACATAAGGAAACATACTTACTTTTCATGTAGACTTTCATTCTTTACTAAATTCCTACCACAAAATCAATTTTTTTTCTTCAAAGTATGAGTATTCAATATGACTTGTTCAAATTAAAAGCACAATAATCAACTTCTAGAGAATCACATAATCCAAAAAAGAAGAACTATATATTTCCCTTTTCATTAGACATTAACCAAAACCAAAATGGTTAGTACGAGATCATATAATCCTCAAAAAGGATAATCCTTTATAAAAAGAAAATAATATTTCTTATCTCCAAAATTCAACAAAAAGTACCCAAATTTCAACAAATATCGTTCAATAAACAGCATTCCTTAAAATTATTCAATATAATACAAACTAATATTGAAAACCAAAATTCAAGAAAATTTAATCCCATAGTCTTCCAAAGTAAATCTTAACACTTATCTCCAAATAACATCGATTACATTTAAAGTCTCATACTAAAGTGTAATTAAACTAATCATATATTCTTAATGATAGGTTAATCATTTCCATAAATAACCCAAATATCCATATTTCCAAAATAAAACATAGATTCCTCCAAAAATAATATTTCAACCAATAATCCACATATTAAATCCCATACTATTCTATTTTTCTTGGGTATATACTATTCACCAAAAGAGAGAACGTCTTCCAAAATAACCTTTATCACTTAATCGCCAAATAATTTCTATAATAATGATATCCATTTGATAAAAAATAACATCAACATATTCTTGATCCATAAAAAAATTTAACTAAAAAAATAATTATTCATACTAACCAGGGACATCACGTAGCCTAGTTGTAAGCGATGCGCCCTTGTCGCCCTTCGGTTGTGGGTTTGATTCCTGTAGCCTTTCCAGATGTGATGGGTTGTCACTCTTCATATAGGTTTTCCTTTTTCTAAAACCATATAATGTAATAACATTCCCAAAAATGAGATAAATTCCTCAAAAATAACCATAACATATTTTAACCACAAGGGTTCTCATTGTAGCTCCCATTTCATTCAGTATCTCATTAAGAAAACCACTACTATTTCTTTCACATCTATTGTTCTGTTGGTTCCTTCTAGATCCAACCATTTACTAAAACCATAAAGTTTGATGTGAGTTTATCCGTAAAATCATCATATATTATCTTATGATGAGGGTAAACACTATGATTTACTTATTCATGTTATCTTAAACTCATTTGATTTATTTAAAATGACTTTGACTCTTTCTAATATGATAAACATTATAGTTATGTAACTTATACTTAAATAACACCCTAACCACTAATGTCATATGATCTGACATCTGATTCCAACTATAAGGACTCGTCCTTAAACATTACATAATCTTGATTTAAGTTAAGAATTCACATTGAGGATCTTTTCAGGTTTTGAAATTTATAGAATTAGGCCATAAATTTTACATTACATCTCAAAAATTACAAAGTAGACACTTTTACTCTATCCAATGTTTCACAAAAATAAAACTCCTTAAATAAAACAAGAGTTCCTTTCTTGATATAAATATTCTCAAATACTTCCTTTCTCTTACCTTTCCTTATAACCTTTCGAAAAACATTTCAAAAACGTGGGATGAGCATAAAAATATTAATAAGGGTTATAAAATAATGAAAAGAAACATTAGCCCATCAATAAAAACAAATTAATGAAACCATACTTTTCAATCATAACATACCTCATGAAATAATAAGATTTATGAATAACTTACAGATATCATAAATCATAAAGGTAACTTATTTAATTCATAACATAATTACATTGTAGCTATCAGAGATACATAGGGAGTTACATTTGGAATACCCATCATAGTATGTTACATAAATCTCTTAGGAGAAACACTAACATTTACCTCCGTCACGTTACCCAATGCATTAGAGGGCTATCTTGGGCTCACCCACCCTAGGTTTATCATGGAACCACAAAAATATGTAAACAATTCCCAATAACCATAACATAATCATAACACATAACACAAGAATAAAGGAAAGATAACATTTCCACATTCTAATCACAATATATCAAATCAGGATATTGAAATAAACAATTCTTTATAAAACTATTTTTTAATACCATTTAAAACATTTATTAAAGTTATTTTTGAATTAAAGTGTCCAATACCACTTTGAACCTTTTATAAGAATTAAAATTTGAAAAAATTTATTTCCATATAGATAAATCTTAAAACCAATTTTGAGATCATTGACATTAATGAGAAAATTTATAAGAATAAATGTTTAAAGAATTTAAAATGATATTTTAGTTAAAGAATTTTTAACAAAATTAGAGACTCTTGAATACAATTAATTGAGTTATAACATTTAATAAGAACTTTATAATATCATGAGAATAAAAGGATTCATGATATAATATTCCAAATGACTTTTTATACACCATATAAGAGTGAATTGGTGCATAACAACAATGAAATCTCAATGGAATGTTAATTGAGACAAAATTCCTTATAAAAACGCTATCCTTATATTAAGGATAAATAAATTACATAATAATGTGTGAAAAATATAAATACACTAACTATGATTGGATATTCAGTCTAAATAAATCAGATGATATTCATACATGTTCTTTTTAAGACAAAGCCAATCACTTGGATTTTTAACCCAATGAATGGAAATTGAGATAAAATTACTGTTATCATGTTCATATCAATGACTTGAGAATTTATCAATAGATTGATTATGAGTATAGAAAGTATGTACACACAAAGGGGAGTGTAAATTAAAACATAAATATTTAAATAATTATTCCACACATAATAATAGCATGACATAATCAAGAATTATAAGATTAGCCCAAGGAATGGAAATTGGGTTAAAAATTTCTCTTATAGAAATTCGACAGCCTAACAGCGTCACATTAAAATTCAGATAATAAGTTGATGATATAAAAAATGTTATATCGTCACATGGACATAAAATTTACAGAAATAAGTATATATAAGAACATATCCCAACATAAGAAGATGTAAATTAAAAGGCATAACAAAAAGAAGTCTTTTAAAAAGAGGAGGGTGAAAAGGTTCCCTTTCTGATTTGGTAACTTACGAAACATACACCCCATGAAAGAAGGATAATTCAATGAAGATTTAAATACTCATAAATTAATTTATATTACATAAATAATACAATCATGGGAAGTACATCTACCACACAAAATGAAATAGTGGAAAATATAGCATGAATCTCATAGGAATAAAAAGTGAGATGAAAACCCCTTTTCACGTTGAAATCAATCGAGTCGTTTGAAAAAAATTTAATAACCACCCAATTCATCATATAATATCTTGAATATAAAAATAATAATGATAATATATATCAAATGTCTGTATACAATACACCACTTGCAATAAATAAATTGAGAACAATGGAAACCTCACAAAATTGAAAGTGAGATAAGAAATCCCTTACCTCGTGTCCGACATGACTTGTTTCTTCCTTGTTCATCCAGAATAATAAACATAATTTAATTTATACATTATTAATAACCATTTTTAAAGTTTATTGCTCCTTTTATATCATTTATTACCATTTTATTAACATTATGTAATCATTTAAGTTAATAATGGTCATTTTTTTGATATTTGGTACTTGAGTAAAATATGAGCACTGTATAATTAAAATTTGTCCATGTGGTCAAGATTCCATTACCTACGTAATGATATTAATGATTTATATATAATATATATCATATATATATATATATATTATATATATGTATTTATAATACTATATAAATTTTAGAGATAAGAAATGAAATGCACCGTTCCTGGAGACGGTAAGCCGTACGAACGCATGAACGCTACTTTCATTTATATTTTATATTTTAATTGAAAGAAAACATAATGATAAGTAGTTATATTATAATTCCAGTATAATATCATATATAATTTCAATAACTCCATCCTTTATACGTCCCATGTATTTATTGAACGAGTCATATCACTTTGAAGGGGCAGTAGTCCGCACTTTCTCAAATGAAATTATCACGTTTACTCATAATGGAAACCATAAAGTTTTGCTATAAATTTAAAATACATAGTAATAAATAAAACCTAAACATAATATATATCATATATAAATACAGTTCCATCATAATGGATACCATATGAGGCGGTAGGAGATAATTGAACAATCATCGTTTCGTGAGGTGCTAGTTTGCCACCCATAGAAACAATATGTTCTTTACCCATTTGATGGAGGTGTGTGTAAGTGTAGTTAAAATAAGTATCATAAAAAATCCTAGTATATTGATGGTACTGTTTTTCTTATAAAATAATGGAATGAAAAGAGTTTAGGGGTTGGAGAGGTAAAATAATAGAAAAGAATTTAAGAGAAATTGTTACCATTAATTCGGGTAACTCCCTTTGGTTTGAACGAAAAGAACTTCTTGAAGCGTATTATGCCAAAGGAAAGGCTTCTAAGAGGAGGATATTGATTTTTAGAGATTATATGGGTAGGGGTTGTATTATACAAGGGGCTTGAGAGGTGTGAGGAATGGGGTAGAAGTGATGTCCTTTTATAAGGGAGAGGAGGGGCTCTTTAGGAATGTTTGACAATGTTATTTTATTATAAACTTATCTTCAGTTTAAAAAGGTCCAAAACTAATTAAATTACAATATAAGATGAATATTTTTTGAAATAAAATCATCCAATAATAATTGGACAGGTTTTGGATATTTTTTTAAAATTAATAATATTATTTATTTAAATAATTTATTAATGATGTAAATACTGCGTCATTATTATGCCACAAATAATTTAATTTATTTGATGTATAAAAAATATAGATAAATACCATAATATAGTAAATCATATTATCTTTACAATATATATTTATTTTTGAAACAATGACTTATATAACCCCATGTAAAGGTTGATATAATAAAAGATATTTGTTATTGTCATTTTTGTCTCTACTTTTAGTTAATAAAAATAAAGTTTCACTATCACTCTTAAGTGGCTCTATGGGATCCCAAAATCAGCCCAAGGATTCCCCTGGTCGTCCATGACTAATAAAATAAGGTTGGAACATGTTTTAATGTAGTTTTGTATTATTATAATATTCTTTTTACCATGAATTACCCTATTTACCTTTAATCGTGGTAAATAAAAGTCACAAGTTACTATTCAAAAAAATTATTTTATTCTTATAGAACTAAATTTTAGTTACTAATAATAACCATGTATGTTTTATTTTAGAAATTCAATTCATAGAAGCAGTAAAATTTAATTTAAATGAAAAGGTCAGTTTTTTAACTACTACGAAGTGGTTTCACTATTCATCAAAAATTGATGTTTTTCAGAAAAATACAGAAAATTCAGGAAAAGGTATATTTGATATTCCAAATTCAAAAATAATGTCTATTTTACCAAATTTAAAACATAGTATTTTCATTAATTAATTTAAAATCAATTCTCGTTGTCAAAATAAATAGCGTGTTTTTAACAAACAATAACTATAAAAAGATTGAAACTTTTTATTTACAATTTCATTGTGAAGTTAATTACAATGACCAACATTGGATAAAATAGTAAAATATAATCTAATTAATCTTTAAAACCAATTATAAATATAATCTTACCATATAAATAAATTAGATTAAAAAGGATTTTTGAATTAAAATATAATATTTTTTCCCTATTCATCAAAAAATAAATTTTATCAGAAAAATACCAAAACATTACCCAAAGTAAATTTCGATTTACCGAATCTAAAGAAGAATTTTATTTTGTCAAATAGAACATATAAAAGTTATGTAACTATATTTAACGAGATTTCTCCATTAAAAGGCGATAAATCGATTTTTTAATGAATATTAGAGTATTTATGCTTAAAATTAGATTCTTTCTTATTTTAAGGTCTAGAATTTATTGGACAAATGTAAAAAAATTTAACAAACATGTATAATCATATTGTAGTTAGTTCTGTTAATTTCCACCACTACAATGGAAAGGCGTTAAATACTGTTTAAAATTATAATATTATTTTATTATTTTTCAGTATGACTCAACATTGTGTACAACGCAAGATTTCAAAGAAACCCACTGTTGTGTATCGGGTATTCCATCGAATCATAGCATCCCCTTTAAAGTAAAATTAATATTTAATTAAAAAATATTAATAGATATGAAAATTCTTTACTCATTATTTACTTGGGATGTTACAGTTCCAATGGTGCTACAGTTTCCCAGGAAAAAATAATTAAGAAAGTGGATTTTTATTTCAAAAGAATTTACACCAAGCATCAACTCCCCAGTCACATCACATATTTATTTGAGAATCTAATACTTCCTCCAGTGACTTAGGATTTTAGAGATCATGTGATGCTACATAATGAGTATACTTATATACTTGAGAAGATTATGGGAAAAAGGGAAGATTCCATCATGGCTATGGAATATAGTGGAAAACTTATCATGGATTTCATCAACCTTATCAATCCTTATCTACATGTCCATCATAATTCTATTGTTGTACCAACTACCTCACTTCTCAAAACAGCTCTCCAATCTGCTACCTCTCCTTCTATCTCTTTGCCTCTTCCAACACTATCTCATGCTCAAGAATTCAGGAAGATCCATCCTTTCATTTTTAGAGAGCTTAATGGACCTCCTACCTCCTCTTACCTAATATTTTCACCTTCGGTGATTTTTGGAGTCCTTCTTCCTCCTTACAGACTTCACCCTAACTCTCTAGCCACTACCTCTATATCACAATCTTCT
Source organism: Viscum album (assembly GCA_963277665.1). Lineage (NCBI taxonomy): Eukaryota > Viridiplantae > Streptophyta > Magnoliopsida > Santalales > Viscaceae > Viscum > Viscum album. Next base: position 77,216,387 of record OY728155.1, on the reverse strand, counting down.
ACCCATGAAGCTTTCGAAAAGGGAAAGCTAGTGATGGACTACTCTTTGAAGAAAAACTAGGTTGGATCACTTTTTTATGCGGATTCATTGTTGGACTTTTATTCTATTATTTTTCTCCAATGTAATTCCACATGAATATAAAATTCAGTCTCTCTTCGATTAATTATTTGTTCTTTACTTATTTATATTCTTCTTAAGTCTTTATTCCTTGATGACATTTACACTTTTTGATAATCCCCTAAGCGGGGGATATAATTATATATTATTTTACCATTGGATAATATGAAAACATGAAAGGGAGAGAATTATATTTTGTTTTTTTAAGAAAAATACTAATGAGTGATATTAAGCAGAATGACTTTTTTTATCATCTTGAATCAACTGATTATGTTTTATGATTCTATGATTTTTTTTCTCTAGAAAGGGGGATATTGACGGACCTTTATATTTTTAATGCTCAAAAATCATGTCAAATCATGTCAAATAATGTTTAATCATGTCTTATGTTTTACATTCAAATATTCGTAACTATTATTATCTATGTTAAGATAAAATTTTAACAAATTTTGTTAGTGTTTATAATATATGACAGGAAAATAGAAAAAAATGGCCATGTATGAGTCAATGGTAACATGAGTCACCAACAGAAGAATGAGTCACTGATAGAAAAATGAGTCATTTATTGAATAATGAGTCACTGATAGAAGAATTTTCCACTGACAAAAGAATGATTAACTAATTAATGTTTGAGATACCAACACATCAACATACCAATAGGTTGAGTCTCTGATAGTCTTACTTACCAATAGTTCAAATCAGAGACATAAGGAATGACCGACTCATTGACATACTGACATAAGGACTCTCTAACACATATACCTACTGACATAAGTACTCACCAGCACATTGACCTACTGATAGTAGGACACACCGATATACCAAACTACCGATAGAAGGATCTACCAACAAATATACCTCTCAGTAGAATGACCTACCAATAAAAACATAGAAAATTTTCATTACTATTAAATTCAAAATTTATTCAAATTTTCATATTTATGACTCTTTGTACTATCTATTATATTAATGAACTTGTCTCTCTTTTGTAGACACTCTCAAAGACAAGTACGTGGTATGATGAAACCCTCTTGTTGAGGATCATTCCTATGGTCGATCTATGAAATATATAAAGAAATGAAAAAAAAATAAATAATATAATCAATCACATATAATGAAATTTTGAAGTGGATAAAAGAAAATAATAAGAGATCACTCATTCTTTTCATCTGTGAATAAGGTAGGATTCACTATGAACTAAAAATCATGATATCCTTGGTGGTACAAACCCTAGTGAAGAAAACCTTCAAGGAAAAGCTCACCTTACTATAAACCAAAACACAAATCATCTACGTCACTCGGTTTTGGTGTATGTTTTTATAAATAGTCTCAAGATTCACATTTTCAACATCAATGAAGTATAGAAGCTTCAATTTCACAACATATTGCATTCTAATCCTTTTCATACTATTTTTTCTCTATTGTGTTCATCCTTAATATTCTTTAGAGATGTGTATGAGTTTTTGTCACAAACACATACTATCTCTATAGCTAATATGGAGGATACAAGATTTCCTCACTCAATAATCATTATACTCCATTTTTTTCACCCATGTGTGGCTGGTTATATTTTATTCCCCACAAATAATTGTGGTTGCAGTCCAGTTGAATTAGATAGCCTTGTGTGTTATTGTGAACATTGATCTTGGGTGTGGATGGAATTTATTAATATAAAGTACTTGGTGGAAGGTGATCACAAAGTAGAGAGTATTAGGTCATTTCTTAACACATAACCACTTTTTTATATACATTATGATTTTAAAATTTAGTTTTCTTCGTTTTCTCACATATTTTAGAAAACTATATATTACATTGATATTTAATATTAGTTAGTGTGTATACCTATTTTTTAATTAGTATATTACTTTAAAACTTTATATCAATTTTTAAATTGCTATAAATAAACTCTTATAAATCTATTACATTGGTTAACTGTAGAGTTTAGATATTAAATTGGTAGAAATTATGAAATAATATATTTAACAAAAAAATTGATAGGGACTCAATTCACCCCCTCTTGATTGTCCTACTCTAACCAACATTTTGGAATCCCCAATATTGGAAATAATTTATCGGTGCCTATTTCACATCCAAACGACCAAGGACACCATTTAGATTTCTTATCTAATCCAGGTGTAATGAATGTTGATAGTGACACATTTTAGTTCTTATTTCATGCTCTTTGAGTTCACTCCTTAGCATACTACTACTTGGATCTTCTCATATCACATTGGTGTTTTGAAAAAGATCATACATCAAGTTGAATATTATTAAACTATTAAAATTGATGTAAGTGATACATGATGAGTCATCCCAAGAGTGATAGTGATGATGTTACATAGTCCACCCCATTAACATGACAATGATACACTAGGAATTCTATGGTGAAAAAGGTTGCAATGGAATAGGTAGAGCTAAGGTGATCCAATTTCCATCATCAGGAGAAAATTATTTTGAAATTTTTTCATCATCTAGTAATGATAGAGAAACCATGTTATTTTTCATCATCTATAGATGTTGGGTCTTCCTGATATCTATCCTTGACATCATAAATTTGTTGTGTCGTGATGTGGCCCATTTCTTTCATGATAAGACCTATAAAATAGAGGAATTACGAATATTTCTTCAAGATAGAATACATATTTTGCAGCTTGGATATATTGGAGTCCCTCTATATTTCTACTTCAACACAAACCCTTATAAGGTGTGGAAGTATGTTTACGAACTACGGATTCATATATATTCCACTGATGACCAGATTCATATTATGAAGTGGGTAACTGATATGATTGATTGGAGAACATTCAAAGGGGCTGATGATCAAGTCTAAGAAAAGTGGGATGCATTCTTTGAAGCTTATAATGTAATCTTCCATTCATTACCCATTTTAGTGTTTTTAGTAAGAAGTTATTACTTTGAAATATAAATACATTAACTTACAGTAGGATGAGGGTGATTCTGAATAACTAGAATTACCTTAGTATACACCGATGAGAACTCACATTGGGGTCGATGGGTCCACTATAGAGTCAAATGAATTATCCTCTGGCCAGAGGCTCATGGATGATGAGATAGAAAGAGAACATTCACTATTTCTTCCTTTGGTACAATTATTTATATAAATGATTTCCAGTCCTTGGCCTAAGGTAATGAAATTACAGAGACCAAAGACATTAGTAATGAAATTAATTAGACATATTGAGTATTCTCGACACCATTTATCTTCGATTTTTCTAATATACATGCATCTAACTACTCATATCGATTACACAATCTTATTCACTACCCTCTCTTGAAGGATAGGAAATAGATCAATCAAGAATTTGGTAGGATACTCTAGATAAGGAAAAGACTCTTGTTGGTGAGTATGTCCCTTTTATGGGATATCTACCAAGGGACAAGACAAAAAATGTACGTGTTACTTTCAAGGGAGAAGAGAATAACTTCAATTTTAATTATGTATTATAGAAAACATGTATCAATTAATAAACATTTCTCTTCGTGATATTTTATATCTATTGTATATGTTAAAGGATCCCAAGACATCCATTTCTAGCCCCATCACTATCCATGATGGGGATTATTAGGACCATAAATAATTTATGAGGGTTTCGATGATGATATTGATTTAAAAGGTCTTGGAATGGCCATTCCTACCAAAAATATGACAGACTAGGTTCACCATAGAGCCAATTTTGATATTGGTTCAATTACTCATGTATCTATACATGATAGGATTCTTTGATTCCTAAAGAAATATTTAATGAAATAATGGAAATAGATTATATTTTATGACATATTTATATTATCTTCTATATAGTGGAGTTAAGTAATTTTATAGGGATTTGGGTGGAAATGAGTTTCTTTATTCTTCACAAATAAAAATAAATCATATGTATAATATATTAATTGAGAACCTTTAAATGTTTATCTTTATATAGAGAAAATATTTCGAAGTATTTCCATGATCTGGGAATTAAGACCTCTCTTGATCCTGTAGTAGAGGGAATTTCAACTAAAGATCCATAAGTGGGAGATTTCTCTAAGCCTTCAGTCCTAATATTTGAGAAAATACAATATAATTATCATTATGAAGAGATCCCTATTCAATATGATGAAATATAGGATTCAAGGGAAGACTTAAACTTTGTGGTTGATTCATCAATTAGTGAACATCATTGGCCACTTTAATTTTATTTTTTCTTTTCTCATTACAATCATTAGAATGATGAGGGAAAACTTGGTTTTTCTTTTATTTCTATAAAATTAAATATGTGAACATGATAGGGAATCACCCACCCTAAGTCTATGGATGTTTTATGGTAAGGGATTATTCACTCTATAAATAAAAAAAATATGATTCTATAGAAGAATTAATTCTTATTGTACACATATCCCTTTGAGACTAGCTATGATACAAACCTGGAGGCATAATATCACTTTTGGTAATGTCACTACTTTATTTGAAATACATATGGGAGTTGGTCTTGGGATTCCTATGGAAGATCTTCCATCACAACTTCATAAACTCTATACCAGGTTCTATATGTTGGGGAATGGTGTAATTGACTACCTCATGATGCATTATATGGTGAAGGATGTAATTTTTCATTTACATAAAGAGAATATTAACAAAAATACTTATTAATGAAAAATTTATTATGAAATATATTGACTATTGAGTTGTAGTTTCCCAAGTAGACATTAATCATCATTAGGTGATGGAGAAGTAGAAAAACTGATTTGGTGAGCTGGTCCTCGAAATAGTAAATCTTCTACGAGATCTGGATACTGCTAAATGAGAGATTATTTTACTTCACTCATAATTGTAAGTGGTATTTGTTTAGGTAAAACTACTATTTCTACTGTGGTGATGGGTCTCTACCTTACCAAGGAGGATGAGACTTCTGAGCTAATCAGGCTTAAAATAATATTAACAAGGATCAAGAAACCCTCCAACATCTTAGAAGTTAGGTTGTTGTAATATTTTAATCCATTACTAAAATGAAGAGGGACTCTAGTTTTTCTAATATACTCATATTATTTATTGATATATTAATGGATATTTGTCCTCAATTAGTTTTCTCTTCACACTTATTATTCAATAAATTATAACATTATGATGAAATTTTCATAGTTGAATGAACACCCTTGTGTGTGTGTATTCAAATTTATATTATATGTTTAAGGGGGTGACCTAATTTTTTTCATGTGTTCATGAGGCATTGTGATCATAAATTTACTATTTCTAGATTCACATGTTAAATCCCCAAAATTTTATTTTCTATGTTTCACACCACTAATGTTTACTTATGTTTGATATAATGAATACCTATAGAGAAATAGTATTGTTTTTTATAGGCCAACAAATATGGGTTTTTGAGATAACTAATATTGGTTTTTTCTAATTTCAGATGCTCATTTTTTTAAAGATCATATGTAGTGCTAGTTACAGAAGTAGATATATGAATTTTTCCAAGGTTTTTGTTTTTCACATTTTTAGCCTGGTGTGTACTTCATCTCTTTCCATTTATATTTTAATTTCTTACAATATGATATTATGAAACTTAAATTTATGGACAAATAGATTTGACTAGGAGTTATGGGAACAATATCCAAATAAGGGCTTATGGGATGGGGATTCTTGGCATTGTTTAGGTATGAGGAGGGAAGTTTTTAAGTGATAATCATTTGACACTCATATGTAAAAAATGGAATGTGATATGTACATAAAGGATGATCACATAACCAATTCAATAATTAAAATAAAATTAGGATATTTTCAATTTTTATAGAGATAAATTAATTTTCTCCTCATGATAATGGTGTCTTGGTTGATAGGCCAGATTGGGGAATAATATGAAAAGCCACATTTGACCATATTATCCATGTTAGAATTTCAAGAATCTTAATTTATTAATTCCACTGGTGTGGATAGGGAAAATGATATATCCTATAATGAAAGAGGTATTTAGGTATGTATTGGAAAACAGAAGTTAACTCCCTATATTAATATGATTTTAATGTAAGAAATGTGAGGATATTTTTCTCCTATAATTAATTCATCAATTGGGGAAGAAAATGTTAGAATTACATGCATGAATTATGGCTATATAAAATAGGTAAGGATGAGATATGTTTCTTACTGGTTGGTAAAAGAAAGAGGGATATAAGAATCAATATGTATCTCATTAGAATGATAATTAAGAAACACATAGTTTTGGTATATAGGTTACCTATGAAAATCTGACCTTTATGTATAGAAATAATACATGGAGGAATCCACTATGAAGAGTTTAAGGACATACCTGGTGGACCAATTATTTTCTATATTTATATATGGCATAGTTTTGGAATGTAAACTAGAATAATCTTATGAAATCTCGAAGATTACATGAGCCACACTCTGTGTGAGAAACCAAAGGATATTAGAGGTCTATCCGAGTTATGAAATAATTATTGGCCAATGACTATTTGTGATGAGAAACACAGGACAAACTATCTCATGGTAGATAAAATATTCCAGAAACAATTCAGTTTTGGGGAAACAACTAAAACATAATACAGAATTTTCCATACTTGTGTGTAGATAAGTGACATAAGTCACAAACCATATCCTTGGTATTATTTTATATGAAATAATAATATGGTAAAATATTTAGGGTATGACTAGAGACCATGTTTGAAAAATAGATTTTATTAAAATTTTATTAGGGAATATGGAGATAAGAGGGATTCAAAATGGGGATGAAAATTCCTCTAATTGAAAAGCCCTGTTTTGAGGTATCATGCTTATCTGTATTCAGAATTATTATGCATAGTCAAAATATTGGTGTCTCTTCGACATTTCTACATAGAAAATATCATGTATTGATGAGGACAATATGTGGGATAAACATATTGGATTTTTTTGGGTCTAGGGTATTTAATCCATACATTACAACATATATTATTAGAATTAGGATCAATACCCATGTAGTTCTATGATATTGGTGTGGTAGGAGACAATCATTGAAAATGGTGTTCCTCTAATGAGAAGGCTAGAGGATCCCCCAGTTTTATTTCATGATATATAGGAATGGAAATTGTTATTTAATGTCGTATAGTTACGTTATTGGAAAATATTCTTAAAATTATGATATTATTATGTATTATTGATGCAATTTAGGACTATATTTCTTTGAAACTTAAATGATGGAAAGGAAATCTATACAAAAATAGATATGGAGATACCTAATGTGAATGATGATCCTAAATTCTTATATTCAAGATCCAATAGATATGTACACATAGTTTATATTCATTGTGCTCATAAAGATTAGTTGCTAGAGTTTGAGGTCATTCAAATCTTAACCAATAGTTTTCCTTTAAGGGTCATTCACCCAAGACCAATCATGCCCCTTAAAAGTCTTGTAACGAGAATTTTTGTTGATTATGCTTTCTGAATGACAAAGCCCTAAAATTGGGAACACTAACAAAAAAAATCTCTAATCACGCGTGATTCAAGATAAATGTGAGAAATAGGAGAATTTGGGGAGGTATATAAATTTCACCAAAACTCAAATAAATGGATAATTCCAATGGTTAGCACTTGATTTTACATTTCATAGAAATCTCAGAAAGCATCCTCTACCATTATCTAGGTATGAAGGGAGAATGTTGTAAACCATGATCTCATTGCTATTGAATATGAGAAAATAGTATGGGAAAAGTAAAGAATGATTTGAAACATATTTTTAATAGGGTTTTATACTATGATGTTGTTAGAGAGTATGGAGATAAAACAATGTTCTCCTAAGGAGAAGGAGTCTCTGGTTGATGATTCCAATTGTTTTATATTATGTAGATCCACATTTTGGAATATTTACCATTGTAAAGATAGAGGTTCCCTTGTAAATTGAATAAATTTGTGACCAATATCAAAGGAAAGATTATGAGCATCTGAATTCCCTAAGGTATAGAGTGATACTTGAAAAAGGAATGTATTTTAGTATGAAAGGATGATTTAGACTTTAGTAAACCAATAATGTGTTAAATGTTCCTTACATAGATCTAACATGTGTGTATATAAATTAATATTTGAATTATTCATAGGGTTTTGAATGAGGGAACACATTCGATAATTTCCTATAAGGATCTTGGTCATTTATAATATAGGGGATAAATTTTTTTATTGATACTAGGACAAGGATTTGAAATACATGAATTGATAAATATTCGATAAAAATTGGAATCAAGGAAAATATTGTTTTAGAGACTGTTTAACACGTAGGTTTGTCCCATATATAGGGAGGTGAAATTTTTTTCGATTATGATTTTATGGATTAGTGGAGAACCCATTTTTTACTCTCTTATGTGGATCTATATCATAAATAGAATATTGGGGGAATATTTTGTTCAATAGTTACAAATAATATGAGGGATCCATGGGTCTCTACATATCCAATAAAAGAGAGAATCAAGACACATGAAGTTCCATTTTATAGTAGTGGTAGGATGATGAAACTTAAAATGATGGTATTCCATTGAATAGTAAACTACAATACAGAGTTGTAGGTCATGAGAAATGGACATTAACCATTTTATTTAAACATTTAATGGTGATTATGTTTTAAAGTAAATATGAAAATAGAAAATAAGGTATCACATCATAAATGTATTTTCAAAATGATATATGAATAGTTTAAAGTCATATTTCATGGGACACGTGTTGGTTTGATTTGTCGTGAACAAGAATTTGGGTTCCTATTAGGATTCTTAATCCATATTTCTCCATTATTAGTGATTCAAACAAGGAATGGTGAGGTCCAAACCATGAAGTCTAATTTCTTGTGGATATGATGTCAGACATGCAGATTTAAGACATTACAGTGACGATGTAAATCATTCCTTTTAAAGTTATAGTGTTAGGGATATTATAATTTATTTTATATTGTGTGGTATGGAAGATGGGTTCATCATTGAAAAAATGAAATACTTCTTGAGAATCCTTTCATTGGTGTGGGGTGTAGGATTCTCACAATCTGTCATAATCATTGAATATTCACCATTTAAATTAATCTTATGGATGAACAAATTCTTCTCCCATTTTGTTTCATGATTTGGAAGACTCATCATAGGTATCATCAATGTTTTGAGGGAAAGTACTAATTCCCCATATACTAATAGGTAAAGGTGTTTTGTTTTGTAAAATTTTATTTCTATTTGATTTTGATGGACTTAATTATGAATCTATGTATGGTGTCATTTCTTATATAACCAATATAATTCATCCATTCTCTTTTTAAATTTATCATCTATGGGTAGTTGATAATATATAGGAATGTGATGGGAAGGAAATTTTATGTTGATGGTATGGATTACTTCTATCCCATATATGAGTGAATATCGGGTTACTTGTGTAGAAGTATGAGTTGTAGTATTGTAATCCCACAAATCAAGAAGAATTTTATTATGTTAAGATTTTTATGTATGTGCATCATTTTTTAGAGAATGTTTTATAGTTTTTTATTACAATACATTATTTTTCTATTTTATACAAAATGATAGAAAGATGAATGGTTGGATTCAATGTTATACTTTTGATATATCCCATTAAATTGATAAGAGGGAAAATGGATATCGTTGTATAATAATATAGTCTGAGGGACAAAAAATTTTACTATTATGTTATTATTCATAAAATTAATGGTGGTTTTTTATCCTAACTTCATCCATAGGTATAACCTCTTCCCATTTAGAAAAGAAGTCAGTAACAATGACTATATACATAATCTTCATGGATATAGTGTGTGGGAGTGGCCCACTGACCTCCACCCCCCATACAGAAAAAATTTAGGATTATTTGGAAGTGAAAAATATCTTAGGGGTGACGGATAAAGTTGTAATGAAGTTGATAGGAATAAATCATTCCTCTAAATTGTTTGAAGTGATCAATCATTGATGGTCAGAAATGACCAAGCATCCTCATTTGGTGAGAATGATTCATTCCCTACTAATGGGTGTCACAAGCACCAATATGGGCTTCTTTCATGATGACAACATATTCATATCTATCAATAACATTAACATGTAATCCATCAAATAAATACTTATAAAAGGATATTATGATGTCTAGAGTGGTCATAGATGATGATGTTGACTATTTTCCATTAGATTTTCTCTTTCCTGATTCTATTTAATGGAAGAATCCCACATTAATGTTAGTTTAGTATGTTCAACATACTACCATTTGTGGTGTTTTCTATATCAATGATTGAATTGACCTCATCAATCTCATATATACTATTATGAAGGAATTAGGACATCATTCTATGATAAAAAATTTTGATCATTATTTTGTCCCTATCTGGGTTCACCAAGTCCATAAATGAATTTTATAGAAAATCAGACCAGATATTCTTTGAGCATTAGATGTGTGTCAACATTGGTCCAGGGAGAAATTCTACCATCAACACATAGACAAAATCAATAATTAGTGTCATATATCTTTTTCTTGTGGTGAAATCATATTTTATTCTCCTAATCAATGAATCTGAAGCACCTTTAACTTTTATGTGGTTCATTGGTGTTTGTAGTGCCAGTTATAATCCGACAATGAGAGACTAATAATTTTCATCATTGTTGGTACATCCTTTTGATATCATGAGGTAATAAAGAATGGAATACTTTTTAAGAAAGATATGAATGACTCCCAAATATAAATTATTGATTTTGGGGTGTTTCTTCCTATTTCATATTGGTATTCTAGACATGGAATCAAAATACATCACCCATGTCTGCGGGTATTCTTAGACATAGAATATTTCTTCATCTAGTAATTTGATATTCATAGTCTTTTATTCTAATTAGGGATGCTCTATAAGAAAATCTACAAAATCCTACCCTTTTATAACATTTTTTTGTATGAACCTAATTTTAAAATAGTACAATATGACTTTCCACAGTGCCAAATTCCCCAAAGATGATAAATGGTAATATATTTTATGTGGACATTTCGAGATACTAAATGGGCCTAAAATAGATACAATTAGGGAATTTGTTTTTCAAAACCATGGAGATTATCTCCAAAAACAGTTTTCGACATCTAAATATCGAATCACAGCATTGAGAATGATTAGACAGAGAAAATTGAGGCTTTTTTCTTTCCAAAAAACATTATTTTGTGAGAGTAAAGAACCTAGTGATCACTATAAAGATATCACATAAAAAGTATGTGTATTTTATTTAACTGGTGGAATTAATACTTGTGGAATCAATATATTCTCCTTGATAAGGTCATACACTTCTTGTAATTTTTCATTCCATTGTTAAGTGGCTTTAATTTTCATTAAAGTAGTGTTGGGTAAACATATTAAAACATGGTTCACTCTAATGTGTCGAATGTTGGTAAGTATTTATTATATTCCTCTAAATTATCTTAGTATTTGTAGAGGTGAAATTTTAATGTGGTACTTTTTATTCCTAGGATTAACTTCAATCCCATGATCGCACACCCTAAATCTATGAAATAATCCTAAGGTTAAACCAAATTAACACTTTAATGGGTTCATTTTTTAGATTATTCTACCATATCTTGGTGAATATGGATTCCAGGTCTACAAATTATTTGAAAATTTCTATTATTTCACCGCCATACAGTCTACATAACACTAAAGATACTTTAACAAGAATGGTTTAAATATGTGATGCATGGAATGGTTGTTTATATCAATATCATTTATTGACCAAAGGTCATCACCCAATATTATAATTCTCTTTTGGGAACCATGATGGTAGTGAATTATCTATCTTCGAGGGCCATTAATATTTAGTTGTATCCTAAATTTCTTTCTATAGAGAAGAGGGCTTAGTATCCATCCATTGTTTTGATCAAAATTTATATAACCAGAGTTAGGATGTATTCTTTTAGAAATCCCTATTTTAGATAGCTTAAATCAGCACAAAATATGACCTCTAATTCTTCTTCATCACTAGTACTTTTTATTGAGATGTTTCAGGTACAAGACTTCCAGAATGAAGTGGAATTTCATGGGCTTATTATCCATGGACTCAAACTTGGTAGTATGACTTAAATGTTTTCTTTTAGATGCTTTGTTACGACTAAGATTCCTTTCTAGCATACCCAAGTGTTCGGTGGCCACATCAGTATCACAACATATATTTTGTATATAATTATTGGTGTATACTTATTGATATTATTGTAAGATGTATGTGCGTACCTATTTTTCGTCTATAAGAATTACCACACTGATCATTTTAGTTCATAAGAGTCCCTCTGTGCCCAAATTTTCTTATTAGAGTTCATTAATAGTGGAAGTGACACCTTCCTCAAATGATGGGAGATCATATTTGAGGTCATATTAATCTTCCACTACCTCATCATCCTCCTTCATTATCAGGTAATTATTTATGTGTGATGAAGTTTAATCCTTAGAGTTAGTAGAAATAATAATATTCCATGATTCAGATGTATAGATACCTCCATTATCCAGTAGTGATATGAAAAACACTTCAAATTAATCTAATTTTGTTTGGGTTTTCAAATGTTTTTCATTTAAGGAAAGTGAATTTTCATTTATTGAATCACTACCAATTTTAGGATCAAATATCCTTTTATTACTATTTGGTTCTGCTGAGAAGGAAGATTTGATTAGGTTTCATGGGTATATCTTCAATTATAAACTCATATTTTAAATCCGGCTATTGGGATGTACATATTCATCCCCAACCTCATTGAATGAGTTATAAAGGGTTATTTATAAATCCTTTGGGGCCATAACTAGAGAAAAATTAGTAGTCATGGGTTTTTTCTATTCCCTATAATGAAATCATGAATTAATGTACTGATATTTTCAAGATTCAAATAAATATTTAAATTTATTTAATATACCATGTTTTCCATTGACATGGTGCATGATAAATTGGTCATATGATTAAAGGATATGTGAATGTTACAAAAACCAAGTCTATCCTAGAAGGGAATTGTTGGTTGTTTCTTTTTGTATGACTAGAAATTTAGAATAAAATATTAAGACCTTAAATGATATCATGAGATTCATTTGGATAAGGGATTTTGATCTCACTTTTGGTTCCGATGGAGTATCAAAGGAGGTGGGGGAAATTCAGATTTGTAAATCCCAACCGAAAAAGAGTTCATATTTGAAAAAGTGTGACTAATAATCCATTAGCAATGAAAGATCACCATATATCAATTTCATCTAATTTTCCACACACCTACAAGGGTGTGATATGTATTTATATGAATAAATCCATGTCATGTTTAGTGAAAGATATAAATTATTGAGGACTTATTAGTTCCTCTACATATTCTTCATAAAGATACTTTGAAAAATTAAGAGGATCTAAGATTGTGTGTTTATCTTGGACTATAGATAAATATTTCAAGACATCATATTTTTGATTAAAATACAAATTATTTTCCAATGGGGGTTGTTTCAATGATAATGTTTTAGGGATTGATGTACCTATAGTAGGAAAGTTAAGTTTTTTATTTGTCATTAAGGGGACTTGTGTTATTATATTAGGTGATCTGGTTCTAACCAATTATCTGGTTTGATGAAACTATTGAACCCCTTCAATTGAATCACCCAAATTAATTAGACATCTATGATTTATATTGAATGAGGTTGAATTTTATTTCGTTTCATGTACTAGTTGAATGTTCCATCCATGATTTTCAATAATATAAATAGATCTTCAGCGGATATGGCTAGAAGATTGGATCTGTCAGTGACTAAATATTTTCATTCTACCTTGTATTTTGTGTCCTATTCCCTAGTTCATAGATCATGATTAGGGTTATCAGGTTTATATCTATACTTAGTATCCGAAAATGGGTTCCATTATATGAATGATGTTGATGTTAAAATTAATTAATCTTTTATCTGGTGGTGGTTCTACATGGAGATACAATTATCATGGTACTATTTACTGGGACATTTACCATGATCTCTAAATTGGGCCCATTAAATTAGAGAGATTTAGGGATGGATTTGGAATATTTATAGGGGTATCTTCCTATATGTGTTTTTAATTCCTTTTATGTTGTTTCTTTGAGGACCATCCCTTGGAGGAATATGGTTTTCAAAATGTCAGTTGAATCAATCCAGGTGAAACTGGAGGCGGAATTGGATGGTTTCAACTGATTTTCCTTCTAGTCATCCATTCATGGAACTTCAATACACTCTTACTAGTTACTTATGTCCACTAACCTTCCCAACCTATAAGATTAGTGGAAACATAAGCAACTTCTGATGGTTATTTTCCCATTTGTACCTAGCTTCAACCATCTATGACTTGATGTCCTTAAAGAAAAAAGCAATCGTAGATGTTGTGGCACAAAATTTTGTGAATGATGCAATAATTTGGGTGATCATAGAGAAAAAAATGTTCAACAATATTAGTCTCTAGAATCCTAAATAAATTATCCTCAATAAATAGTATAAATAAACATGGAACTATCTCGTCATATAAGCGAAAAATATTATTCTTTTTATCTATTAGTTGGAAATGATTAGGTTTCATTTTCTCATCCTGATGTGAGGATTTCTAATGATGCTTCAATTCAAGAGGAGGTATCAGGTATGTAGTTTAGTGGAATTAATCTAGATACAATGTAAAATCTAGTTTTAATGTAACCATTGTGGTATTCTTGATACTCATTATCTTTATCGAAGCTAATGGCGCTAGTATGGATCTTGAATTATTATGAAAAATAGAATTATTCAATTTTTTAGATATTGTGGCTTAGTATAGGAACCAACATGGATGAATTTTATGGTATGTGGTTTTTATACCTCATCATAAAGGTTATCAATGCAAAGAACCCACCAGACCTATTATGCAATTTATAGGCTCTGGAGGTAAGCCAAACCCTTTCACCCTATTATAAAAATGATACCCTTATATTTTATTTCTTTTTGAAACATGAGATGTTAAATAAAATGTTATTATATAGAATAAAACTAAATATATATGTGGGTTTTTTGTGAGTATCTTACCACCCAAAGATAAATTCATATGGTAATCTTGAATACCGGATGAAGGTCGATCTCTCTATGTTATGTATGAAAAACCTTAGATTAGCTACCTATTTCTACTTGAGGGTTCCCATCATGGGAAAAGGATGATAAATAATGATTTTTAGATCTTTTTCAAGATCCCATGATTCATTCAATGTTCGAAACATGGGATTCCAAATGTTCGTGTAGGGGAAGAGTTACATGCGCCCATTTAGGGTAAGACTTCCTCTCTGATTGTGTTGGCCTACATCATCTTTCCATACCTTTCAATAGAACCAAAAGTGACAATATAGTTTCAATGAGATTGTGGAAAATGAATAGTTTATAAGGAAATAGAATAAGGAAATAATATGTTGGGTTACCTGTAGCATTGTTTCCAATATTTTCAGTTGATAACATGCATAGGCTAGTCCATGGGGATTTGTCTGAAAAAATAGAGTTTTTTCTTTAATATATTGAACTCGTGAAATCCTATCAATTTTAGATCTGGGTTTATTAGATTCTTGTATCCCATATTTAGTGTACATTTTTTATCTACATTTTTTCTCATGAAAATCCCTTCTAGTTGTGGGACACCAAATATGAAAGTGGGATGAGGTTCTACTTAAAGAACGAACCCAATATGGATATTACATCAGAGTATTTATATTTTTAGTTCCTTCAAGTAATTAATTTATATCTAATATTGAGAAAACCTATCCTCTAATTAAATTTCATCAAATAATTTTGGTAATATATGGGATATATTCAAAACATTTCCTTTTTTTGGTTGATGCTCGCCTAGTATAACACCGTAAATTTACTAAAACGTTATCTTTTAATTGATTGCATATGAAATATAATAAAATTATGGTATACTTAATAATTTAAATATATTTTATATATTTTATATCTTAAAATTTATTAAATATTGAGTTAGCCTGCATCACATGCAATAATAACTTTCTTTGATGACTTGTATTACAGAGAAGATCGAGTTTTACAGAACAAAAACAGATTACAAAAATATTATTATTTAATATAACTAGAATAAGCCAAGATGTTTAAATATTGGTTATTAATAGAATTAAAAACTTATTAAAATATATAATTTATAAAAATATATGATAATTTAATTTTCTACCAATTAATTAGAAATGAAAATATAATCTAATTAAATATAAAGAAAGTATTATAATTTATATGTTCATAAAAAAATTTTATGATAACAAATTATATTAATTAGTATTACTTAATAAATATAATTAAATATCTATTTTTTATCTTAAATAATGTATTTATGTTAGTCCAATAGGTTTGGTTAGAATAAGATAAGAACAAACTAAATTTTACATATAAATAAATATTTTTCTAAAGGAAGTTTTATTGAATTTAATAGAGAACCAATTTTAAATCCAATTTTTAAAATTTTAAGAATATTATATCTGAAAATAAACATTATATTTGATGTTGGAGCATAAAAATTATCTTAGGGTTAATTTTTGACAATTTTCTATGAAGTTTCACTTCATGATGAATAATCAATAATGTTGAATTTTAATTCAAAACCACTTTTCCCCCTAACTTATTTACAAGGATAAATTATATTTTTTATTGGTTTTAAAGTTTAATTAGAAAAAAATTATATAAATTAATAAAATTTAGGTTTTTGGAGTATATTTCACTATGAAATCTAATATAAAATCAATACAAATTGTTGATCATTTTACTTTAAAAACCCCACTTTGTCATCGCGTCTGTGGGATAAAGTTTAAATACATTTCTACCACTAATTTGAATCAAATTTAGAAAAATGGATTAAATTTTTATAATAATAATAAGATATAATTAATATAGGGTCATGTTTTTTTGACACAAAATATTAGTGAATGTAAAAAAATTAATCACATCAATTAAAAGATAAATTAGCTTAACAAAATACTAAACCTTAAACCTAAGGCCCAAAATGACCAAGAAAATTCTCCAAAATCCATCGGATGTTCATATTTATACCCTAAACTCAATTTCGTTTAATTTGGACCATTATCTATCCACATATCATATAAATAAAATGGATTAAATTCCCTTTACAAAAATTAACAAGAATTCTGCTCCTCCTCAACTATAAAAAGGCACTCTCCCTACAACTTATTCACACCTCTCAAGACAATTTTATCACACAAAAAGTAATAAAATGATCACCAAAAATCAATCCCCCAAACATAGAATCCTTACCATGTTAATAAATCCATCCAATGAGGTATTTTCATATAAACCAAAAGTAGTTAGCTAAAAATGAGTTAACATTCTCCAATGATCACTTTAATTTTATTTTATTCTCCATCCCCTAAAATATTATTATTCTATGATTACATAAATAAATAAGTATATGAAATGTACTGATTTTTTTCTTATTTTTATAACTACACTTACATATACATTCATCTAATGGGTAATGAACATACAGTTTCTGGGTCCCTGGAACTAACACATAACAAAACGAAGTTATTTATTTTTTCCTATAACAACTCTCACTATTGGGAATTATGATGGATACACTATTTCTATATTATATATATGATATTTGTTATTTATTTATTATTATTGAGTATTTATAGAAAGCATAAATTTATTTATTCATTTTTTTGGAATATTATAACACCGTTTGTGGAAGAGTGGACTACCAACTCCTAAAGTGATCTGACCTGTTCACATAATACATCGAATGAATCTAGGATTATTTTTATAAAACTATGCAAAGAATATGACATAGATATTATAAGGTAAATATAATATATATATATATATATATATTTTAATTTTAATTCTTTTAAATACCTAAAAGAAATGAAAGTAGCATTCACGTGTACGTATGACTTACCGTCTCTAAGAATGGTTCCTTTCATTCGTAATATAAAAATTTTATGGATTATTATAAATTAATATATGCATAATATATATGATATTTAAATCAATTTTTACATTGTTGATATGATGAAATAATGATATAAATGATATGAATAATAAGTAACATGTCAAAACATACTTGAGAAACTATGGAATTAACATTCTAAATATTGAAAATAATGAATGATTATTAACAAACAGGTAATACGATATTGTAAGAAGATAATATATTATATTATTAATTTGATAATGATTCATTTATAATTTAGTAAAAAAATTTAATCCACTAAATAGGAGGTCAAATACCACACAAAAAAGGAAGGATAAGGTAGGTAATTTTATCTCACTTTTTACATGAGTGAGATAAATCTCATGGTCACCACTTACGAATTTTGTGTTTTGTGTATAATTTGTAGTTTAATATATTATATCATTAATTAATTTATCTTCATGCTACTTTCAGCTTCAATATTTATTATTTATATCAATGAGATTGGAAATAAATTTTACTAAGTGGTAAAATATTTCCTAAATCGGTTCTTTTTTATTGGGTTATATTACTTTCTCGTTGTCATTAGTACTCTATGATTTTTTATGTAATAAATTGTTACTATATAATTTTTTTATTTAAAATTGTTTTATGTAGATTTACATTTGAAACACATCATATATTTATTGATTCATTCTCACATCAACATTACAGTCTTTTCAAGGGTTTACTTCACAATCTCATTTTGTTTGGGATTGATTACAATTGAATTTCTATCAGAAACAATTATTCGGTCATTTTTTAATAAACCCTTTAATTATATTATCCACTAGTTATTTATGACCTTTTCAATTGTTATCACCAATTTTTCAATCATTTTTAATCAAAATATACGGAAAAAATTTGTTAAGAAAACCCAACATCATTTCTCCCTTTTTTCAGAGAATATGTTTTCTTTTAAAACATTATTTTTTAAAGAAGTTTTTAGAAAATTAGTTTAATCATTGAAAACTGATTTATTAAATACATTTCTACCATTTTTTTACTTTTAAAATTTTTTTTCATAATAATCTTGTTGTCTCCTTCCAAATATTAGATTTTTCCAACCTTTTACCATATAAAAGGAATGTTATGTTTTCCTTGAACGACATATATGGATTTACCTACAATCATTTATTTGAAGCTTAATTTTCATGTTAAAAATTATAATTTTTAAGGATAATGTTTTTAAAATTTATTTTCAAAGAAATTTATTTACATAATTGTTTTTCAAAAGAAATATATTTTATTTTCATCAATAATGTTTTTAAATTATATTTTTTTAGCATCTCTATTCATAAATTAAAAAAACCATTTATTTTTACTCTACACTGGATATGTTGTCTTGATACCAAAGTTATTTTTCATCTAGACGGTTTTTGAGGGATTGATATAAGGATAGTATTGAAATTCACTTCCTTGTTTCCTTTTTTATGTACCCTTGAAATATTTAATTTCCTAGGATCATTAAACATTGAATTCCCCAAAATATACACATCATTTTAATGGATATGATTATTTCATGAACCATATACCATTTTTACATATTGTTCTCACCTTGATAGTTATTTGATAATTTGATGAAATTTTTATAATTAATTATCCTTTATTCAATATAGATATTTGATAAGACATATTATTTATTAATTAAATCAATTATTCCATATTTAAGGATTTATTTAGAAATGTATGACATGGGTTGGTGATTATTTAACATAATCCCCTTGATTAATCCATAATCTCATGAGATTAAATAATTTGTTGACAAAACCTTTTACTTTGTTTTTAAACCAATGTAGTTTATAATATTCTGGTTAAAGGTATTGATAGTAGTATGCTAATACATCTTGTGAAAGGTCTTGGTATTAAATGTACCATGTATCTGGGAAACATGGCATACAATAATGAGAATTTTCATTAATTTAGATTCAGTTATTATTATCCTTGAATATTTACCTTTGATATTATATATAAATTATTTTCATTCATAATTTATTGATTACATTTCATGTGTTTTCAGTTATTTACCTTTCCATATTACTTACTCACTTTCTTCTCAATTACTGATTGCATGGAATGTGTTCTCAATTATTTATCATTCTGAATTTTTTATTAACATTGATTCATTATTGATTATATTTGTATTTCCCATATAGATAATTTGATCCCACTTTTTTTTTCCTTTCCCTGTGAATCTGAGAAGTTTACTGATAATGATATTCAAGGATATACAAGATGGAATAAAGATATTATCTAATATTGATAGAATAATTGTTTTAATTTTTTTATTCTTTTGTAATAAAATAATTATGGATGCATATGGTTTACCAAGAATAAAAAACTAATTAGTCCTTCTAAATTTGATTCCTTGTAATTCGTTCATTTTAATGGTAGTATACACCAACTCTGAGTTTACTAGGGTCATGTTGATATAATTTGTATTAGATGATGTTTACTAGTGACCATGGGAACTAGATTTAAGAAAAACAATATACAAGATAATATTAACCAAGGTATACTTTGAGGTTAAGTATTGAATAATACCTTATAATTTTGTATTGGTAGATATTTTCTGGGAATTTATATTGATACATCCATGTTTGGATACTACAAACGGACGTGGTTCTAGCACAAATGAAAAAAGGCGTAACAACTCTTAATGGTGCATCGTTTCTCACTTGAGAAAAACCTAGTATACGAATATAAGTTTTAATTTGCACCTAGTTTGACACTCACATAGTATTCTCATAGGATTAGTTACATTTTTTAGGAAACCATTATGATGGATTTGAATAGATAATGGAACTATATGTCCTATGTTAAACTTGAGGTGTCTTGATTGAAAATAATGTGTCCTGATTTTGACAACCTAAAAATGATTATATGGTTTTTATAATAAGATAATTGATTATCACACTATAGTGTTTGGTTTTTTTTAAATGACCTATTTTATTGGATAACCTATTGACCATAGAAGGTCTTATGTGGAAATAAATTGATGATTTTTTTATGGATTAGATTTTTATTGAAAATTTTTGTTAAAATGATATTTGATGATTAAATTTCATAGATTCCCATAAAATATATTTTTAAAATTATATTGATATGGTTTCAGAAAAGGAAACATTTCATGTTGGGTGACAAGCCATCATGTCCGGAAATGCCAAAATACATGAACCCATGACTAAAGGATGACAAGACTTTAATGTCAACCACTAACCTACTCAAAGTCTTTATTAATATGTCGTTGTTTTTAGTCAACCAATTTGATGATGAAAGAATAATTATGAACCAATACTCTTAATTTTTATGTTTATTGATTAATGTATTCACCATATAGAATTTATAGGATATTTTTAGACAAATAGTTAAGCTTTTCACTCTTTTATAGTCCTTATGATGTGTTAAAGGTGATTTTTATGCTTCATGCGTCAAAGTTAATTTTAAGATATAAATCTCTTGATGTAATAGATGAATATAAAATTTATCAAGGACAAACGAAAATTTGGAATTGTTCATGTATAATTTAAACAAATCAAGTAAATATATTTACTTATATTATTAGGTATTAAAATAATTACTCACCATTAGAAAACATTCCTTAAAAATATTTTGTCATAATACCTTATTTTTTGTTAAACCAATGGTCTTCTAAATTATTAGCGATTTAAAAATTAAAGGCCTTCAATTTTTCAATGATATTGCACATCTTTATAATAAATAACATCAATCGATCCATATAAATATTTATTTTTTTCCTCCAATTCTATATTTTCACTTTCCATTCATGTTTGCCAACTTAAAGACATAATTATTTGTTAGTGCATGTGAATTTTTTTAAATATCATTCAATCTTATTAAGAGGATATTTTAATAAACATTATATGATGTGGGGGTTTCATCAAATTAATTCCCAAATATAAAAACTTTGATTTACTAGATCTAATTTAAATTGATATGATTAAATTTATTTAAGGTAGGGAGAATGTAACACCACGAAAATTCTAAAAGATTAACTTTTATTTGATATCATATAACCAATTGAGTAATTGTGGTATATTAAATATTTTAAATAAATGTAATACATTATATATATATTAATGTATGAAATACTATGTTATAATTTGTTGCACAAAACAGTGGCTTTCATCAAAGACTTTAAGTACATGCAACACAATGTTTTACTAAATAAAAACATATTACCAAAATATTACTGTTTAATATAATTAGACAGGACATAGCCATTAAATTAGAGTTTATTAACTCTATTAAAAATATATATTAAAATACAGGTTTTACAAAAATATTATATAAATTCATTGGTTACCATTTAATTACAATCTCAAATATAAACAAATTTAATAAAAAGTGGATATTCTTATTTTGGTGCATATAATGGAATTTTATCAAAACAATTAAATTAATTACTATTAAATAATAAACCTAATGAAATAAATATGTTATATATTCAATAAAATATTTTCTAAATGAATTAAACATGTTTGATAAGTATAAGGTAAGAAAAACCCAAATTTTATGCATAAATAACAATATTTTTCTAAAGGAAATTTTATCGACTTTTATTAGAGAACCTATTTAAAATCCAATTTTTGGAAGTTATATTAATATTATATATATAAATAAAATTAATTTTAAAATTTTAATATAAAAATTTTCTTAGGGAGAAGTTTTGGTAAATTTAGGTGAAGTTTCATTTCCTAATGAATTGTGAAAAATACTTA
Source organism: Viscum album (assembly GCA_963277665.1). NCBI lineage: Eukaryota > Viridiplantae > Streptophyta > Magnoliopsida > Santalales > Viscaceae > Viscum > Viscum album. The sequence goes on along the minus strand of OY728155.1, from coordinate 77,193,570 downwards.
ATTTTAACTCAAAACTGATCATTCACCTTATTTATATATAAGTTAAATTATTATTATTATAAATTATAAAGTATTTTTAGAAAATTTTATAATAATTCATACCATTTTGGTAATTTGAAAAAAAATTATTTTCAATTTAATATAAAAACATAATAATCCTTCAAATATTTTACATTAAAAAACTACATTTTAGTCCCATCTATGAGATGAAATTGAAATCAATTTATTCAACATATAATATTGTAATTTTTAAAAATGGATTACATATTTGGAATAATTATAATTAATAATGATGGATAAGGTCAAATTATTTTTTGACCAAAAAAATTATAGTGAGTGTATTTAAAAATTAATTACAATGAGTAATAGAAAAATTAACTTCAAAAAAAATAAACTGTAATCCTAATATCAAATATAACCAAGAAAAATGATAAAAACCGAAATATTTTTATATTCAGACCCTATACTCTTTTTTATCTAATTGGGTATATTTTTTGAGCCCCATTTAATAGGAAAAATGTCATTGGAATTCCATTTCAAAAAATTACAAGAACGTCACTCCTCGTCCACTATAAAAAGATGGTGACCATTCCCATTTCTTCACAGCACTCAAGCCCATTTCCTCACAAAATATATAATAAACTAATCACCCAAAATACCTCCCATATTCCTTTGATCATAACTATTGGAATAAATCCTCCCAATTGATCCATTTTGTGCCAATACAATGATGTTACCTGAAGAAGAGGTAAGATCATTTCTCATGCTCTATTATTTTATTTTCATTCTACACCCTTAATAATATTATTACATTATTGTATAATAAATTAAGTACCATAAATATAATAATAAGTTTTTATTCTATTTTTTCCTACATTTACAGAAAAATCCATCTAATATGAAAGAAACTTATTGTTTATGTGCACGGTGAACTACGAAAACCTAGAACGATGTCGTTGGTTTATCCATTACCACCTCTCATTTTTTGTAAATATAGAGGAAAATTTATTTACATAATATATATATATATATATGATATTTATGATTTATTTATGCTTCTATAATCATTATATAAAACATAACATTATGCTTTCCATTTTTTCGGTATATGATAACATCATTTGTGGAAGTGTAGATTTTCACATCCTCAATTCAATGTGACTTGTTTACAAAATACATGGAATATATAATGGATGATTTTAATAAAAATATGTAACATATATGTCATATATATGATATTAAAAATATTATATTCATATATTTAATTTTAATTTCATTATTTTTAAAACGTAGAATAAATGAAAGTAGCGTTTATGCATACATAAGGCCTACCTTCTCTATGAACGGTGCATTGGATTCAAAATATCCATATTTTATGGATTATCCTAAATACATAAATTTATAGTAGATATTTATTATATTAAAATCATGGTTTATATTTTGGAGATGATTAAATCCTAATATAATTTACAGAAACAACAAGTAGAGAGTGATAATATAATTGAGAAAGTAGAGAATTAACACAACAAATAGTGAAAATAATGAAAGACTATTAACAAATGGGAAATAAGATATTATAAGAAGTTAATATATGATATTATAAATATTATTATTGTTATATTATATGTTAATAAACATATTTCGAACCATAATACATGGGTTTAAATACCATACGACAAAAATGATGGAAATTGTAAGGGATTTTTCTCTCACTTTTTACTTCTCAGAGATAAATATCATATTCACCACTAACTTATTTTGTGCGGTGTATTTTATTCACATTTTTATTTATTATGTCATAAATTATTTTATTTTCAAGGTATTTTATATTCTATTTTAATTATTTCTTATTAAGGTATTTTAATTAAATTTTACCATGTGGTAAAAAATTTCATAACCTGATTCTCTTTCATTTTATTATATTGCACTCTCATTGACATTAATTTTATAAGAATGTGTATGAAATAAATTTTTAACTAAATTTTTTTATTTCTAGTTGTTTTAAGTGGATTTATATTGGACACACATAATATATTTATTGATTTCTTCTAACATCAACATTACGGTTTTTCAAGAGTTTAATTCACAATCTCATTGTTTTCATGATTGTTTAGACTTCAATTCCAATTATATGAAATTGTTAGATTAATTTTAAACAATAAATTTCATTTTATTATCTTTATATTTTTCATGACCTTTTAATATAATAATACTAATTTCCTACTCTTTGTAATTCAATATTTTTTGGAAAATGTTTTTAAGAAAACCCGACTTTAATTTTCTCTTTAGTCAGAGAACCTAATTTATTCTAAAAACCCTATTTTCTAGAAAGGTTATTAAAAATGTTTTTTAACATTCAAAAATTATTTTTTATATAAAATTTTACCCTATTTATTTAAAAATTCCTCCAAAGGATTCTTCTTTTTTATTTCTGAAAATTGAATTTTTCTAAACTGTTACTGTGCAAAAGTATTGTTTTTTCACCATATATGAAATGTTCAAATTTACCTTTCATAAATTTTTTTAATTTTCCTTTTCAATTTTATTATTATAAATTTAAATGAAAATTAATATATAAGTAATTTTCAATGAAATATTTTCTCAATTTTTTTCAAAATAAAAAATACATTTTCAACCAAGAATGATTTTAAAAAATCTTTTTATCATATGTATATTCATCAATGAAATATCCCTTTATTTTTACTCCACAAGGGATATGTTTTGTTGATACCATCCTTATTCTTCTTCTGGATGGTTTTCGATTGATTTGGAAAAGGATAGTGTTTACATTCACTTCCATGATTACATTTCAAGGCCCCTTAAAATATTTCATTTCTTATTATTATTGAACATTGAATTTACCATAAATATGAATATCATTTTTCATGGATATTATTATTTCTTGAACTGCATAATATTTTTAAATTTTGTGTTCACATTAACATTTATTTCATTATTTGGGGAAATATTAATAAATATGTATCCTTTATTTAATACAAATATTTGATAATGAACATGGTTTTTTAATTAAATTGATTAATCAATATCTATGGAATTTTTTAGTCATGTATGACAAAGGTTGGGGACCATTTAATGTAATCTAGTTGATTCATTAGTAGTCTCATGGGATGAAATTAGTTTTCAACAAATCCTTTTGGTTTGTTTCTAAATCAGAGTAGTTTTAAACTGTCTTATGAAAGGTCCTAATAGTAGTATGATAAACTATCTTGTGAAATGACTTGATAGAAAAGGGACCATGTACCTAGGAAACATGGTGCCCAATAATTAAGAATTTCATTAATTTAGATTCAATTATTGTTATCCATGTGATTGTTCCATTGGCATTTAATATGGATTCTTTTCATTCTCAATATATTAATTAGATGTCATGTGTTTTTAGTTATTTACAATTCCATATTATTTTCTCTCTTCCTTCACATTTATTGATTACATAAAATGTGCTCTCAGTTATTTAGCTTTTCATATTGATTTTTCTATTTGATACATTATTTATTCCTCTATACTTACCCTTATTGATCATTTGATCTCACCCTTAACTTATTATTTTCCCTAGGAAACAAATAATTATACTAAGACAGATATTCAAGGATACAACAGATGGAAAAAATTTATTAACAAAGAGATAAAAATAATATGTTATAATATGTGTATTAATTTATAATACAAGATATATATGTATTTGTTTTACCAATACTAATAAAATAATTGGTTCATCTAGTCAATATTCATAGTAATATTTCCAATGAAATTTTCTTAGACATCGACTCCTGGCCTACTCAGGTCAGGTTGCTATACTGAGGGGGTGTGAATTGAACTTTTGAAAGAACCCCCATGTTTTTTAAGGTTCTAATCTTTGGTTCACACACCATACTCATTTACATTAGTGTGGACAATGTTTCTAAGGAAAACATCCTTATTATATTCCTATATATATGAATCTTGTTCTATAGAATCTATAGGGGTGGTGCTAATAATTTTCACCAATTCACAATGCCTTATTGGTGTCTTAGTTTTATGAGAATAGTAATAAGGTCGATTTCACTTGGAAAATTTTCTAAATGATATTCTATATTCAAAAGTGGTTTTGAACATGATATATTAATTTTTTTGTAACCCTTTATAGGCCTCATCATTCACATTATGGATTTGGTTAGAGCCACTTGGAGAAAGGTGGTCTTATGGGAATCCATATACAGTTTCATCATACACATACCTAATGAGGTAAGTGGTTCATGAGAAAGGAAAAAAATGTAGGTTCCACTTGGTGGAATTATTTCTAAATGGGAAAATGGAAATTTTTATAGGGGTGTATGTTAAGGTAAAAATTCCCCCAGCCATGAAGGATAGGGTTGTGCCTATAACTAAATTGTTTTAACTCCTTAGTCTAGTTTCTTGATCTTTTTCATATTTGTGTGAGCATGAGTTGGGCGCAATGTATAGTATGCACATGAGATTAATTTTTTTCATATGTATTTTCATTGTTTTATGATTGGACTTCATTAAGCAGTAAGATTTCTTAACTTTCTCTAATTTCTCAAAAAAAAAATCATTTAAATGGATCTCTCTCACTGAGCTCGATGCTTCTGATATTTCTTCATGAATAATTATTTCTAGGCGTACCATATTTCGTGAGTTTATATAACTTCTACGAGCTGATTGGGAGAAATGAAATTATATGATTTCAATTCTAGTAGTCTTTTATTATGGGGGGAGAATGATGATATTCAAGACTCAATGTTCTCTCTATCCCATGGTACGAATTCCAGATAAGATTTTGAAAATCAACGGATATAAATTTTTTAAAGTATGAAGGCATGAATGTTAGATAATATATTGATGATTTCTCGATTTAAAATGTCATGCAGCTAGAAGGGGGTCAAATTCAATTTATTAGGAATATATTATATTGATTTGAATTAGTTTTTATATCTAACCTGAGGAAATATTTTATATTTTAGGTGAAAAGAGTTTATAAAGATTTATGTGAATGTATTGTATATATTCTTCTAAAAACATCTCTATGAGATATTTTTTGGTTGACTAATAACAATAAAATGACTAATATGTAATCAATATCCAATTATTTCCTAATCATTAATTTATTCCCTATATCTTCCATGGGATATTCCTTTACTTTATCTAACCAATGTTGTAGTTTCATTGCTAATTTATTGTAGACAGTGGGATTCGAGGGAATATCCTTTATCATGTCATAAGGAGAACAACCAAAGTGTGGTTGAGAGGATGACCATTACATTGACCTATCTTTTGGTTGATAATGACTACAACTTTGGAATGATAATGAGTCTGGATATAAAGGCATTATATTCCTAGGAACCTCATGATACAAGGGATTTTTCATAATTGTTTCATTAAGGGGAGGATATTGTTTTAAAAATGAAATATCATTGTATGGAGGTATTTTATTGAAAATATCATCATTTGGATGAACACCATTATAGAATAATGTATGACTATAGGGAGACATTTGTCAAAAAATACTCCTGGGAGGACCATTAGTGTAAAAATGGAGAGAGAAGAATCATATTTCTGTTAGCTTTTTTGATCAAGAGGAGGGTTTCATTCAGACTCATCAAGAGACGGGTTTTCATGATCCAGAACATCATGATCAGGATGGTGGAATTCATGGAAAATACTATTGGGATGACCTCTATAGTTGATGGTTGATTGTTTACGATGAGGAACATTACAACAGTGATAGCTACTTATCTAATTTATTAATGAGTTAGAAGTATCTTAAACTGTCATTGATAGGTGCTTTATGTACTCAACAACATAAAACATGAGTAAAGTAAGATTGTGGGAATTTTCTGGAATTAATATCTTCATTTCCCCAAACTTCTTTTCATAGCCACTTCATTGGTTGACTAGAGTCGCATAATGTGGACAGTGCCCTTTATACACTGGAACCTTCATGAGAGAATATTGTGTTATTGTCTATATTTTTCAACAACATTCAGGGTGTTTGATAAGGATTTATTCATTACATAGTGAAACCAACAAAATATATCAATGATATATATTTTTAAGTCAGTTATATGCCTTTTCATGTTTTCCATTTATACAAGGATTTTTTAGGGGACCCTCCTAGATGAGAGAAGAAATACGAATCTTCTACCATGTGGTGAGTTAATTACACTAATGGGACAATAAAATTATAAAGGATTGGTTTTGTGGATGACTCTTATCCACATTGAATATAGTTATTGTATACCACTCAATGTTTTCATTTATTCAAGGATATATTCATGTCCTTCCATTATTACTAGGATGTGATGAGTGACTTCTATGGTTATTACTGGAATATATACCCATTCCATGGATGTATGATTTCTCTTAGCATCCATTTATTTTTAGAATATAACAAAAGTCATGATGTGTATTGGTAGAGAGTTGGGTCTACCCCTATTTATAATTATGGGTCGTCGTAAATATTCTTTAGGTGATACCAAACTATACTGGTAGTCTGGGATGATATGGGTAAGTATGACAACCCTGCTTTTTTTTACAACTTAAACATGCTTTATTACATAAAAATTCACTTGATAAAACAAAGAAGATCAAAAGGTTTAGTGTCTTTGGGTCTTAGGATCATTACACAAAAACTTTAAACTTGAAATACAACATCTTTATTTAAAACTTCCTTTACATGACCACTACATTCCTTCGTACATAGCATTGCATGGGATAACCTGAGGACATGCATAAGAAAAGGGTGAGTTGTAAAGCCCAGTAAGGGAGTACACATGGAATAACATGAGGAGTACAATACATGTTAGGCAATAGGAATATCAATAGAGAATAAAAGAAACATGAACATAAAGGCATGATAAAGCATGGTAATCATAACATGGAAATGTGGCAACAACACTTAACATTGAATTAGCATGAGCCAAGGCTCATTGCACATGGAGCATGAGTAAACCCTCATTGCACTTGAAGAACGAGTAAACCCTCATTGCACTTGAATTATCACGAGTCAACACTCATTGCACTTGACGTATCATGATACTATACTTTACCCAATGCATTGGAGCGCTATAAGGGCGCACCCTTCTTAAACATTTCATTTCATGCATAAGTGTGCCACATGGATCATAAAACATGGGTTCATAAAACATAATCATTTATTCCATGATAAAGGAATGTGGAATTCATATATGAAACTTTATAATGAATAAGTAAATGTGCATAATGGTTAATACCCTTGATGGAGAAATGGGCATGGTATTCACTACACAATGACATTGGCTTAGAAAATCGGTGTGATTTCGGCAGCGTAACGGCGTGACATAAGAATTCATAAAAAAGGTTGATGAGAGAGAAAGGGGTTACTCATCATATTTATATGTAATGGACAGTAAGGAAGTCAAATAGATACATGTACCAACAATTGAAATGGAATTTAGATTCATGATACAAAAGCATTTTTTGAATGTAAAAGAAGAGAGAGAAGTTCCTTTCGGAATTTCGGCATAGTAATAGGTGTAAATGGGAGGCATTTAATGAGAGAGAAAGGGGTATCCCATCATTAAAACAATAAAAGGGAGTATGGGGGAGGTTCGAGACCATACCCCAACATTCATAAATGAAACTAAAAGGGAAATACAACTTAATGAAAATGGACAAAAATGAGAAAGGAAGAAAAAACCCTTACTTGGAAGTGTGCTTCCAAAGGCTAGAGAGAGGCTTGTTAGAGGCTTATTGGGAGCTTGGGGAACCTTTAGAGGATTCTAGAGAGAGTAGGGCAGAGGTTGGACGAACTCCAAGGGCTTTGAGTGAGGAGGAAGTAGAAGCTTGGTGGGAAAGGTGAGAGAATTCTTTATTATTTAGGTTTGGGACCCCTTATATTAAAATAATCCAAACCACAAACCATCCCATGGTATTTACCCATGGTTTCTGGAAAAGGAAAGAGGAAAACAATATTTTACAAGGCCAAGGTCCGAACTTATTAAAAAATTAGGGTTTCTTATGTGGAGGAGAGTCACACTCCCTTGGAAATTAATTTAAAAAGGCAAAGTGTTGAATAAGTCTTGAGGGCTCCATTAATGCTTTGAAAAGTAAGTCAAACAAACCCAAAATCAAATTATTTTAATGATAAAACACATATTGGCCGAACATAAGGATTATGGTATTTTATTACATCACCATTGGGTCATTATGATGTCATAAAACATATTATATATTTAAATGGTATTTAATTTTTACCAAAAACATTGACTATCTCAAAATATTATGAAAAATTCACCGTTGGATAATTTCGACGTCCTGATTCCAAAAATAATATTTATTTTATCTAAATAATTTTCTAAATATTTGAATTTTCACTTTTAAAATAAAAACCGACATTTATAAAAAATTCACGGGTTTTGACAGAAATGGATTTCAAACCTTAATAAAAATTTTAACTGAATTCATAAAATTATAAGGTCGTTTATATTTAATAAAAATTAATTTAATATTAATAATAATATTTTATTAAAATATTATTTAATTCAAATAATCCCTTAATTTAATAAAATTTAATTCTTAATTAAATAATTACCAAAAACACCATTTGTACTTTAAAAACTATTTACAATGTATCAAAAATGACTAGAAATTATATTCATTATTATATAAAAAAATAATGAACATGAACATAGTACTACTTATTTGTTACATAAACCCTTAAAATAGCTGCATAAGACCTAAGGATAAGGTGTGCAATGGTGACAGACTCTTGGCGCCGCTCGGATAACATCTCTCGAGTGGTAATCTCTATCAACTTCCACTTTTCCCATAGACGGTCCCGTTCGATCTTGACATAATGAAGCTCAGCTTGGGATTGGTCAATGGAGAAGCCCAAAGATGCCACCTCTTTTCCGAGATCCGACAAATGGGCTTCGTATGGGGCAATTCTACTAGATGAGGCCATTGCTTCCTTTGTCTGAGTAAAATTGGGTTCGTTAAAGCCATATATTTATACTACTCATGTGATCACTGTTCAATGGCTATAAAAGTAACGGTCACAAATCTTAACATAAAATTAAAGAAGTTGACATATTATAAAAATATTTTTCCTAAAGAAACATTTAACTGGATCAAGTGGTATTTTCCATTAATGATACTTTGGGTCATTACAATATTCCCCCCTTAAGAAATTTCGCCCTCGAAATTTTCCTTTTCCCACACTAAAACAAATGTGGGTAACTCAGCTTCATCATATCCTCTGACTCCCAAGTTTCTTCTTCAAACTTGGGGTTTTTCCACAACACCGTGACGAGGGGAATTTTCTTATTTCGTAGAACTTTTTCTCTACGATCTAAGATCTTCAATGGTTTCTCCTCATAAGAAAGATCATCTTCCAATTGTACCACCTCAGAATAGAGTACATGTGAAGGGTCCGGTATGTACTTTTTTAAGAGGGATACATGAAAGTCATCATGCACCTTGGCCATAGTAGGTGGAAGTGCTAGTCGATAGGCCACAACCCCAACATGATCAAGAATCTCGAAGGGGCCGATGTACCTTGGACTTAACTTCCCTTTCTTTCCAAACCTCATGACCTTCTTCCATTGAGATATGCGTAAAAACACCATGTCTCCGACTTTAAACTCAAGGTCTCGTCGACGATTATCTGCATGACTCTTCTGTCGACTTTGGGCTGCCTTGATATGCTTCTGAATTGTTTTCACCTTCTCCACCATTTCTTCGACCATTTCTGGTCCAAGCACTTACGTTCACCGACCTCATCCCAACATGCCGGTGTTCTAAACCTTTTCCCATACAGGGCTTCATATGGTTCCATTTGGATGCTCGAGTGGAAACTATTATTATAAGAGAACTCAACCAGAGGAAGATGTTGATCCCAACCTCCTTTAAAGTCCATTGAGCATGCTCTCAACATGTCCTCACGTGTTTGGATAGTCCGCTTAGATTGGCCATCAGTTTGAGGATGATAGGCCGTACTGAAGTTCAGTTCAGTATTCAGAGCATGTTGTAGACTCTTCCAAAACATAGAGGTGAATCTTGGATCTCGGTCAGACACAATATATAGTGGTACTCCATGCAACCGTACCACATCCATGATATATATCTGTGCCAGTTGATCCAAAAAGAAATCCTCTCGAATAGCAATGAAGTGTGCAGTCTTAGTAAGACGATCCACAACAACCCAGATTGCATTGTTGCCTTTGGATGTCCTTGGAAGTCCGGTGAAAAAGTCCATGGTGATGTTCTCCCATTTCCATTATGGTATGGGCAATGTTTGCATCATCCCCTTAGACTTCTTCCTCTATACCTTCACTTGCTGACACACCAGGAACTTTGATGTATATTCAGCGATCTCCTTCTTCATATTATCCCACCAAACGTTTTCTCTGAGATCTCAACACATCTTTGTGCTCCCTGGGTGAATAGAGAAATTTGAACTATTTGCATCATCCAAAACTTCCTTCTTTAGCTCCAGACTTGATGGAACACATAGTCTTTTACCAAACCGTACAGTTCCTTCTTCATTAACATTAAACTCCGAGGATTTCCCCTTTTTGATAGCTTCCACTTTTTCTTGAATTCCCACATCATCCTTTTGAGCATCCTTTAACCTTTCCAAAAGAGATGGTTCAGCAATCATTTGTGAAAGGATTGATGATGTTCCCTTCTTTATGATTCCCACGTCCATCTTCATCAAGTCTAAGAAGATTGGATCATTCTCAATTCTCATCATTGATAGAATTGCTGGATCCTTTCTATATAGGGCATCCACCACCTTGTTCGCCTTCCTAGGGTGGTAATGTATTGAACAGTCATAATCCTTGATGAGCTCTATCCATATTCTCTGGCACATATTAAGCTCTTTATGTGTGAATATATATTTAAGACTCTTGTGGTCAGTATATATCTCACATTTCTCTCTATAGAGATAATGCCGCCAGATTTTCAAGGCAAAGATCACAGCTGCCAACTCTAGATCATCCATTGGATAGTTTCGCTCATGGATTTTCAACTGCCTTGAGGCATAGGATATCACTTTATAATTCTGCATCAGCACACATCCTAAGCCCTTTTTCGAAGCATCACTGAATACCACAAAAATCTCCCCACTTGTGGGTAAAGTGAGCACGGGTGCAGTGATAAGCCTCCTTTTAAACTCCTTGAAGCTTTCTTCGCATTCATCACTCCAAGAAAACTTTACTCCCTTTCGAGTTAGCTTGGTAAGAGGGTTGGACAATCGTGAGAAATTTCTCTCAAATCATCGATAATATCCAGCTAACCCCAAGAAGCTACGGATATCAGTTACTGATGTTGGCCTCGTCCATCCCTCAATTGCATCTGTTTTGGAGGGGTCCACAGATATCCCATTTCTTGTGATGATATAGCCCAAGAATGAGACTTTTTTCAACCAAAACTCACACATGTTGTAATTTTCATAGAGCTTCTCCTTGCGCAAAGTCTCTAGTACAGTTTTTAGATGCTCCTCATGGTCCTCCTTGGTTTTGGAGTATATTAGAATATCATCTATAAAGACTACCACAAATTTGTCAAGGTAATCTCTAAAGACTCTATTCATCAAGTCCATGAATATTGCTGGAGCATTGGTGAGTCCGAAAGGAATTACTAGGAATTCATAGTGCCCGTACCTTGTACGAAAAGCAGTCTTGGGGATATCTTCCTTCTTCACCCTTACTTGATAATATCCCGACCGCAAGTCCACCTTAGAGAAGTATTGTGCTCCACGCAGCTGATCAAACAAGTCATCGATTCTTGAGAGAGGATACTTTTTCTTTATCGTGATTTTGTTAAGTTCACGATAATCGATGCAAAGTCGTATTGACCCATCCTTCTTCTTGACGAAGAGGACTGGTGCACCCCATGCTGATGCATATGGGCATATAAACTCTTTATCCAGGTTCTCCTGTAGTTGTTTCTTCAGCTTTTTAAGCTCAACAACATCCATTCTATTTGGAGTCTTGGATATTGGTAGCGCCCCAGGTATAAGTTCAATTGTGAACTCAAAATCTCTTCTTGGATGAAGACCATGAAGTTCCTCGGGAAACACTTTAGCGAATTCCCTCACAATAGGAATTTCTTCAAGTGTGGTTTCTTCCTTGGACTCAATCATCTGAGTCAGATATGCGTGCTCATAAGGCAGTAATATCCATTCTTGAGATGATGGAGATAAAGGAGATTCATCTTCCTCCTGACACTTGTAAAGAATCGGGCGTCGATTCTCCATATGGAGTGTGATTTCCCTCTCCCGACAATTTATGTTGAATCTATATAAGGAAATCCAATCCATGCCAAGAATTGCATCAAATTCCACAAGAGGGAGTATGATGAGGTTCTCCGGGATATTCAATCCATAGATTATAATAGGGGAGGACTTATACTCATGGGATGCAATGATTGCCCCATTTTCCGTACTCACCGACATCTTTACTTCAATGATTTGTGGTGGTTCTGGGATTATTCTACTAAACTTTTGAGATATAAAAGAATGTGTAGAACCTGAATCAAAAAGTATGTTCTCTATTCTTGATGAATAACTAGCGTACCTGTCACCACTTCGTTGTTGGGCTTCACTTCTGCAGAAGTGATGGCAAAATCTCTTCCTTGTTGTCTTGGAGGTTGTTGGTTTCCTCCGAAAACCCTTGGATTAGGGAACTGATTTGCAAAATGACCCGGTTATTTGCATTTGTAGCATTGAACAACGCGTTGAGGTTCGAATGGAGCGTTCCTCTCCTCTGTCGCAGCTGCGGGTCCTTCTTGCCGACAGTTAATAGCTAGGTGCCCTTCCCTTCCACACTTGAAGCATTTTCTCGTCCCCCTAAGGCAATTTCCAGGGTGCTTCTTTCCGCACTTTTGGTAAGTGGGGTGCTGGAACTTCTTAGCACCGTTGGATTTATCCATCAGCCCACCAGCATTGAAGTCCACCTTATGCTTCATGTCCCCATGATACCCCTGTGATTCTCTGATCTCCATTTCAACCTTGATGGCACATCGGACAATTTCCTCATAGCTGTCGAAGTCACGGATCGCTAATGCTTTCCGCAAGCTAGGATTCAGCCCACCAAAGAAGCGGTCAACCTTGCATTCGGGGGTAACGAAAAATCCGGAAGCATATCGTGCAAGCCTTGTGAAGTTTTCCTCATACGCTCCCACAGATTCTTCATCTTTTTGCTTGAGGGAAAGGAAGTCCCTTTCCATCTTAAGACGGAGGGTGCGCAGAAAATATTTATCGAAAAACATCTTCCGGAATTCCTTCCATTCCAAAGCCTCGATCTCCTCCTCAGGCTTCGTGTTTTTGATCAACGTTCACCATTGATCAGCTTCACCCTCCATACGATAAGCCGCCAGAAGAACCTTCTCTTGTTCATAACATTGGAGGATGGAGAATATCTTTTCAATGGAGTTGATCCATTTCTCAGCGATCGTGGGATCAGATGATCCACTGAAAGTAGGAGGCCTTTGTCTCATGAAGCTTTCAATAGCGACTTTTTCTTTCTTAGGGGGGGTTGAGCGTTCCTCTTGACCCGTGTTTCTATTCAAAACTTGAGTTAGCTGAGAGACAAGCGTGACAAAGTTCGTGATTCCTGCTCCCATTCAATTGGGCGTCTCATTATTACAATCATCACACTGATCTTCACAACGGTTGTTAGACCGAGTTCTCCTATTACTGGCCATTGGTTGGAATAAAAGGAAAGTTAGGGGTAACACATAAAGGGTAATCCAAAGACAAAAGTTGATGACTTATAAATACATTTTAATCTCTTTAACTCATGAGTCTATAGGATTTAATCCAGGCTTTTCATGATCTACCTTCTAACATATATTCTTAGGGTCATTTTTCCCTTAACAAGGGTTCATACTAATCTTGTGAATTTATCAAAACATATTCCCCGGGAGTGTCGTAACCAAGAGTGCAGCAAGGCCCGTTGTCATGCACCAGTTCCTGCTCGAGTCTAGCTCAAAGCGGTGTTTTCAGGTTTTACCCCTAGGATACATCTGTGCCAGAGCCGCCTCTACCTGCTCGTATCCAGACAGGGATGTATTTGCTTGATAAACCACTTACTCAATACTTACCAAAACATAGGGATGTTTTTGTTATACTTAGTCTTGTATATAAGGCTTTACCAGGGTTTCCTAATCCCAAAAATAACTAAACCTATCCTCTGATACCAACTATGACAACCATGCTTTTTATTACAACTTAAACATGCTTTATTACATAAAACGTCACTTGATACAACAAAGAAGATAGAAAGGTTTAGTGTCTTTGGGGATTAGGATCATTACATAAAAACTATAAACTTGAAATACAACATCTTTATTGAAAACTTCCTTTACATGACCACTACATTCCTTCGTACTTAGCATTGCATGGGATAACCTGAGGACATGCATAAGAAAAGGGTGAGCCATAAAGCCCAGTAAGGGAGTACACATGGAATAACATGAGGAGTACAATACATGTTAGGCAATAGGAATATCAATAGATCATAAAAGAAACATGAACATAAAGGCATGATAAAGAATGGTAATTATAACATTGAAATGTGGCAACAACACTTAACATTGAATTAGCATGAGCCAAGGCTCATTGCACATAGAGCATGAGTAAACCCTTATTGCACTTGAAGCACGAGTAAACCCTCGTTTCACTTGAATTAGCATGAGTCAACACTCATTGCACATGATGTATCATGATACTATACTTTACCCAATGCATTGCAGCACTATAAGGGTGCACCCTTCTTAAACATTTTATTTCATGCATAACTATGCCACATGGATCATAAAACATGGGTTCATAAAACATAATCAATTATTCCAGGATAAAGGAATGTGGAATTCATAAATGAATCTTTATAATCAATAAGTAAATGTTCATAAAGGTGAATACCCTTGATGAAGAAATGGTCATGGTATTCACTACACAATGACATTGGCTTAGAAAATCGGTGTGATATCGGCAGTGTAACGGCGTGACATAAGAATTCATAAAAAAAGGTTGATTAGAGAGAAAGGGGTTACTCATAATATTTACATGTAATTTACAGTAAGGAAGTTAAATAGATACATGTCCCATCAATTGAAATGGAATTTAGATTCATGATACAAAAGCATTGCTTGAATGTAAAAGAAGAGAGAGAAGTTCCTTTCGGAATTTCGGCATAGTAACAGGTGTACATGGGAGGCATTTAATGAGAGAGAAAGGGGTCTCCCATCATTCAAACAATAATAGGGCAGTATGGGGGAGGTGTGAAACCATACCCCAACATTCATAAATGAAACTAAAAGGGAAATACAACTTAAAGAAAATTGACAAAAATGAGAAATGAAGAAAAAACCCTTACTTGGAAGTGTGCTTCCAAAGGCTAGAGAGAGGCTTTTGAGAGGCTTATTGGGAGCTTGGGGAACCTTGAGAGGATTCTAGAGAGAGTAGGGCAGAGGATGGACGAACTCCAAGGGCTTTGAGTGAGGAGGAAGTGGGATCTTGGGTGGGAAAGGTGAGAGAATTCTTTATTATTTAGGTTTGGGACCCCTTATATTAAAATAATCCAAAACACAAACCATCCCATGGTATTTTCCCATGGTTTCTGGAAAAGGAAAGAGGAAAAAAATATTTTACAAGGCCAAGGTCCGAACTTATTAAAAAATTAGGGTTGCTTATGTGGAGGTGAGTCACACTCCCATGGAAATTAATTTAAAAAGGAAAAGTGTTGAATAAGCCTTGAGGGCTCCATTAATGCTTTGAAAGGTAAGTCAAACAAACCCAAAATCACATTATTTTAATAATAAAACACATATTTTCCAAAAATAAGGATTATGGTAGTTTATTACATCACCATTGGGTCATTAGGATGTCATAAAACACATTATATATTTAAATGGTATTTAATTTTTACCCAAAATTTTGACTATCTCAAAAAATTATGAAAAAATCACCGTTGGATAATTTCGACGTCCTGATTCCAAAATTAATATTTATTTTATCTAAATAATTTTCTAAATATGTGAATTTTCACTTTTAAAATAAAAACCGACATTTATAAAAAATTCACAGGTTTTGACAGAAATGGATTTCAAACCTTAATAAAAAATTTAATTGCATTCATAAAATTATAAGGTCATTTATATTTAATAAAAATTAATTTAATATTAATAATAATATTTTATTAAAATATTATTTAATTCAAAAAAACCCTTAATTTAAAAAAATATAATTCTTAATTAAATAATAACCAAAAACACCATTTTTACTTTAAAAAATATTTACAATGTATCAAAAATGACTAGAAATTATATTCATTATTATATAAAAAAATAATGCACATGAACATAGCACTACTTATTTGTTACATAACCCCTTAAAATAGCTGCCTAAGACCTAAGGGTAAGGTGTGCGATGGTGACAGACTCTTGGGGCGGCTCGGATAACATCGCTGGAGTGGTAATCTCTATCAACTTCCACTTTTCCCGTAGACGGTCCCGTTCGAGCTTGAAATAATGAAGCTCAGCTTGGGCTTGGTCAAGGGTTAAGCCCAAAGACGCCACCTCTTTTCCGAGCTCCGAAAAATGGGCTTCGTATGGGGAAATTCTACTGGATGAGGCCATCGCTTCTTTTTTCTGAGTAAAATTGGGTTCGTTAAATCCATATATTTATACTACTCAAGTGAACACTGTTCAATAGCTATAAAAGTAACGGTCACAAATCTTAACATAAAACTAAAGAATTTGACATCTTATAAAAACATTTTTCATAAAGAAACATTTAACTGGATCAAGAGGGATTTTCCATTAATGAAACTTTTGGTCGTTACAGTAAGTACATGTGCCTTCTAAAAATATACCACCCTAGTATGTTGGTGGGATTATAATCTATAAGGAATGGGAACATGGGACCAATCCCTTTTGTTTTTCATATTTAATCCTTGGTAGGTTGTCCTATGATTCCAAGTTCATGTGACCAAAACTAGGGTTAGTGGGTAGGAATCCTCAATAATATGATGATTTGATGACGCCCTATGTTTACTATGATTGTTTCCAGAAGGTTCCCTTTGTTGAAAAACATGTTGTATTGAAATGAGGCTCATGGTGACCACTTGATAGTATACTTAAAGGTATGTAATTATTTGTTTTTCAAATTCAAGGGAATGTATCCTAATAGTGTTTGAGACTACAATGGGTTTAGTTTTTGTCTTCCCGCCAGCAATATTTGGGTGGATGGATGGTAGATATTCTTATATTTCAGGTAATCATGTTTGAAATCATGGGTTGTAAAGGTGCTATCGAGGTGGTACTCCCGAACTAATTTGCATGGTACTAATCATTGGAGATGTTGGATCAATGATGGTATCCTCTAACTAGATGAGGACTCGGCTTATGCAGAAACCAACGCATAAGATGCTTTCAGTTGGTATGGCATTATTTTGATTGAATAGTGTACTATTTAAGATTCATAATAGTTTAAATATCAATCAAAAATAAGAAATCATATCAAATAAGTATCACAATGAAAAAATTAATGCACAATTTATTTCATTAAAGGATTTTTTTATGGAAATAATCATTTTGTGAGAGTACCAAAGGGCCTCACATGTGAGTGACATAGTAATTTTAGTTAATGAATGTATTAATGTTTGTTTCTCCATTTTTTATGATGAATGGAAATATTCCCAATGCTTTCTTTGGGGTTGATGAACATAGTTTCTCAATATTTTTTGTTGGACCACCACCTTAATTTCACATACCCATTCAGGTAGTTTCCAATTGGGTTTATTCGTTGAATCCAAAACACCCAACGGTTTCCATATTTCTTATGTTGACCTTTTTTACAAAGGTATTTTATCACTGGAGAACATTCCATATACCATTACATACTCACATTGTTTCATAGGATAGATTTTGGGAGCATTACACCATTCGGGGGTATTATGTTTTATTCATGAATATTTTCATATAATAAGACATATTTTTGAATCATTTATAAACCTTAAAATAAAATGGTTCACCCCTCACATCTGTAATGAATAACAAATATTTTCAAGAGTAACCATCTGTATGTATCAAGGGTTCCCAATTAAGGTAACCATCAGTATGAATCATAGGTTCTACCAAAATAGATCAAATATTTTATATTATAGGTTCTCCATATCATTTTTTATTTACATGTTCCTCATTTAATTTAATTGAGTTTTTGTTTAAAGCCTCATGCTCGTGATCTATAGAGTTTATTACCATCCATGACTAGAGTTAGTATAAGGCTCGAGCTTTAAACCTTACTTAATCTTGAGTTATTACAAGATTACACATTGAGGATCTTTTCGGGTTTAGAGTTTTAGAGAATTAGATCATAAAACTTGCGTTAAATTCCACATATAAACAAAGTGGTTACATAAAGATAGTATTCTTCATTCCCATCAATGGAAACACATTTAAAATAAAACATGGATTATTTCTTGACACATCCTTGACTCTATCATCTTATCATGTACCTTTCCCTTGACCTGTGAAAAACATTTCAAAAACATGGGATGAGCATAAAAACTCAGTATGGGTTATAAAAAAACATGGAAAGGAAACATGAGTTCATATATACATAAGAATGAAATCATACATTACCCATAAAACATAGGCCCTTTAACATACCTCATAAAATCATGAATAAATCATAGAAATCAAAAGACATAAAGGTAACTTGAGGCATTCATAACATTCTTACGTAGGGAGTAACCCTCTTGGTTATGTTTGGAATACCCATCACAGTATATTCCCTAAAATCTCTTCGTAGAAACCTTAACGTTTCACTCCTTCACATTACCCAATGCATTGGAGAGCTATAACGGGCTCACCCGCCCTTAGTTTATTACGGAACCACCCGTCTTCATAATAATGCCCAAGAACCATAACATAATCATATCACATAAAACATGCATAAAGGAAACATAAAATTTTCACATTTCAATCACGAGATATCAATACAACACATTGATATAAAAACATTATGAAAACCATTTTCAATACTAAAATAAAAGAAAATTAAAACATGATATTTATTTTTCTTTGGAAAAGAAGGTATGGCTTGTAGAGGAAGCCGAAACTCAAATAACGGTCACGACGGTGGAGAAGTCGTTGTCGCCGCATACGTACGACAAAAACATTCCCTTTTGTCGTTTAGTGAACGCTTCGTATAAAAAAGATTCCTTTTGAATAAACGTAAAAGTCAAAGGGGTTTATACACCGTATAAAAGAAAGTTGTGTATAAAAAAATATGCCTCAACGAAAGGAGATTGAGACGAAGTCCCATACCTCGTATCCGACTTGACCTGACCATTCTTTAATCTCCTGAATAATAAACTTGAGTTAATCTCTACTTGCTTAAGAATCTTTTTCATGTTCATTATTCCTTTTATACCATGTTATGAACATCATGTAATCATTTAAGTCAATAATGTTCATTTTGTTGGTATTTGGTTCTTAAGTCAAAAATGGACTTCTTACACTTACATGTTGTTAATTTGGTCAAAGGTTCATTATATCCAGAATGATATTAATGATTTGGATAACATATATATCATATATATTCATCATATACATGTATTTATAATATTACATCACATTTAGAGGTAAGAAATGAAATGCACCATTCATGGAGACGGTAAGCCGTACGTACGCATGAACGCTACTTCCATTTCTATTTCATATTTTCTGGAAAGGAATCATAATGATATAAGAGTATATTATAATTCCAGTATAATAACATATATAATATCATTAACTTTATCCTTTACACATCCCACATATGGTATTAACGAATCAAATCACTTTCAGGGGGCGGTAGTCCGCACTTCCTAAAATGAAGATATCGTGTTTACCCATAATGGAAACCATAAAGGTATGCCCAAAATGAAAAAAACAGAAGCTTAAGAAAAACATAAAAATATTATATATCATATATAAAAATAGTGACATCATAATGGCCACCTTTGAAGGTGTTAAAGGAGTGTTGAACAATCATCGTTTCGGGAGGCAGAATTTCGCCATCCACAGAAACCGTATGTTCTTTAACCATTTGATGTAGTTGTGTGAGAGTGTAGCTCAAATAAATATTATAAAACCATCCTTGTATATTGAAGATACAGGTGTTGTTACAAAATAAGTAAATAAAAAGAGTTTAGTGGGTTGGAGAAGCAAAATAAAACAAATGAACATGAGAGAATGAATTACCTTTAAAAGTGTAACTCCTTTTGATTTGAGCCTAAAGGCTTCCTTTGAAAGTATTTTGCCCAACGGGAATCCCCTAGGATGAGGAAAGGGATTTGTAGAGAGTAAATGGGCAGGGGTTGGCCGAGCCAAAGGCTTGAGGAGTGTGTGAAATGAGGTAGAGGTGGGGGCCTTTTATAAGAGGAGAGGAGGGGCACTTTTGGAAAGTAAAGAACTATTACATTATTTGAAAATGTGTTTCGGTTTTAAAAGGTCCCACATTGATATAATTCGTGGATAAGGTGATAAGGGTTCGAAATCCACTCATACAATTGGTTTTGGCCATGTGTAGTTCATAGATTTTACATTGTCTTTTCATTTTATTTAAATCGTCAAATAATGATGTCATCGCTGCATCATTATTATGTCATAAGTAATTTAATTTATTTAATGTATAAAAATTATAAAAAAAATACTATGATGTAGGAACTCCTTTTATCTTTCCAATGACTATTTATAATCAAATATATGATCTTTATAACCCCATATAAAAATTGTTTTCGTAAAACATATTATGTTTGTGTCATTTTTACTTTTAAATTAAATAAAAAGTTATTTTTGTCATTTCCCAACCCAAATGTCTCCATGGGGTCCCCAAGTTGACCCATGGATTTTCTTGGTCGGCCATGACACAACCAATAAGGTTGGGACATGTGTCTAGGTCATTTCATATTATTAAAGCATTATTTATACCTTAAACTACCCTAATTACCACTAATCGCGATTAAAAACTTAATAAGTTACTATTCACCAAAAAATTATTTTAATCACATTGAACCACATTTTACTTCTTAATGACAACCATGTATGTCGGATTTTCAAAATTCAATACACATTAGTTGTAAAATTTTATTTAACTGAAAAATCAGTTTTCTTGATTACTACTTAGTGGTTTCACTATTCATCAAAAATTGAAGTTTTTCAAAAAATTACCAAAACTTCACCCTAAGCTATATTTGATATTCTGAATTCAAAAATGAAGTCTATTTTACAGAATTCAAATCATATAAGTCACATTAATTAATTTAATAATTAATTCCCGCTGTCAGAGCAAATAGCGTGTTTTTATGAAACAAAAAGTATCAAAAGATTGACACTAGTTTAAGTCCGATTTCAAAGTGAAATTAATTCCAACGACCACTATTGGATTTAATGGTAAAAATATTTTCTAATTTCACTTTAAAACCAATTCAAAAGATAATCTAATCATATAAATAAATTAGGTTAAAAAGCAGTTTTGATGTAAAATGCAGTATTTTTCACTATTCATTTAAAAAAATGAACATTGTCAGAAAAATACCAAAAATTCACACAAGGTAAATTTTGATGTCCCAATAATAAAGAATAAGTTTATTTTAACAAACATAGTTTATAAAATTGTCAAAATATAGATTCAAAAATGGTTTTCCATCAAAAGGCACTAAAACAATCTTTTAAGAATATTAGTGTATTCCATGCATAAGATTGTATTTATTTTCATTTTAAGCCTCTATAACACTATCTTAATCATTAATAGACATAGATAAAAATATCTATTATTCATTACTTACTTGGATGTTACATCCTTCCCCCCTTTATAAAATTGCGTCCCCGCAATTTATTTACTTATCGAATAAATGGGGGTACTTATCCCTCATTGCATTTTCAGATTCCCATGTTGCCTCTTAAATCATGTGGTTTTTCCACAAAACCTTTACCTGGTGAATCACCTTATCCCGTAACACTTTCTCCCTGTGGTCAAGAATCGGGACCGGTTGTTCCTCATAAGATAGGTTCTCTTCCAGCTGAACTACCTCTGGACTCAAAACATGAGATGGATCTGGCATATACTTTCTCAACATCGAAATGTGAAAAACATTGTGTACCTGAGATAAACTCTGAGGTAAAGCCACTCGGTATGCAACTGATCCAACTCTCTCCATAATTTCATATGGTCCAATGATCCTTGGACTCAACTTTCCTTTCTTACCAAATCTCATCACACTTTTCCAAGGAGAAACCTTGAGAAAAACATGATCACCTACCTCGAAAGATAGATCCTTCCTCCGGTTATCCGCATAACTCTTCTGCCTGCTCTGAGCTATTCTCATGTGTTTCTGAATCAGCTAAACGTTTTATGCCATCTCTTCTACCAATTCTGGTCCCATCAACTTTCTTTCACCCACTTCATCCCAGAAAGCTGGAGTTCGACACCGCTTCCCATATAATGCCTGAAATGGTGCCATCTGTATACTGGAATGAAACTGTTATTATATGAAAATTCAACCAAAGAAAGATGTTGGTCCCAACTTCCCTGATAATCCATAGAACAAGCTCGTAGCATATCCTCCAATGTCTGAATTGTTCGTTCTGACTGCCCATCTGATTGAGGATGAAAAGCTGTACTAAAATTTAATTCAGTACCCAACGACTTCTGAAGGCCTTTCCAAATGTTATAAGTAAACCTGGGATCATGATCTGATACAATGGAGAGAGGAACACCATGTAACCTGATATCTCTTTAAGATACAAACGGGAAAGTTGATCAAGAGAGAAAGTATCTCTTATAGCAAGGAAATGAGCAGATTTGGTCAAGCGATCAACAATAACCCAGATTGCATTATTACCTCGAGATGTCTTCGATAATCCAACAACAAAGTCCATGGATATATTATCCCATTTCCACTCTGTCACTGGTAAAGGCTGAAGCATCCCTTTCGGTAACTGTCGCTCTGCTTTAACCTGCTGACAAGTCAAACACTTCACAGTAAAATCAGCAATATCTCTTTTCATTCCATCCCACCAGTAATACTCCCGCAGATCTCTATACATCTTAGTACTGCCCGGATGAACTGAAAACGGAGAACTATGAGCTTCACATAACAACTCTCTCTTCAACTGTGAATCACAAGGCACACACAATCTCTTCCCAAATCTCAAAACGCAATCATTATAAATGTTGAATTCAGGAAACTTGCCTTTCTGAACCAGCTCTACCTTTTTATACAACTCACTATCATGCTTCTGTGTTTGCTTGATTCTATCTGATAGAGATGATCTCACTGATACCTGAAACGAAACAGAAGGACTTCCTGCACCAACAACTTCTATGCCAAAGTTCATCAAATCCTTAACCAAAGGATCACGTTCCAAACGCAACATTGTTAATGAAGCATTACGTTTTCGACTCAAAGCATCAGCCACTTTATTTGCTTTTCCCGGATGGTAATGAATTGTACAATCATAATCCTTGATTAATTCTAGCCATCTCCGTTGTCTCCTGTTTAACTCTTTCTGAGTGAATATATACTTTAAAATTTTGTGATCGGTATATATTTCACACTTTACTCCATACAAATGATGCCTCCAAATTTTTAAAGCAAAAACAATAGCAGCTAATTCCAAATCATGTGTAGGGTAATTTACCTCATGAGTTTTCAACTGTCGTGAAGCATAAGCAATTACCTGATCATTCTGCATTAGGACGCAACCAAGTCCTTTCAATGAAGCATCACTGTATATAACAAACTCACCCTTCCTGTATGGTAGTGCCAAAACTGGAGCATTCACCAATCTTCTTTTCAATTCTTGAAAACAATCATCACATTCTTTTGTCCATATAAACTTAACACCCTTCCGAGTTAGCTTAGTCATTGGACTAGATAACCGTGAAAAATTTCTAACAAACCTTCGGTAATAGCCTGCCAAACCAAGGAAGCTACGAATCTCGGTTACATTTGTGGGTCTTGGCCATTCTTCCACAACTTTTGTTTTTGAAGGATCAACAGTTATTCCATCTTTAGAAACAATGTGACCAAGGAAAGAAATTTGTTGCAACCAAAACTCACACTTGCTGAATTTCCCATACAGTTTCTTTTCTTTTAAGGTTTGCAAGAAAACCCTTAAATTTTTTTCATGCTCCTCTTTACTTTTAGAAAACACCAAAATATCATCAATGAAAACCACCGCAAACTTATCCAAGAACTCATGGAAAATTTTATTCATTAATTCCATGAATACAGCAGGTGCATTGGTTATCCCAGAAGGCATTACTACAAATTCATAATGGTCATATCTCATACGGAACTCGGTCTTCGGAATATCTTCCTCCTTTACCTTCAGCTGATGGTACCCCGATCTCAAGTCAATCTTTGAAAAAAACTGAGCTCCCTGGAGTTGATCAAACAAATCATCGATATGAGGCAAAGGATATTTGTTCTTAACAGTGATATTATTCAAGGCTCTATAATCAATGCAAAGTCTCATAGAACCATCTTTCTTTTTAACAAATAAAACAGGAGCACCCCATGGTGATGTGCTAGGTCTAATGAAACCTTTCTCTAATAAATCATGCAATTCCTCCTTCAACTCTAATAGTTCAATTTGTGCAATTCGATAAGGGGGTTTTGAAATTGGCTTAGCATTAGGAACTAACTCAACAGTAAACTCAACTTCCCGATCTGGTATTATTCCAGGCAACTCACCAGGAAAAACATCAGGATACTCATTTACCACTGGCACATCATTAATCTTAATAGTTCCTTTATTTTCAACGACGTGTGCAAGGTAACATTCATTTCCATCTTTTACAAGTTTCTCGGCCTCTTGATATGTTATCAAAAGTAAGGGTTCATTCTTGTAAACAAACTTAAAGTCTTTCTGAAAAGAAACTTCTTTAGCTCTACAGTCAATCTTAGCATGGTAAATAGAGACCCAATCCATACCCAGGATAACATCAAACTCTACTAGAGGTAGAATAACAAGGTTTGCAATTAGGTTCTTTCCACAGATAAGGATAGGAAGATTCTTATAAATTCTTTTTGCCTCGACACTTCCCCCAGGTGTTTTTACCAAAAGTTCAGGAGTCATTTCTTGAGAAGGTATTCCTATTTTACTAGAAAAGGTTTCAGAGATGAAAGCATGTGTAGACCCCGAATCAAACAACACACTGGCATAATCTGAGAAAACAAAAAAAGTACCTGATACAACTTCATTTGATGGCCCGACATCTGCTGAAATAGTTGCAAAGGATTTCACCACCCCTTTCTGCTTGTAGTCTAACTGCTTCCCATCACTCAAGCTCCTTATCGGACACTCGTTTGCATAGTGACCCATCTCATTGCACTTATAACATTTCACTAACTGTAAATCAAAATTGTTCTTACCTTCACCTTGATCCTTTTCAGTGCAATCACGAGCCTTATGTCCCATCTTACCACATCAGTAGCACTTCCAAGAATTCAGAAGACATTCCCCAGCATGCCTTTTGCCACATTTATCACAAACTGGAAACTTAGTTCTCTTACCATCAGACTTTTTTGAAGAATTCTTACCTTTCTCTTGCCACCTCGGTCTCTTCTTCTGCTGGTTGTTATAGAAAACTTGGTCATCGGCAAACTCCATTTCCACCTTCTCAGCACATCGAACAAGCTTTTCATAACTTTTAAACTCACGAGAAG
Organism: Viscum album; assembly: GCA_963277665.1. Classification (NCBI taxonomy): domain Eukaryota; kingdom Viridiplantae; phylum Streptophyta; class Magnoliopsida; order Santalales; family Viscaceae; genus Viscum; species Viscum album. The sequence continues at coordinate 77,167,843 of OY728155.1, read as the reverse complement.
ATAATTCCCTTCGATACTTTGGCTTTAATCCTAGGTAGAAACGATTGCTTTTACTATCAAGGTCCCGGATAAAATTTGGAGCATACCTTGCCAATCGAGTGAACCTTTCTTCATAGGAAGCCACTGAGTCTTCCTCTTGCCTCAATTCCAAGAATTGCTTTTCCATCCTAAGTCGAACAGCCTTAGGGAAATACTTCTCAAGAAACATACCTTTGAATTCATCCCAGTCAAGAGCATCAATCTCATCGGCGTCCCTGATATTTTTAACCATAGACCACCACTGATCTTCTTCACCCTCCAAACGGTAAATAGCAAGACTAACCTTTTGATTGTCTGAACACCCCATGACATCAAAAATCTTCTCCAGTGCTTTAATCCACCCTTCAGATAGCACAAGGTCAGATGATCCTCTGAATGATTGTGGATGTTGCCTCATGAAATGTTCCACCACTGACATGTTCCTCTGCGGTTGTTCTGGCTGATCTCGTGCATGGATACCACCGCCATTTATCGCTTGAGTCAACTGCGCCATTACTGCAACAAACTGTTCAGTTCCAATTCCGACCATTTCTGGATGCTGATTCGGAAGGTTATTTCCTTCTGTATGCCTTCCTAGCACTGCTTCCCTGTTTCCTCTGCGGAAAACCATTCTGAACAAACATGTCTTAGATGAAGCAACATGGTAATCTTTAAATGCTATATCATTTCGAAAAAAAAATATTTTTGGATAATCATTTAATAGAATTCTAACTCCTGTAGTTATCTAAACCGACCTTTGATACCAACTATAAGGCCCCAGCCTTAAACCGTACGTAATCTTGAGTTATTACAAGATTACACATTGAGGATCTTTTCGGGTTTAGAGTTTTAGAGAATTAAATCATAAAACTTGCGTTAAATTCCACATATAAACAAAGTGGTTACATAAAGATAGTATTATTCATTCCCATCAATGGAAACACATTTAAAATAAAACATGGATTATTTCTTGACACATCCTTGACTCTATCATCTTATCATGTACCTTTCCCTTGACCTGTGAAAAACATTTCAAAAACTTGGGATGAGCATAAAAACTCAGTATGGGTTATAAAAAAAACATGGAAAGGAAACATGAGTTCATATATACATAAGAATGAAATCATACTTTACCCATAAAACATAGGCACTTTAACATACCTCATAAAATCATGAATAAATCATAGAAATCATAAGACATAAAGGTAACTTGAGGCATTCATAACATTATTACGTAGGGAGTAACCCTCTTGGTTACGTTTGGAATACCCATCACAGAATATTCCCTAAAATCTCTTCGGAGAAACCTTAACGTTTCACTCCTTCGTGTTACCCAATGCATTGGAGAGCTATAACGGGCTCACCCGCCCTTAGTTTATTACGGAACCACCCGTCTTCATAATAATGCCCAAGAACCATAACATAATCAAATCACATAAAACATGCATAAAGGAAACATAAAATTTCCACATTTCAATCACGAGATATCAATACAACACACTGATATAAAAACATTATGAAAACCATTTTTAATACTAAAATAAAAGAAAAGTAAAACATGGTATTTATTTTTCTTTTAAAAAGAAGGTATGGCTTGTATAGGAAGCCGAAACTCAAATAACAGTCACGACGGCGGAGAAGTCGTTGTCGCCGCATACGTACGACAAAAACATTCCCTTTTGTCGTTTAGTAAACGCTTCATATAAAAAAGATTCCTTTTGAATAAACGTAAAATTCAAAGGGGTTTATACACCGTATAAAATAAAGTTGTGTATAAAATAAAATATGCCTCAACGAAAGGAGATTGAGACGAAGTCCCATACCTCGTATCCGACTTGACCCGACCGTTCTTTAATCTCCTGAATAATAAACTTGAGTCAATCTCTACTTTCTGAAGAATCTTTTTCAAGTTCATTATTCCTTTTATACCATGTTATGAACATCATGTAATCATTTAAGTTAATAATGTTCATTTTGTCGGTATTTGGTTCTTAAGTCAAAAATAGACTTCTTACACTTACATGTTGTTAATTTGGTCAAAGGTTCATTATATCCAGAGTGATATTAATGATTTGGATAACATATATATCATATATATTCATCATATACATGTATTTATAATATTACATCACATTTAGAGGTAAGAAATGAAATGCACCGTTCTTGGAGATGGTAAGCCGTACGTACGCATGAACGCTACTTCCATTTCTATTTCATATTTTCTGGAATGGAATCATAATGATATAAGATTATATTATAATTCCAGTATAATAACATATATAATATCATTAACTTTATCCTTTACACATCCCACATATGGTATTAACGAATCAAATCACTTTCAGGGGGCGGTAGTTCGCACTTCCTAAAATGAAGATATTGTGTTTACCCATAATGGAAACCATAAAGGTATTCCCAAAATGAAGAAAACAGAAGCTTAAGGAAAACATAAAAATATTACATATCATATATAAAAATAGTGACATCATAATGGCCACCTTTTAAGGTGTTAAATGAGTGTTGAACACTCATCGTTTCGGGAGGCAGAATTTCGCAATCCACGGAAACCGTATTTTCTTTAACCATTTGATGTAGTTGTGTGAGAGTGTAGCTCAAATAAATATTATAAAAACATACTTGTATATTGAAGATACAGGTGTTGTTACAAAATAAGTAAATAAAAAGAGTTTAGGGGGTTGGAGAAGCAAAATAAAACAAATGAACATGAGAGAATGAATTACCTTTAAAAGTGTAACTCCTTTTGATTTGAGCCTAAAGGCTTCCTTTGAAAGTATTCTGCCCAACGGGAATCCTCTAGATTGAGGAGAGGGATGTGGAGAGAGTAAATGGGCTGGGGTTGGCCGAGGCAAAGGCTTTAGGAGTGTGTGAAATGAGGTAGAGGTGGGGGCCTTTTATAAGAGGAGAGGAGGGTCACTTTTAGAAAGTAAAGAACTATTACATTATTTGAAAATGTGTTTCGGTTTTAAAAGGTCCCACATTGATATACTTCGTGGCTAAGGTGATAAGGGTTCTAAATCCACTCATCCAATTGGTTTTGGCCATGTGTAGTTCATAGATTTTACATTGTCTTTTCATTTTATTTAAATCGTCAAATAATGATGTCATCGCTACATCATTATTATGTCATAAGTAATTTAATTTATTTAATGTCTAAAAATTATAAAAAAATACTATGATGTAGGAAATATTTTTAGCTTTCCAATGAATATTTATAATCAAATATCCGATCTTTATAACCCCATGTAAAAATTGTTTTCGTAAAACATATTATGTTTGTGTCATTTTTACTTTTACATTAAATAAAAAGTTATTTATGTAATTTCCCAACCAAAATGTCTCCATGGGGTCCCCAAGTTGACCCATGGCTTGTCTTGGTCGGCCATTACACATCCAATAAGGTTGGGACATGTGTCGAGGTCATTTCATGTTATTAAACCATTAGTTATACCTTAAACTACCCTAATTACCACTAATCGCGATTAAAAACTTAATAAGTTACTATTCACCAAAAAATTATTTTAATCACATTGAACCACATTTTACTTCTTAATGACAACCATGTATGTCGGATTTTCAAAATTCAATACACATTAGTGGTAAAAGTTTATTTAACTGAAAAATCAGTTTTCTTGATTACCACTTAGTGGTTTCACTATTCATCAAAAATTGATGTTTTTCAAAAAATTACCAAAAATCCACCCTAAGCTATATTTGATATTCAGAATTCAAAAATGAAGTCTATTTTACAAAATTCAAATCATGTAAGTCACATTAATTAATTTAATAATTAATTCCCGCTGTCAGAGCAAATAGCGTGTTTTTATGAAACAAAAAGTATCAAAAGATTGACACTAGTTTAAGTCCCATTTCAAAGTGAAATTAATTCCAACGACCACTATTGGATTTAATGGTAAAAATATAATCTAATTTAACTTTAAAACCAATTCAAAAGATAATCTAATCATATAAATAAATTAGGTTAAAAAGCAGTTTTGATGTAAAATGCAGTATTTTTCACTATTCATTAAAAAAATGAACATTGTCAGAAAAATACCAAAAATTCACAAAAGGTAAATTTTGATGTCCCAATCATAAAGAATAAGTTTATTTTGACAAACATAGTTTATAAAATTGTCAAAATATAGATTCAAAAATGGTTTTCCATCAAAAGGCACTAAAACAATCTTTTAAGAATATTAGTGTATTCCATGCATAAGATTGTATTTATTTTCATTTTAAGCCTCTATAACACTATCTTAATCATTAATAGACATAGATAAAAATATATATTATTCATTACTTACTTGGGATGTTACATCCATCCCCCTTTTAGAAAATTGTGTCCCCGCAATTTATTTACTTATCGAATAAATGGGGGTACTTATCACTCATTGCATTTTCAGATTCCCATGTTGCCTCTTCAATCATGTGGTTTTTTCACAAAACCTTTACCTGGTGAATCACCTTATTCCGTAACACTTGCTCGCTATGGTCAAGATTCTAGACCGGTTGTTCCTCATAAGATAGGTTCTCTTCCAGCTGAACTACCTCTAGACTCAAAACATGAGATGGATCTGGCATATACTTTCTCAACATTGAAATGTGAAAAACATTGTGTACCTGAGATAAAATCGGAGGTAAATCCACTCGGTATGCAACTGATCCAACTCTCTCCAGAATTTCGTATGGTCCAATGAACCTTGGACTCAACTTTCCTTTCTTACCAAATCTCATCACACTTTTCCATGGAGAAACCTTAAGAAAAACATGATCACCTACCTCGAAAGATAGATACTTCCTCCGGTTATCCGCATAACTCTTCTTCCTGCTCTGAGCTGTTCTCATGTGTTTCTGAATCAGCTGAACTTTTTCTGCCATCTCTTCTACCAATTCTGGTCCCATCAACTTTCATTCACCCACTTCATCCCAGAAAGCTGGAGTTCGACACCGCTTCCCATATAATTCCTGAAATGGTGCCATCTATATACTGGAATGAAAACTGTTATTATATGAAAACTCAACCAAAGAAAGATGTTGGTCCCAACTTCCCTGGTAATCCATAGAACAAGCTCGTAGCATATCCTCCAATGTCTGAATTGTTCGTTCTGACTGCCCATCTGATTGAGGATGAAAAGCTGTACTAAAATTTAATTCAGTACCCAACGACTTCTGAAGGCATTTCCAAAAGTTAGAAGTAAACCTGGGATCATGATCCGATACAATGGAGAGAGGAACTCCATGTAACCTGATATCTCTTTAAGATACAAACGGGAAAGTTGATCAAGAGAGAAAGTATCTCTTATAGAAAGGAAATGAGCAGATTTGGTCAAGCGATCAACAATAACACAGATTGCATTATTACCTCGAGATGTCTTCGATAATCCAACAACAAAGTCCATGGATATATTATCCCATTTCCACTCTGGCACTGGTAAAGGCTGAAGCATCCCTTTCGGTAACTGCCGCTCTGCTTTAACCTGCTGACAAGTCAAACACTTCACAGTAAAATCAGCAATATCTCTTTTCATTCCATCCCACCAGTAATACTCCCGCAGATCTCTATACATCTTAGTACTGCCCGGATGAACTGAAAACGGAGAACTATGAGCTTCACATAACAACTCTCTCTTCAACTGTGAATCACAAGGCACACACAATCTCTTCCCAAATCTCAAAACGCAATCATTATCAATGTTGAATTCAGGTAACATACCTTTCTGAACCAGCTCTACCTTTTTCTGCAACTCACTATATTGCTTCTGTGCTTGCTTGATTCTATCTGATAGAGATGATCTCACTGATACCTGAAACAAAACAGGAGGACTTCCTGCACCAACAACTTCTATGCCAAAGTTCATCAAATCCTTAACCAAAGGATCACGCTCCAAACACAACATTGTTAATGAAGCATTACTTTTTCGACTCAAAGCATCATCCACATTATTTGCTTTTCCCAGATGGTAATGAATTGTACAATCATAATCCTTGATTAATTCCAGCCATCTCCTTTGTCTCATGTTTAACTCTTTCTGAGTGAATATATACTTTAAACTTTTGTGATCGGTATATATTTCACACTTTACTCCATACAAATGATGCCTCCAAATATTTAAAGCAAAAACAGCAGCAGCTAATTCCAAATCATGTGTAGGGTAATTTACCTCATGAGTTTTCAACTGCCATGAAGCATAAGCAATTACCTGATCATTCTGCATTAGGATGCAACCAAGTCCTTTCAATGAAGCATCACTGTATATAACAAACTCACAATTCCTGGAAGGTAGTGCCAAAACTGGAGCATTCACCAATCTTCATTTCAATTCCTGAAAACAATCATCACATTCTTTTGTCCAGATAAACTTAACACCCTTCCGAGTTATCTTAGTCATTGGACTAGATAACCGTGAAAAATTTATAACAAACCTTCGGTAATAGCCCGCCAAACCAAGGAAGCTACGAATCTCGGTTACATTTGTGGGTCTTGGCCATTCTTCCACAACTTGTTTTTTGCAGGATCAACAGTTATTCCATCTTTAGAAACAATGTGACCAAGGAAAGAAATTTATTGCAACCAAAACTCACACTTGCTTAATTTCCCATACAGTTTATTTTTTTTAAGGTTTGCAAGATAACCCTTAAATGTTTTTCATGCTCCTCTTTACTTTTAGAAAACACCAAAATATCATCAATGAAAACCACCACAAACTTATCCAAGAACTCATGGAAAATTCTATTCATTAAGTCCATGAATACAGCAGGTTCATTGGTTAGCCCAAAAGGCATTACTACAAATTCATAATGGCCATATCTCGTACGGAACGCGGTCTTCGGAATATCTTCCTCCTTTACCTTCAGCTGATGGTACCCCAATCTCCAGTCAATCTTTGAAAAAAACTGAGCTCCCTGGAGCTGATCAAACAAATCATCGATATGAGGAAAAGGATATTTGTTCTTAACAGTGATATTATTCAAGGCTCTATAATCAATGCAAAGTCTCATAGAACCATCTTTCTTTTTAACAAATAAAACAGGAGCACCCCATGGTGATGTGCTAGGTCTAATGAAACCTTTCTCTAATAAATCTTGCAATTGCTCCTTCAACTCTAAAAGTTCAATTTGTGCCATTCGATAAGGGGGTTTTGAAATTTGCTTAGCATCAGGAACTAAGTCAACAGTAAACTCAACTTTCCGATCTGGTATTATTCCAGGCAACTCATCAGGAAAAACATCAGGATACTCATTTACCACTGGCACATCATTAATCTTAATAGTTCCTTTATTTTCAACGACGTGTGCAAGGTAACATTCATTTCCATCTTTTACAAGTTTCTCGGCCTCTTGATATGTTATCAAAAGTAAGGGTTCATTCTTGTAAACAAACTTAAAGTCTTTCTGAAAAGAAACTTCTTTAGCTCTACAGTCAATCTTAGCATGGTAAATAGAGAGCCAATCCATACCCAGGATAACATCAAACTCTACTAGAGGTAGAACAATAAGGTTTGCAAGTAGGTTCTTTCCAAAGATAAGGATAGGAAGATTCTTATAAATTCTTTTTGCCTCGACACTTCCCCCAGGTGTTTTTACCAAAAGTTCAGGAGTCATTTCTTGAGATGGTATTCCCATTTTACTAGAAAAGGTTTCAGAGATGAAAGAATGTGTAGACCCCGAATCAAACAACACACTGGCATAATCTGAGAAAACAAACAAAGTACCTGATACAACTTCATTTGATGGCCCGACATCTGCTGAAGTAGTTGCAAAGGATTTCACCACCCCTTTCTGCTTGTAGTCTAACTGTTTCCCATCACTCAGGCTCCTTGTCGGACAATCGTTTGCATAGTGACCCATCTCATTGCACTTATAACATTTCACTAACTGTAAATAAAAATTGTTCTTACCTTCACCTTGATCCTTTTCAGTGCAATCACGAGCCTTATGTCCCATATTACCACATCGGTAGAACTTCCCAGAATTCAGAAGGCATTCCCCAGCATGCCTTTTTCCACATTTATCACAAACTGGAAACTTAGTTCTCTTACCATCATAATTTTTTGAAGAGTTCTTACCTTTCTCCTACCACCTCGATCTCTTCTTCTGCTGGTTGTTATAGATAACTTGGTCATCGGCAAACTCCATTTCCACCTTCTCAGCACATCGAACAAGCTTTTCATAACTTTTAAACTCACGAGAAGCTAATTCCCTTCGATACTTTGGCTTTAATCCTGAGTAGAAACGATTGATTTTACTATCAAGGTCCCAGATAAAATTTGGAGCATACCATGCCAATCGGGTGAACCTTTCTTCATAGGCAGCCACTGAGTCTTCCTCTTGCCTCAATTCCAAGAATTTCTTTTCCATCCTAAGTCGAACAACATTAGGAAAATACTTCTCAAGAAACATACCTTTGAATTCATCACAGTCAAGAGAATCAATCTCATCGGCGTCCCGGATATTTTTAACCATAGACCACCACTGATCTGCTTCACCCTCCAAATGGTAAATAGCAAGACTAACCTTTTGATTGTTTGAACACCCCATGACATCAAAAATCTTCTCCAGTGCTTTAATCCACCCTTCCGCTAGCACAGGGTCAGATGATCCTCTGAATGATGGTGGATGTTGCCTTATGAAATGTTCCACCACTGACATGTTCCTCTGCGGTTGTTCTGGATGATCTCGTGCATGGATTCCACTGCCATTTATCGCTTGAGTCAACTGCACCATTACTGCAACAAACTGTTCAGTTCCAATTCCGACCATTTCTGGATGCTGATTCGGAGGTTATTTCCTTCTGTATGCCTTCCTAGCACTGCTTCCCTGTTTCCTCTGTGGAAAACCATTCTGAACAAACATGTCTTAGATGAAGCAACATGGTAATCTTTAAATGCTATATCATTTCGAAAAAAAATATTTTTGGATAATCATTTAATAGAATTCTAACTCCTAAAGTTATCTAAACCGACCTTTGATACCAAATATAAGGCCCCAGCCTTAAACCTTACTTAATCTTGATTTATTACAAGATTACACATTGAGGATCTTTTCGGGTTTAGAGTTTTAGAGAATTAGATCATAAAACTTGCGTTGAATTCCACATATAAACAAAGTGGTTACATAAAGATAGTATTCTTCATTCCCATCAATGGAAACACATTTAAAATAAAACATGGATTATTTCTTGACACATCCTTGACTCTATCATCTTATCATGTACCTTTCCCTTGACCTGTGAAAAACATTTCAAAAACTTGGGATGAGCATAAAAACTCAGTATGGGTTATAAAAAAAACATGGAAAGGAAACATGAGTTCATATATACATAAGAATGAAATCATACTTTACCCATAAAACATAGGCACTTTAACATACCTCAAAAAATCATGAATAAATCATAGAAATCATAAGACATAAAGGTAACTTGAGGCATTTATAACATTCTTACGTAGGGAGTAACCCTCTTGGTTACGTTTGGAATACCCATCACAACATATTCCCTAAAATCTCTTCGGAGAAACCTTAACGTTTCACTCCTTCGCGTTACCCAATGCATTGGAGAGCTATAACGGGCTCACCCGCCCTTATTTTATTACGGAACCACCCGTCTTCATAATAATTCCCAAGAACCATAACATAATCATATCACATAAAACATGCATAAAGGAAACATAAAATTTCCACATTTCAATCACGAGATATCAATACAACACAGTGATATAAAAACATTATGAAAACCATTTTCAATACTGAAATAAAAGAAAAGTAAAACATGGTATTTATTTTTCTTTTAAAAAGAAGGTATGGCTTGTAGAGGAAGCCGAAACTCAAATAACGGTCACGACGGCGGAGAAGTCGTTGTCGCCGCATACGTACGACAAAAACATTCACTTTTGTCATTTAGAAAACGCTTCATATAAAAAAGATTGCTTTTGAATAAATGTAAAAGTCAAAGGGGTTTATACACAGTATAAAAGAAAGTTGTGTATAAAATAAAATATGCCTCAACGAAAGGAGATTGAGACGAAGTCCCATACCTCGTATCCGACATGACCCGACCGTTCTTTAATCTCCTGAATAATAAACTTGAGTTAATCTCTACTTTCTTAAGAATCTTTTTCAAGTTCATTATTCCTTTTATACCATGTTATGAACATCATGTAATCATTTAAGTTAATAATGTTCATTTTGTCGGTATTTGGTTCTTATGTCAAAAATAGACTTCTTACACTTACATGTTGTTAATTTGGTCAAAGGTTCATTATATCCAGAATGATATTAATGATTTGGATAACATATATATCATATATATTCATCATATACATGTATTTATAATATTACATCACATTTAGAGGTAAGAAATGAAATGCACCGTTCATGGAGACGGTAAGTCGTACGTACGCATGAACGCTACTTCCATTTCTATTTCATATTTTCTAGAATGGAATCATAATGATATAAGAGTATATTATAATTCCAGTATAATAACATATATAATATCATTAACTTTATCCTTTACACATCCCACATATGGTATTAACGAATCAAATCACTTTCAGGGGGCGGTAGTCCGCACTTCCTAAAATGAAGATATCGTGTTTACCCATAATGGAAACCATAAAGGTATACCCAAAATGAAAAAAACAGAAGCTTAATAAAAACATAAAAATATTATATATCATATATAAAAATAGTGACATCATAATGGCCACCTTTGAAGGTGTTAAATGAGTGTTGAACAATCATCATTTCGGGAGGCAGAATTTCGCCATCCACGGAAACCATATGTTCTTTAACCATTTGATGTAGTTGTGTGAGATTTTAGCTCAAATAAATATTATAAAAACATCCTTTTATAATGAATATACTGTTTTTGTTACAAAATAAGTAAATAAAAAGAGTTTAGGGGGTTGGAGAAGCAAAATAAAACAAATGAACATGAGAGAATGAATTACCTTTAAAAGTGTAACTCCTTTTGATTTGAGCCTAAAGGATTCCTTTGAAAGGCTTCTACCCAAAGGGAATACTCTAGGATGAGGAGAGGGATGTGGAGAGAGTAAATGGGCAGGGGTTGGCCAAGCCAAAGGCTTGAGGAGTGTGTGAAATGAGGTAGAGGTGGGGGCCTTTTATAAGAGGAGAGGAGGGGCACTTTTGGAAAGTAAAGAACTATTACATTATTTGAAAATGTGTTTTGGTTTTAAAATGTCCCACATTGATATAATTCGTGGATACGGTGATAAGGGTTCTAAATCCACTCATCCAATTGGTTTTGGCCATGTGTAGTTCATAGATTTTACATTGTCTTTTCATTTTATTTAAATTGTCAAATAATGATGTCATCGCTGCATCATTATTATGTCATAAATAATTTAATTAATTTAATGTCTAAAAATTATAAAAAAATACTATGATGTAGGAAATCTTTTTATATTTCCAATGACTATTTATAATCAAATATCTGATCTTTATAACCCCATGTAAAAATTGTTTTCAGAAAACATATTATGTTTGTGTCATTTTTACTTTTACATTAAATAAAAAGTTATTTATGTCATTTCCCAACCAAAATGTCTCCATGGGGTCCCCAAGTTGACCCATGGCTTTTCTTGGTCGGCCATGACACAACCAATAAGGTTGGGACATGTGTCTAGGTCATTTCATATTATTAAAGCATTATTTATACCTTAAACTACCCTAATTACCACTAATCGCGATTAAAAACTTAATAAGTTACTACTCACCAAAAAATTATTTTAATCACATTGAACCACATTTTACTTCTTAATGAAAACCATGTATGTCGGATTTTCAAAATTCAATACACATTAGTGGTAAAATTTTATTTAACTGAAAAATCAGTTTTCTTGATTACCACTTAGTGGTTTCACTATTCATCAAAAATTGATGTTTTTCAAAAAATTACCAAAAATTCACCCTAAGATATATTTGATATTCCGAATAAAAAAATGAAGTCTATTTTACAAAATTAAAATCATATAAGTCACATTAATTAATTTAATAATTAATTCCCGCTGTCAGAGCAAATAGTGTGTTTTTATGAAACAAAAAGTATCAAAAGATTGACACTAGCTTAAGTCCGATTTCAAAGTGAAATTAATTCCAACGACCAATATTGGATTTAATGGTAAAAAAAATTTCTAATTTCACTTTAAAACCAATTCAAAATATAATCTAATCATATAAATAAATTATGTTAAAAATCAGTTTTGATGTAAAATGCAGTATTTTTCACTATTCATTAAACAAAATGAACATTGTCAGAAAAATACCAAAAATTCACACAAGGTAAATTTTGATGTCCCAATCATAAAGAATAAGTTTATTTTGACAAACATAGTTTATAAAATTGTCAAAATATAGATTCAAAAATGGTTTTCCATCAAAAGGCACTAAAATAATCTTTTAAGAATATTAGTGTATTCCATGCATAAGATTGTATTTATTTTCATTTTAAGCCTCTATAACACTATCTTAATCATTAATAGACATATAAAAAAATATCTATTATTCATTACTTACTTGGGATGTTACAGTTAGTGTTTTGATCTCAGATTAAATCACATGATATGGGATTTTACATGTCATTGGGAAAGGAATTAGAACCCACATTGTTCAGTGACACTTAACAGGAAACATCGTACCTTTTATGTTCATGTGAAAAGGAACCGTCCATGAAGTATGATTTCATGTGGAGATGAAATCTATATATAAGTTGACTAGAAAATGACCATGAGGGATATATTACTATGAGGTAATTAATGGATGATATTGAAGGTAATATGTCTATGTGAAAATCACCTTCAACTTGAATTGGGGTTGATGAGGTTGAGTTGAAAAGGACCTTGACGGAATATTACCTCCTTGGTAAAATCATGATCTTAATAATGAAAATGGCTCAATAAGGATTAATATGGATAAAAGGTGTTGGGTATGAACCTTGAAGAGTTTTCATAGGTATCAGGTGATTTCATTAATAAAATTCTATATATTTGAAATGTTTGGGAAATACAAAAATGAGGGAGGACAATTTGATAATATTTAATGGTGTTATTGACATGTTTACCACTGACCTCTATTCCAATGTCTGCTGTCATTGGTGTTAAAAATGGGAAAAATTAAAAGATCATTCACTTAACCCAAAATCCTTTATTATATGGTGAACAAGGTATGTGGTTTAAATTAAAGAGATATCCTATGAGAATAGAATAGAACTTAGATAAGGAGGGATGCCCAGTTACTAGTTTAATAGATTAAGAGGGAAGGATTCAAAACTATCCCTCGTTAAAGGGAATAGAATGTAGATCCCCTTCTTATATGTAATAGAGATGTCCCTTGAATTACCTCTAAGGATGGGATCTTTTTTACTGAAGAGATTCACAAATGTAAACATTCTGATGACCCTACATTTTAGGTAGTATTTTGTTAGGATATTCTATACCAAGGGAATACATAATTAAAAGGGAGATGCGGTGGTGTTTCTAATGCTCCAATCATGAAATTATAATGGCCATGATAGAGATTTTGATTTACATTCATTCAAATGGGATTGTTAAATAAAGGGGTGGATGACCATCAGTGATATGCGAGAGGGGCCAAAGGGTACTTTGACCAGGTGATACCTGGGTGAGATGGGTTAAACCTAACTCATGGGATACATGGGTGAGTTGAATGTGACCTATACAATGTGATACATGAATGAATTGGATGTTCTTCAAACTGGTGATTCTTGAGTGAGGAGGAGATACCTCACCCATGTGATTACATGGTGAACTAAGAATTAAACAACCTTGGTGATACTTGGGAGACTTAGAGGAAACTTCTTTAGAAAATAGCAACATGGGAATCCATATTTATTAGATACCTTTCTATAATCTATTAGGGTTTCTTAAGGATTTCATAGAATGATTCCAAACATGTATTAGGACAAGGAAATACCCATTACTCTAAAAATTTTGGAGAGGGGGAAGTGGTTCCTTGGGATATTCCTATGTTTTTATACCTTAGAATCACTCTAAGGCCTTCACTCCACCCAATTATCTCTTCTTAAGTAGGCTTTTTACACTACCTAAGGGTTTGTAGAACATGATTAATGGAATTTGGAAATAAGAGATTTTTGAAGACAGTTTCTATAGAAATCATCCAAAAAAAGGAGCCCAAGACTCCTATTTATAAAAAAAACTCTAAGAACCATAATGATGAATCTTGAATTTTAAAGTCCCTAATATAGGTGGATTTTGAATGTCACCCATGATAGTGTTTTAAATGAGTCAAATCCACATTGTAAAAACTTGTGATATAATGTTATTTTTTCAAGTGGACTAGTTTTCAGTAAAAAGGGAGTTCAAAAAGTTATAAATTCAAAGCCTTTTGAAAATAATTTATATTATTTGGAATAATTTAATGATGCTTGGAATTGAGATTAAGATGGATCAATTTTTTCTATAATGATTCTCCAAGTAGTAGGAAATTAACATCTCTCATCATGACCTTATACATCACATTATTAATTATTTTTGCAAAAGGTTTTAAAACATGTTAAGATGATTTTTTTCATTATAAATATTAGTGTTTCCTGTTACTCTCTTGACGCTATATGTTACACTATGATTATGATATGAAATATTTTAGTTGGATACAAATGATTTGGTAATACTGTGAAATTCATGATCAGACCGTGAAGTCATAATTGGGTCATCTCTGAGATTAAACTTTAAGAATATCACACCATGTATGAAATTTACATGAATATATAGGATTAATCGGAAAATAAGATAAAGGAAATTACTCCATGAATACTCACCATGAAAATACAATAGGTATATGATTTTTTCAATGTTTGTATTGTCTTACTTTTCATAACATATATGCATCATTAAGACTTCTTCACACCATGACGCATCAAACAATTGAAAAATGTAAAATTGGAAACCAACATGTCTTCCTTTAAAGCTTGAATTCAAGGTCGATTCTATTTTTTGGGATAATTTGAATAAAATATAAAATTAAATACAATCGTGAATTTTTTTTCATTTTTTTCATAAGTAATAACTCATTGTTTTTTGTTTTCCAATGGTGAGGATAAATATAAAAAATATCTAAGGGTTGCAAAAATTATAGAGGCTCATTATTTTTTATTTTTTATATCTAAATTATAAATAATTTAGAGATTGATAATTTTTCTATGAAGAGAAATAAGTACCACACAAAGATGAAATGGAAAATTTATAAAAATATTAGAAGTAAATAATCATCAGTTAAGTCTAAGGAATATTAGTATTTGTAAGATGAAGTTTTTTAAATCAATTTTTGATAGAGACCAGGATAGGAAGTTGATGTCAAAAGGTACCTTATTAAAAAAAATTACAACTGATTGTTTGAGCATCATGGAAAATACCCATTATAGTATGTTTTTATATCTGTTTTTGTGAATTTGACTAATACATCAACTGAATCATTATACTACTCTTGAAATAAGTTAGTGGAAGTGAGGGAGATGATATTGATCTTGATAAATTATTGATATTATATTAAATAATTTAATCACTTATTTAGAAATTAGTGGTCAATTGGAATATCAATAAATCATTGATATGTTTTTTTAAAGGTTGGGGCTGAAGCCTCAATTTATTATTTTAATGCAAAGACCTCTTTAGACTGGTTAGAGGGAGACCCATTACATATCCCGAAGGCCCAAGGCCCAGTGGCCAGAAAACAAGGCATGAAAGCCCATTTATTTTCCCAAAGGACCCATCAGGGCACAGTACTATGACAGTACCTGCACTGCTACAGTACCTGTTATAGTACAGTAGCTGCTACAGTACCTGCTACAGCCCTCCACCGCTACAGTGCTTCCACTGCTATAGTTCCGCTGATGCTACAGTACTGTTATAGTGCCCTGCTACAGCATTGCTACAGTAATAGGAAATTTTCCCCTCCCCAGATTTGATCCTGGGTCTTTTGGATGCCAAGCATGAGCCTATACCACTAGGGTACAGGCTCGTTGGCAATAAATCATTAATATGTGCTACATAGACACCTCCCATTATGGGTGAACTATGTTAAATCATATATGCATTATATTTTCTATTTTTTCATTTTATTGTGCTTATAAAATAGTATCAAGTTCTCTTTTCCTTCTTAAATATGTAGATGTAAGATATGAATTAATACATGTAACACATGTAAGAGATTATTCTATAAGAAAAATGACCACAGAATATAAGAGAATTTAGAATGATGATGACAGGGATTAGAATATTTTATCAACATAATTTTCTAATTAGATATGTGTATATATGTGATAATATATTGTTCAATTCCCTAATAGTTTCTAGATAATTTTGATAAAATATATAAAGTTAATAGAAAAGTGAAAGATGTGAAACTACACATTTAATAAACAAATTATTTGATCTAAAGGTGAATTCATGTCCAAATGTGGGTAGATACATTAAATATATTACTAATATTGTGGGTGTAGTACATTTTCTAGGAAATGATGTCATGAATTCAAATATTATGATTAAAACCAAAATAATTTGTCCACCATTGTATGACCCAAAGGTATTAGTACCTGAAGAACTAAACATTGGAGAGATATCCCTAGACGCCTTAGAAAATATGTTAGTTGTTTATGAAATATATGTGAATCCATATATCTCTATAAGGGATTCATCTAAATATGTATAATATAAACATGTTAAGGACTAATAAATTCAAAATGTTGAAAAGAAAGATGATGTAAGTGATGAATTCTTATCGAAAGTTCCTAAAACAATTAAAATATATATAATGTTACTTTAAAGAAATTTACATATAAATGTTTTAATTAAGTTATTACTAAAAATACTTCTAATAAATGTCTAATTAAGTTTGTTTTATTGGATTCTGAGTGAGGATTATCACCAAAATAACTAATGAATCTCCCCTATAAATAATGATTTCCTAGGTTATGGAAGTAGAAATTAATTTTAGAGGAAGGTCTGGTTAAGCATTGAGGTTGAATATGTAGTGGAAGATTCACAAGATAGTAGAGAGGTGGAGCTTATCTCAAAAATGGATGATTATATGATGAAATAAATATAAAAATCAAAGGTAGAGGTTAATAAAAAGGTTTACCTTGATGGATTAGTTGATTACTAAATGGAATATAATATGATTCATAAGGAGAATGATATACATATAATGAATAATAGATAAATATAATGTTTGTTAAAAGTGAATTCAATTTTCATTGATGAACTTGATGAAAAATTAGATTAATTATAAAAATTATTGATGTAATGGGAGAAAAATAATTTTGAATCAAAATAAGCTATGAATTATAAACGAACAATTGAGTGAGAGACTAAGATCACTAATGATATTAATGTTTCAGTAATGGAAAATGTGAATAAGATTGAGATAATGGAAGAGAAAATTGTTTCTTTGAGAAATATTCTTCAATCATAGATTAAAACATATGGTTTTGAGAAGAAAATTCAGTTCTCCAAATTCATATAAGATTTTTTGAAAGAATAGGTAGATTATGGCACAAAAACATTGGAATAAAATATTATTGCTGAAAGCCCAAGTTGAGTGGGAAAAGTTTTCCCAATTACGATAGTGATATATCAAATTAAATTTAATTAAATATAAATATCACAAGAAATAACAAGAATGAAGAGAGTAATCCATATTGAATTAAATATAAATAATAAATAAGGTATTCTAATGTATGTTATTTATATATTAATGAGAGAACCAATATATTTACATTGATTAAGAATTAGTTTTCTGGTTTTCTTAGCAACACTCTGTGAAATTATGATGAATTTCAAAGTTATCTAAGAGGTGAAACTGTTGGAATTTGTATGATAGAGATTAAATATACTATTTTTAGTATAAATAAAATTATTTCTATTACAACACTTTTAATTTATAAAATTTTTTCATGAATCTATAGATTGTAGAAAGAGAACATATAAATATTCTTATATTTATCACTAGAAAATGGATGATATAAAATCTAATCTGATTTATTTTAATAATAGGTTTCATCGAATTAAAGAAGAAAATTATATAATGACTTGTGTTAAACAAATATAATAGATTAACACTATTCTAAACTCTTTTTTAGATCTATTTGAATAAAAGGAAGAAGATCCCGAATGAAGATTTAGAAAACATTTCTCGGAAAAAATCAATGAGTAGTAGTACATAGTGTTTAAATAGTGGGTGGATATGTCATATTATAAGTAAAATTAATCTATAATATTTTTAAGAATAATGTTGATAGAATAGGTTATTTTGAAAATTATTGAGGATTGAAAATTAAATGAATTGGAAATTACTGGTAAGATAGTGATAAAATTAAGAATACTATTATAATTTAATTAAATCATATTCAACTAAATCATATTAATTATTTATTATCCTTGTGAACTAGGTTTGGAAGAAACATTCTGTTAAAAAACAATTAGTATCAATGTTATTATTGGGGAACATGTATGAACATTTTGAGAAAATATAATAATCATTATCAGGTAGAAAAAAAAATAATATATTTTTTTTTAAGAGATAGGATTCAATAAGTATTATATTATTTATGATAAATAAATATATATTTTACGACACTTTTATGAGTGGAGATCTAGTAGAAAATATTTATCTTCTAACGAATAACATTTATTCTAGACTGTTGAATTTGGTCCATAACATTTTTTGTGGTCGAATTGGTTCTCATGGAAATTATGGTGAGAAGTACATTATATTATCTTATAATTATTTTAGTAGGATGATATTTTATATGCTTATATGATATAATAATAATGTATTGGATTTAATGAATAAATTATGAAAATGAGTAAATAATGAAACTAGAATAACAATAAATATTCTGAGATTGGAATGGGGAATAAAGTACATATTGATGTTCCCTTAATCATGTTGAAGAATATTTCTATTAGTTTGACTTTAATATAAACCTTATTGTGTAATTGTGGATGTTTTTGATAATATTTAGGGATGTATATATAGGGCTGGAAGTAGCTTATAGAATTTTTGAACTTGTTCTGGAAATCTCGAAAAACATTGAAATTTTATAAAGTATCAATTGTTAATATTATCATCATAGAGTAAGGATTGGATTGATTAGAAAAAAAAACATTATCCTTCATAATAATAGTTTGTAACTAATCATAATACATTAATCCTTATAGAAGAATACTTTGGTGCCAATTATAGGGATTTTGGTATCTTATTATAATCATTTTGAAGTGTTGAACATAAGCCTTTGAGGCATGATATTTACATCATAAAAATCCTTAATTGGGAATAAAATTTTGACATCCTAATATAAATAATCAATAAGTAGAAAAATGTTGAGTTTCTATGTGGTATAAAATCAAGTTTCTAAAAATTTATTTTTCTAATGAAATTAAACCCATCAATGGAAGAAACATTATTCAACAGAAAAAAATCTAATCAAATATTATTTAATATAGTACAATTGAAATTTATAAAATGGGGAATATTATTTTTATTTTTTTGATTAAATGAGATAAAATATACCAAAAAATATATGATGCCCGAAGTGGAATTTTTTCATTAGGAATATCTACATATTAAATTGTGATTGTTTGTGTAGTGATGTTTTGATTATATTAATTTCAAAAATGATCAACTAAAAATATTTGGTTCTAAAAAAATAATTGTGATTTATTTTAAAAGAAAAACTGAGTTATATTTTTTAGGTTGGGATCTATTTAAAAAAGGTTGAATATTGATATCAATACAACTGAGTCAAGAGGAATCACGTTGAGGAGATGAGTTTTCCATAAAAACTATTGTATTAAGGATAAACAAGATGATGGTGTTGCATTGGATATTAACAGGAATATAACTTTTTTATATGAGTTAATGAAATGTAAGATGTTTCTTCACATATTTTTTTTCCTATGAAGTGTCAAATATGTTGAGTGAAACAAAAAATCATAAATCTATTTTGGTGTTTTTTACTAACAACCATACCGACTTCCTTGTTTTCATTTTATGGGAGCTTGTGTTATGGGGACCATTTGTTGTTATTAAATAGATTTCATTTTTATGGGAATGATGTTGATAATATTGGAAGCTATTATAATAATAAAATATTTTTTGTTATTAAAAAATAGTGATAGAGTGTGGAACAAAGGAAGTGGGAGAGTGATACATATTTTGATATCAGAAGTAAGCATGGTATGTGACATTTAGAATTCATTATCTACATATTCTTCAACTAAAGCATCATATGAATGATATTTTATTGTTCTTTTTACACATAGTTATTTATCATATAATATAATAATTTAAGGTGTATTTTTTGTATATTTTGAATGCTCATGAAGAATCTCATTATCTGTTGTCTTTGAAAACCAATCTTCAGGTAATGTATCTAATTTTTTAGGACTCATTATTAAATTTAGGATATTTTTTATGACCGAAAATAATTCATATACTTTATTAATTAGTATGGTTTAAAAATATATGTTATAGGATATTCCTCTAATCCACATTAAGTAGGTTATTGAACTATAGTGGATAATCTGAACCTAGAACAATAATGGATGTTGCAAGAAATAAGTTCACATAATAATTTTAAACCTTGTAAAAATAATATTTAGACTTATTCAATTTATTTACCATAGGATCATGCAATTATTATAGTATATTGTTAATATTACGGAGAAATATTTTAACAATCATTAGAAGTTTTTTCATGAATAAGTATAATTTTTTAATAGAAATTTCTACAATGATTCACTCCTCTCCTCAAAGTGTAGTTATATTATCCAATGGATCTAACAAGTGGAATAATAGCATACGATTTCCTCTATTTATAGTTTCATAGTAAATGTATATTGGGAAGCATAAAATCTATGAATAATAATTGTTTTTTTTATGTTTGTTGGAAAAAAAGTTTCATGGATAGAAAAAAATATGCAATAATTTTTATTTTCACTTGGGCATGGTGTTCTTATTGCAACTATAAACGATTTTCTACCCCTTCAATGAGGTGATCAAATGACCTTAACTAATAATATAAATCACGACGTTGATAAAAATGCAAGTAATGTTATTCTTATATATCTTTTATAGAATTTATTCACTAAGGTGGTGGGTTTAAAAACATTCTTGGATTTGTGGGAAAATCATTATATAATACATGAAAGGAATTCCAATATTAAATAATGAAAGATGAAAATTTTTAGATATAACTTATAGAATATATGCATTTATGAATAGGAATAAATTGATAAATATGTTACCATATTTAATACATTAGTGAATTACATTAGTGGGTGCACTGATAATATTGATAATTATGTTATTAAAAAGAAACCCATGAAGAATTATGAAGATTGGTTTGATCCAAAAAATTTAACTCTAGATTAAAAGAAATATATCAATCATCATCAGTTTCATAGAATCCTCATTACACGTGAAATGATATACACATTCATTTTTAAAATATTTGTAAATATGAGATGTATTTTAAAGCCTTAATAAATTTGACGCTAAAAGAAGAATAGGTCAAACCAAGTTTATCATATTATGGTGATGATATAGAAAAAATGGAAATCGAATCATGTTTCTTATCATAAGAAATTTTAAAATACATGGAAAAGAATGAAGATAAACTACCGGATAAATAAATCTACTATATGGGAATTAGTAATTTTTCATTAAGTTATGAAAGTAAAAATAATATAATATATATAAGGATGACGAAAATGTTGAAAATCAAAAGAAAAATATGTATTCAATAAAAACCATGGATAAAAGTTTTTGATGAGTTTAAGAAGAAGTTTCAATGAAGATGAAGAAAAATATTAAAAAAATAAGGACACTGAAGAAATACATGTTGAATATATGATTTGATATGTATAGGATGATTTACTTTGGAAACAATTCTCAAAATGGACATTAAAGATCTAAAAAATAATATTGGAAGAATTTTTAATTCTATAAAGTGTTTAAAATGAATAAACTAAACTTATTTTGTAACTGTATAATTCATAGTAAAATTTTATTGAGAGGGAAAAGATACTAAATGATATGGAAGTTAAATTGGTTTCTAGTGAAGATGCTCTATTAAAGATGGAATTAAAATATATTTACACTTAAAGTAGTTAAAAATTATCTAATATTTCTTGTAAAATCATATTGAAGTCAATGTTGAAATATCTATAGTATCTGAGATTTCGAGTACATCAATTTTGATAAAACAAATAAATTAAACTTCTCTGAAGTGTAAATATATTTTACCTAACATTATATGTTTTAATTCCTTATGTTGAGAATATTGGGATAGAAAACATGGTAATAAATTCATTATATAACTATATGATTTAATAAAATATCAACTAAATCAATCCACTTAATGAAAAATAAATTTCAAATGGCATCTATGTAACAAAGAAAAATTTAGGGATTGCAGTATTCATATCATTCTTACTGTTTTATCAAAAAATTCAGATTCATTGGATACTAAAAGTGTTCTAGGATTTATGATCACAATCAATAAACCTATTTCAAAATCATGTATCTATCTACAAGGAGGTAGGATAAAAGGGGAATATTTACTGAGAAGGTACAATACGAGTTAACATTGAATAATGTAATTCATAAAGTCATATTGAATATGTCTTCTCAGAATAGGTTTAAATTTATGAAAAAAAGTGTGGAATATGTGAGAAGTTTGGAAAATGTATTAAAAAATACATGAAATATAAACATGGACAGATTGCCTTTTAAGAAATAGACAAGGGAGTTCAAAATGAAAATTACAATGAGAAGTCCTTCTCTATAGAGGTGGCCATGGAGTCATGATAGAGAGGAGGACCTTGAATAATTTAGAGGAGGTACTCCCCACATATTAATGCAGATAATAAAATCCAAAATAGCATCTCTTTAAGTAAATAGGGAGAATCATACTAACTGACCACAAGTTTACATTATTAAAATAGAGACAAGTTGACTATACCGTTATGCATATTCAAAACCAAATCTCATTAAGGCCAAAAACACCTAAAAATCTATATTATATGTAGAATAAAAAACCAACCATAAAAATACTCAATTAATTTGGAATCCCTAGTAACATGTTGATCAAAAAACAAATGTCTGGGAAATTTGGCAGAAATTGATGAAGAGGATCCCCTTCTAGGGTATCTTTCAAAAGATCATATTTAATGTGGTGGAATAAAAACCAACATAAGGTTATTGAATGTTCACATTTTGACATAATTAAAATTCCACCCAAAATATATGTTCTTGTTGATACTGATAATAATTCAACTAGGGATTAAAACATATATATTTATGAAAATAGATTATTGAGGAATCTTATGATAGAGAATGTTGTGGTTGATAATTAATCCAAACTTACCAGTGAGGAATTAGTGACAACAAATCATAGGGATTGGAAACAAAGGATATGAAAACATTTTAAATATAAAAATATTTTTTCACAACTTGATTCACCTATCGAGACCCGAAGAAGGTATATATTAGTGAAACAATCTTCACCTATTTCGTATATTAAGCCCCATTTAATTCTCATGGAATTTGAGCATGATGAGTGGAATTATGAAATGATTTAATATATTGATCATATAGTAAAATACTGCACTTATGAGCTTGTACCATGACTTTATGGAAATAATTTCCTTAAGACCAAGTGATTATTCTGAAATAACTTGAATGAGAAAGGTGAAGTGACAAGAAATAAAGATGATTTGTTGTTTAATATTTATTTTTAGAAATGAGTTTAATTTGAAGAATCATTTTCAAAAATAGAAATACTTGAAACTATAAGAATATTTTCGGAAGTTGATGTAGACAAAATATACATGATTTTTCAAATAGATTTTAAATCAACCATTATTAATTGTGGGTTATAAGAGATGGTGTTCATTAAAACACATGAATGATTTTTCCTTGATGACTATGGGAGTTTGGTATACATGCTCAAGAATCCTTTGTATGGGTTAACATAGTATCCCTGATCCTGTTAGGCCAAGATTGATGGATTCTTGATAAAATTTACTTTTTCCAAGTGGAACATTGATGGTAATAATTATTTAAATGAGGAGTCAACATTTAATCTTATTTTCATATTATATATTGATGAAATCATCTTTTTAGGTGATAAATATTCTCTATGTGAATAATTGTTTGAGGATATGAAAAGTTATTTTGAAGATTCCATGTTAGTGATGTCTTGAAGTTTTTAAGAATAGAATGGTGTAAAGGTATATCTACTCCTATGGATTTTGGAACTAAACTAACTAATGATGGTTCAGTCAAAAGTCTTTATCAAAGAGACTTTAGAAAATTGATTGGTAGCTATCTCTACCTTAAAACATATTTACCTAAAATTATTTTGACTATAACATTATATTTCCTTATTTTAGAGTGATCCTAAAAAATAACACATACTGTTACTGACAGTAAATATTATATATAGCTATAGCACATTGATTTTTGGATTATTATAAAGATCATATTGATACCTGACCTTACTAGGATTTATGGATAGAAATTGAGTTGGTGACCATATTGAAAATAAATCCACCTCTAGTCGAACAACTTTCCTTTGTAACAGACACATGGTATGGAATAACATGGAAAATAATTCAATGGCCTTAATAATTGTAGAATACTTATAAATTATTTCAACATTGGATTATACATAAATGATTTATATACATGTTCAATTAGATCACGGAATAGTTGTGGTTCCTAGACCTCTATGTATTTCATGTGCTCATACAAGTGTTTAGATATTTCTAAGAACACAATTCAATACATGATATCTAAACACATTAATCTTATGTATCATTTCATAAGAAAAGGTAGAAAATAGAGATTCAACAGTTGAGTTTATTTATAATAAGGACCAAGTGGCATGAATTTTTACTAAGGCCTTACTAATATATATATATATATATCTTAAGAGGAGGAAAAAATATCATGTTAATCCTTCCCATATAACCTAATATTTTTTACATAATCCATCCCCGTTGTTCTTTTAATTTTGTTGAAAAATTGGATCAATTGGTTCTACTACTCTTATATTGAGTAATAGTTCATTTAAACAACTTAAAATAAACAAATTTTCCCTGAGGCATGATATTATCTTAAACAAATTCCTTATATAGGAGTTTATTGAGAGATACATCTCATTTTATAAAGGATAATATTTTACAATTATTGAAAGAGTTTATTTGTTCTGAGATAAATCAGAATATATTTTATATTTTTTTGGATTTTCCAAAAACATATCTAGGGGAGATTGAAGTTCCATTGGACATGTAGATGTTGTATAATTATTTGAATTTTTTTTCACCATTGATTGTGTTTCTTAGGAACTATTTCTCTATTTTTTCTGATGATTGGAAAGGGGGAAATTATTTTGGAGTTGTTTTGTTATTATTTTGAAAATTAGAGGAAATAAATTAAATTGAAGAAGTAATGAGTGTAAATTTTATTTTAAAAGTGTATGTCTATGATATCTTACAATATGTATTTATCTGTGTATTTAATACAATGGTACTAATTGTAATACTTTTATCCTCTAAGTTCAAGACATCTTTACTGATCTTAAGGTGTGAATTCTCAATGAGTAAGACTTTAATACACAAAAATATATCTTTATCCCATAATTTATATTTCAAAAGAAGTATTCACTATGAATAATAACAAATGGATCTACATAAATATTCAACACTAAGATGAATTTAGATATTCTTGTTGGTGTAAAATAGAGTTTTCAGAAATTGAATTTTCTAATTATGTTAAACATTGTATATTAAGAATTAAAATTCAAAGGAAAATATGTAACCAATAAAATTTGATTCATGATGAAATAAATGAAATAAAAAATTTGGTGATTATAGTTCTTATTTTTTTATGTTATGAGCCAGAATATATCACAAACTCTCTCATTCATGGAGTTAAATCTATTTTTGATTAAGCTCTGAATATTAATTTTGAACTGTTTTTGTGTTGATGATGTGGTGGTATTAAGATACTAAATAATTTTGACTATTATGCGACTCTAGATATGTTAATGACAAGTGTATAAAAATAAAATTTCAGTAATATTGATTATTTTGTGATTAATTTAAATGAAATCAAAATATTGTGACAGATCTAGTTAAGTCGAAAATATTCAAGGGAGGAAGATGAGTTTGTCAGGTAGTGTTGTTATAACATTTTCATGAAGGAGAATTATTTTCACAAGATATCTCCATATAATTAATTTTTTGTTTTAGAGTTAGAAAACATGAAATGTTACATGACATGGTTTTTTTATTGGTATGTATAAAGAAAGTGGAGGGAAATCAAAAATGTGAATTATAATATGGTGGGTTTTTTATGGAAAACTTAAAATCTTCCTGGATATCTTTTTATGGATAGTAATTTTTATTAGAGACATATAATGATATATATAATGGGTTATCTTTGGTGAAAATATACGATGAGAATATTGGAGAAAAATAGAATAAAAAATAGTTTGGGATGTCAAAAAGGGTGTGAAAAGTGTGAAATAAATAGAGAGAGAAAGATAAATATTTTTAAAAGATAAGTGATCTCATTGTGCGATGTTACAATTACATCATCTATGTATTCCTTAACTAAACAATCTAGTGGTTAACACATTATAATGGGATTCCATAATAAGATCTTTAATAGATATTAAAACAAGTGACTGTCTTGCCTGGAATATTTTGAATACTGATGTGGAAGATAATCATCCCTTTCAAAAGATACTGAAATTTTATGTGATCTATTGAATTTCAAATGATACATTGTCAATTTATCCAACTAAAAGATTCATATAAATTAATATCTGAGCTAGTTCCCCACTTACTGTAACTTCACTCCTTATTTATACAGACTAGTGACTAGAACACATGAATCATCACACAACCATTAGAAATTATCTTTCTAAAAAAAGATAACAATAATAAAATTTACACTGTAGAAACATTATCACATAAGTAAATAAATAAAACCATAATTTTTACAATGTTATTATATAAAAACATAAATAATATGGTAAATAACGAGACTATTCTTATGCTGGTCAAACACTACCCACCATGTCACCAAACCACCCTCTCTTGGTCATCCAATATTGAAACCTTGTAATAATTTTATGAGAACAAGATCACATCCTGTAATAATATAAGGGATGTAAAAACTAATCCGAACAGCCTATTAATGCATTATTTCACCTGGTGGTATTTCAACAAACATTGTATACAGCAGCTTCATAAGGTAATAAAAATATGCTAAACGAGGAGTACAATAATGATGGTATAAAATAATCATTCCATAATTAGTAAATAAATTCATAATAACTATTTTATATCAAGGCTGAGCTTATATTTTAAAATAAACATTTCAAAATCATTAATTAAACCAAACCTTTGAATGTTATTTTTCATCATTAAAAATCCATACATTTTTTTGTAAATATTTGAAAAACATTTCACAAGATGAATTAATATAAATTAAGAAAATAAAAGAACACATCCAGATATCAAAAATCTATATAAATTATAATATACCAAGGTTAAACCTATAAATAAATATATATAGCAAGAACTATAATCAATCCAACATGAAAAAGCTTGTTTCATGTAGTGATAATGAGAACTACCACGTATGGGTTATCAAGTATAAGATGTAATTGGAATGATACATAACAGAAATTGAGTCCATCATAATCAATCAAATTATTCAATCAATCATGTTTGACTATCGAGCTTATATTATGTTTCATAGGTCCTGAAGAAAACCCGGTTTACAGAAACACTCTCTCTTGGAAACATGATTGTAACTGATTTTATTCATAATCTCTGTGAATACACTCTTCGGTGTGTTATTCCACTAATTAATCATAAATTTATGTTATAACATCAAACAATCTAGGTTCCCATGACAAATAAAAGATCTTATTGGTGATAATAATTTTCTGAGGACTACCGAATAAATACCCATCAGTATCAGCATGGGATCATGCCTTTAACATTTCATTCAGTCTCAATTCACATTTTACCTTCACTCCCAAATTACCTCAAAGTGAATAATACATTTTTCACCACCCATAAATAGGAATTTCATGAATAAAACAAGTAATTTTTAAGGATTTTCATAAGGGAGGATTATCTAAAAATGAAAAATGGACCTTCAAGAATCATCAATTACAAAAAAAGACTTTATTTTCATAAAAAATTAAAAGTGTATTCATACCTATTTTCCTCTATAGATCAATTGTAATATTACAACTCTGAATTTAAACCTAACATTTATTTCAACCAAACACTAATGAATTAAAATATAACATTCACAATTTAATAGGTTTTTGGTCATTTGAAAACAGGGGGGAAAACCATTTTCCATAGGAAAACAAAATTCATTTAAAAAATCCACATTTAAAAATGTAGTAGAATAAACATTCAAAATGTGTTGTTGGTAATTTTAAAAATTAAATAATTCAGAACCATGTGGGATATTTTAATTGAATACTCCATTTTCATTTAAATCTATTAATTTGAATTTTCAAATAAAAACTTGGCAGAATCCCTCATATTCACTAGAAAAACCATTAAATATCATTAAAAATATATCAAACTAATATGGAATTCATCATACTATAAACAGTTATTGGAATTATGAATATAATAATTTTATCTAATTCATGTTATTTTCATAGATTAGGTGATCAATGGATCTACCATGAGGTATCTCAAGGTAAATATTTGTAGAACATGTGTTATAAAACAAGAAAACGCTTTTTTAATTCTCAAAAAATGTTAAATTACAAGGTGAATAATCTACACAGAACCTTCTACCTCGGTTATCATGATTTCATAACACCAAATGTTGAATCTACAATAACAATAGGATAAAATCGAATGCCCATGATTAGAGAAGAAGAATAACAACAACCATTTAGAAACAAACAAGAATTTTTAAAACCAAAAAATAGCTGGAATAGATATGAATAATGGTTAAGGTATTTAAAATGAAATATATTCTTCGAGTTCAATATTTAAGTAAACAAGAACTAAATTAAAACTTCCATTTGACTTTATGTTTTAATTGAATCATGAATTATAAGAGTTTAAAAAAAAATTGAGTCAAAAAATATAATGTCATTAAATAATTTATTTCAAAAATTATAGTATATAAAATCATCAAAAATTATTTTATTATCAAGCTAAAGTGAGAGTAAATGAAAATCAAAATTCTATTTATATTTTTCTGAAAGAGAGATGTGTTAGGGTAACATGAATTTACCCTCACATAACTCTTTTTTTATGTAAGGGTAATTTTTTTATCCTTATGTAGTTCTTGTGTTCCACTTTATCATTACATCATAATGTAAGACCCATAAAAAATGAATGTCTACAATCAAACCTCTCTAATTAACCATGAAAATCAAAGGAAATACTCTTACAGTGTCCATGATACCCTAACATAGTGTAGGGTACCATTACACATGAAATACCTTACCACTAAACATCCTTTATAAATCCAAGACTACCCTTTAGTATCTTCAATTTACCCTTACAAAATTCATGGATACATGGGTGTACTCTTACACATGTCAACCGTACCCTTATATAGTAGTAGATACCCTTATATAGGACATAAAAAGATGATTTCACCCTTAAGAACTCATGGAAAACCATTTTTATCCTTACAGAAGGCATTGAAACCAATTATTTCCAATACATAACACCATAAAACTAAATCATTAGGATTTTTATTGATAACAGATGAGCCTCTCAAAAAAACAAATTATGGAATAAAATAGAAAAATAGAGTCTAATTATTATAAAAATGTATATGTTAAAATTATACTCACCTTAAGGTTTTATGTCCCAAGAAAGATTCAAATCCAAAATATTCAAATGATAAGACTAAATGACCTGTCAAACACACACCATGAGGTGGATGGTCTACAATACTAAAGAAGACTTACAAAAAGGTAAACACCCAACATACCTATAGTATCAACAAATCTATCAAACTAAAAACACACTAACACTAAGAGGATGTAGAAAATAAGATAAAAGAATCAGATACCAAATATAGGTCTCCACAATATTTAAATATTCACCAAAATAGTGGAATGTGAGGAATCACTTCTACCAAGACACAACTCTTCACAAAACTTATGTGACTTCAGCATTACATCATTGTGAAACATCCAAGAGTCAAAACCAAAACCATATGGAAAGATATATCAAAAATCACCTCAATGATTCTAAAATAATAAAACATTCTAAATATAAATCAATTATTAAACCATTGAATAGAGATAAATAGAGCAGACTAGTAATTTTATAATTTTCCATTATTCAGTAGTGACCTACAATTTTCTTTATTGACCCTCACCCCTCTATGAATTCTTCAAATCACCCACCAGTACCTCTGGTTATGTGTTCCACTAAGAATCCACATAGTATAAAATTTTCAAATACAACACAAAGTCTTATATAGGTCCAAATGGAAGGTGCATGAAATAGTAAGTGTTTTTCACTAACAGGGAACTACTCTCTTAGGAGGATGATTATTTTACACATCAATATTTGAGATCCATACATTAAGGAAAAATCACGAGGATACCAAGGAATATAAAATAACTAATAATGTATTGAATACTAACCATAATATTACATCCATTAAGGGATGAAAAATAATGTATTTTAAAATATTATAACCCCAAACATATATAGGTACTGGGTAAAATATTACACACCATCTCTAAGATAAAAAAACTCAAGGGAATAAAACCACTCATAATGATCAATAACCATTATAAAGTGTGAATCCAAAATATACAACCGTAGAGATACCAATAAAACAAAACCATAATGATAATAACCACGGTCCATAACAGGACATCCATAAATCACACAATGTAAATCAAAATATATCCATAAAAGAAGAAATCCACAAAAACAAATGAACAATTACTAGGAAAAAACTGGTGTCCACTTCGACGTCAGAAATAATAATCTAGATCACCATCAACCTCAACAGGTAGCTCATCCTCTTTATGTAATGCTTCACACCTAGGCCTAAGGATAGAGACCCATTATAGTCAAGAATATTTTACCTTATTGATAGGTTACTATGACCCATGATCAAACCTTCTCCTTTTGATAACCCAATATATAGAAACATGTAATGGGAACCAAGTGTGAACTCTATTTATAAAATATTAGATCATTCAAACATGACTTCTTTGAATGACCAGGTGGTCCATGATGGAAGATCCTGTGATGAAACTTCCTTCCCTGAGAATATTTTCCTAGATCAACTTACTCAGTTTCTCTATCAAGTGGGAAACCCTCTCTAAAGACAACTTTGAATGAGGCACTCTCTACATGAAAGAAGACTCGAAAAAATATAAGACTTCATGTTGTATTCTAAAGAACACTCCAAAAAAAATAATCAAGTTAAAATCTTATAAAGAATCCTCAAATAACTGGTTTCAAATCATTAATGGTTTTGAAGTATTCAATATTTTCCCATTAATAAAATATTACATGTTTCTTAAAAACAATAAATAATTTTTTTAAATATTCATCATAGTAAAATTAATTATCACAAACACATGAAAATTCTTCAATAGTTTCAAAATATTAATCACGTGTTCAAGATACAAAACCATTTCTATTTATTTTGAATTGAAAATAAAAATTATCAATAAAAGGGATTTAAGAATCTATTTTCTAAACCAACATTTAAATATAATCAAATAATTGTGTATTTAAAATAATTATAAACAAAATCTAATAAAATAATTTTTAGGGCATAATTTTGTTTTCATAGATTATTTAAAATCATAACCATAACTATTAATTCTAAAATTATAAAACAAAATCTTAAAATAAACCACACCCATAAACATATGAACTAATCTCACATAAATTATTTCACTTGTATGTATTTGGAAAATGATTCAATTTCATAATTAGAATAGAACCGTGCATGGATTTTCTACATGGGATAGTAAACAACAGACCAACAATAAAACAGATCCTTGATTAACTTCCAGATCAGTACATCGATACATCACTATTAATGAGACTATGATAAAATAGTGTTTCATTGGTCATGTTTACATTTCATTTATGAAAAAAAAAATAATTTCCAAAAAAATACTATTACCTCATCAATAATATAAATCTAATTTATAATCATGAATCCATTAAATGAAAATAAATAATCATGTCCATAAATTCTATGGTAACTCAAGTCGCATCGTAAAGAGGTTGTGATAAATAACCTGATAAAAAACTACCCCTTGAATCTCTACACATTAATGATAAATATTATACCATGAATCAAACCAAATGACATATGAAATTTCATAGATAAGTATATATTTAAGGAAATTACTACTTTAAACCCATTTGTAACAAAATGGTCCAATGTAACATCAAAACCGGTATCCAAGATAATTCACCATTGACCCAAAGGGTGTTCCTAATCCCCACAGGATGGAAACTAGAACCTAGGAATCAAGGCAACCATTGGGAATGATTTCACATAACATAAGAAAATAATAATAAATGTTATACTATAGAGGAATCAATATATAATTAAACTAATACAACAAAAATTGGTACAAATACATGAGTTAAAAACAAAATGAAAAATATAACCTTTACGACTCGTCTCTTGGTGGTCTATAACCACTCAACATATCTAAAAACTACATTCTATCATCCAACCAATAATAAACATTCAATTTAATTGGAAAATAACATGATCACCCATTCAAAAAATATATGTACTAAAAGCACCACATGATACAAGCATGGTGTGAGCTATAGAGCTTGGTGGGATTCCACCATTGAGTCTATGAAGTTACTTCATATGGTAATACAAAATTCAAAAAGTGGATACAATAAAGAGAGTATAAGGACTAAATTTTAGAATAGGAAAACAAATCCATCATAATTATATTTTATGAAGGTTTATTTTAAATCATCATTTGAAAATTTTAAAAATGATTAATCAAAATAAAAAAGGAAAAATCCCTTTATAATTTAAAATACAAAAAATGTTGTGAAATCAATTGTGAAGAATTTCACCATATAATGTCAGATAAATCATGAAAAGTTAAGAACATTAACCAACTATCAAAAAACTATACAAAATACAAAATAATGAAGGAGTATCATACAAATACTTTGATGGAGTAAGAAAGATAATCAATCGAACAAGTAAACAGTACTTCTAAGTAGTTTTTAGGAGAACTATCATATATCAAGTGTCATATTAATGGATGTTATGGTTATGACCTATAGAATATATTGATTCCACTTTAGTTATGCTGAATAATTGGTCAATCATGTCTAAAAGTTGGGCTTATATCTAGTTTCATGGGACCTAAATAAAGTCAGGTCCACCTACTCTCATTATCCCGGCTACATGTCCATAGATAAAATGTGTCATATTTTCTAAAGATCTATTATCCTGTTTTTGAGTTTACTAGACATGTATAAATCTATTTCATGCCATCCAACTAATCATGTTCCCATGAAAAATAAACAAACTTGAGTGAGATAATTATGGTATGAGGACTTCCAAGAAAATAGATATCATTTGCAACATGTGATCACTCCATGAACATTTTAGTAATTCTCATTCCACATCTAAAACCCAACCCAAACTACCTCAGAGTGAATAATCCATTGTTCAAAACCCCCATAAAATGGAATTTTAAGAATAAAATAAGTCAAGTTAAAGAATTATCAAAAGAGATGATCAAAATAAAGTGTCAAATTGTCCTTCCAGAAACATAAATTTCACAACTAAAATTTATTTAAAAATCTAAATTCAATAGGGTATTAATACTAAAATCCTTTTATAGATAAACATTTAGATTCAAAATAGCCTATTTAACGAATAATTTTTTTTATAATAGTTCCAAATAATTAAAATGTTTGTTTCTCAATTTAGGAGGCTTTATATATTTTCAAAACATGGGTCAACACCCTTTTAAACATGAACGAATCAGACATTAAAAATAAACCATGAATTATCATTTTATAAACACATAGAACAGTTATTCAAAATGGGATCTTGGTTATTTAAAAAATCACTAAAAACCATATGGAAAAATTTTCATGAATTAAAATTTTTTTTTAAATTTATGAATTTCACTTTAGAAATCAAAACTATTCTTAATTTATCACTTTCACTAGAATGTCATTCAAAATCACTATGAAAACAAAATCCAAATAACAAGTAATCACTAAGCTCTAAATAGTGAGAGGAATTAAGAATATGATCATTGCATCCATTACATGCTGACTTCATTGAAATGGGGATTATTGGATCTTATTTGAGGAATTTTAAGGTAAATATTACAAAAACATATGATAGATAGTAAGAAACACATATTTATGGATTCTCAAGGAAAATTGAATTACAGGGTGAGGAAACATTATAGAAACACCATACTAAATTATCAAAATTGAAAAACAACCAACATGAAATCTGAAACAACAACATTAAAAGTTCCACACCCCATTATCAAGGAAAAAACAACAACAAAATTTTGATAGATACCCAATATTTGGATACCATAAACTCTATTGAAAATCATAATAGAAAGGTTTCAATTAATTTTAAAAAAATTGCAAAGGATGTGTTCTAGTTCAATGTTTGAAAAATCTAAATTAAAAACACGATTTAAACTATCTTTTAAATTTATTATTTAATTCATATGGTTTTGAAAACATTAAATGGGATATACATTGTTTATATGCGTAAAATAATCTATTTCTATAAATCTAGCATTTGGAATCATCAACTATGACATTCATGTCGATCTGGAGGAAAAAGAAATTAAAAAAATGTATTTATTTTTTTTCTAAAAAACCTCTATGATCCTTTTTCAACATAATTCACACCTTAAAAAGCTCTATTTACCCTTAAACTACCGAAAAACCCTTATGCATGATGGGATACCCATACGTAGTGCATAGCATAACCATACGTAGACCAGACTCCCCTTACACCTCAAATACCTTACCTTTATTAAGAATTTATTAATTTAGGGATAACATTGTTAATATTCCCTTTCTCCTTATGAAATACATCTAATACACGGTATTACCATTATTATGGTAAATCCAACACTTATATAGTGGTAGGTACCTTTACCCAATGCATGGATATTGGATTTTACCATAACTCGCCTCATGTAATACCCTTTTTACCCTAAAAATGTATTTATAAACACAACTTTACCCATATGTAACATAATAAAACTAAATTAAGGGTAATTTTTATTAAATAAATTGATTGTAACATAAAAATACTTATAGAAAAAATAAATAAAAAACATTAGTTATTAGAAAGTTGTGTTTGTTATGCATTATTACCAGTTGGATATTGTGTATAACCAACAAGATTATGTGTATTGGTAGAACTGAGATTCTATGAATCTATATGGGAAAGGTTATTCCCCCTAACATTTGTAATTTTGTGATCCACTTATAATAAATAATTTATAGCCCAAATAGAACTAGATTCCTCATAGAATAGGATCAGATAATATAGATGAACCTAGGAAAAATGTTTATGAAATTTATTATATTTATTTTCATATTATTCTTCAATGAAGAGATTATAATAGTAATTTGATATATTAATTATCTATTTAGATATATCAGGTTATTTCAAGAATAATATGTAACTGTCGAAATAAAATATAACACTAATTCACCGCTCCCTTCTCAGTATAGACATTTGATAAAGTTTCTTTATCACCAATCCAATATGGATAAAGTATGAATTTAATAGACAATAATTAATTATGGAGTATTTTTGATGAGAAAAACCCAAAAAATGGGGTTTTCAATGTAAGAAACGATATGGTTAAAAATATGTAAACAACTATATTTATTGAAATTTTCATTTAGTGTCACTATCAAAAATAACATATGCATGTAGATATGTGACGAACCAAAGTTCATTAATGGAAATCCCTCTTGATCTTATTAAATGTCTCTTTATATAAAATGTTTTATAAAATTTCAACTTCTTTGGTTTTATGATAAGAGTTGTGACTGTTAATTTTATAGTCGTTGAACAGTGATCACATGATTAGTATAAATATAAAGCTTTAACGAACCCAATTTTACTCAGACAAAGGAAGTGATGGCCTCATCCAGTAGAATTGCCCCATACGAAGCCCATTTGTCAGAGCTCAGAAAGGAGGTGGAATCCTTGGGCTTGGCCCTTGACCAAGCCCAAGCTGAGCTTCATCATGTCAAGCTCGAACGTGACCGTCTACGGGAAAAGTGGAAGTTTATTGAAATTACCACTCGATCGATGTTATCTGAGCCACCCCAAGAGTCTGTCACCATCGCAAACCTTACCCATAGGTCTTATGCGGCTTTTTTAAGGGGTTATGTAACAAATAAGTAGTACTATGTTCATGTACATTGTTTTTTTGTATATAATAATGAATATAATTTTTAGTCATTTTTGCTCCATTATAAATAGTTTTCAAAGTACAAATGGTGTTCTTTGTTATTATTTAATTAAAAATTAAATTTTAATAAATTAAGGGATTTTTGAATTGAATAATATTTTAATAAAATATTATTATTAATCTTAAATTAATTTTTATTAAATATAAATGATCTTATAATTTTATGAATGCAATTAAAATTTTTTATTAAGGTTTGAAATCCATTTCTGTCAAAACCCGTGAATTTTTGAAAAATATTGGTTTTTATTTTAAAAGAGAAAATTAACATATTTAGAAACAAAATTTAGATAAAATAAATGTCATTTTTGGAATCAGGACGTCGAAATTATCCAACGGTGAACTTTTCATAATTTTCTGAGACAGTCAAATTTTTGGGTAAAAATCTAATACTATTTAAATATATAATGTGTTTTATGACATCATATTGACCCAATGGTGATGTAATAAAACACCATAATCCTTATGTTTCGGCCAATATATGTTTTATCATTAAAATAATGTGATTTTGGGTTTGTTTGACTTACTTTTCAAAGCATTAATGGACCCCTCAAGACATATTCAACACTTTTCCTTTTTAAATTAATTTCCATGGGAGTGTGAATCACCTCCACATAAGAAACCTTATTATTTTAAGAAGTTTGGACTTGGGCCTTAAAAAATATTGTTTTCCTCTTCCCTTTTCCAAAAACAATGGGAAAATACCAATGGATGGTTTGTGGTTTGGATTAATTTAATGTAAGAGGATCCAAACCTAAATAATAAATAATTCCCTCACCTTTCCTATTTAAACCCACCCAATCTTCCATGAAGTCTCTCACAAGCCTCTCTCTATCCTTTGGAAGCACACTTACAAGTAAGGGTTTTTTCTTCCTTTCTCATTTTTTTCAATTTTCTTTAAGCTGTATTTCCCTTTTAATTTCAATTATGAATGTTGGGGTATGGTTTCGCACCTCCCCCATACTGCCCTCTTATTATTTGAATGATGGGAGACCCTTTTCTCTCTCATTAAATGCCTCCCAGGTACACCCGTTACTATGCCGAAATTCCGAAAGTAACTTCTTTCTCCTCTTTTACATTCAAGCAATACATTTGTATCTTGAATCTAAATTCCATTAAAATTGTTGGGACATGTATCTATTTGACCTCCTTACTGTCCATTACATGTAAATATGATGAGGAACCACTTTCTCTCTCATCAACCTTTTTTATGAATTCTTATGTTAGGTCGTTACGTTGCCGAAATCGCACAGATTTTCTAAGCCAATGTCATTGTGTAGTGAATACCATGCCCATTTTTCCATTAAGGGTATTCACCTTTATCCACATTTACTTATTTATTGTAAAGTTTCATGTATGAATTCCACATTCCTTTATCATGGAATAAATTATTAAGTTTTATGAATCCATGTTTTATGATCCATGTGGCACACTTATGCATGAAATGAAATGTTTAAGAAGGGTGCACCCTTATATCGCTCAAATGCATTGGGTAAAGTATAGTATCACGATATGTCATGTGCAATGAGTGTTGACTCATGCTAATTGAAGTGCAACGAGGGTTTACTCGTGCTTCATGTGCAATGAGGGTTTACTCACGCTCCATGTGCAATGAGCCTTGGCTCATGCTAATTCAATATTAAGTGTTGTTTCCACATTTTCATGTTATAATTATCATGCTTTATCATGCCTTTATGTTCATGGTTATCTTATGCTCTATTGACATGCCTATTGCCTAACATGTATTGTACTCCTCATGTTATTCCATGTGTACTCCCTTACTAGGCTTTATAGCTCACCCTTTTCTTATGCATGTCCTCAGGTTATCCCATGCAATGTTAAGTACGAGGGAAAGTAGTGGTCATGTAAAGGATGTTTTCAATAAAGATGTTGTATTTCATGTTTTAAGTTTTTATGTAATGATCCTAAGCCCCAAAGACACTAAACCTATCGATCTTATTTGTTGTATCAAGTGAAGCATGTTTAAGTTGTAATAAAAAGCATGGTTGTCATAGTTGGTATCAGAGGATAGGTTTAGTTATTTTTGGGATTAAGAAAACCCTAGTAAAGCCTTAGATACAAGACTAAGTATAATAAAAAAATCCCTAAGTTTTGGTAAATACTAT
Source organism: Viscum album (assembly GCA_963277665.1). Lineage (NCBI taxonomy): Eukaryota > Viridiplantae > Streptophyta > Magnoliopsida > Santalales > Viscaceae > Viscum > Viscum album. The sequence continues at coordinate 77,129,098 of OY728155.1, read as the reverse complement.
GTAAGTGGTTTATCAAAAAAATACATCCCTGTCTGGATACGAGCAGGTAGAGGCGGCTCTGGCACAGATGTATCCTAGGGGTAAAATCCGAAAACACCGCTTTGAGCTAGACTCGAATGGGAACTGGTGCAAAACAACGGGCCTTGCTGACCTCTTGGTTAAGATACTCCCGGGGGATATGTTTTGATAAATTCACAATCTTAGTATGAACCCTTATTAAGGGAAAAATTCCCCTAAGAATATATGTTAGAAAGTAGATCATGAAAAGCCTAGATTGAAGCCTATAGACTCATGAGTTAAGGAAATAAAAGTTTATTTTTGAGTCATAAACTTTTTCCTTTGGATTACCCTTTATGTGTTACCCCTATCTTTCCTTTTATTCCAGCCAATGGCTGGTAATAGGAGGACTCTAGCTAACAACCGTTGTGAAGATCAGTGTGATGATTGTACTAAGAGATGCCCAATCCAATGGGAGCGGGAATCGCGAACTTCGTCATGCTTCTCTCTCAGATAACTCAAGTTTTGTAACACAGGTCAATAGGAATATTTAACCCTCCTAAGAAAGAAAAAGTCGCTATCGAGAGCTTCATGAGACAAATGCCTCCTACATTTAGTGGATCATCCGATCCCATGATCGCTGAACAATGGATCAACTCCATTGAAAAGATCTTCTCCATCCTCCAATGTTCTGAACAAGAGAAGGTTCTCCTGGATGCTTATCATATGGATGGTGAAGCTGATCAATGGTGGACGTTGATCAAAAATATAAAGTCTGAGGAGGAGATTAAGGCTTTGAAATCGAAGGATGTATGGAAGATGTTTTTCGATAAATATTTTCCGTGCACCCTCCAGATTAAGATGGAAATGGACTTCCTTTCCCTTAAGAAAAAAGATGAAGAATATGTTGGAGTGTACGAGGAAAACTTCACAAGGCTTGCATGATACGATTCTGGCTTTGTCGTTACCCTCGAATGCAAGGTTGACCGCTTCTTTTGTGGGCTGAAGCCTAGCTTGCGGAAAGCGTTAGCGATCCGTGACTTTGACAGCTATGAGGAAATTGTCCGATGTGCCCTCAAGGTCGAAATGGAGATCGGAGAATCACAGGGGTATCATGGGGACAAGAAGCGTAAGGTAGACTTAAATGCTGGTGGTCTGATGGAAAAATCCAACGATGCTAAAAAGTTCCAGCACCACACTTGCCAAAAGTGCGGAAAGAAGCACCCTGGAAATTGCCATAAGGGGACGAGAAAATGCTTCAGGTGTGGAAGAGAAAGGCACCTAGATATTAACTGTCGGCAAGAAGGACCCGCAGCTGTGATAGAGGAGAGGAACGCTCCGTTCGAACCTCAACGTGTTGTTCAATTCTATAAATTCAAAGAACCAGGTCATTTTTCAAATCAGTGCCATAATCCAAGGGTTATCGGAGGCAACCAACAATCTCCAAGACAGCAAGGAAGAGCTTTTGCAATCATTTCTTCCGAAGTGAACCCCGACAACGAAGTGGTGACAGGTACGCTAGTTATTTATTCAAGAATAGTGAACGTACTTTTTGATTCAGGTTCTATGCATTATTTTATATCTCAAAAGTTTAGTAGACCAATCCCAGCACCACCACAAATCATGGAAGTAAATATGTCAGTGAGTACGGAATATGGTGCAATCATTTCATCACATGAATATAAGTCCTCCCCTGTTATAATCTGAGGATTGAATTTCCCGGCGAACCTCTTCATACTCCCTCTGGTAGAATTTGATGCAATTCTTGGCATGGATTGGCTTTCCTTATATAGAGCCAATATAAATTGTCGGGAGAGGGAAATCACACTCCATATGGATAATCGACCCCCGATTCTTTACAAGTGTCAGGAGGAAGATGAATCTCTTTTAGCACCATCATCTCAAGCATGGATATTACTGCCCTATGAGCACACGTATCTGGATCAGATGATTGAGTCCAAGGAAGAAACCATCCTTGAATAAATTCCTATTGTGAGGGAATTCGCTGAGGTGTTTCCCGAGGAACTGTCTGGTCTTCCTCCTAGAAGAGATGTTGAGTTCTCAATTGAACTTATACCTGGGGAATTAACAATATACAAGAATCCATATAGAATTTCTATTGTTGAGCTTGAAGAGCTGAAGAAACAACTACGGGAGAATCTGGATAAAGGGCTTATACGCCCAAGTGCTTCACCATGGGGTGCACCGGTCCTCTTCGTCAAGAAGAAGGATGGTTCAATACAGATTTTCATCGATTATCTTGAACTTAACAAAACCACAATAAAGAACAAGTATCATCTCCCATGAATTGATGACTTGTTCAATCAGTTGCGTGGAGCACAATACTTCTCCAAGGTGGACATGCGGTCGAGATATTTTCAAGTAAGGGTGAAGAAGGAAGATATCTCCAAGACTGCTTTTTGTACAAGGTACGGGCACTATGAATTCATAGTAATTCCTTTCGGACTCACAAATGCTCCAGAAATATTCATGGACTTGATGAATATAGTCTTTCGAGATTAACTTGAAAAAAATTTGGTAGTCTTTATAGATGATATTATAATATACTCCAAAACCAAGAAGGATCATGAGGCGCATTTAAGAACTATACTGCAGACTTTGCGCAAGGAGAAGCTCCATGAAAAGTACAGAAAGTGTGAGTTCTGGTTGAAGGAGGTCTCATTCTTGGGCCATATCATCACAAGCAATGGGATATCTATGGATCCCCCCAAAACAGATGCAATTGAGGGATGACCGAGGCCAACATCGGTAACCGATATACGTAGCTTCTTGGGGTTTGCTGGATATTATCGACGATTTGTGAGAAATTTATCGCGATTGTCTAAACCTCTTACCAAACTAACTCGAAAGGGAGTAAAGTTTTCTTGGAGTGATGAATGCGAAGAAAGCTTCATGGAGTTGAAAATGACGCTTATCACTGCACCCGTGCTCACTTTACCCACAAGTGGGGAACTTTTTGTGGTATTCAGTGATGCTTAGAAGAACGGCTTAGGATGTGTGCTGATGCAGAATGATAAGGTGATATCCTATGCCTCAAGGCAGTTGAAAATCCATGAGAAAAACTATCCAATGCATGATATGGAGTTGGTGGCTGTGATCTTTGCCTTGAAAATCTGGCGGCATTATCTCTATGGAGAGAAATGTGAGATATATACTGACCACAAGAGTCTTAAATATATATTAACACAGAAAGAGCTTAATATGCGCCAGAGAAGATGGATAGAGCTCATCAAGGATTATGACTATTCAATACATTACCACCCTGGGAAAGCGAACAAGGTGGAAGATGCCCTAAGTAGAAAGGATCCAACGATTCTATCAATGATGAGAATTGAGAAGGATCCAATCTTCTTAGACTTGATGAAGATGGATGTGGGAATCATAAAGAAGGGAACATCATCAATCCTTTCACAAATGATTTCTCAACCATCTCTTTTGGAAAGGTTAAAGGATTCTCAAAAGGATGATTTGGGAATTCAAGAAAAAGTGGAAGCTATAAAAAAGGGAAAATCCTTGAAGTTTAATGTTAATGAAGAAGGAATTGTGCGGTTTGGGAAAAGACTATGTGTCCCATCAAGTCTAGAGCTGAAGAAGGAACTTTTGGATGATGCACATAGTTCAAATTTCTCTATTCACCCAGGGAGCACAAAGATGTATCGAGATCTCTGAGAAATATTTTGGTGAGATAATATGAAGAAGGAGATCGCCGAATATACATCAAAGTGCCTGGTGTGTCAGCAAGTGAAGGAAGAGAGGCAGAAGTATAAGGGGATGATGCAACCATTTCCAACACCAGAATGGAAAGGGGAAAACATCACCATGGACTTTGTCACCAGACTTCCAAGGACATCCAAAGGAAACAATGCAATCTGGGTTGTTGTGGATCGTCTTACAAAAACTGCACACTTCATTACTATTCTGGAGGATTTCTCATTAGATCAACTGGCACAGATATATATCAGGGAAGTGGTAAGGTTGCATGGAGTACCACTATCTATTGTGTCTGACCGAGATCCAAGAATCACCTCTATGTTTTGGAAGAGTCTTCAACATGCTCTGAATACTGAATTGAACTTCAATACGGCCTATCATCCTCAGACTGATGGCCAATCCGAGCGAACTATCCAAACACTTGAGGATATATTGAGAGCGTGCTCAATGGACTTTAAAGGAGGATGGGATCAACATCTTCCTATGGTTGATTTCTCTTTTAATAACAGTTTCTACTTGAGCATCCAAATGGCACCATATGAAGCCCTTTATGGGAAAAGGTGAAGAACATCGGCATGTTGGGATGAGGTCGGTGAACGTAAGCTTCATGGACCAGAAATGGTCGAGGAAATAGTGGAGAATGTGAAAAACATTCAGCAGCATATCAAGGCATCCCATAGTCGACAGAAGATTTATGTAGATAATCGTCAATGAGAACTTGGGTTTAAAGTTGGAGACATGGTGTTTTTACGCATATCTTTGTGGAAGAAGGTCGTGAGGTTTGGAAAGAAAGGGAAGTTAAGTCCAAGCACTACTAGAAAAACAGGTATTCGCGACGGGCTATTTGCGACGGGATCCCGTCGCAACTGGATTTTTGCGACGGGGGCCCGTCGCAAATAGCCCGTTGCTGAAAACGCCGTCGCAACTACACTTATTTGCAACGGGCCCGTCGCTAAAGCCTTTTTTTGCGACGGTCATTCTCCCCGTCGCAAATAGTATTCCATATTTTTGTAAAAAACTTTTAAAATAGTTTTTGCGACGGGTCCCGTCGCAAAAACGATTTTTAAAAAAATAAAAAACTATTAATAATACTAGTATTTGCGACGGGTCCCGTCGCAAATACTATTTTTTAAAAAAAATAAAAAACTATTAATAATACTAGTATTTGCGACGGGTATAGTATCCCGTCGCAAATGCTATAAAAAAATTAAAAATAATAAATTATTAATAAATTATTTTAATTAATATAATAATAGAATTATAATTTACAAATGAAAATAATAAATTATTTTAATTACTATAATAATAGTAGAATTATAATTCAAAAATAAAAAATAATAGAATATTAATAAATGATTTAATTAATATAATAATATTACAATTATAATTCATAAATAAAAAAAATATTAATAAGTTATTTTAATTAATATAAAAATAATAGAATTATTTTACATTCAAATATTAAAATAATTCAAGTATTACAAAAAATATAATTAAATTATAATATTATAAAATTTTAATATATATATATATAATTTTAATATATCTATATATAAAATTTAATATTATAAAATATAAATAATATTATTATTCATATTAATATTGTTATTTAAAAATATAATATTATTATTATTTTATAATGAGACAGAAACTACGAATAGAAAAAAAAATATTTTGATTTCACAAATTTTATAACAGAAATACAAACTCTAATCTGAAGGAGGGGGGGAGGGGGGAGGTGGGGGATCTGCAGATGGTGGTGTAGGAAACTTCATCCCTAAAGCATGAGTGAGTCGGCGCATGTACTCCATCTGCTCCTGATGCTGCTGCTGCCACCAACTCGCCTGCTCCTCGTACAGCTGCTCCTGGCGTCGACGCTCCTCCTCATGCTGTTGACGCATCTGCTCCTGCTCCTGTCGGAGACTCTCTATCTGTGAAGTCTGAGATCGCAACTGATCCTCATACTGTGTAGAAGAAGATGCACGAGCTCCTCTCGAGCTGGATGCTGACATCGCAACATTGCCATAATAATCTCCGGAAGTCATTCGAGAGCCGATACCAACTACCCGGCCCTTCTCGAAGGCATACTGGGTGGCCTGCATCCATGCTGCCTCATCAAACTGACGGGCAGTGGTCTGATCTGATGACTCGGCCTGACTCTCAGGTCGGGCCTGTGCTGCTGCGGCCTCATATGACTCCTATAGTTGCAATTTAAAATTAAAATTGTGAATATATTATATGCAGTTAATTTTTAAACTTGAAAACAAATAATACTGACCACGATGTGATGCTGACGATCACCTCTGAGCTCCCCAGTAGTAGGATCACTATACATCCTCTGATATACGTTGTACTCTGTAATATCGGGGTGCTCGACAGCCTATAAGAATAAAAAATAAACTGTTAATATTTATAGTTATATAAAATATTTATAAATAATGTACGTACCAGATGCTGTCTATGAGTACTGAAAGAACGACTCCCAGCTCGATGAGTCGCCTCCTGTCTCCCCCGATTCTGTCTCCCCACCGATGATCTCCTCTGAAAGGCACCACTCAACCAGTGCTCACATAATCCAACCCATACATGGGATGAAATATACTCTGGTCGGTGTGCTCTACATGACTCCTCAAAATCTGACACTCCTGCTTTCTTCATCACAGCTTTTCTTAAATTGTGAAAAAACTGACGAAGGCGATCACGCATGGCCACCTCCTATGCCTCGTGGATGGAGTCACGCATGGTATCCTCAATCGGATACCATAAACCCTACAAATAAATCAAAATATCAAGTTAGAAATGAAATAATTTTCAAAATAAAAATTATTTATTTACGTACGTACCAACCAATGGCCGAACATGGCCTGCTGCACGTCAATGGGAATCTGCTCCCATGTGGTCCACGGCTGAGAGAAATAGTTGCGCAAAATAGCGCTGCCCTGTCCGACTGCTATATGTGGAAAACTGAAAAAATAATAAACATTTATTATGTGAATAGATTAATGAAATCTTAGTCAAATCCACAGGTTATCACACATGTTATCACACCTCCGTGTGCGTGGATCAAACCCAAGACGTGGACGTCGCTCGGGGAAGGGGTCAGGAATCATCAATCGTGCAAGACCTCGCCCCCTCCGCGTACTCCTTGGAGCGCCTGCAGGCTGAGGGTCATCTGTCAGCAACTCATCCGCATCAAAAGTCAGGTCAGCATCCTCCAACGCACGAAATGTGGCGTCGTCCATCTGAAACAGAAAATGTTAATGTTAGCAAATAATTGATAATTACTATTATATATACATATATACATATTATGATTGTATATAAATACCATGGAATGCTATCAGTGTTCATCTTCATCATCATCTTCATATATGTCAATGTCATCTTCATATTCCTCCTCAACATCATCGATATCCATTCGAGTTACAGTTGCTTCATCTCTTACCGTTTCAAATTCATATGTGACATCATTAACATCATCGTCATCACCGACTCTTAAATGTGGGGTGTCGTCATCGATACTCATGTCTCTTTGTAAAAAAGATTGATTTTGAGTACTCTCTTGAAAAACTTCAATTCTTTGCACATCAGTGAAAGCACATTCACTTTGACTAAACTGATTGTCTCGAATTTTGATTTTTATTACACTCCACCAATCAGTCAAGTCTCTTGATGTTGCACAGTACTTTGCATAATAAACATGATATGCCTGTTGAGCCAATAAGAATGGTTCATTTACTGCGAGAACACTTTTACATTTAATATCGATGATTCCATGAGTCGGATGAACACGCACGCCTCTCTCTGTATCCAACCACAGACATTTGAACATGGTTATGTAATGTTGTCCAAGATAACAGAGTTCAATGATTTCATCAAGTATGCCATAAAAGCCAACTTCATTTTCTCGATGATGAGATCCTCTCAAGCTAACTCCACTGTTCATTATTTTTTTCGATTCCCCATATGCATGTGTGTGGAATCGAAATCCATTCACCACATATGCATTATAAGTTTTAACAAGTTTGGAAGGTGGGTTACTCAATACACACAGCCGTTTGTCAATTTTATCAGCATGTCGAGACACCTGAAAATTTGTGAAATAATTATCAATATAGTAAACTATACATTGAATGAGTTACTAAAAGATAAAGAATTTATGTTACCAGTTTTTGAAACCACTGAGAGAAATTTTTCAGTCGACGTTCTTCGAGAGAAGCTGCTGTAATTTTTGGAATTTGTTTCTTGATATGATTTTCATACAACCTATAAAAACCAAAGTTATTTACTTTAACATAAATGATAGAATAAGTGATATAAACACTTACAGTACAACTGATGTCATCTCTTCACAGTTGAGCAGAACATACGTATGAGCTCTATGATGTTCATCATCTGAAAGCTAGCGTTCAGAAACTCCACCAAAACCAAACTCTGACTGGTTGAAAACAGATAATTGATTGTCGATTTCATCAATATTCCTCTCATTCCGTCCCTTTCGGTTGTGTTTTGAAGGATACTCAGATTCAAAATAATGGGAGCAGAAAAAAGATATTTCCTCTTGAAAATAAGCTTTTGCAATAGATCCTTCAACAGATGCTTTGTTGCGTACTTTTCTTTTCAATTTTTGCATGCATCTTTCAAATGGGTACATCCATCGAAACTGTATCGGACCTCCACATTTGGCTTCATATGGAAAATGTAACATCAAATGTTCCATTGAGTCGAAGAAAGACGGCGGAAATATTTTTTCCAGTTTACATATAATTACAACAACATCTTTTTCAAGTTTGCCTAGAGCATCATAATCTGCCGTAGCCGCACAAATTTCCCGAAAAAAATGAGACATGTCTGTTATGGAATCCCATATCACAGAATTCAAGAGACCTCTTAATCCAATGGGTAGAAGTCTCTCCATTATAACATGACAATCATGACTTTTTAATCCTGTAATATGACCATTCTTTACACATCTACCCAAATTGGAAGCACTGTCATCTGGAAGTCTCAAATATGCAATCCACTGACAAAATAATAAACGGTTTTCTTTAGACAGTGTATAAGCTGCTTTTGGTTTCAGTAACCTTTCTGTTCTGACATTCTCAAATAGTTCCAATTCTGGACGCCTGCAAATTTGGGCAAGATCTAAACGTGCATTTACATTGTCTTTGCTCTTTCCTGGCGTATCCAAAACTGTATGAAACAAATTATCAAAACAGTTCTTCTCAATATGCATGACATCTAACATGTTTCGGACCAACAAATCAGACCAATATGGAAAATCCCAAAATATGCTATGTTTAATCCAATTGTGTTCTTTCCCAAAACCAGAAATTTTCTGTTGGTTTATTGTGGGACCAAAAGTGATGAGAGGTAATGAAAATACAACCGATTTTAACTCCGAACCTGATAGCATTTTTTGAGGTCCATCCCTTTCAGCTGTTCCTTTTCTGAAATGAGATCTGTTTCTGCGAAAAGGATGATCAGCTGGAAGAAATCTATGATGACAGTCAAAATAACAAGGTTTCTTTCCATGAATGAGAATAAATGATTTGTTCTTTCCCATACAGTAAGGACATGATTTCTGACCATGTGTACTCCAGCCAGATAACATCCCATAAGTCGTGAAGTCACTTATTGTCCACATCAATGCTGCTCTAAGTATGAAATTCTGTTTCGTTGCAACATCATATGTACTGACACCAGTACTCCACAATAAATTTAATTCATCAATCAATGGCTTCAAATAAACATCAATATTTTTCTTCGGATGTCCTGGAATTAGTAAAGTCAAAAAGATATATGGCTCTTTCATTAACATCCATGGAGGTAAATTGTACGGAATTAAAAAAACAGGCCAACATGAATATTGACTACCATAAGATCCAAACGGACAGAAACCATCAGTGGAAAGGCCCATTCGAACATTTCTAGCTTCTAAAGCAAAGGATGGATGCACTCTATCAAAATGTTTCCATGAATCACCATCGGCTGGATGATTCAAGCTTTTATCGGTTGAAATATTCTCTTTATGCCATGACATCATTGTCGTTGTATTCTTAGACATGAATAAACGCTGAAGTCTGGATGTAAGCGGAAAATATATCTACTGTTTTACAGGAATCAAACTAGACTTCCCGTGTTGTCCTTCTTTATATCTCAGATGCCCACATGTGGGACAACTATCCAACAACTCATTTTCCCCAGAATATAAAATGCAGTCATTTGAACATGCATGAATCTTCTGACAAGTAAGTCCCAAATTTCGAACCAACCTCTTACTTTCATAGTAATTTGCAGGTAAAACATTTCCTTCGGGTAACAGTGTTTTCAGCAAAGAAAATATCTGGTCAAAACAGGTGTTTGACATTCCTTTATCTGATTTGATAGCCATAAATCTTGCAACTGCTTCTAATTTGCTCATCTTGCAGCCAGGATATAATGCATCCTCAGCAGACTTCAACAACTCATAAAATTCAGACGGTCCCAACTCAGGATTTGAAGCTATATCAGCCGGAGTTTCTGTATGTTGAATAGATAAACCTGCAACATCATGTACTAATTCTTGAAACTGGGATGGATCCGGAATCAAGTTGGTATCACCTGCTCTGGAACTGCGTTCACCGTGTTGATACCAAAAAACATAATCTGCTTGAAAACCAAAACGCAAGAGATGTTCCCCCACTTTGTCAAACGTGTCAAACGTTCTCAATGCACATTTTCTACAAGGGCATTTTATCTTTCCTTCTGAAACAAATTCTGGATTTGATGCCGCAAATGATAAAAAAATCTCCACACCCTCTATATATACTGGATTTAAACCAGAACCATTTGGATTTCTACGTTGATTTATCCATATGCGGTCATCTAATAATGAATGTTGACGACCTCGTTGTTCCATATTTTTCTATAAAATATAAAAGCATTACTGGTTTTGAATAATTTGTTAGAAAAAACACAAGCAACGATTGAATATATTGAGAATAAAGCAAAACCTGTTACAAATATTGATAATTTTAATATTATATTGATTTTTTATTTTTTTTAATAATACTAATATAATTTTTTTCATAAATATTAATTATATAATAATAACATCATTACATTATTAGTATATTTTATTATTAATATTAAAATAATATAATTTTCTATATTATATACAATTCTCCTTTCATCTGTGTGTTTCACATTCTGTCTCCACATGTAATATTGGCATTCACTTTCACCTCTCCATTGGCGAGTAGGTTGATAATTTTGAAAAAGAATGCCAATATTACATGTGGAGACAGAAAAAACACAGAAGAAAAGAGAATTGTATATAATATAGAAAATTATATTATTTTAATATTAATAATAAAATATACAAATAATGTAATAAGGTAATTATTCCTAATTATTGGTAATTATTTCAAATTATTGGTAATTATTCCAAATTATTGGTAATTATTCCAAATTATTGGTAATTATTCCAAATTATTGGTAGTTATTCCTAATTATTGGTAGTTATTCCTAACTATTGGTAAATATTGGTAATTATTGGAAAATATTGGTAATTATTGGAAAATATTGGTAATTATTGGTAATTATTGGAAAATATTGGTAATTATTGGTAATTATTGGAAAATATTGGAAAATATTGGTAATTATTGGTAATTATTGGTGATTATTGGTAATTAATGGTAATTATTGGTAATTAATACTAATTATTGGTAATTAATACTAATTATTGGTAATTAATACTAATTATTGGTAATTAATACTAATTAATGGTAATTAATACTAATTATTGGTAATTAATACTAATTATTGGTAATTAATAATAATTATTACTAATTATTCCTAATTATTACTAATTATTCCTAATTATTACTAATTATTACTAATTATTTTTAATTATTCCTAATTATTACTAATTATTGTTAATTATTACTAATTATTACTAATTATTAGTAATTATTGCTAATTATTACTATTTATTAGTAATTATTGCTAATTATTACTAATTATTAGTAATTATTGCTAATTATTACTAATTATTGCTAATTATTACTAATTATTACTAATTATTACTAATTATTACTAATTATTACTAATTATTACTAATTATTGATAATTATTAGTAATTATTAGTAATTATTGATAATTATTAGTAATTATTGATAATTATTAGGAATTATTACTAATTATTGGTAATTATTACTAATTATTCGTAATTATTACTAATTATTCGTAATTATTACTAATTATTCGTAATTATTACTAATTATTCATAAATATTACTAATTATTGGTAATTATTGGCAATTATTGGTAATTATTGGCAATTATTGGTAATTATTGGCAATTATTGTTAATTATTACTAAATATTGGTAATTATTGGTAATTATTCATAATTATTGTTAATTATTACTAATTATTGTTAATTATTGTTAATTATTACTAATTATTGTTAATTATTCCTAATTATTACTAATTATTTGTAATTAATACTAATTATTGGTAATTAATACTAATTATAGGTAATTATTACTAATTATTGGTAATTATTACTAATTATTGAGAATTTTTCCTAATTTTTCCTAATTTTTCTTAATTTTTTCTAATTTTTCCTAATTTTAGGTATTTATTACTAATTATTACTAATTATTGGTAATTATTACTAATTATTACTAATTATTGGTAATTATTACTAATTATTACTAATTATTGATAATTATTGATAATTATTGATAATTATTCCTAATTATTCCTAATTATTGATAATTGTTGATAATTGTTGATAATTGTTCCTAATTATTCCTAATTATTCCTAATTATTCCTAATTATTCCTAATTATTCCTAATTATTCCTAAGTATTCCTAATTATTCCTAATTATTGGTAATTATTGGCAATTATTGGTAATTATTACTAATTATTACTAATTATTGGTAATTATTGGTAATTATTACTAATTATTACTAATTATTGTTAATTATTGGTAATTATTCCAAATTATACATAATTATTACTACTTATTGGTAATTATTACTACTTATTGGTAATTATTACTAATTATTACTAATTATTGGTAATTATTACTAATTATTACTAATTATTGTTAATTATTACTAATTATTGGTAATTATTACTAATTATTACTAATTATTGGTAATTATTACTAATTATTACTAAATATTCTTAATTATTGATAATTATTGATAATTGTTCCTAATTATTAGTAATTTAAAGAATAATTACCAATAATTAGGAATAATTACCAATAATTAAAAATAATAACATTATTAGTATATTTTATTATTAATATTAAAATAATATAATTTTCTGATTTATATACAATTCTCCTTTTATCTGTGCGTTTTCTATCTCCACATACAAATAATACATGTGAAGACAGTAAACACACAGATGAAAAGAGAATTGTATATATATAAAAAATTATATTATTTTAATATTAATAATAAAATATACTAATAATGTAATAATGTTGTTATTCCTAATTATTGGTATTTATTACTAATTATTAATATTTATTCTTAATTATTAAAAATTATTACTAATTATTCCTAATTACCATTAACTATGAACAATACTAATAATTTAAATTTATTAAGTAAGAAAACAATATAAACATAATTAAATTACAACTAATTAAGAATAATTGAAACTAATAAAAAATTAAAAATAAATATTAAATTAAAATGAACATAAATACCTTGAACATTGATCTGCTCTGATCGTTCTTCAAAACTTTAATATCAGCTTTGAAAAAAAATTAAACTGAAGAAAAACTCAACTTTAGAAACAAAAGTTTGAGAGTAGGAGGAGATAAAGAATGCGAATGATTTGAAAAAAACGGATGGGGGTATTTATAGGTTAGATTAGTTGCGACGGGCCCATTTGCGACGGGTATCCCGTCGCAAAAACTAGTATTTGCGACTGTACCCGTCGCAAATACCTTAGCCCGCATTTATTACGGTCAACATGTAAATAGTTATTTGCGACGGGACCCGTCGCAAATAACATACTATTAGCGACGGGAAAATATTCCCGTCGCAAATACCTTTTACCGCCGCCGGTTATTTGCGACGGGATTGCATTCCCCGTCGCAAATACCCATTTTTCCCGTAGTGAAGGTACATCGGCCCCTTCGAGATTCTTGATCGTGTTGGGGTTGTGGCCTATCGACTAGCACTTCCACCTACTATGGCCAAGGTGCATAATGTCTTTCATGTATTCCTCTTAAGGAAGTACATACCGGACCCATCACATGTACTCTCTTTCGAGGTGGTACAATTGGAAGATGATCTTTCTTATGAGGAGAAACCAGTGAAGATCTTAGATCGCAGAGAAAAAGTTCTACGAAATAAGACAATGCCCCTCGTCAAGGTGTTGTGGAGAAACCACAAGTTTGAAGAAGCAACTTGGGAGTCGGAGGATATGATGAAGCTGAGTTACCCATATTTGTTTTAGTGTGGGAAAATGAAAATTTCGAGCGCGAAATTTCTTATGGGGGAATATTGTGATGACCCAAAGTTTCATTAATGGAAATCCCTCTTGAACTTATTAAATTTCTCTTTATATATATTGTTTTATAAAATGTCATCTTCTTTGGTTTTATGATAGGAGTTTTGATCGTTACTTTTATAGTCGTTGAACAGTGATCACATGATTAGTATAAATATAAGGCTTTAACGAACGCAATTTTACTCAAACAAAGGAAGCGATGGCCTCATCCAGTAGAATTTCCCCATACGAAGCACATTAGTCGGAACTTGGAAAAGAGGTGGCATCCTTGGGCTTCGCCCTTGACCAAGCCCAAGCTGAGCTTCATAATGTCAATCTAGAAGATGACTATCTACGGGAAAAGTGGAAGTTGATTGAAATTACCACTCGAGCGATGTTATCCGAGCCACCCCAAGAGTCTGTCACCATCGCACACCTTACCCTTAGGTCTTATGTGGCTATTTTAAGGGGTTATGTAACAAATAAGTAGTAATATGTTCATGTACATTGTTTTTTTATATAATAATGAATATAATTTCTAGTCATTTTTGCTGCATTATAAATAGTTTTTAATGTACAAATGCTGTTTTTTATTATTATTTAATTAAGAATTCAATTTTATTAAATTAAGGGATTTTTTAATTAAATAATATTTTAATAAAATATTATTATTAATATTAAATTAATTCTTATTAAATATATTTGATCTTAAAATTTTATGAATGCAATTAAATTTTTTTATTAAGGTTTGAAAGCCATTTCTGTCAAAACCCGTGAATTTTTGATAAATATTGGTTTTTATTTTAAAAGTGAAAATTAACATATTTAGAAATTTTTTTAGATAAATTAAATATCATTTCTGGAATCAGGACGTCGAAATTATCCAATGGTGAATTTTTCATAATTTTCTGAGACAGTCAAATTTTTGGGTAAAAATTAAAAACAGTTTAAATATATAATGTGTTTTATGACATCATAATGACCCAATAGTTATGTAATAAAATACGATAATCCGTATTTTCGGCCAATATGTGTTTTATCATTAAAATAATGTGATTTTGGGTTTGTTTGACTTACTTTTTAAAAGCATTAATGGACCCCTCAAGACATATTCAACACTCTGCCTTTTTAAATTAATTTCCATGGGAGTGTGACTCACCTCCACATAAGAAACCTTATTATTTTAAGAAGTTCGGACTTGGGCCTTATAAAATATTGTTTTCCTCTTCCCTTTGCCCAAAACCATGGGCAAAAACCATGGTATGGTTTGTGGTTTGGATTAATTTAATGTAAGGGGACCCAAACCTAAATAATAATGAATTCCCTCACCATTCCTATATAAACCCACCCAAGCTCCCAAGAAGCCTCTCACAAGCCTCTCTCTAGCCTTTGGAAGCACACTTACAAGTAAAGGGTTTTTTCTTCCTTTCTCATTTTTTCCAATTTTCTTTAAGTTGTATTGCCCTTTTAATTTCAATTATGAATGTTGGGGTATGGTTTCACACCTCCCACATACGGCCCTCTTATTGTTTAAATGATGGGAGACCCCTTTCTCTCTCATTAAATGCCTCCCATGTACACCCGTTACTATGCCAAAATTCCAAAATGAACTTCTCTCTCCTCTATTACATTCAAGCAATAAATTTGTATCATGAATCTAAATTCCATTAAAATTGTTGGGACATGTATCTATTTGACCTCCTTACTGTCCATTACATTTAAATATGATGAGGAACCCCTTTCTCTCTCAGCAACCTTTTTTATGAATTCTTATGTCACGCCGTTAAGCTGCCGAAATCGCACCGATTTTCTAAGACAATGTCATTGTGTAGTGAATACCATGCACATTTCTCCATCAAGGTTATTCACCATTATGCACATTTACTTATTTATTGTAAAGTTTCATGTATGAATTCCACATTCCTTTATCGTGGAATAAATGATTATGTTTTATGAATCCATGTTTTATGATCCATGTGGCACACTTATGCATGAAATGAAATGTTTAAGAAGGGTGCACCCTTATAGCACTCCAATGCATTGGGTAATGTATAGTATCATGATACGTCATGTGCAATGAGTGTTGACTCATGCTAATTCAATTGAAACAAGGGTTTACTCGTGCTTCATGTGCAATGAGGGTTTACTCATGCTCTATGTGCAATGTGCCTTGGCTCATGCTAATTCAATGTTAAGTGTTGTTTCCACATTTCCATGTTCGTATTATCATGCTTTATCATTCCTTTATGTTCATGTTTATCTTTTGCTCTATTGACATGCCTATTTCCTAACATGTATTGTACTCCTCATGTTATTCCATATGTACTCCCTTACTAGGCTTTATAGCTCACCCTTTTCTTATGCATGTCCTCAGGTTATCCCATACAATGCTAAGTACGAGGGAAAGTAGTGGTCATGTAAAGGAAGTTTTCAATAAAGATGTTTTATTTCATGTTTTAAGTTTTTATGTAATGATCCTAAGCCCCAAAGACACTAAACCTCTCGATCTTCTTTGTTGTATCACGTGATGCATGTTTAATTTGTAATAAAAAGCAGGGTTGTCATAGGATATGTATACATAGAAAAATGAATTTATTTTCCTATATTAAAGTAATTGACTTAAAAATGTTTGTATGGAAGTAGTCACTCTCTAATGTATCATACTATCTTTATAAAGAAATTATTATTTGAAGTAGAGAAGAAAAATGGGGTAAACCCAATGATTAAAAGGATGAAAGAATATTACTGGGATACTCATCGTGTATAAAAGATTATATATATTTTAGTAGGAGGATGAACAAATTTTGTGATAGTGGGAAGGTAATTTCTCTTCAGAATGGTTCAAAATAAAATTAAAAAGTGTTTTAATTTAAAATGAACTTAATGAATGTGAATAGAAAAATTTTGACTTTATATAATTTTAACATTTTCGTGTTAATGAATTGTTTTATGTAAAATCATTTGAAGATTAATGTGGAGAGGAGATTATATATATAATTCATCCAAAATAGTTTATATTTTATAGAGCAATAATATTGGATAAAATCTTCTTCAAGCATATTCTAAGAGACTGAAGAGAATGTAAAAAACATCTCAAATATCTAAAATTGAAGCAACATACATAGAACAATTATTTTTGGAGTAATCACTAAAGGATGTTATGAATTATGAATTAGATGATATTGATAAAAAATCAATCTGAAAATTTTATAGAAAAAAACAATATAATATTATTAGTATAAAGTAGGTCATTATGAACAAGTAGAATGAAAATTTATACAGTGATATGTAAAAAATATTGGTTTGTATGTAGGTGATATGCATAAGTAGAATGAGTTAATGTTGATGAAAAATTATCTCTAGTGGAAAGAATGGTTTCTAATAGACTTTTCCTGATTGTTTCTATACATGTAATCTTTATATTATATCATGTGGTTGTGAACAAAAATAATTTAATTGAGTTATAAATAAGAATGTATAAATAGATAATTCAGTATTTTTTTCTATTGAAAATGAAAAGTCCATTGTGTATAGGCAGAGAAATATTTGTATGACTTAAACAAATAAACAGGTTCTTGGTATGTATAGCTGGATTCATTTCTCAAAAAGATAGAGTTGTCAATTAGAGTGGTAGATCACAAGATATGTGTAAAAATGCTAAAAAAGAATAATTCATGTTGATGTTTTCTAGAAGACATCATTATTAGAGGATACAAGTGGAAATAAATTGAAAATGTTATAGAATATCTCATTTATATTTTTTTATGATAATGAGGGGAGAGATACCAAATTTTCTTAGTTTTTTATTTCATCGAGATTAAGAGGGGATATTCAAATCATATGTAAACTATGTACATGAATAGTTGATGAAATTTTTATTTTAATAGTGTCACTCATTTTCAAATTTTTTATATTTAGAATAAAATTTCAAAATCTTGATTAGTGTAAATGTGTAGATGCAACAATTTATTGAAAAATCATTTGAGGTTTCCAGAACCTACTATGACTATTCCATGTACATTGGATTCTATGTTATTTGAAGCACATTTCAAATACTATCATAATAAAGATAACCTATTTATAGTTAATAAAGTTACAAGGTATATTTATGGAACACTAAATTAGGGATTTTTGTTTAAAGAAATAAGATATGTGTGTTTGTTGTCTAATTTAAAATAAAATTATGCCAGTGACATTGTAGATAAAATAAATCCACATGTGGTGGAGAATTTAACATTGGGTGAATGTTTATTGGCGAATAAATAGGAAAGAAGAATATGTATCATTGGGTAAAAGATAGGTATAGTATATTTCAGTCACAAAGTAATTTACATATCTTATATGCATGATATATAAATTTGATGATATTAGTGAAGTGGAATGAAAACCAATATTTATTTTGTGAGAAAAAGAATCTATTTAATTAATAATTAATATGATAAAATACATCACATAAAAGGAATTAAGATCCATTACCATAATACCAATGATAATTTGGAATAAAATATTATGAATTTGGAATTTTGTTTTGGGAAAAATTTTGTGGTAGATTTCACCACTAAACTATTGATAGTACAAAATTTTGAAAGCATCGGTCGACCTTTTAATTTCTAACTATTCCTTCAAAATTAATTTGTATACATGATCCTTTATATATTATTCTTATTGTTATATTTTTAATTTTTTTTATCTTTATTGGTCTTATATTTTTTTATATTCATGAAGAAATTGCTAGGTAATACAAACTGGGAATGAAAAAAAAATGACGTTTGATTTGAGTTTTCTAAAAACAATTGTGATACTAAATTATTTATCATTGTTCTTATAATTTTATTTCAATTTTATTGGAATATAAAACTAGTTGATTGTTCCTTTTTAGCTTAAAAATAGTGAAAAATTAGCATGAACGTGATGACACCATCTGAATTTTATTCTGAAATGGGGAGAAATTTAAAAGTGGTAATTCCTTTTATATATCATGAAATTTTAATAAATTGACCATAAAATCCAAATAATGAGATTATTGAAATCCTAAGTTGTAATATTGAATGTTTTATCATTATTATATATTCTTGAATCTATTTTTATTGTTTTGATTTTTTTTACAATTTTTAGAGTTGAGATTAAGTTTGATAAAGATTTTATTTGATACTTTTGGAAGTGACAAGAAATTGAATTCTCACACTGTGATCTTATGTGTTTCATTACAAAGGAATTTTTCAAAAAACATTTATTTTAGTTTTTATTTTTTTATGTTAATCAAATTTAGGGTATCATTCTACACACAATGATGTCATACATTTCCCCATAAATATGTTTATGTATATTTTGGTGGTTATGGAAATAGTTTATTGCAATGTGAAATGTCATATCACCCTTGGAATTCATACAATGATGAATTCAGTGATTCAATTTGAAGAAAATTATTCAATGTAAAAAATTATTTCCTTGATGATAAGATGAATCATAAAATACAATTATAGTAATCACAATATGAACAACCACCATAAAAATCCTAGAGAGACATAATATTTTTGAAGTTTGGACTATGTAACTTCTCATAATAGGTACACACTATGAAGTCCTAACACATTCTATGACTCATCTAGTGGTTGAAATATGTTAATGTTAAAATTAATATGTCACATTGAAAAAGGTAAGTTCATTATATGATCTATTTTATCTAAATTATTTAGAAAAAACAAATGATATTAATGTCTATTGAAAATTCTATTGTTATTTAGAAAAATAATAAATTTATTGTTATAGATGAACCTCATATGAAAAAAAAGACATCAGATAGATAGAAGAAATGGCGAATTACTTCAAATCTAGAAAAGAGTGATAAATCTGTAATGTTCATCAAATATATATAATTTTGTGGTAAATTGTGATTAATAAAAATTTCATTTATGATTTGGCAGGGAATAAGATATTACAATATTTTATTAAAGAACCAAAATTTTAATATTGGCGGATTCTGAAAAACACACATTTTGGTGCATTGTTATTTCTTGATTGAATGTTTTTTAGTTTGATATATAGGTTGATTGAATCTTTATAATACAATTTAAATTAAATATTTAAATAGATGAAGTTCTCATTGACTATGGATGAGTAGTGGGATTATCTTAAATATTATAATAACATTCCATTGAAGTAGTTGTTAATTAGGGTATTTAAAATTGTTGATATGTGCTCCTTGGTCATAGGCCATTTCGGTGAACTAAGAAAATTTTGTGGTCATTACCATTGATATTTTTTCATTTATTTTTTCTTATAATATAGATTCAATGTGTATTTAAAAATTAAAATATAGGAACCATTTAATATAATTTTTAGAATAAAATTAATTTCACCATTATACCCACCTTTTAGGTTGTATAAGAGGACTAACCACCACTCCTTGTAGGATATTATCCAATTTGTATCACAACATCATGGCTTTATTTCACCTAGAACACACAGTATATCACTGTAAAATGTATCTTGTATGGGAGAGTTCCTATACAATATGATATGTTTGTGAGTTTGTGTTTGTGTATAATACCATAGTCACCCCTCAACCGAAGTGGGACTAGGGATGTAATGGAATACCATTACTGGAAAGCGTTATTGGATAATATGTGCCAGCTAAATTAGAGTGTCCTCTCAAACATGTCATGATACTTATGGTAAACTAGAACTTATATCCAATATTCTAATTCATAATGTTGCCTAATAGGTTCAAACCCATGATGACATTAGATACTAAATGTATAGACCCACTATTTATCCATATAAGATGTTGTTTTCTTTGGATCACTGTCTCTTGGGTTTATTCTCCCATGGTCTTATTACCAATTATAGGAAAAGGCCATGTGTATTAGGATAGTTCCCATATTATATATATATATATATATATTGTGAGATCTGGTAATCCCCCTTTCCCAATGTGGGAATCAAGCTGTTTCTTCATGATGTGACGAGTTTGTGTCACATTGTGATTCCAGGAAGTCACATAGAACGACTGTTAAACCCAATCCATGAACCCTTATATAAAAAACATTTATCCAAAATAATTAATATTAATAAAAGTGAACTTCTCATGTAAAATCAAAAATAACTACAAGGATCTGTGGAAGAAGATAAAATATCTAGATAATTGAGTATAATTCCCTATAGATCATGTCAAGTATATTAAGGTTACATAGTAATTCATAATACATGAAAATAATATAATAAATAAACATAAACATAAATTCAAACGCGTAATATAATAATTAATAGTAACACATATTTTTAAATCAAATATTATAATAACAAACACATTCATAATAGAGAAATAATAAATTAAAAATGTTCTCATCAAAATATACATATAAATATAACTATAAAGTGTATTCATTCCTGAAAAAAGATAAGCAAATAATTGAAGTAGTTATTTTAGTGCTTGAATAAAAGTTAATCTGATGAATAATAAAATTAATAAAATATTTATAAATCCACCTACATAAAATAGTTAGTTAATATTAAGTATTTCTTTAAAATTGAAATTGAATAAATACTTACTCGAAATATTTATGAAAAATTATTGTGGAATTTCCTTTAATTATATCTTCATGAATTTAGTTTGATATGATATATTAATTTTAAAAAGTCTCCATATATCTTTATTATCTACTATATAATTTAATTTATCTCCTCTTATGATAATTTTGAATAAAATATCAAACATGATTTTTTTAGACCCATTTTCTTTTTGTCCATACAGTGTTTAAAAGAAGAGGTCCTAGAAATCAAATATTCTTATTTTGAATATAAAATATATCTTTAAATTTATGTAAATATTTTAAAAAATATTTAGGCTTCATACCACAAAATTGAGGAAATTTAATGTACCCAAAAATCATATAATTTAATAAAACATATTGAAAACAAGTAAATGTATACACGATTTTATTTTTCAAACCATGAAAAAAATAATTCTTTTAAATATTGGGATTTTTTCCATTTTATATAACACTAGGTAGATCATTATTTACATCGAAATTATCAAGGATTTTATTAATGTAATCTCCCCTTTGGTAAACACACTAGAAGAAAATTTCAATGAATAAACATCAGTAGATAAATTACTAAATACACTATCATAAATAACATATGATGATTTAGCTTTTCCAATTTTAGAAAATAATTAAAAAAATTTAGAACATTCATGTATTTAAATAAAAAAATCATAATATTATCCATTATTTTTTAAATATTTATTTAATATAAAATATTTATCATCATTCCTAAAACAACTCTCATTATCCACCTCAAAATATGAATTTTTAGATCCATATTTATGGTAGAAAAAATTGTATACCACTTTTTTCTAATCCATATGACAAAAAGATTATTTTCTATTTAAAATAATCATCTTTAAAATTTTAATGAGGTTAATCAACATAATCCTATGAAGTACTCCATGAATCCTTTTAGAAATTCCTACATTCCCTCTTGTATTATGACTTTCATGATTTCAAATAAAATTTTATTTGATGGAAGTTGAGTCTCATATTTTTATGTTTCATACATTCATAAAATCATACCACTTTCATGTTTCTATCATCCCATTTAATGTATCCCGTTATCAGAGTATACAAATTTTTGAATGTTTAAAAACATTTTAGTATGTTCCTCACTAAACTCATAACTACAATAATATTAATAAAATGGGTCTAAATATGTATCATTAAGAAAAATATTTCTTCTGTTGTATAATATGATCAATAGATTATACATGCATCTCATATAAATACACCCTAATCATTCAACTTAAATTTTTCATTCTAATATTTTTAATTGGTGGTTACTATTTATAAGTAGTGAATATTCAACTCCACATAGTAGGTATAAGTCTAATAACATTAAAATATTTTTCAGATTATTGATTAAAAGTTACCAAAAGTATCATTTTTACTATCTCATCATGTATTCTATTCATTTGAGTGATACTTTCACCATAAACCTAATGAATGTATTAAAATCTAACATTTTAGTATTCTACCTTAATTTTCTAACACTATCAATTCCTTTATAAGTAATGGGTATGTTTTCCCCAATTTTATATGCTATATCACATAGATAAATTATATTTAACTCATTCTATTATAATCCAAAAATAATAAAATTAATAACCATTGAATGTAAATGATAATCATAATCTTTTATAAATCTCCATGACCCATGTTCCCTAGTATGAATCTTATTGGGTTTCACCACATTCATGTAAACTTTTAAACATGAATTTTTCAAATATATAACCATTATAAAATTCTTGTAACTATAATTTTAAAAAATTTACTAATAATATTTAATCATGCTTATAACAATTATTATATTTTATATTTCAAATTATCATTTTCGAGTAAGACCATTTTTTATATTTTTATTGGAAAATAGAAATAAACATTTTAAAAAATAGGGATATGTTTACTGTAGAGAGTACAAGATTCTTAATTAATACAACTTGTTGTCCTTCATCCGTGATTGAAATTGTATGAAGAGGAGGGGTGAATTTTGTACATAAAATAATTACTTTAATTTAATCTTCCATCTTCAAGTAAGATTAATAATTCACATTCACTATTAATAACTTAATAAGGTGGAAACAAAATGTAAATAAATTGCGTTACATATAATATTTTTATAATGGTTTAGGGATAAAATGAGAAACCCGTAATCGCCTCCATTAACATTAAATGAATTCTTGGTGAGTTTATTTAGATAATTTTCCAATAGTTCACATAATCAAGTGTTAGTAGTTGACAATTGTCATTATAAGGCTTTTATCAGGACATCATGCCCTATTATTGGGACCTCTCAACAAGTAAAAGTATTTCTATATTTTTCTCTAAAACCAAGTGTATGTAACAAATACTTATGAAATAAGATGATGAGGAACATAATTTTTTAAATAATTCATAAAATAATTTTCTTCATAGCTAAAAATTGATGAATCTTCCCAAGAAAATAAATCTTCAAGTTGGAAAAGTTATAAAGAGTCACATGGTTATATTTTAGGTCTATAATGAACATAATTGTAGTATGTAATGTTAAAGATATCAAAATTATAATATTTCATATTTATATTATACTCTATGTTATCCTATGTTTTTTAGCTATATAGTAATAGGTAAATTCAATAGTATGAGAGTTATATCATAGTAGTTTTTTCTTAGTACACATCCTTTCAACCAATATATTGATAAGATATTTATAATTTAAAGATTAATGAAATGTTAAAAATATCATATCATATTCACATTTAAGTAGGTATCTCTCATATAAATTTTTGACTTTATCGATAATTAATTCGAAATAACCAGGACCACAAATTTACAAAAAAGCATCTTATTATTCTCAAGTTATCATATTTTTTATAAAAAAATAAAACCAAAAATCACTTCAAATAATTTATATAGA
This sequence comes from Viscum album, assembly GCA_963277665.1. Lineage (NCBI taxonomy): Eukaryota > Viridiplantae > Streptophyta > Magnoliopsida > Santalales > Viscaceae > Viscum > Viscum album. Next base: position 77,104,412 of record OY728155.1, on the reverse strand, counting down.
AAATATATAATACTCATTTAGAATATTTTAAATTTAAAATTCATATGATATTTAAATATTTCTTCAATATATCCCATATAAATCGATCTCTAAATCTTTGAATAAAACTCATAAAAATATTACGATATTTAGGATAATATATATTCATTACATTTTATATTATGTTGTATTGTAAAATTATATAATGTGTTAATACTAACTAAATTAGGAATAATATATGGTTTAAAAATTTGTAAACAAATTTATTAGTTACCAATTGAGTATAAATAAAAATAATTATCATTTTAAATAAAATGAAATGTGTTTATGAAAAGAAGTATGTTTTGTTAAACTGGATTTTTTTGTCATGGTTTGATGCTTATGATAAAATAAAATAGTATATATTATATATAATATGTTTGAAAAATTGACCATTATTTTTTATATAATCATGTAAAAATTATCTTAGAGTGACTATTTGATAACTTTTTGAAAATACTTACTTTTTTTATTAATATTAAACAATCATGACTCTTATTGAAGAATTATTATTCGATTAAAATGTTAAATACTTGAATTTTTATATATATATTTATTAAAAGAAAAATTAGTTAGATTATAAAAAAGTAAATTTCATTTATTTAATTTTAATCTATTATATGTTCAAATTTTGTAAAAAAAATATTTTACGCTTTTGGAAACATTCCCTTGAGAAAACTATTTTTTCATATCTTTTGTGAGTATAATTTTATGTTATAGTCTCCACTTATATTTATAGAATTTTGTAAAATGTATTAAATGATTTTAATGTACATAATTAATAATATATAATAATTTAATATTAATTTTTGGGTATAATTAATAGAAAAATGATTTAAAAATAATTACCATAGGTAGGGTTAAAACATGTTAACAGTGGTTAATCAATAATGAAAAGGTTTAAAATGAACTTAAAACATGTATAATTAATATTTTAATTCTATATTTATAAATTTTCACATATATTTTTAGATATGGAGCCATTTTTATGGCTTTTTCTTATTAAAACATGATTATGATTAATTATTTTTATAAATTACATGTGTGTCCTAAATTATAAAAGGGAAGCCCCTCCTCTCACTTATTCAAAACTATAAAATAATTATCATCATCCACATCCTAAAACCCTCCCTCCCCAAAATAACAATACACATTTTATAACTAATGTTATTCAAAAAATATCAACGTTATAGTCCTTAATAAAAGGTCGAAATGAGGTTTATATAGGCGAAAGAAAGATTCTTCACTAAGATCCTTCTTTTTTTACTTCTTATTTTATCACTATCAAATATGTATTAATAATTACAGTATAATAAAAATAGTATATAAAATATATTTATATTTTTTTTATGTTTATGTTATAACAATTATCCATATATTTCTCCATCAATTGAGAAATATCTTAATCGCTCGTATGTTTGGAGGACTACCGCCTCGCGAACTGATGTAATGTCTTTCCTATAAACATCTAACATGAATACTCATAATGATGGAAATAATTAATATAACTATATATGATAAATATTAAATTAAATTAATTATTTAAAATTTATATATCATCTACTTTCTTAATATTTTACCCATAAAGATAATTTTATCACCGCTCATGTATACATACAACCTACTATCTCCATAAAGTGATGTGATTCATTATCCATCTAAAAATTTCAAGTATGGTAAAAAATATATTTAATGTTTAAATATTATATTTATGATATTAATTTAAATCGATATATTATAGAATGAAATTTTACACGCAAGAACCAAAAAATTCACAACAAAACACGTATGAGAAAACAATAAATTAACACCAAACATAATAGTAATAATAAAAAATTATTAGCGAATGGTTGTTAAGATATTATAAGAGTACCATATACGATTATATAAATATTAATACGGTCTTGGTATAAATTAACAAAAAAATCTAAAACAATTATATGTTATTTGCTATTTTATTTAACTGAAGTGTATTATACGGTAAGGGGTTTCATTTCAATTTTCATTCCATTGAGACATATTTGTTAAAATAAACCTATTCACTTTTACGTGGAATATATAATTCATATTTTATATATTTTAAATGAATTAATATTTGTTCATGATGGTTAATGTTTATATTCATGTTTATTCTTTGAAAGGGTTATAGTTTTAATTAGACAAGATAGGAATGATTTTATTTTACAATATGACATTCTTTTCGAATTTCTATTATTGTTATTGAAGGTATTTTATCATTTATATTTTCTACGATCCAATAATTTTCATATAAATAATATATTTAAGGATGTCAAATATTTTCTTCCATATTTTACACTCATTCACAAGTATATAATTTTATTGAGAAAAATATATATTCCTAAGGAACCGATGTTCACCAATCATTTCTCCATTAATTGTGTGATTTTTTAATTTATATTGAAAAAATAAATAAATTATGATAATATTTCACTAAAATTTAAATTTATCATAAATTTCCAAATTCTTTGTTTCTTATATATGATTATTTCCTAAGCCATATTATTTTTTTCATATTGTCTTTACTTTCAATGTTATTTTATTAATTAGGGAAATAATGGAAAATTTGTATCCTTTAAGAAATACATATATTTTTTGATAAGAAAAATTGTTCCTAAATTCAATAGAGTAATCTATATATAAGTAATTCATTTAGAATGTAGTGATTTATGGGGCCTGGAATTATTTATCCCCTTAGTGCATAAGTATTTTTCATGGGAGAAATTATTTGGGAATGTTAAATGGTTTGTACCAATAGTGTTACATTATCTTACGAATAGTATTTACATTATTGATACTATGATATATAATACACTGATATCTAAAATTAATAATTTTCCCCATTATTTATTTATTTATCATTATTCAAGAGGTTGTTTTATATATAGTATCCATGTGTGATTTTTTTGCTGATGTTATTAATCAAATGAAATATTTTTTTAGTTATTTACATTTCCATATTTATTATGACTTTTCTAATTATGATAATCAATATATTGATTAAATTCCATATGTGTTATGTTATTTACCTTTCAATTACTGTTATACATTATAGATTTATGATATCTTCCTCTATTTTTAATCCTTATTGAGCATTTGAGCTAACCCATATTTTGTATCATTTCCATATTATATGTATAATTACTCTTTGATTTAGTTCAATGATGCAAAATGTTTTCCATTATTATGTTTAAAATTTTATCCACAATAAAAAATGGGTATCAGGTTTTGTATTTCTGACTCAAATAATAGAAACTAATCATTCCTTTTAGATTTGGACCCTTGTAGCTAGGAAAAAAGTAACAAAGTAGGCAGTATATTTGGGTTACTATATTTTGAATTGTTACAAGTAGTATTATAGAAACATTATTATAATCCTTGGGACCTAGATAAAGGAAACCATATATTTCGGAAAATAATCCTATGGTTAAATTTTAGGATAATTATAAAATAAAATCTTAATGTTTTGGAAAGGAAGATATTATATGGAGTTTCTTATCAATACATCCATGTATCGATACTACAAATGAACATATTTCTGGTACATTAATACCTAGAGGTAAAAATTACAAGAAGGGTTCCTTAGGGTTTAACTCAATCATCAATAGGTGCAAAGAAAATGGTATTTACTAAGAACCTTGTATGAAATACCTGGGATATGTAATTAAATAGTTATAATTTTCATTACAGACCATTATTAAGTATTTTAAAAAAAATATGTACCCCATGAAATTGAGTTTATCATACTGAGAGTAGTTGTTCTTAATTTTTTTATGTTTTTTATAAACTAAATTTATAATTATATGTTTTCATTAATATCAATAATTTAATGGGATAATCCATTATATTTCATTGTTTATAAATGGAACATGGAATAAATAATGGTATTCACACTCACAGTCAGTGTATAAATTTTCCTGCTAAGGAATCCAATATAGTTGGTAATCAATCTAAGAAGACCACGAATTTATTAGGAAATCTTACTCATTTTATGATGAATAAACATGCCCATATGGACAATAATATAGTTCCACAGTGTGATTCTATTATGTTTCTTCTCTTCATGGTATATAATCCCATATCATTTAGTGGGAATACTAATATAGTGTTATTTGATCAAAGGATTAAATCCAAAAAATTATGTGTCCATAGGATGTGATGAAAATGAAAAGGTTATACTGGTAGTATGCGGTATCGAGGGTGATGTATATCATTGGGGTTAATTGATATATAATATCAGTGAGTATGAATAAATAGATCACATGGAAGGGATAATTTTAACTTCAACAAAAAATTCCATCATGAGAAATGAACTTAAATGAAGATAATGTTATGTAGATTAAAAAGGAATATGAATTTTTTGTGGAGTATAAGGCTATATATACTAGATTATCCTAGTATTATATGAATCATATAAATAATATAGAATGTATGATTGACCATTTATTTATAGGGGTTAATCTAAATGTCTAAAGGCACTACTTTATCAAACCTTATCATTAAATAATGAAATAGTTTACATTAGCACCAAAATAGTTGTGGAATTAAACTGATACTATATATTCCTGGGGAGTCAAGAGAATATTAATTCATTTTATAACTAAAAATAGAATTCATCAAAGAAGATGAATATGATGAAGAAATTAATATCATGTAAAAATTACAAAAGGAAACATCCTGGAAAATTCATGAAGTGCCTGAAATTTTTTTAGAAGTGTAGTGGAGTAGTTTATTTAGATCATGAGTTTATGGAAAAGAAAGATACCCATGCTATCATGTTATTCAACTACAATGGGTGAATTATTCCGACCAATGTATCAAGAGTTTTAAGAATATACCACAAAAGAGGCCAAGGGTAGAAGGGAAAGATTATCTAATCATTATAGATGTGGTGGATATAATTAATTATATGGTTCTAGGTATTTTATTCATAGCCTAAAATTTATCCAATTATTTATTTGATTTTGGCTAATCTTACCAGTTTATGTCTTAAATAATTTCCAATAAAAATAGGTACTTACCTTGAACATTAAGAAGGTAGTTTCCTTTCAATACTCCTTGTGGATGTCTAAATATAATATAAATGTGTCAGGTAGTCCGCATTATGACATATAATCATGCTCTACTTGAGTATATTATTTTCTTATATGTGGTTAAAATTGATATAATCCTTGATATGGCCTGGATTTCAAAATATGATTCAAATATTTATAATAAATAGATGGAAATTACAATTTGTTATGAATATATGGAATTACTTATCTTTATAGTTGAGACATGATCATCCTAGTCTTATCTAGATCCACCCCAAGTAACACTTTTGAATGACATTATTGGGCAAGAAGAGTAAACATAATCTGTGGATGGAGAATGAAATCCTAAAATTAAGGATGTGCCTATTACATTGGAATATATTAATGTATTTTATAAGGAATTACCTAGACATCCACCAGATCATGAGGATGATTTCTCCATAAATTAACCTCTAATTCAAGTCCTATATCAAACAATACGTAGATAATTTACGCTATATATTAACCATAGTGGAAGAAATAGCTAATGTAGTTATGTGATAAGGGATTCATATGCCAATTTATTTCACCATGGAAAGCACTTAATCTCTTCTTTAAGAAGAATAATGGATCCATGTGGCATAAAATTTGTTATAGGGAAATAAAATTCATTATGATAAAGAATTAATATCTTCAACCTTGATAAGATGAATTAATTGGTCAAATTAAAGGAGCTCATTTTTTGTCAAATTTTCCTTCATTCTAGGTATCTTTAATTGAAAATATTGAAAGAATACATTATGAATGTGTTATGGGAATTATGATTTTATAGTAATTCAATTTGGATTGACTAATTGACCCTTTTTTAAGGATCTAAAAAAAATGTATTCATGGAATATTTTTATGATTTCTGTCTGGAATCCATTGATGATATCATTTTGTATTTTAAGATCTCTGTGGACCATTAGAATCACTTGTAGATAATTATTGATACTCTTAGAATAATATATATATATATGGAAAATTTATAAAGTGTGAATTTTGGCTTTAGTAATTTTCTATTCTTGGCTATATTGTCCCCAAGAATTTAATATCAATTGATTTTGTGAATAAAAGGGCAGTCAGAGAATGGCATATACCAACTAACATAGCTGAGGTACATGTGTTCATTTTTTTAGAAGGTGACTATCAATGATTAATTTATAATTTTTCAAAATTTTATATCCCCTTAAATATTATTACACTATAAAACCAAATTATTTTATGAAAAAAAATCATGTTAGTTTTATTTCATAAATATCTCATGTTACATGAAACACTGAGATTAAACAAACTACAATATACTGTTAAGAGACTTATATCTAACAATTATCAACTAGACATTTTATTGGTAAGTATGAATATGTCAAAAAATATTTATAAATATTTATGGTATATACATGTGTAATATAAATTTATTATTAACCATTTAATTATAAATAATAATAAAATCATTTGAAAGTAAAACTGATACTTTTATAGAAATTTTTTTTTCTCATAAACATTTTAAATTATAATAAATTAAGTATATCACTTTTGGATAATGTATTTAATTAAATTTATATATTATAAATTTAACTAGATGTTTTAACATTCATCTAAAATATATTTATTATCATGGGAAAAAATAAAATCTAATTTTATACCTAAAATGTAGTTCTTTCTAAAAATACAGTTTTTATCGCATATTTCACGCTTATTTTAAAAATAATTTTGGATATTATATGTATTTAATTAGAGAATTTTTTTTCTATATTTAGAATTAGGAGGTCTAATTTTTTTAAATATCTCTCTCTTATTTTTTGTCAATGTGAATAGTTACTATAGTAAAATTTATCACCTCGTTAAAGGTTAAATCATGTCAATCTAGGTTAAAAATAAGTCCTAAGGATGTAAATTATCAACCTAATTATTAATGGATTAAGGTAATTATACCCTTATCACCATACTCTCTAAATGGAGTTTTTAAAGGATTCTTGTTCGTAAAAATGACAAATATACTATATAAATGAATGAAATTTACAAAAATATTACTCTATTAGTTATATATATTAAAAATGTGTCCACATAAGAAAAACAAATATGAATTATTATAAGTTCTTATATTTATCTAGATTAAATTATTTTCATTACATAAATTTATTTAAAAATTTTATAAATCATATAATGATCATAAATTCTTATGAATCATCGATGCAGTATTTCTTCAATTAGTAATAAAATGTAATAAAATATTTTAGATGTATTAAAAGTAATATAATTTATTTGATTCAATGTTTGACATGATTTTATAGATGTATTTGTAATTTTATTGTTATGTAAAATAATTTTATTCTAAATACAAATTTTTCATTATGACCTTTATGCCAAATAATATTATTAATATCAAAATTATAACTAATTATATTTTAAAATATTAATATTTTTTAAATTAAATAAAAATAAATTAAATATTAAAATAGGATAAAGGGGGTAATATTTTGTTGAAAGTTGCATCACGTACCTATTCATAGGCATTTGGAATCATTTTTATTTTGAATGTCTTTATTTTATTTTAATATTTTATGATATTCCTATGATGACCCACCCCTCAATTATAAAAGGGAACCCTCCTTTCTATTTTACAAACCAATTTTGAGCCCAATAGATTGACTAGTCTATGAAAATTTATATTCTTCACTCCACTATCTATGTTATTAAGGTTTTTTTCATCCCGCAAGACCAACTCTAGATCCTTTAAGAGGATTTATAAAGGAGTAATTCAAATAAGATATAATCACATTAACTAATCACATTCCTTTTAATTATTATTTTACCACATGTAAAACTTATATTTTTCTCATTAAATAATAAATTTTGTATCAATAATATATTTAAATGTTTTAATGGTTAGTAAGAAACCATTATCCTCCCTATTTCCATAAAATGGGAAGTGAAAATATCCCTCGTGCGTACGTATAGCCTATCAAAACCATATAAAAATACAATTAAGTTATCATCACTATATTTTGTGTACTGATATTATTATTATTTTAATTCTTATATATGATAATTATGACATTATTATACTTTTGGAATGACCATATATTTTATAACTTCATACCTTCATAACTATTGGAAAACCATAACATCGATTGTACGTACAGATGAACAGCCACCACGAAAAAGCTATATGATTCATTTTTCATTTGTATTTTAAATGGATGTTAATTAGGATGTATTTAATGAATATAAATTATATATATTATATTATAATTATTCATTAAATTTTATTTTTTATTTAACTTTTTCCACTCCATTAGTCAAGAAGTGAAAGTAGTTTTTATGCATACCTACAACCTACCATCCAAATGAACAGTGTAATTCATTTTTTATATATATATTTTATGAGTGAATCTATGAATGTATATAATGAATATATTTTATATTTACACCAAGATTTGAATTCTAGATATTATGGAACAATTCTCAATATATAAGGATAAAAACTATCAAACCAAATCAAAAGGGATAAAACAAAGAAAGTATAACTAGAAACGCATATTTTAATAAAGACTTGTTAAAATGGGTGATAAAAGGTTGTAATAAAATAATATATGGTATAATATATATGATTATGTTTATTTAAAAGATTAACAATAACACTATATCTATTAAATTGTATGTTCTAATGCATATGATGGATGTCTTCATTAAGGTAAGGGATCTTCATTACACTTTTATTTTATTAGGACTGTTTCTCTCAAATTGTGTGTTCTGATTTGGAATCACTATTTCCAAAAAGTTTTCGACAGATTTATTTAGGGAACTAGAAATAGCCAATTGTTCTGTATCTAAAGGCAACAGCTTTCAAAACGTATGAATTAATTAGGTTTTTTGACAAATGATACTTAAGATCTCGCATTGGTTGAGTGGATGAGAGGTCAGTCTCGTCATACCCTTTTGGTGGGAATTATTTCATACTTAGGGATTCTATTATAGATTAATGATATGTGCAGGAATACTTCATGACTTATAATGTAATGATGTTAGTTATCCCAATATTCACAATCAATTTTTAGAATGTGTAGAATTTTAAATCATTCGTATGTATTCAAGGTTCTTTGTCGATGGAGATATTTGTGTGTATCTGGGTTTCTCAATTAATAGTATTCTCTTATATAATACATAGAAATTATTTAGTCGTTATCATGATAATTCTGGTTTTTTAATCAACTTATTGGGGAAACTCTAGTGTTTATGGTCATCTAGGTAGATGAATGTCACTCTTTAAATTATCATAATTTAGGGAGACATAAGATTACTCTAGAGTTTTTTGTAATCCATGTAGTAAAATATTACTATAGAATTTATCATCATCCAAGGAGAAAGAATTATTTTAATGTTGGGATCATACCGATAGATGGGATACCTACATATACTCATGATAGAAATTTGAACCCACATAGTTCTGTATGTCTGGTAGTGGAGTGTGTCCCTTTGTGAGAAAGACTATGGGGCTTACTTCTAAAGAGGATTCCCTTGTAACAGGGTCCATGAGATCTATTTTAACTCATAGAGGATTTGGTGGCTTAATTTGGTTCTTACTCCTAAGGAGTAAGGCTGTAATAAGGGAATTAGGAATGGGGATTACTCTTGAGGAAGATTCCCTGATTAAGGGGGTATGATTTCTCATTTTAGGGATCAGATGATATGGATCTCGAGCCTCAGGAACGCTTCATACGTATACTTGTTATGGTGGGAATCTGAGTTCTCATAGTTCATTTGTTTCGATGGATCATATGGGTGTTGCAAGCATAAAAAATATCTAAACTCGCCTGAATCATGCTCGATGTGAGAAAGAAGAGGATGTTAATGATTTAACAAACTACTCACTTCCATTTTTTTCTAGGGGAAGATGTTGTGTCTATAGTGGAAGAGGTTTTGGATATGGTGGAAGAGGTCATGGGTAAGAAACTTCCATCTTTCCACATAAAATTGGACATGTGTCCACTGTAAATAAGGATAGATCGTCGAAGATATAGATAATCTAAGTATTGAAACCTCATATATTAATGGATAAGATCTTACTCTTGGATAGATACCCAAAAATTAGTCATAGGAGAGGAGGGAGATTTTTCCATTGTCGAACAGGAAAGCAAGGTTGATCCTTACCCTCCCTACCAGATACTGGAGGATTTATATATCGGAGATAAGAAAGGGTGGATAGAGTCTTATCCTCAGAATCTGAGATCTGAAAATCCTCAATATTTCCCTTGGTTTAAGGTTATATGAGACCATAGATATCAAAATATACAAACTCCATGAGGATCCCTATTCTCTGGTTGTATAAGTTTGGGAAACCTCTGACCATAGATATATGAATCCAAATGGGAGACACATAGATGTGCCTTTTGCTAATGTTGTTTAAATCATGTGGTCTTGGTGAAGGATTCCAGATGATCACTTTTAGGAATGGGATCCAATTAAGGATAAGATATTCCATGAATTATTTTGAAGGAGGATTCATAAAAGTCTTGCATAGTCTGAGAAGGTAAGGTGAACCAAGAAGGACCATGCATGTGGGTAGGGTGAAAGTAGGTGTTTCACAAGAAGTCTTCGGAAAAATAGTTTCTCATTAGGTGATGAAAACCTAGATGATGACATGTGGTTGAAACTTGGCTCAAGCCTTAAAGGGTTATAAAATTATTCCTAGATGTGAGGCACATAAATTCTTATTTGAGGAAGGGCGATCACACAAGTGTTCATAAATCAGGGGGTTGGAAAAACTGGTCACACAAGTGTTCATAAATCAGGGGGTTGGAAAAACTGGTCACACAAGTGTTGTTTATTTATATAACTAAATTGAATTAACTCTAATTATCCTCCTTGAATTCCCTCTCTTTAGGTGTTATGAAAATACCATGCTAATTTCAAAGGAATTGAGCGAATCACTAGTGTGATCCGACCATAAATTGTTCTTCAGAAAAAATCAATTGTACAAATGAAGACCCTAAGGGTCGAATCATTCTAAAATATGGTACCCATGGAAGAGAATACTTATCTAACAAGTGGGGTGTAAATACAGTAATTGTACATCACCATTGATTGTGGGTTACTATGGAAAAAACAATTTTTGAACAAATTTAAATCGTTATGTTCTCTATATATTTTCACATTTTATTTATAAGGATATTACACTTTACCTTTTATCATCCATGTGACTAAACAAAGTGTCACCTAAAGCCCCCCCCCCCTCTAGGATTGGATCTAAAATGATGATTATGGTCTAATACTAAGGAAAAAATTGATGAAAAAGGAAGATGGAATGGCCAAGTTTCCATACTTATGGTCTCACAATTTCTTCGAGCAAGATCATCACACAGGTATACTTCATTGCCTATATATAGGCCATTCAATTTTTTGAAACTCTCAAGACACATAACTCTTGGATCATTGTGTGGGAGTATTTTTTTCATAGATTCTATTTTATAAGATTTCAGGAACACAGATTTTGTATGTATTTGAGTAGTTAACCTCATGTTTAGTGATACACTTGCGCACTGCAGTTTCACATGCACACCTTAGTTCCTTTAACAAATTTTCATTATATTTTATTTTTTCAATATGAACCTACTCTGAAATGAAATTAATTTTTTATAGGTTCAATGGACCCCAATAGGATCTAAATGAGTAATGAACTATCCCATATGTGAACTAAGTAAATGATAAATATAATAGTGCATGACTAACATGTTGTCCATGACACTACCCTTCTTAATTTGGTAGAATATCTAACAATATATCATCACAATTTTTCAAGGAGTAACTATCTACCAGTATAGAGTTTAGACCATCTATGAGAAGTCAATATAACAAATCTTAAGATCTGTGTCTCAGTCTCCTGGTTTCAAGACCACAAAACTTCTCATCTATCCACATTTCTAGTGTAGGCACATATAATAATGTTAAGATCCAAGACAAGTCTTATTTTATGCATCACAACCAATGTTCACTATATTTCAAAGCACATACACCTGAACTAAATATTCCTTTTTATTCATAAATTTTTCTTTATTCACAAATAGAATAATCTAAAGGATAGAAGAAAAGTTGGGAATTTTGACTAAGAGTGTGTGTTAATCCCAAAAGGATATGGGCATACTAGGTGTGAAAAACATGTGAAAAGTTCAAAGATTATCTGAAAGGCACCAGAATTTATGATGCAGTATGGGTATAAAAAACCAGTTTGTATAGGAATTTGACTTTATACTAGAGCTGTTGATCTGGGTATGTACAGAGATGAATGTTTTCTATTAGACTCATGGAGAATTGAAAATTATTTTATGGTGTGTTTATAAGATTTATGGAGCTCAAATCATTGGACACTTGTATGATGAATTCATTCTTCCAATGGAAAAATTGTATGACAAATACATGACACCATTTTTAGCATGTGAGCTATTGAAAATTTCTCATGGAGTTAAGAAGGTAAATCCCCATAATATGGGGTCTTAATCCAAATTCCTGGATGAAAATATTCCTCACATATAAGAAGGAGAAAGGCCCCACTTCCCCACATCAAACAAGCTATCCCAAGGTGGAAAAGATAGGTTTTCCGACACATTATGGACAACAATAGGTAAAGGTGAGTTTCAAATGTGGGGGTCTGAAGTTACTACGAAGACACCAAAAAAGAAATGTATTGATTGATTTTTGGACATATAGATATGTATCAATTTGTTACATGTCCGATATTCCCAATGTGTTGTAAGTCCTATAACATTCTTCATAGCAGCTAAGCTAGAAGAGAGGAAAATGGTGGGGTTAGCCACCCATATTTGGGAAAATTCCATAGGAGCTTGTTGTGCATTAATGGAGGGAAGTATACTTTTTTGATAAAATGACAATTCCATGATTTATTGGTATGGATCAAAATCAATTTTAGGACCTATGCTGTGTAGAGTGGGATCCATGTCCTTGGGATCTCATTCGCCCCATTTATTCAACCTTTATCTTGTATTTTTCCCTTATCCTTGATACCGCGTGACATTAAAACATGGTTTAAAATGTTCAATGAATTCCATTTATTTCCATATTGGAATCCACCTATGGGAAGTATCATTGAAGATAGGATGACCAGTATAGAGAAGAGGTCATATATGCTAGTGTATGGGGATGGTGGATTGGAAACCAAGATCGAAGAAAAAATCATATGCGACACCTATGATCCTAATAGATTTGCAAGCCTATTAAAATACATGTAATAGATCTTTTTATCCCCTCATAAGTAAGTTAGACTAGAACAACATCTAATGGTGGATCGACTGTTATGGTTATTGACATCCATGGAAAAGATATGGGAAACGATCAAACTACCCATGACCAATGCAAAATGTAGATTGACTATCTTGTATGATGATGCTTGGATTGCATCATACAATGAAGGGGTGCTAAAAAAATGTTCCTAAGGATAGAGAAATGAGTTAGAGGATGAAAAAACATTATCATTTATAAGGTTCTTCATCCTATTTAGAGGCTCATTCATCAGTGTTGAAGGACGGGGATGACAAGGTTCCCATCTTGCCGAAGAGACCTTGTGCATGATACAGTCCACCTGGCATAATTAAGATGGATACAACATCATCACTAATTGAACATGTATGAATTTGGTCTAGTCACCATCACCATGTAGTGAATAGGGTTCCATTCTCTCATCCACCATCTTTAATGGCTTGAATTGCAATTCTCCTTTGGTCTATGGTTTCAAGATCATCTTTAGAGTAGGCTGGAATGAATTCAGAATACATACGATCAGAGGTAGTTCAACTGTGGCATAATATCTTTTGTAATGTTTAAACCGTGTGGGATATTTTACATGAGGGATTGAATTTTCTAGGGATAGAAGATCCTCGATCCCCATAAGATATTCAATTTTAGGATCATTCTATTGAAAAAAATATCTAAATCTAGGAGCTAGAGATGCTAATATATACAACTGAAAATTCAATCCCCATCACAAAACAAGGGATATAATGATAGATCATGATTCCACATAATGTATTTACGCTTCATCTTTTTAGTAATGGAATGATTTTTTCAATCCTTAAGATTTAACATTCTTCCATACCATATTAGATTCTACTTTGCCTTCATATTTAGTTGAATAATTAACGCTCAGACGTAATATAATTTTAATTTTTAGCTAAATAAAGGACATTCATATGAGGTTTCATCACCCTAGTATAGCCCTGGTGGAACTCTGATCGAGGCTATTAAATCACCAACCAAATCAAGAGAAATATATCTAGGGTGATATTCCATGGAGGATGATATGGTAGGAGGTTTCCAGTCTCTAATACTAGTTTTTGGATATGAAGATGCTAGTCCTATGAAAAAAATAAAGAAGAAGGTGCGCCGATGATTGGAATCTAGGGCTACACACTTCATTAGTAATGGTAAGTATTATTTAAATCATTAATTTTGACATAATCCTAAGAAATTACATAATATACATGGAATTATTGGAACATATTATGATTATTTTCATGAACAAGTTTCAAATGATCGTCCAAGAAATGTGGAGGGCACTGCTGACTATGTGAAGGTCTATACACAATTGAAGTCTACCTCGACTGTAGAAAAATCCAGGCATGAGAAAACATCATCTTCTATTGGAACTTTTCAAAATAGTACTTCAAGGTGAGTGGAGGCATATATTATATCATAATTTCATCATAAAAATCAATATATCAACAACTGACTTCCATTTTAGTAATATTTCATGTTCATAGAATGCACTAGAAAATCATTAGATGGAGGATGCTGACCTTACAACTATCTATGGGGAGGGTGTTTGGGGTATGAAGTCATCTATGGAGGGTCAAGAATCAACCACTCCAAGTGTTACCATCTATGAGACTAACACAATCCTTGGGAAGTCCATAGAATCAATGATAAATCTTATCATTTCTTTTAAATGAGTACTGTAACATGTTAATATGACAACTACATTATATGACTTTATGGAATTAAATATAGAACCAAACAGAAGTGAGTCTTTTTTTCTCTATCCAATCAATATTTTTATGCCTAATTATTTAATTATGATGGGTTGAAATGTGATGCTCTATATATAGAAACGATTACAATAGTGGTGCCTAATGGAGATTTTGAAAACACTCTTGATCCCACTGTTTAGAAGTATCCTACTCTAGTTAACCTTGAAACTGGGAGCTTTCATGAAGTTTGTCCTGTGGTTCTTGGGAACTCTAAGGGAAATATCCCTCACCAAGATGTTCCAACTCAAACTATTGAGGATGAGAATGTTGGGGAAGAATATTCTCAAGCATCTAATCTACTATTGGGTCAGGATTACCAACTATTGTGATCGTGACCTAGTATTTCAATTATTTTGAAGCTAACCATGATTTTGATTCATCGTGTAGGATTATCAGCTTCTATGTCTAGGTATAAGGGAGAAACTTCCACAATAACTAAACTAGCATCTGGAATCAAGTAAAACATTATTATGGAGGTATTAGAACATGGATCTTCTCTTAGTGAATTAATCCTAGAGTGCATCCCTCTTTATGACAGTGATATTTAAGTGGACCTAGAGTTGTAGTGAGCTCCTTATATTTCACATTACAAATCATGGTGAGATATATGGATGGTTATCTCTGAGATACCACTCAAGGAACATCCTTCATGAAATTAAAGGTTTTTATCTCTGCTCAGAATGTTGGGATTCAGCAGTTTTGATTGTAGTACAATAAACACTATGGTGAGGGAGACCATTCGGAGGCAGTAGAAAGAGAAAAATATTCTATGGGATCGAATCAAATCCATACTACATTATAAAATTTATGAATTTTGAGTGGCATTATCTCAATACAAGGCCAATCATAGAACAATGTTGGAAATATTTAGTCTTTAGATCAAAGAGAAGACTGTTAAAGTATTATTTCGTCAGAAAGAGTTTGATTCTACTGTGAAGGAACATAAAAAATATAAATTACCATTAGAATAATCCCCAAAATAAGGGGAAATAGCTAGTGCTGATGCAAAGGAAGAATTTCGTCTTATTGAGGATACTATGGCGGGTCGGTTGACTGAACTTCAATAGATAGTTGATGGGTATCAGAAAGTTTTTCAACAAATGAAAAGTTATTTTGGTGCCCACTTGTGACTTTTGATAGAGATACTATTGTTTTTGGATATTCCTTTGGGTGTTTTTTCTCACAAATTAAAATAATTGTGTTTTTAACCGTGTATGTCTTTATCCCTACATGATTCTTGTAATCAATATTCAAATAGTATTTTCATATAATTACATATTAATACCTATTAATCAAAATTATAATTATATGGATGGGGGTGTTATAATTTATACCTAAGCCAATGGGCCTAATAAGCATTGATTGATTGTTCTTAGGGTCATATGGACGACATTAAAAAAATTCCTTTTATTTTATAACCCTAATATATTTCCTAATCTAAAATGGGAGGGGGGACATAGTGGGTGAAACATTTATTTATCATAGGATTCCCCTTTTACGGTTTCACTCGAACATATTTTTCCTTTCATATTTTTTATTAGTCGATGGTTCCTAAATCATATAGAGTATAGGTCTACCAATACAAGGCTCTACTTTTTTCCAGATTTCCCTTTCTGGGTTTTTAGATTAGTGAGTATTATGTTACTTTTTATGGGATATTTAATTCCATGCATGTCGGAAAAATAAATCCAGTGTTTTAGTTCAAATATCATTGACCATGAATTTTGAAATCAGATCCCAAACAAGGATTTGATGGCTTTTAAGGTCCCAATACTTTTTTATATGCTTCTAATGGCAATCGTGAGTAATGATTTTTATGGTAACAAAATATAAAACTTTATGTATAATAATATATAATGTATCTTCCATGAATGAAGTTACCGCTATTTTACAAAATATTTATAATGCTCTATTATGTAGTGTCATCTAGGGAATATATTGCATATACAAATAGTGGTATCCTATTATTGTCTGTCCCATTATATGGGAGACTTATTCAAGGAAAATTGGAGAACGTGATACATGATCAGGAAAATGACCTCTCCAGAATCATGAAATTGTATTACCGATAGAAAAAGGGCTTTAGGATTTGGATGTCTGAAGGCCCACGTGGGTAGATTTTCTAAATAAATATGTATAAGAATAAAAGGAGCCCACTATTCCGAAATAGGCCATGAATTAGAATCTACTTCTACATGAATTTTTTGTGTAATGGAGGGTAAGAATGTGTCATAAAGATGATTTATGATATTGTGTTATGAAGTTTAAGATCATGAAACATAGACATTATGATATGAAGTTTAATGTCATTAAGTATGGACATTAGGGGGATTTGACTTCAGGTCATTAGTTTTGACTGGAGGTTTGTTGCATATCCAATTATTAGTAATATGTATTGAACTATGATAATATATTTATGTATGGAAGAAGAAATTATAAATATATGATTTGGGGATTCATGATCCAAAGAGTGATATGGGAAATATGGATAATGAAAATATAGGAGGTATATTCAAAGAATAATTTTACAGCTATTTGACAAACCCGTTGTGGGGGTGGTATTATGTAGGTCCAGATAGGAAATACATTGTATGGCCAAATAGTGTAATCCTTTATATGATAGGATCTTTATGTAGGAAATAGATGCAAGGAAAAGTGGGGGCACACATTTCATAGTCAGGTAAAGGATCTCTCAATAATTCTAACATTCTATTGTTAAAACCTGATGAATTTTTAAGGAAAATGGGTTATTCCCAAGCCCAAATAATGGTTTAATGAAGAAAGTTTCTGAAATCAAACGAAGTATTTGAAGTCATAATTTTCAAATAATATGGGGAATAAGTTATCTATGAATGGCTAACCCCAACGTAAGATGTGTGGTGCATGTAGTTTTAGGTCATATAAATAGGAAAAAAATATTAGGAGAACAATGAATAATATTATGGTAAAATGGACAAAGGTTATTCCAAAATTCTTTGAACAAATGAGTGGGTAACAGTTTATACTATGGTCTTGGAGACTTTTAGGTTGAGAGAAATGATATGGTGAAATTTCTAAAATGATGATCACTTTAAACTACCAGTTCCTTCATGCCGTCATCAAATCATAGACGGTCAGAAGAGGCTTCTCCCAAGAATGAATTTACCACTATTTGAAAAAACCCTTAAAAGGGTTATATTATCCAGGGCCACCAGGGGCTTATGCTAAAAACCCAAATAGTGGAATCCTTTCTCAAATAGGCCCATTGTGTAGGTGACTCTATGAAGTCCAAATGGGGCGTGTACTACATTGTTATGAAAAAGAGCTCTCAAGTATCATACATTCTACCACCAGAAACCGAAGAAAGAATATGATGGTCTAAAAGTACTCATGATAAAGAGTATGAAATGAGAAAGGGGTATGGTCTATTGCAAAGGGATGCATTTGGACTAATATTTTTCATGAGTTTGGATTCCCTTGCATAGATCTAACACATATGTATAATGGGAACATTTCTTGTTTCCTTAGTGGTCATTATTAGGAGAGGACCCAAATTGAAATCTCCTTTATAGAATTTTTCAATTTTATATGGGAAAGTTGATGCTTTTTTATGTTGTGATCCAACTGAGAATAGTGTTGAATACCAAGATTTCACTACATATCTAACTGGGGTTATGATGAGGCCACACATAGTTCTTAAAAAAGTTCCCCATGTATGTAAAACACATACACAAGGAATGGGGGACATTAAATATCCGCTGGACTAGGGTATATGACCTAAGTGTCACTATGTTTCTCAATATGATTAGAATCATGGGACACATAGTTCTTAAAATTTCATTTTGTTTAATGTCAAGTGATAAGGATGAAGGTGAACAGACATGATGTAATGAAAAAGTTGTGTTCAACCCTAAGAATTAAATGTTGGGCATCAACAAAATCTCATAGAGTAAATAATAAAGCCTCACGTGATTCTTGCTATTTTCTATATGTAGATATGATTCATTCACCCGAAGTAAATGTTTTTAATGATTAATCATGACAAGAAATAGGATTGGATATCCAAGCCTCATTATGTATCTTACTGGAGAAGGAATCAATATTCAAGTAGTTCTTGAAACTTATTCCCCACAATAATCACAATATTATGTGGCAAAGGGGACTTATTTTAACTTGAAGTCTAATTTTTGGACCTAAAACATAGAGTATTTTTATCAAAATGCATCTCATTATATTGAGAAGCAAGGAATAAGTCTTGGAAAGGTTCTATATGCAGATCGAGTTCATGCACGTCGAATAGGAATGGTAGTTTTGTTTTACAATTTCACAAGGGGCCCTATAATTGGAGATCAGGTGTCACTACACATCTTATTGGAATGATAATCATTCCACATGTAGTTCTTGAAGGAGCTCCCTATACAGTTTTGATTAATATAAACATAGGGAGAAGGGACTTCTTAAACATTGTGGTTCGACCTGAGAAATTAGATATGGGTTTCACTATGTATCTTTCATGGGAAAGATTCAGGCCACACCAAGTTCATGAGGATGGTTCACCACACCAACTGAATGTTTATGTGACAAATGGGGGATTTAATAATTTTCAGAATAATTATTGGGCCCAAAATATAAGATGTATGATAATCAAGTCATATTATCGTAAAGGGTTCCTATTATAGAATTGGATCATCTCTAGGGAAAGGGGAAATTCTTTATATTATTGTACTAGTTGGGTCATAGATAGAATATTTGGGTGTCACTACACATCTCATTGTAATGAGAATCAAGACATATATAGTTGCTGAAATTTTTCATGCATTGTAACACCATGCAATATGGATGAAGATATAATTATTTGAAAAGTAATATATATTGTTCCTACACAAAGGGATTAGACCCAGGTGTATCTATGTATATTTCTAAGGAATGAATCTAGCCACGCATAGTTTTTAAAGAAATATTCTCTATGCAATGTTATCTAATACCCATAGGTAATGAGGAATCAATTTTTTTCATGGATGTACACAATAATTGAGATCTAGGAAACACTAAAAATCAATTTGGAATGTGAATAAATCCATATTTAGTTCTTCATTATAGTACCCCATGTGGGTATGATCTAAACATAGGGATGAAATGGTGATAAAATACCACTAGAGAGTGTCAATGATGTCAGTAAGGCTTATGTATAGAATTGTATTCATATTTAAGGGGAAAAGGAAATGTCAACTCGTAGTCTCTTGAGGGATTTCATAACATCAAATACAAGAGATTTCAACCATACAGTTTAATGTCATGTAGTAACGACAAATAGTGTTTTTCAATTTCAGGTCATGTGACTAGGACCTCATGGAATGAATTTTATCATCTTGGGACAATGACGATTATTCTATGTAGTTTAACATCATGAAAAATGTATTATTGTTGTAAATAATTTTATCGCCATTCAACTAGGATGAACTTTGTGTGATTACACATAGTACTTCACCAAGAACCTTGTATTTTACAGAGGTCTAATGATTTCTCCATCAATTTAGATTATAGAAATATCTAAATTAGAATATACCTTATGAATGGAATTAGGTCCTTCCAACATTAGATTAATAATTAGAGGCTTCCTTCATGGTATCATTTGAGTCAGAAGGGAAAAAAATCTCCTTGGAGGAATGAATGAAGGTGAACCTTCTTGTTAAAGGCCCATTGTATTCGGTTCTGATAGAATTAAATGTGATGAAAAGTTTTCAATCTCTATTTGTGCAATGTATGCAACTCATACACCCATTTATGGTATTTCTCATTAGTGTATATTTGATCATTAATGGAAACTATGAGGGATGGAAACTAAATTTCAAAGGGACGAATTGATTTTGTTTCTTATACCAAGGAGTACGGAGTTGACTGTGTGATAGTACAGGTAGTAGTCCTGTAAGCCCATAAAGCATGAAAGAATATATTAGGTCAAGATATATTACCTTTAACCACCATTTTATAGAGTATGTTGGACATGGTTTTATTGAAATCCTCTATCTATCTATTTTCCACTGCATGATAGCAGGATGAATAGTTGGATTTGAAATTTTATCCCTAATACAACTTCCCTAACTTAGAAGAACAAAAATTGGTTCTGTTTTCTATTAATATTGTATGAAGGACATCAAATCTAGTGATGATATTAGCTTTGATAATGAAAAAAATTATTTTGGTCCTAAATTCATTAATAGGTATTTCCTTAACCCATTTGGATAAGAAATTGGAAGCAATAAGGATATACTTGAACTTCTTGGCCATAACAAGATGATAAGGTCCTACCACTTCCATTCCCCATGTAGCAAATTACCAGGGGCATTTGGATGTATATAAAAACTCCAAGGGTTTATGGATGAAATTGGAATTCAACTAATAGGGTTGTCAATTCTTAGGGATATATGTTCAATATTTCTTCATCAATGGCCAGAAGTATTAAAGCCATCAGATGTGATCTGAAAGCTTGTAGCCAGACTAGGGAGAACCATAGGGTCTTATATGTACTTCTTTAATCACAACCATAGTTTCTTCCCCATCAATGAATCTGAGAATAATTCCATCATGGCATCATCTAAAAAGGATCCTTTGGTGATATGAGCCATCGTAAAGAGTAAAATTAACACCTCATCTCTAGATTTTCACTCTTCTAACTCAATTTGGTGAAAGTACTCCATCATGGATATATTCCATGATTGGTGTTATCCATCCCATGATAGGACAAAATGGTTAAAGAATGGGACGGATTTATATGATTTCCCCTGTTCTGATTTCAACAAAAGTTGAAACCACTTGACAATGAGATATGATGACGATTGATTCATCCATGTTCTGATCATCTAGGGATGTAAATAAATTATCCAATACACCAACATGATTATTTTGTGAATGTGGGGCGTAGGAAAATATTGTTTCTAAGAAAAATTATTCAATTAACCCTCAAACTATTTCACATAGGGGAGATAGCTCTTCTTTTCTGATGGATTAATCTCCATTAATCTATTTTATTACCAACTCATAATCACACATCACTTCTTGGTGGTTCACTGGTACTTGGAGTGCCAATTCCAATCCAATAATGAGAGAAAAATATTCTACCTCATTGTTGGTACCACCTTCTGATAACATGAAGGAATATGGAAACATTGCCTTTTTGGTGAGATAATAATAATTCCTAACCCAACATTTTTGAGCTTAGAGTCTTTAATTATGTTCCCCATTGGACGTCTAGAAGCACCATCAATGTACATTTCCAAAATTTGGGGACTATCTTGAATTGAGAAAATTTCTTCATTATGAATTTTAGTATTTAATGAGGTATCTTGTCCAGATGGGTTCTTAGAAAGGAATTATACTAATGATTTCACTATAACTACATTTTAATTCATAAACTATATATCAAGCTTCTAGAATAAAAATTCCCATTGTGTTAGGCATCCTATCAACATAGGATGGATGTGAATAAATTTGAGCGGATTATTGCGAGAGACCAAGTGGACCTCATGATACAGCATGTTGTACCCTACCTTATGAACTAAAAACATTAATTATTGGCATCTTTTCTCAATATCTAACTATTGATTCTCAGCATCGATCATGGTTTTACTAAGATAGAAAACACTTTTTTCAATCCCAGCATCATTCTTTTGTTCATAGACGGTTCTCGGTGATCGCTCTAAGGCTGTCGCATGAAGAATGGGTAGATTTCCTTCAATATGTGGCATCAATATCCATGGACTCAGGATGTATTTCTTGAGGTTATAAAATGCATCTTCTTAGTCATTGATCTAATAATAAGTGACCCCTTCATCATTAATTTGGTGAAGGGATAACACTTGCCTACCAGATTAGCTATGAAGCATCAGATGTAGGACAATTTTCCTTAATTTCATATCAACTCATTCATGTTTCGATGAAGTGAAATTCCAAATATATATTTATTCTTCTCAGGATAGACTTATATGCCATGATTTCATACAATAAAACTATAAATTTTTCCAAAGGATACCCTGAAATCACATTTCTTGGGGTTCATATGCATATTATATTGTCTAAGATTTCTGAATATGGTCTCTAGGTTAGTTAGGTGATCATAACATTATCTATATTTTACCACTAAATCATCAACACTTCATTCAATAAATTTCCCCAATATGGGTTTAAATATGTGGTGCATTGCACATTAGTATGTCGCACCAGCATTCTTCAAGCTAATGGGAAGTACCTGATAGAAAAATTCACCTTGAGGGGGTCTAAAGGCTATAAATTACAAATCTTTTGGGGGAATCTAGATTTGGTTATACCCATAGTATACGTACATAAATGAAAGTTCCAGGTAGCTAACTATTTCAATAATTATGAGTTATTTTATTGATACTTGAAATTAATATTTGGGATAATGTCGGTTGAGATCTATGAAATCAATGAAAACACTAATTTTACCATTATTCTTATTTACAAGTAAACTGTTGTCTAACCATTTTGGATATTTAACCTCCCGAATGAAACTGAATTTTATAATCTTGTCGACCTCAACATCAATTTTGGTAGAGTTATTTGGGTGTACTCTTATAGATTTCTTATTGTATCCCCAACGCTATTCTAGAAAACCCAAATGATGGGTGGCCACCTCAAGGTCAATACCTAGAATTTAATTAAAATTCCAAGATAATACATCCTTGTTTCACTTTAGAATAGTAGTAAACACCTATTTCTCTTCATAATTGATGGGCGCACTAATTGGATTGGTTCATAGGTCATCATCATTCCCCAGATTTATTTCTAGGAGTTCTTCTACAGTGGTGGAGGTGCCTTCCTCAAATGCTTGATGTGCATCCTTGAGGTATTCCTCTTCTTCATGTTCTTCATTTTTGCTTCATATACTTCTTCTTGGAGGGTAGGTGATGAAGGGAGATTTTCAGATCTAGGGGAGGAATCAGTATTTATAAATTCCTATATGGTGTAAACTATCTTCTGCCCAACTAATAATGCAAGCACTCTTTGAAGCTCTCACGGGAAGATGATGGAACAATAATTGACATCCCTATCTTTTTCCATGTGTGAGGCAACTTATTTTGTCTTAGTTAATGAAGAAGAGGCTTGCTAAAGCTTAGTGGATGGAATTAATAATTCTCTATTTAAGTATTCATCACTGCATGGTGACCCAATGATTTATCCTATGCTTTCAGGTTCAGTTTCCACAACTGGCATTACGGAATCCATTGAACTAGTTCTTGGATTTTGTCCAACCCTTTCTATTTGAACAATAGGATGCATGTAATCTAAACTGAGATGATTTAATGGGTTATCTAAGATATTTTTTAAACCAATCAGATAATTATTATAGTATTATAATTTTCCCTGAACTATTTTCCCTTTGTGTGATAGAACTGCACATCCATGTGATGAGATTCACAAGTTTTGAAAGGGTCATTTTCACCATGAAATATAGCAATTTGACCAATGATGAAATATTTGATACATTGGTGGTATGATAAAGGAATGGACATATGCTTATGTATCCATGGTATCCCCAACAAGATGTTACAATCTGTATCCGGGTGGACAACCTTGAATTCTAAATCAGATATGAGATCCCCAAACTGCGTTTTGATCATCATCTCTCAAAGAGACTAATGAATATTATATTCATAACCCTGTAACATCAATTTTTAGGAAACAATGAGGGATTAATTGATCCCTAATTGTAAAAGTGTATGGATGGGAATGATATTGACAACTGAGCCATTATGAATGAAGGCTCGTCAGATAGTAGTATCACTAGTCATTTTGGATAGGTATAAGGTCTAGATGTGTCCTCATACAACAACATCCTCATCCTGGTTAGTGGATAATATGACCAAATGTAATTATATTGGATTATGTTCAACACAATAAACCACTATAGTAGCAATCTCAACTTCAAAATCATAAGGGATTGACAAAGCCTCAACGAGTGCTTCCTGACGATCCATTGACAAACTCAAGGCATCCTGGATCAATAAATTGGATGGTACTTGCAGAATTTTTTTCAATAAATTATTCCTTGGATCTAGTGGTATATGTTTTTTACAATGAAGATTCTCTTTTTTAGGTTCCTTAGAAGCTGATGTTCCTGATGTGGATGCTTCATCTTTCAGGGCAGAAGGTAGAAATACTTGTACTCTTGGTGGTTTTGAACATCTAGGTCTTCCCACTCACCGGGGAGGTGGTGGATTATCCTATAACCAGTATTTTAAAATTATCATGTGATGGAAGACACTATCTCTTTTGGGAGAATTCCCTTATTCCCATTGGGCCTGCTGTAGGGCGCTCCAATGAGTTTCTACAACATAAATATTCTGAGTAGGTGTTTGCATGGAGTAATTTCTTCTAGTCCAACAATATATTTCCTTCTATCCCCAACCCTGATGACCTCTTCACATAGTTCCTAAAGTTCCAAGGATCAAATAACAACTGAGAAGGGGGGGGGGGTTGAATCACTTGTTTAACTTTTATAAGTTTCAAAACTTTAAGAAACTTATCCCTTGAAACCTGTTAAGATTTATTTCTTTATCATCCTTTAGGAAGAAACTCAAGCATGCAAGAAAGGTAAATCAAGAAAGTCACCCAAGATTTACAAGGTTCGGCCTCAATAAGAGAACCTACATCCTTTCCATATCCACCCTCGTGGGTCTATGGAAATCCACTATAATGAAGAAGTGAATACAACTTGTGCCAACTCCCGTTGGACACCTTCTATCTCCCTATAGGAAAGATTATACTGAATCCCGTCAGTTTACAATGTTTCCTTAAAGAACAAATGAGCCAAACAAAAGAATAATAACTTTGTTAAACTGCTCCACAAATGCTCACTCTGAATGATCACTCCAAATATTCAATCCGATAATATGATTCCACACAAATGATTTCGCAAAAAAGACAACTCTGAATCTTCAATCCGATTTCTTGAATCTGATTTTCTGAAACGGGCCTTCTCAACAAGATAAGATAATTCTGATTCTCTTCTTCTCAAAAACTCAAGAAAACTTCTTCAAGATGGTAAGAACTTTTCACTCAGAATTATTCAGTGCTCCGCCTTTTCCGCGTATATAAAAGTTATTGATGAGCGAATGATCCGAGCACATATTTATAGGAAATTTAGAAAATAAGGGCGGGAATCTTGAAAATCTTTCCCGCTTCCTCAAACCTCAAAAACTCTGAAAATCTCTTGAATTTAATATTAAATCTTTGAATTCTTCAAATCTCCGTAAATTTCTCCGAGATTTAAGCAAAGTTGAAATTTTGGTTTTCTTGAACTCAGAATTGTCATTCCGAATTTATCAGCATATTGCTCAGGATTGTCATTCCGGATATCTCTTCATGTTGCTCTGGATTGTCATTATGAATTTCTTAGAATGTTGCTTAGGATTTTCATTCCGAATTTCTTAGCATGTTGCTCAAGATTTTCATTCCGAATTTCTCAGTATGTTGCTCAGGATTGTCATTTCGAATTTCACAGCATGTTGCTCAGGATTGTCACTCCGAATTTTTGGTTCAAGAAGTACACTTCGAATTTCTAGTTCAGGAAGTACACTCTGAATTTCTGGTTCCAGAAGTACACTCCGAATTTCTGGTTCAGGAAGTACACTATGAATTTCTGGTTTACGAAGTACACTCCAAATTTCTGGCTCAGGAAGTACAGTCTGAATTTTTGGTTCAAGAAGTACACTCCAAATTTCTGGCTCAGGACGTACACTCTGAATTTCTGGTTCAGGAAGTACACTCTGAATTTCAGGCTCATGAAGTATATTCCAAATTTATTGTTTAGGAAGTACAGTCCAAATTTCTGTTTCAAGAAGTTCACTCTGAATTTCTGGCTCAGGAAGTACACTCTGAATTTCTTGTTTACGAAGTACACTCTGAATTTCTGGTTCAGGAAGTACACTCCGAATTTCTGGTTCTGGAAGTACACTCTGAATTTCTGGCTCAGGAATTACACCCTGAATTTCTGGTTCAGGAAGTACACTCTGAATTTCTGGTTCAGGAAGTACTCTCTGAATTTCTGGGTCAGGAAGTACACTCCGAATTTCTAGCTCAGGAAGTACACTCTGAATTTTTGGTTCAGGAAGTACACTCAGAATTTCTAGCTTATGAGGTACGCTCAGAATTTCTGGTTCAGGAAGTACACTTTAAATTTTTGGCTTAGGAAGTAGACTCTGAATTTTTGGTTTAGGAAGTACAGTCTGAACTTCTGGTTCAGGAAGTACACTCCGAATTTCTGGCTCAGGAATTACACTCCAAATTTCTGGGTTCAGGAAGTACACTCTGAATTTCTGGTTCAGGAAGTACACTCCGAATTTATGGTTTAGGAAGTAAACTCTGAATTTATGGTTCAGGAAGTACACTCTGAAATTCTGGTTCATGAAGTACACTCTGAAGTTCTGGTTTAGAAAGTACACTCTGAATTTCTAACTCAAGAAGTACACTTCAAATTTTTGGTTCAGGAAGTACACTCCGAATTTTTAGCTGAGGAAGTAGACTCTGAAATTCTATC
Organism: Viscum album; assembly: GCA_963277665.1. Taxonomy (NCBI): domain Eukaryota; kingdom Viridiplantae; phylum Streptophyta; class Magnoliopsida; order Santalales; family Viscaceae; genus Viscum; species Viscum album. The sequence continues at coordinate 77,076,750 of OY728155.1, read as the reverse complement.
TCACGAAGTAGACACCGAATTTCTTGCTCAGGAAGTAGACTCCAAATTTCTGGCTGAGAAAGTAGACACTAAAATTCTGGCTCAGGAAGTAGACTCCGAATTTCTAGGTGGGGAAGTAGACTCCGAATTTTTGGTTCCGAACATTCTAATAATTTTTCTTAGATAAAAACATCAATATTCTTCACATATTTCTTCAACAGATTTTATCATGAATCTTTTCATGATTTTTGAGAACATTAAGATCAGTAAAGCATCATCTGATTTAGTTTAGAAAGTTTGAGACACTTTCATAACTTCTGACTTCTTATTCTTCAACATAATCTTTTTTAAGGAAATCTTCAACAACCCGCAACTTCAACTTTCTATAACTAAAAAACATTCTTCTACAAAAAGATTAGTTGTCAACAAATTAAAAACTTTGTTAAACAGAACACCACAAAGGTTCTTCAATCTCCGCCTTTGGATTTTTTGGCAACCCTTGTTAACAAGTTTTCCCCTCTCCAAAATTTTACATCTCAAGTTCTTGAATTTTACCAAAACATAGACTTTCTCAAAAAGAGTGTCATGACACCACAATACTGGATAAAGTAATGTTTTTGAAGGATTTACATCCCTTTGTGGCAAGAAAAATTTGCATCCATGTAAAGATAAACTTCACCTTACTCAATCTCCCCCACAACTTTTATCTTTTTCTTTCTCACGTTTCTTTTCCTCTCTCATTTTTCTTTCTCTCTCCCACATTATATGATAACCACAGCTTTAGGTTCATAAAAGAATACTTACTCTCCCCCTTTGTCAACACAATCCAAAGCACGGTGGGGGGACTTCCATATGAGTTTTAGGAAGTCATGGGAGGATGCTGAACATGGAGTTGCAGCCTTAGTTCAACAAACCTCTCATTTGACATTTCTTTTCAAAAATATCATCAATCTGATACTTTGTTGAAATATATTCCAGCAAGACGTCTCCAGCAGTAGCTTTCTCCTTTAAAAAGGGATACTTTATATCAATCAGTTTTGATCTTGAATGTTGAACATGATTCTTGGAAAGATCAATGGAACATTGATTGTCACAGAGTATCCTCAATGGTTTAGAAACTTTCACCTTCAAATCTTCTAGTTGAACCTTCATCCACATCATTTGAGTACAAGCCTGAGTAGCTGCAAAATATTCGGATTGTTTTGTACTTAAAGTTACTGAATATTTTTTCTTGATGTGGAAACTCACACACCATTCCCCTAAGAAAAATGTTCCTCCTGATGTTGATTTTCTATCATTACAATCACCAGCCCAATCAGCATCAGCATAACCATGAAACTTCATCTCATTATATCTCTTGTATAACAACCCATCTGAAGTTGTTCCTTTAACATATCTCAAAATCCTCTTAACTTCCAACATGTGTGATTCTTTTGGATTACTTGGATATCGGGAATAGAGACTCACAACATAAGAAATATCAGGCCTTGAAGTTATATGATAAAGAAGACTTCCTATCAACTTTCTAAATCCTTTCTGATTCACACTGTTCCCTGACTCATCTTTGCACAACTTTTTTCTCACTGAGATAGGAGTTGAAACTTCCTTTGATTCTTTTATCCCAAACATCCATAACAATTCCTTGGCATACTTTTATTCGGATAAGAAAATGTAGTTTTCTTGTTGTTGAACTTGTAATCCAAGGAAGAAAGGTAATTCTCCCAACATTTCCATTTCAAAAAATTTATTCATCTCGTCAACAAAATTTTTCACATATCGTTTCTTCATCCCTAGAAAAAATTATATCATCCACATAAATAATTAAAATTAAAGTTATGGAGTCGACATCTTTGACATACAAGTTGCTATCAACTGTTCCTTTATAAAAGTTCATCTTTCTCAAAGAATTGTCAAGCTTTGAATACCATGATCGTGGAGCTTGTTTCAGTACATTCAAGGCTTTCTTCAATTTTCAAACTTTTTTTTCATCCTCATCAAGCAAAAACCCACAACGTTGTTCAATGTAAACTTCCTCCTCAATCTCACCATTTAAGAAAGCTGACTTTACATCCATCTGATAAACCCTATAATTCTGATGATCATCCACTGCAAGAAACATTCAGATAGTTTCCAACCTTTCTACAGGGGCAAAGGCTTCATCAAAATCCACACCATCCACTTGTGCATATCCTTTGCACACAAGACTTTATTTGTTTCTTGTAACTTCTCCATGCTCATTCAATTTATTTCTATGAACCCACTTTGTTACGATAACATTATTATTTTGTGGCCTTGGAACAAGTTCCCATGTGTCATTCTTCTCAATCTGATCCAATTCTTCCTTCATAGCATCCACCCATTCTTTATGTTGAATAGCTTCTAAAACTGATTCTGGTTCAACTTTTGAGATAATGGAAGTCTGATTTTATAATCATAACTTCCTTATTGTCTGAACTGGATCCTTCTGATCCCCAATAATATTTTCAAATTCAACTTGTTTTTGTATGGTAGGAAAACTAACATTTCCTTTCCCAGCATCACTTTCTTCCCCATGTGACTTATCTGATTCACTTTCACTCTAGTGAGGATACTCTGATTTTTCTTCTTCAGTATTCTTAACAAATTTTGTGAAGGAACTTGGATTTTCAATTACCTACACACCATATGTGTCCACCAACTTCTGTAAGTGTTTATTCTAGCATTTGTAACTTCTTCCATTTGGTGAATAAACCATAAATATTCCATCTTCATCTTTCTCATTAAACTTTCCTAAGTCCAGATTTTTTATTTTGAGCAAGCATGGACTTCCAAAAACATTGAAGTAATTTAAAGAAGGTTATTTGTTAAACCACATCTCGTAGGGATTCATGTTGGTTTCTGGTCTCAACAAGAATCTATTTTGAACATGAACAGTAGTGCTAACAGCTTATCTCCAAAATAATTTTGAAAGTTTTTATTTTGATAACAGACTTCTTCCCATTTCCACCAAGCTTCTATTTTTCCTTTCTGCTACTCCATTTTGTTGTGGAGTATAAGGATCACTATACTGATGTTTGATACCATGCTTCCTTAGATAAGTTTCAAAATCATTGTTTATGAATTGGGTACCATTGTTTGTTCTCAACTTCTTTATGGAATCTCCCAATTCTTTCTCAACATCTCTTCTGAAGAATTTAAACATTTCAATAGCCTCTGACTTATGCTTCACAAACATGATGTTTGTCATCCGAGTGAAGTCATCAATAAAAGTGATATAGTATAAATCTCCTTTTGTTGATTGATGTCTCATCAACCCACACAGATCAGAATGAATAAGATCAAGTGGTTTGTTAGATTGAATCTCAACTCTTTTATGACCTTTGTTAGTCATGTTTCCTTATGGAAAGTTATACAAACATCTTCATCTCTTCTTTTCAGTTCTGGAAAATTCCAAACAGCATCGACTTTAGAATGCTTACTCATGTTCTTCTACCCAAGGTGGCCAAGTCTTCGGTGCCACAACTTATTTTCATCTTCAGCACTCAAATAACAAGAGTTATTGGATTCTCCAATTAGAAAGAGATTCCCACTGGTTCTTTCTCCTTTTGTAATTACTTTTCCATTTTTCACACTTTTGATGATACAAGAATCCTTTCTAAAGATAACTTCTTTTCCATCATCACAAAGTTGACTTACACTAAGTAAGTTATGTTTTAGCCCATAAACAAGAAAGACTCCCTTAGATTTCAGTTTCTATGCTTCAATCTCTACCATTCTGATTCCCTTAATTTTTAGGGAACTATCATTGCCAAACGTAATTACTCATCCAACATGATTTTCAACATGTTCCATAATTTTTATATCACCTTTCATGTGTGAAGAACAACCACTATCAAGAATCCATGGTTTTTTCCTCTTACTTGCTTTCAAAGCTATCTCAACTACAAAATATCTCTCATAAATCTTCTCATTTTCAGTTTTCATTTCTTTCTTATCATAAGAAACTTGTTCTGGATGGAGTGTCATACATCATTCGGCATGATGACCAACCTGATCTCATCTTCCACAAACTTCTTCTAAACATTCAAATTGATTCTTTGTTGGAATGTTTCTAACATCTTGAGAATTTACCTTTTCAATTTTCTGTGAGTACGGAAAGTCACTCATCTCTCTTTCACTATTTCTTCCACTTTGCTCTAACCTTCTTTCGGGTAGAGATAAATTGTGCCAACAATAATAAGCTCTATGCCCATATATTCCACAGCACCAGCAATATCCCTCAAGTCTTGATTTTTTATTGATGAATGATCTTTCATTATAGAAAATTTGTTGAGGTTGATAACTTCCTTCAGCTCTAGAAAACTCAGGATGTAGGCCATATCTTCTTTTGAAACATTATTTGTTGATGTTTTCATTCATCTTCCTCAGGGTATTTTTGGAATCAAGAAGTTTTGATTTAAAATTGTTTACTTCTTCTTCCTTAACATAAAACTTCTGGCTAATAACTTCAATATATTCCCTTCTTCAGCAATTCTAATGTTGTAACATAAAATTTCTTGAATTTATTCATCTTCCTTCTTGGTGACATATTTACTTCCATCATAAACTTCTTCATGATTATTCTTCATCACACAAATTTATTTCTTGAGAGATTTTTTTTCTCAAGACATGCAATAATTTCGTATCTTAGTTGATATTATCTATAAGACTCTTCACCCCCTTCTTCACTCTCTGAGGAATCATTTTTTTTCTCAAATTTTGTAATAAAGGTTATGAATCTTTCTTTACTTTCATCTTCTTAGGAATCATTTTCAGGTGATTCTGATTCTACCTTCTTGCTCAACATACTTCTTTTCTTTCCTGTAAACTTCTTCTTGAATTCTTTTGAAGTCTTCTCTTCTTTTTCATTCTTGTTATACTTTTTCCACTGAGGATTCTCATTAGAAACATCTTGATATTCTCCAACTTTCTACTTAGGTAAATTCATAGAAAAGTGTCTGATTCCACCACACTCAAAACATTTGAGAGGATGTTTCCCCCATACTTTCCTCTTCCTCTTCAGCAGTTCTTGGATATGAGAGACATGATTTTTTCATTCAACTCTTCATCTTCCTTATAAAAAGACTCACAAGGATCAACTTCTTCATCATCTTAGATTTTCATCTTTCTCATAGCTTCAAAATCCATTTCATCTTTCATCTTCTTCTTAAATATTGGAGCTTTCCTCATTTCATAAGCAACAAGAACGTTATGTAGTTCATCAAGAGACAAATCATCCTTATCTTCTAAAGCTGAAATTTTAGAATCAAACCTGTATGGAAAGTTTCTCATAAGTATCTTCAAAATTCTAGAATGTCACAAGTCTTTTCTAAATCCTATGATATTGCATACAATTTCATTAACTCTGGTGAAGTATTCATCAATTGTTTCATCATCTCTCATCCTGATGTCATCAAACTTACTATGCCATATTTGTAGATTGGCCTCCTTGACTTTTGTATTTCCTTTGAAAACACTTTCCAGCTTGTCCCACATGACTTTTGATGTTGTGAGACCCATCACCTTCTGATAAACATTTTCTGATAAAGACATGAGAATAGCATTTCTAGCCTTTCCATCAACTTATATGTTTCTCTTATCAGCAAATGCCATAGGAGAATTTTTCTCAATAGGTGGAAATCCAGTAGTAGCAGCATCAACAACTTCAAGGCCAAGAGATAGGAGATAAGGAATCATCCTATTTTTTCATCAATAATAATTCTTTCCATCGATCATAGGAATTCCTCTACTATTGACAGAATTGATATTCTCTATGATAAGGATTAAACAAGGGAACCTACCTCTAATACCACTTGAAGTTCCAAGGATCTAATAACAACTGAGAAGGGGGGGTTGAATCAGTTGTTTAACAATTATAAGTTTCAAAAAATTAAGAAACTTAACCCTTGAAACCTGTTAAGATTTATTTCATTATCAACCTTTAGCCAGAATCTCAAGTATAAAATAAAGGTAAATCAAGAAAGGCACACAAGATTTACAAGGTTCTGCCTCAATAAGAGAACCTGAGTCCTTGCCATAGCCACTCCCGTGGGTCTATGGAAATCCACTATAATGAAGAATTGAATACAACTTGTGCCAACTACCATTGGACACCTCTATCTCCCAATAGGAAAGATTCTACTGACTCTCGTCAATTTACAGTGTTTATTTAAAGAACAAATGATCCAAACACAAGAATAAAAACTTTGTTAAACTACTCCACAAATGCTCACTCTGAATGATCACTAAAAATATTCAATCTGATAAGATGATTCTGAATAAATGATTCCTCCTAAAAGATCACTCCAAATCATCAATCTGATTTCTTGAATTCGATTTTTTGAAACCATCCTTATCAGCAGGATAAGATAATTCTGATTCTCTTATTCTCAAACACTTAAGAAAACATCATCAAGATGGTAGGAACTTTTCACTCAGAATTCTTCAGCGCTCCGCCTCTTCTGCATATATAAAATTTATTGAGGAGTGAATGATCTGAGAACATATTTATAGGAAACTCGGAAAACAAGGGTGGGAATATTGAAAATCAATCACGCTTCCTCAAATCTCAAAAACTCTGCTAATCTCTTGCATTTATTATTTAATCTTTGACTTCTTCAAATCTCCTTAAATTTATTGAGATTTAAGAAAAGTTGAAATTCGTTTTTTCTTGAACTTAGAATTGTAATTCCTAATTTCTCATCATGTTTCTCGGGATTCTCATTCCGAATTTCTCAGAATGTTGCTCAGGATTGTCATTCCAAATTTCTCAGCATGTTTCTCAGGATTGTCATTCTGAATTTCTCAGCATGTTTCTCATGATTTTCATTCCAAATTTCTCAACATGTTGCTTAGGATTATTATTCCGAATTTCTCAGCATGTTGCTCAGGATTGTCATTCCGAATTTCTCAGCATGTTGCTGAGGATATTAATTTCGAATTTCTAGTTCAGGAGGTACACTCTGAATTTCTGGTTCAGGATGTACACTCTGAATTTCGGGTTCAGGAAGTACACTCCAAATTTCTGGTTCAGGAATTACACTCCGAATTTCTGGTTCAGGAAGTACACTTCGAATTTCTAGCTTAGGAATTACACTCTGAATTTCTGGTTTAGGAATTACACTCCGAATTTCTGGTTTAGGAAGTACACTCTAAATTTCGAGTTCAGGAAGTACACTCTGAATTTCTAGTTCAGGAAGTACACTATGAATTTCCGGCTTAGGATGTACACTTTGAATATTTGGTTCAGGAAGTACACTCCGAATTTCTAGCTCAGGAAGTAGACTCTGAAATTCTGGCTCAGGAAGTAGACACTGAATTTCTGGCTCAGGAAGTAGACTCCAAATTTCTAGCTGAGGAAGTAGAATCCGAAATTCGGGCTCAGGAAGTAGACTTTGAATTTCGGGCTGAGGAAGTAGACTCAAAATTTTTGGTTCTAAAATTTCTCAGAATTTTTCTTAGAGAAAAACATCAATATTCTTCACCTATTTATTCAATAGATTTTACCATGAAACATTTCATGATTTTTGAGAACATTGAGATCAGAAAAGCATCGTCTGATTTAGTTTAGAAAGGTTGAGACGCTTTCTTAACTTCTGACTTCTTATTCTTCAACATTATCTTCTTTAAGGAAATCTTCAGCCACCAGCAACTTCAACTTTCTGTAACTAAAAAAACATTCTTCAACAAAAACATTAGTTTTCAACAAATACAAAACATTGTTAAATAGAACACTATAGAGGTTATTCAGTTCCCCAATTGATTGAAGGAGAAATTAGGATCAAAATCAAGATCATGATCTGCATAGTGATACGTTAAGTGAATAACATTAACAGATCCGATGATCAACTCGTCATATGATAAAGATTAATATTTGGGGGGGTCGACACTTTTAGGGACATTTGGTGGGTTGGTTGTCATGTTTTTGCGATGGTTAGAATGAAATATGATAATTTAATGGTTAATTTTATCCTTAAAATGAACTCATATACTTCCATTTTCTCCTTATTATTTTGTCCTTGTTACTTTTTTGAGTATTGTCTATTGTAGGACATGGATTTTGATGAAGATGAATTTTCTATAATGGAAATGGTAAGAGACACATTATACTATTTCAAATATGGTTTTGGAGTAGAATGTGTTAATTTGATTGTTTTCCAAACCATACGATCATCAAATTTTTTAGCATTCTTACTTTGGACTTTCTTCTATTCGCTTTCTTCATCTGGATCGGTAATAGTAACACATACAAAGTGAGCTAGTGAATATTTTATCTTCACATTGCAATATTCCCCAATATTCTATAAGTGGTCCTTAAAAACAAAACACTCATGGATAGGGTTCCCTAACATTAGACATAAGGGAAAATAGTTAGGGAGGTCCTTGTATCATACATTTTTTGGTTTCATTGGCCTTCGAAACTGAAATAAGTTGTTTTAAAAATAAGAGATGATGTAGCTAGGGACTTGGTTATTTTGAAATGAGTAGATCTTTTTTAAATCCTCAAACTATCTCTGTTTTTGGTATTTTTGATCATAATTATGAGGAATACATTTCTGATAAATCTTGGGGGTGGAGCCCTACGATATAATGAGTTTTTGAAGTAGGATTGGGCACATGGGCCTGCTTAATTGTAATTGTAATGGTATCTACTATTTCTTCAATTCAACTTGAAGCTGATGGAATTAATATGTATTTTTCTCTAGTATCTTCTATTTAGTTTTCCACATATAAAGAAATTGAGGCTAGATCCCAAAACCCTCCAGTGTATTTCAATTAGATTCTTGTTTTGTGGAACTCATCATAGAGATTTTCTACAAAACTGTAATGTCACTCTTAATACAGTGGAATTATCTTCAATGAATATGTTAATACTTTACACTAAGTAATACAATAAAAAACTCTTTCATTTTGAATTTTCTTAAAGTATATGATATCCAAAACTGTTGTCTCCTGCAGTGTTGAGCTGAACTGAAAAAGGAACTTTTTATGGAGATCCTCCCACCCAGTGATTGACCGAGAAAGAAAGCTTGTGCACCATAAAAGGATATCCCCTGCAAAAATTGTACAAATCCTCTGAGATTCACTACTTCATTTATCTCAGGTTTCCCTTTCATGGGATCATAGTGAGTTATGAAATATGGCATGTGCTTCTCAGGATATCCTATGAAATTGATGATTGGAACTATAGGATTCCCATTATTTTACAGGGGAAGAGTCAGATATAACCATTCAATATTATCTTTCATTTCTGGTTGAACTAATTTGTGTCATCCTTCTATAACTTCTAATCATGTTTTTAATGACTCAATAGTGTTTTTAATCATTTCAGGAACATATGGCTGAGCCGAGACCTGAACTGGTATGACAACTAGAGCCTGAACTGGTGTGGTGACTTGTACGATGACTGATGGTGGATTTATTGGTATTTGTCATGGGTAACAAACTGGAGCAGGCCTATAGGGATGTGTCTGAGCCTTCCATGGTTCTACGTACAATGAGGGAATTCATTATCCACATCATTAGTTGGAAAAAACCCTATTGTTGAGGTGATTCTACTAGAAGTGCAAGCTGTGAATTTTCTTTTGGAGCATATATCATAGAATTTTTCCTTACAGTAACTCTACATTGAGTCTTCTCAACTCATTCCCCTTCACTTCTTACTGAGAAAATCATTTCTCAAGTGAGAGGGATTGAGCTTCTCTAGGAGAAAGGTGAGGCATGGTCTAACCATTACCTTTTACCTTATTAGGTGCCTTTAGAAGAGGTAGATGTTGATTATTCAAGGGGATAACTATATTTTGGGTATGACTCTAAATTTAGGTATACACACCTCCATAATTTTCTTCATTGTGGACAACATTATGAACAAGAACATCATGCTTTGAATCCTCTGAACTAGATTCATTTTATAGAGGTTCTTCGATGTTGAAATTGATTACATTCACCGTTGCATAATGAATTGTGGAAATTATGTCAGTATCTTTCTAAGATCACCTTATTTTTACCCTCTATGATACTTTTCCTCTTATATTTTGGTTCATATTGAACTTTTCTGAAGAGAGTAACCTGAAGTGAATCCTGGGATAGTTCATTTGTTTATTTATTTTTCATCGTCTTCCCTAATTCGTAGAAAATTTACATTCACTAAGGAGGGGATTGTTAATGTGAAAAAATCTCTTATCCTAGCAAGCTAGAGGTAGTCATGTTCTTTTTTATAAACCATTCGGGATATATTTGGTGATTTCAAGGGTTGGGATAAAAAATTCTTTGTCTATGTGTGATGGGGTTTCTCCTTAACTACTATGGATGATATCAACATTGGTTCTCTTTTGATTTTACAAATTTTGGTCCAAATGATGGATGTGTGCATTATCCAACACCAACATAAATTTCCAGATTTTGAAGGCCGTTATTTTTTTAAAAAAAATTTTACAATCTAATTGATGACATCCTCTAATCATAATGAATTCTTGATGTTCCCATAAACTTGATGCAAAATTTTAACAATAGATTTCTCTATTTGGTTATGCCTTTAGTGGAAGCCAGTCAAGGACTATACTTACAGATCATATCTTCAATCATTAATTGACTTCATTTATTACTGCAAACCTAGGGAAATAAATTGCATGAGACCATTTTTGGAATACTTAGATGGATTTGGAGAATAATGAAATGAAATACTCCATGTTCATCCCATTTTCTATTATGAACATCAAGTGGGGTATCTACGATCAATTATCACAACCTCATAAATTTATTGAGGCATTCACGTTCAAGGGATCCCTATAGCTTCTCATTTTTTGTATTTTGGGGAGAAATGAGATATTCCAAGTCAATTTGATGTTGCAACCCTTCCATTACCTTTAAATGTATTTGGTATTTTTCCTACAATAATACTTTGGCTATTAGTTGATGAAAAGACTCTCATATATTGATGCAAATATCCTGAATATAGTCATCTTCCAACATCTCTAGACTATTCTCTAGAGAGGTTTCCAAAGGCCAGAACATTATGGATATTTCACCCTATCTAGATTTTCCTCATGTCCAATATAACCACTTTATCTTTTTTCAGAGGGTTATCTACTTGAGCAGACCAAAGTTGGCATTTTTCAACTGATTTATTAAAATCAACATTATCAAAAGAGAGGTACACTATGGCATTTAAAAATAAACAGACCATGGGTGGTTCCCATAATGACCTTCTTCTTTGGGTATATTCCGGTTGAGAAAGAATTTCACCCACCATTAGCAACGAATCAGACACGACTGAACATGTATTTGCAAGTTCACTGTGATAAGAAATATTTCTCATCACTATATTATCAGTTGGGGAATTCTTCTGAAAATGTGAATCAATACTATATAAAAAACATTCAAAGTGAATAAAAAAGGGAAGGAAAACCATGGTGGATTTGAGGAAGGGTAAGATCCTATTTATCCTTATTCTTCTAGCCACACAGCGGGTTTTTGTAACACTCATCAAGAGATATGATCTCAATATTGACCAAAGTTTCATGAATAAATCCATAATAAAAAATTGTCTGATGATGAACTAAAGAGATACTGTAAAATATTGCATTATTTTTTAATGAGTGGGTATAATATTGGGATACAACTGATAAATTATTTAGGTCTTTAAGAACTCCAACATTAAGCGGAGTCGAATTACAGACCTCCTCTTGAGTTTCCAACTATGTTTGATAGGAATTATTTTTTTGATTCCTTCATAAGGTAAGATGGGGACACTTGCTGGGAAAAGTGGTTATAATGGGATGATGTATGTCCCTAACTTGGAGTGGCTATCAGAATATACTGATTATCTTCGATGGGAATGTGTGTATATTCATGCTCCGATTGTCCGTACGATATGGGGGATTAAGCCGCATAACCCAACGGGATGGTAATAGAGGTACGTATTAGATATAGGATGACATGTTGATGAGCCACCCATATTTTAGGGGTAGTTTTATTCTTCTTTCCCTCGAAGACTACTTTTGTTTTCATTATGAATTTCTGAAATGTTTTTATGATATGGGCATAAATTTGTGTTTCCCTTTCAACATTCCCATAATGTTTTTGGGGACATCAGTGATTAGAACTAGAATATACATAGATTCCATATCTATAGATTCTGTATTTACCTACTCTTATACTCAATTTTTATCACTGGCTACCAAAATTACTCGTGTGTGGGGGTAGAGAGGTGAGTATTTCCTCTTCTTATTGTCGGGACATTCCAACTAAATTCTCTGTGTGCTGCCAGAAGAGGTTTCTAGGATGATTTTTCGGAGTACTTAGGTGTATGTTCATTCTTATGGTACTATAATGGATTATAACAACATTATTGATAGGGTGCCTCTAGACGAGCCTTCTAACTAGCAGAATGAAGGTGGACATGTGTATGTTTTCGCTCAATGTTTGGAACCAAACTGGGTTGGAGGGCTTCTTCAGAGGGACAAATGGTTGAACCCATCTACATGTTAGAAGAATATTTCCCCTAGTAAGCCATATTGTGTGCCTGGGTCTGATATATCAGGGACATACATCTAAAGGAAACACCCTCCTCATGTTGCAGGTTTACTTCCACACGACGTTGGTGACAATGATTATTGGCAGGAGCCCTTGGGAATGACCCATGTATCTATGGGATGAGGCCATAGGTGGCCAATTAGTTTAACTAATTAGAATATGGAAGGGATTGGTGATTTAATTACTATAATAAGCTCCTAAAATGGTTGAATATGGTGGTTGGCACAGACTAGTTCTAGGAAACCGGTCATCGTTGACCGGATGATCATGGTTATTCTTAATATGGAGGGCCTTTTGGGAAAATCTCCAAGGTTGTAATGATACCATGTTTTGGGTACTCTCGAACATGTGTGTTAGAGACCCATTAATGAAGATGCTGAGTTAGTCTTGTCATATTTCTTATGGATGAGTATCTAGTATGATCAGTAGTCAGGGAATTCATGGGTGTAAGCATAAATAAATCCATTGGGATTGTTGGGCTATCTTTTAAAATACTACCTATATACATATGAAAAATACAAACAATGAACTATGAAATCGCATTCAAGTAATAAAATTCCCTATTGATTGCATTTTTGGCTTTGGTGACACTATAATCATAGATGAGGATCCATGTATGCTTCACCATTTTTTGTTTCCCACTAAATTTTTGTTCTAATTAGGAATCACTATTTTTGAACGATTTCCAATAGATTTGTTTATAGAACCGAAAACACCCAAAGATTCGGTATCAAAAGGGAACTTCTTTCCAAATAGACATATTCATTAGGTTTTATGACTTACGATTATTATGAATTCATATTGGTATAGAGTATGGGAGGTCGGTCTCATCACACCCTTTTGTGGGGGAATTGTTTCCTACATTGGGACTCTCTTATAGATTTTTGATATTTTTGTTAATACTTAAATAATTTCAATGTATTGTGAGTTATCCTAATAATATAAATCAATTATTATCATATATGGAATTAAATTCATCTATATATATTCAAAATTATTCATCAATGGAGATATCTATGTGAATTTGGGGTTCTCCATTGATTTTATACTCTTATATAGTAATTAGAGACTCTTTGGCTGTTATCATAACAATGTTGGTTTTTAATCCACTCATGGGGAACTCTGGAGTTTGTGGTCATCCGGGTAAACTAATGTCACTCTAGAATTTATCATCATCCCAGGAGATGGATGTTTACATTTGAGTTTATTTCCTTCTTGGAAGACCGATGTTCCTATGAATTTTATCATCATCTATGGAGATGGAAGTTTTTGATGTTGGGGTTACTCCTAAAGAGGATTACCTTGTAATTTGTAACATGAGATATTTCTTAAATCATGGAGGTTTAGGGGGATTAATTGGGGGCTTACTATTAAAGGGGATGCTCAAATTAAGGGAATTGGGATTGGGGATTACTCTTGAGGAAGATTCTCTGATTAAGGGAGGATGATTTATCATTTCATGTATGTGATGATATAGAGCTATGTAATTAAGAAGGCTCCATATGTATCCCAGTTATGGTGGGAATCAGAGTTCTCATAGTTTATTAATTAAGGTGGATTCTATGGGTGTTGTGAGTATAAAAAATCTTTATGACAACATGATTCATGCTCGGTGTGAGAAACATGATAATGTGAATGAATAATCAAACCACACACTTCCCTAATTCCTCTAGTGGGAGAGGTTGGGGCTATGGTGGAAGTGGCTATGGCTATGGGGGAAGATTTCATGGCTACGAAACTTCCCTCTCTTCAAATTACATAGGACATGGGACCAATGTAAGGAAGGATGGATGAATTAGTGTTTGAGAAGGTCAATACTGTAAACTTCTACATGAAAGGATAGGGGAATACACTAGGATGGATTCCCTAAAATATTTCATGGTTGAGGAGGTATTATTCTCCATTATCAAGGGGGTAAAAAGTGTGATAGATACCCTCCCTACCAAGTACAAGAGGCTCTAAATCTCAATGATGAGAAGGGATGGACAAATTCCAAACCCTATAATTTGATATTCAGAATTCATAAAAACATTCCTTGGGGTAAGGGTATATCTGACCATAGATATCCAAACATACAGACACTGTAATGATCCTTAACTTATTGTGGGAAATGTGTGTGAATCCTCTAGAAATATATATCCAAATTCAAATGGGATACATGAAGATGTTCCATTCTCTAGAGTTTTGTAATTCATGAGGTCTTTATGGAGGATTAAAAATGATACTTTTCATAAAACGGATCCAATGAATGAGAAGCACTTCGAGGAATAGATTTAATATAGAATTTTTGAAAGGATTGCTTAGGATAAGAAAGTTAGGTGAACCTTAAATAAGCGTGCAAGTGGTAATGAAAAAGTGGTTGGAACAGAAATCTTTTTGAGAAAACCAGTTTCATCTTACATGATAAAGAACATGGATAAAGACACTTGGGTGGTTCTTAGATGAATCATTCAATGTTATTCACAGGTATTCCGAGAATTGTGGCACGTAAATTTAAATTTGAGGAAGGGTGATCACAAAAGTGTTCTTATATCAGGGGGTAGGTGAACTAGTCACGCAAGTGTTGTTTTTTATGCTGAATAAATATAAGCCTCACTATCCTCCTTCAATTACCTCTATTTAGGTGTTATAAAATTATCTTGGTGGTTTTGGAGGACATGACAGAACTACTAAGGAGACCGAAAAATAAATTTTCCTTCTAGAATAAATTTCCGAACACATGAAGACCTCGAGTGTATAATTATAGTGAAATATGGTACCCTGTGCGAAGGGGACTGGTCTTGCAAGTATGGTATCACTAAAGTATGTGCCCACTACCAGTGATTTTGGGATACCTTGGGAGAACCACTTATTGATCCATTTCAAATCATGATATGTTCCATCTATCTTATCCTCCTTTTTCTAAGAAAATACCCTTATTCACTTTATCATCCATGTGATGAAACTATGTGTCAACATGAATAGTAGACATACTCACCACTTGATTGATTTTTTTGTCTATATATTACCCATTTTTGTATTAAATTATTCATCTTCTATTTCTGGGTCTAAATATTCTTATAAGGCTGTTTATTTCATGGTAATTATTATTTAATAGTTAATAATGTGGTAACAGTTTTATGTTACATTGTAATTTTTTTCAGGACTGTTAATGATTATGTTTACAATGATGAAATGTTATGATATACATATCAATAAACTCATTAATTTTCTTATCCTTAAATTATTTCTAGATAATTAATGTTTTCCATTAATTTTCATAACCATAGATAATGAATATATTACAATTTGTTTCTCAAATAAATTCGATATTATTTCTCTCTTTAGTTGATTATTTTTCTTCCATGGCCATGTTGTACAAAAAATCATTAAAATGGTTTATATGATTATAATATGATGGTTTAATGTAATTTTTATCATGGTTTAATTTTTACAAAATGGATTAAAAGGAATCACATTTTCATTATAAAAATTATTAACAATAGGAAACTTTCTATAAAAATGTGATGGGAAGGATTTCTTTTAAATTATACAACAAGAATGGAATTTCATACCATTATGAACACTTGTGGTTTTAAAGCATAATTTTCAATTTTAAAATTTTATTTTCAATGAATTTGTTTCATAATACTTTGTAAATGATTCTATTCTAAAAGGTAATTTCAAAATGGAATGGTTATTTTCCTCAAGAAATATGTTGGTGACATTTTAAATGAATTTTCATATATGATGACATTAATAGAAGTTAATAATGATTTTTTAGGGATATTATCTAATAATAACATTATTATTATTTATCTGGATAGTCAATTTTTGTCTTTATGGAATGTTTATGAAACCCAGTTATTTTCCATGGTTTATGTTAAAATAAATTCATGAAATGATAATGAAATCCATTTTATCTACATGTGTTATGTTGTGATTATATAATGAATGTTTCATAATCTTATAGAACATATATGTATGTTTTTAATTATGTGGCGGGGGATATCATATATATAAGGATTACGGAAACATTATAACCATGGATAGTGGGTATGTTATAACCAGGAATTATAGTTATAATATAACTATGGATGATGTTTACATTACCATGGAAAATGGTTATGTTATAACTAAGGATGGTGGTCATGGTATAACAATGATTTTTGGTAAATTTATCTTCATCTAATGTATCGGGTAAATATTTATATATCATGATATAAATATGGATGGAATAGGTTTTGATCATAGTTTAGTAAAGAGATTCATCCAATATGATAGTCTTGGTATTAAACCATGACTACTATGATGGTCTGGGAAGTAAACCCATTACACTTTGATAGGCTTGGAAAATATCCTTGACAACTTAGAACATTATTTTCCATTCTTATGTGTATAAAAAACCTATGTCATATGACAATGTTATTCTCTCAGGGCTCGTGTTCCTGGTATCCATTGTGATTCATGTCTTATTAAATACCAATATTTTATGCCAAGACTCAATATTATGATCTATAATATGCAGTGTATTATTTCCAATGTTATGGTCATGTTCGCATACCCTTGGGTTCTTATTATTCTCAATTTAACATTAATATATTTGTTTTTTAACCTTACTAATCATATAAGCTCACCCTTTCTTATATTTCATATACCTAGGTTATGAAAAAAGGTATTATGTATGGAATGTCTAAAAAGGGTGCAAGTTTTGAAGATCTTAATGAGAGATGATGTAGATATTTTATGAACTTTTAGTTTATGTGTACACGTTTTCAAGGGAAATAGAACAATAAGATTCTCAATTGGATCTTTAGGTTTTGAATTGAATATTCATATTATAGGATGTGGTATCTATGTATGAAATGTATGATTCACTATAGTTTGTATCAATATATGGTTTACTTAGCCTTTGGAAACTATGATTACATAACATTAGTGATAACCCTCTGGTTAAGTCTATGTATATAATTGCATCTAGAAGTTTTCATAATAACCATGAATGAAATAGGTTAAACAAATGGTTTTATGAATTTAGGATAAGGATCCATGATTTATACATCATATGAATTATATATCACATCTATCAAAGGTTCATGTGGGACATGTTGATCATTTTGGTTATACTAATGGATTTATGATAGAACAATCAAGATAGGGCGGTGATATATTTTCTCAAAAATTGAAGTATATTGTTTGAGAATAATTATTAAAATAATTTATACAATGAAAAGTATTTAGGAATGTTGGTTCCTATCCATAATGATTTGATTGTGTAATATAAGTGATAACTCCTATAGTATGATGATCAAATATCAACTATATAAGTCTTCTCTGACTGACTTTTATATGGATGTGCTTTCTATAAATATTATTATTATCTTTCTAGTTGAGTTTGATGTCATTATGTTCATGGATGGTCTTCATTTACTTAAATCACAGCTCAATTACAGTGGAAGGGAAGTCATGTTTTATATTTTTAATTAATCGTTGATCATATCTTTATGTGATAATAAATATGATATTCTAATGAAAATAAAATCCATCCATCATGCAGGTCATAATTCCAAATAAAACGTTGTATTTATATTAGATGGTAGGGGATAATGTCACCATCGAATATATTCCTAATGACAATGATTTTGTTTGTGTATTTTCGAAATAATTTCATCGTATTCCAAAGAATAGTGAAGTTGAGTTCTTGATAGAACTAATACCTAGATCTACACATATTGAAAATAATGCTTATAGGAATGCCCTGATTGAGTTGTATTAACAGAAGAAAAACTCCAATAGAATCTAAAAAAGGGATTCATTAGGCCACACGAACCACCATGGGAAAGTTTTTTTAAATAATAATAATGATGGATCAATGTGACTTAGCATTGACTATTAAGAAATTACCACGATTGCTACCATGAAAAGTATCTGTTACCCAATATTTATTACATTTTTGGAAATCAATAATTGTGGGTCAATAAGGAGTATATACCCAAGTCATCATTTCATACAAGGTTTGGAAACTATGAATCTAATTTGATTTCATTTGGTCTAACTAATTATACTATTATCAGCATGGATTTAATAAATATATACTTTAGATATTATCTTGTGAAATGTTTTGTAGTCTATATAGATGATATAATTATATATTCCTAGATCAATGTAGAGAATGATGATTATTTGACAATTTTAATTAAAACCTTGATCAAGGATAATATTTATGAAAAAATTACTAATTGTGAATTCTATTTTAGAATGTTTCATTCTTGAGTCATATAATCTCAAGTGAATCGATATCAGTTTATCCTTTAAGATAGAAGGTATTGAAATTTGGCCCAGACCAACCAACGTGACAGTGGTCCTTAGTTACCATGGAATGGCTAGAAATTATTGGACCTTTGTGGTTAATTTCTTCCAACTATCTAATCCACTAAATAATATAACTCTGAAAGGAGATCATTTCCATTGTAAAGATAAATATTAATAAAATTTCAACAATATGAATAGATGGGTGGTGAGTGTACCTGTGATCACATTGTCTTGTAGTGGAAAGGGTTTGTAATCAGAAAAGATGCATCTAATAAGGGAATCATATGCATGATAATGAAATATTATATGGTGATAGCTTATGCCTTTTGAAAATTGATGGTTAATGAGAAAATTTACCAAAACTTTGATTTTGAGTTAACAATGGTAATTGTTTCATTAAAGATGTGGAGAAATTGTATTTACAATGAATGGTGTGAAATATATATTTATCATAAAATTTTAAACTTTATTTTAACAATGAAATAGTTCAATATGTGATAAAGAAGAATGTTGGATATGATTAAACATTATGACTAATCAATGCATTACGACCCTGGGAAAGAAAACATGGTTTTTGAGGCACTAAGTGTAAATGATCATGCTAGATTATATATTATGAGGATCTTTAATGATATGATATATCTTTATTTTTAAGGATGTATATAAAAATATTTAATAATGTAAAAAGATATCATCTTTCTCAAATAATTGTTCAACCATCAATCCATGTTAATGTCAAAGAGGTTTAAAATGAAGATGTAGTGTTATATGAAGGTGATAAATGTTCCCAAATTAAACCATGATTGTGATGGGATGAAAAATATTATAAACCATGTATATCTTTCATCTATACCATATTTTAAGAAGGGAAAATTTGATGAAGCTCGCTATTTACCATTCTTTATTCATTAATCATGTACAATGATATATAGAGATAAAAAGGGTATGTCTAGTGGGATAGAACGAAGAGAGATATTGTTGAGTATTTATTTTGGTTTATGGAATTCCAAAAATTTAATCATGAGTGATATAAGTCTAAGTGGGTTAAAAATTCATTACCTATACTAGAATGGATGTTGGAAAACATCCCCATGGATTTTTTCATTGGGATCTCCAAAATGTTGAAATGAAATATTCCTATATGGTTTGTAGTTGATTCACATATGAAGTTAGAATACTTCATTTCTATAAGATAATATGTCCCTATTCATCATATTTCTATCATTTATATTATGTAATTATTAAGGTTTCATGTATTGTAACATTTTGTTGTCCCTGATGGGGGTCTGATGTATAAGTTGATCTTATAGAATATTCTCCAACAAGATATGGATGTGAAGTTGAGTTTTAGTACAACGTATCATCCATATATGGGTGGTCACTCTAAGAGAATAATTTAAATAAAACTGGTTATAATGGGATCTTGTTCTATGCATTTAAATGTTTTTTGATATCAGTAGCTTCCTCTTGTCAATTATTTTTTACAAGAATATCATTCACTGCATAATTTAGATAGCTCCTTATGATTCCATCTATTGAAGTTTGGGTATAACTCTACTATATTTGGATAAATTTATAGAAATAAAGATATTGGGACCAGATCTTTATTATGTAATTACAAAGAATGTAATATCCATTCAACCACAATTCAAGGAAGGTCATAGTTGATAAAAAATTAATGCAGAAAATCATTGATGTGATTTTATGATTGATTTATTGAGAATGTGTTTCTGTTCTCCATGGATTAAAGATAACATATTTTAAAATAATGTAAATATTATCCCAAGATGTATCTTAACTTTTTATATTATTTTTTAAAAGGTGATAGTAACTTATCATTTGGAGCTTCCACTTAATATCTCTTAACTTCAGGATGTGTTTCATTCATCTCTTCCAAGTAAGTACATAATTGATCTATCTCATGTGGTAAATATATAGGATCTACCACTCGAATGTGATCTTACTTATTAGGAACAAACAATACAAATCCTTGGTCATAGAGGTAATCTGATATGGAATAACGCTACTCACTTAGTGAATGTTGTTAGGAGAAATCACAAATTCAAAAATGCTACATGGTAACACAATAAAATAATAAAATAGTGATATCCCTATTTTATTATATTATAGAGATTAATTTCAAGGGTTAAATTCATTTTATGGGTGGTGGAATGGATCACCTAGATATTTTATGATTTGATTCAAATGAATTTTATTAGTTCGATAGCTTTGATTGCACGCAACATTGAGTTTAGACAAATGATGGAATACTTTTAAAATATTATTATATGATAGTTATCACCAAGTAATTGGATCTGTGGGTATCAATATTTATTACTTAATGAAGAAAAACATGTGGTTTATTAATGATTTAAATTATTTTATTAGTTAAAATTTGATAAGAAATAAAAATATCATTTGAAAATAAAAGTGATATTTTTATAGAAAACTATATTAAAAAACATAAACATGTTTTACCATATTAAATTATGAAAATAAAATTTTGGAAATAATTTTAATGAAATTAATATATTATATATATGATAATATTCTCTATCATTCATCAAATATTTTTGTTTGTCCTATAATAATAATAAAATACAATTTAATACTTAGAAATATATTTTTCTAAAAAGACCATTTTCATCACATGTAGATAACTTAAATTAAAATTAATTTCTTCATCTCATAGGTATTTAATTTGAAAATATAGATCTATATTTTGAATCATGTGGTCTATATTTGGTAAATATTTTTATTTTGTTTTTTGTAAAGATGAATAGTAACCAATGTAACATTTATCACATTAGAGAACTCTAAATTATGTTAATATATGTAAAAACTAAGTGAAAAGTACATAATTTTTCATCCTAATTGTTTTATTATGACTGAAATATTATAATTATCACCTTAGACTTGGAATGGAATTATTTAATTTTCACTTTTCCATGAAAATGACTTATAAAATATTTACATCAATGAATGTTCACCCAGTTTTAAATATATCATATGTTTCCACATAGGAAAAAATAATCTTAAGAAGTAATATATGTTTTTATTTTAATACTTGTGAAATTATTTTCACTATATAAATTTATTTCTTATTATTATAAATTATATAATGACATTATATACATATGCAAGATTGAAGAAAAATTTATCTTATTAATAAAAAGTATAATATTTGATGTCACAAAATTATAAGTAATATAATTGAACTGGGATAATGTGTTCCACTAATTTTTTAGATTAATATGACATATAATTGTTTAGGTGAAGAATTATAATCTAATTCCAAACTTTTCATTATGTATTTTAAGTAAAATTAAATAATTAGTCTTTCAATTTTCAATATTGATATTTTATGAAAATATAATTTTATTAAATAAAATACATACCATAAAATTTTAAAATCGGACAATTAGAAAAATATATGGTTTAAAATTCCGTGCCTTAACTATTTATATACCATTTGGATCTATTTTTATTGAGATTGAAGATAATATATTTTAATCTTTTTAGAAATTAAAAGGGTGATCCTTCTGAAAACAATAAATGGTCACCCCTTAATTTCACTTTTTCATGAAAATTTGTTACTTATATAGGGAATAAACTCTTATATTTTCTCTCATCCACTCCCCTAGAGAAATTATAGAGGTTTGGGTCTTTAAAAACGTGCATCCTTAGAGCCTTTATTTGGATATCTAAAAGAGTTATTTAAATGAAAAGGTAATTTCCTTAACCGATCACTTTATATTAATTATTCATTTTCATCCACTAAATAGATTATATTATTAAAAAATAATAATTTCATGATTATAAATATATATTTTTTTATTAAACCACCCATTTTTACCCTCTTTTCATAAAATGGGAAGTAAAAAATACCACATATACGTTGGTATGACATATAATCTCCACGTAACAATAAAATTCATTTCCAATCACCGTATTCTATGGATGGGTATTATGATAGGATTAAGGTTTATATATGGTAGTTATGGTATAATTAAAATTTTAGAAATAAAATATTATATAAAACTTCATACCTTCCAAATCGTTGGAAAATGAGAACGTCGATCATACATACGTGTAGACTACTACCTCCCTGAAAAGTTATGATTTGTTTTTCCTTTTTGTTTTACTTAGATGGTAATAAGGATTGATTACTAAATATATATATATATATATATATATATATATATATTATGATATAATAATAATTCTATAATGGTTATTTATTATTTAACTCTATTTTGTTCCAACTATCAAAATAATTAAAATAGTGTTCACGCGTACGTATGACATACCATCTCCGTGATTGGTGTATTTCATTTTTCAATCTATATCTTCTTTTAATGTATCTAAGCGTGTATATATTGAATATATATAATATTTATATAATTATTAATATTTTATAGATTATGGAAATATGATCAAAATACAATGACAAAAATACCGAACTAGAACATATAAAGGCCCAAAATTTTCATATATAGATAATACATTCTAATACATGAATATTCATTACATAACATAATAATCCATGAAATAATCAAATAGGTTTAGTTAATATTGATACAAGGAATCATAAAAACATTTTTTTGTATGATTTCTACATAATCTCCTACTAACATTCTCATAAATTGAAATCATCTTAGAGATATCATAAATAATACATTTCATCATAACCTAGAGAAATAAAATATAGGAAAGTGTGAGATTATATTTTCAGTTAGGGTAAAAAGGTAGATATCAATTATCATATTAGAACAACAGGAGAATAATGGAATGATAACATGAAAATAACATTTTAAAACCATAAACTATATATCATAGATCATAATATTGACTCAAGGAATAAATCATGTTGTTTTATAAGGCATAAATCATAGATCATAACATTTGAAAACAATTCATATTGCTCCCAAAATTCTATAAAACATTCATCATATCAAAAAAAATTAAAATAAATGGTTTTTATATTTATTTTATAATTTCATCATAGAATATCTTTCGGAAAAGTAATGAGTTCAATTAATATTTCATCCTTTCATAACCTCTGTAAAAGGAATGGTTTTTATGAATATATTTTCATTATAAAAATAAAATATTCAAAGAAATAATACCTATGGTACCCTTGGATCCTATCACATATAAAGGATATGTATTATCAAATTGTGTCATACTAGATGGAAAATTACTTTGAAGGATCACTCATAATAATATTTGTGGAAAAATACATTTAATTAAAAATAAAAATTTTCAAAATAAAAAATCATAATATATTATGGAAATAGTTTTTTTAAATAAAATTAAAATCTTATAAGGAAATATTTAATTAAAATAATTTTCATGATGGTAAGAAATTATATTCATGAGTACATGTTAAAGTGAAGAATCCTTTCAGATTTTTAGTGAACAGTAAAAAGAGCATTGTATGGAAAATGAAAAGAAGATTAATTTGAGAACATTTTTTAATGTAAAAAATTTGCAGAAATTTCTTTATAAATCATTTCATACTATAAATATCACTCTTTAAATATTTTTTAGAAGACACGGACAGGAAGAAGAAGTGCTTCCAATTGAAGAGAAAAATAAAGTTAATTTTTGTTAAAAGATTCCATTTAAAATCTTCAGTACATTAATAGAGTAAAAAAAATTTAAAAACTATATTTAATGAAATAAAAATATAAGAAGTAAATTTAGGAATTTATTGATACATAGAACATAATATTTCATAAATGAAAACATAATCATAAGCAATCCTGATAAAAAATATCATTGTAACATCAATTCATTACCACTTTGGTAATTATTGAATTAAAAGACCCATTAAGGAGAGAACCATATATGGATATGTGTATACCATAATGTTAATTATAATAATAATAATAAAATTTCATATACATTATATATGCCACAAAAAAGAAACAAGTGGTGTAATTCATATATCCCACAGAGATAAAAGTGAGACAAAAATATATTACCTTAATTATCACATATATTAATTTATATTAAAAAATACTATATAATAAATATATTATTATTATACATATACTATATAACCATAATAATATATATATTAATTAACTATAACTTTTTATTAACTTCTTATTAACAATTAAATGTTAAAATCATGTTTTGGGTAAAAGATGTAATGTTTTTATGTATGTTTTGGTTTGGTATTTTTATTAATTTTACATTAATAATGGTTAAAAAATATCAATAATTTTAAAATAATATATAATTATCACATATATTCATTATATATTTATTTATATTAGTCCATAAATGTTACAGATAGAAAATGAATTACGCCATTCATAGAGTCGGTAGGCAGTACATATGCATAAATGTTTTTCCCATTTTCACAAAGGACAGAATGAATGGAAGGTATATAATATTGAAACATAATAGAGTCATTTTTTATATCAATTATTTCTTATATATTTATTAAATTTATAATTATTACCTACCATGTAATGAGTATTGTAAAAAATGAATCACATCGCTTAGCTAGGAAGTAGTATGGTGTACGCATGAACTACATTATCGTATTCCCATGTAATGGAATTTAAAGAAGAATATAATATATTTTAATTATATAAGTATAATAATGTTATTATTATAATATATTTAATTTTAAAACATCATTATATCTACCTATAGGATGAGGTGATGGAAAATAAATTTCATTTTTTTTCACGGAGGTAGTCCTCCTTACACACGATATACCGTTTCATTTCCTGTTTGATGGAAGATGATATAAATATAGGTCATTAAAATAAAATATTAATATATAATTATATTGGAGTTAATTTCATTATTATGTCATTATTGTTAAAAATATTTTATATATGTGGAAGAAGAAATAAACAAAAAATGTATGTTTAATAATTTAACCTCTTTTTTAGAGAACTTTTTAGTTTTATACCAAATGAATTTATGGTAGATTAGTATAATCAAATTATAGTTTATAGATTTTTGGTAGGGAATTATGATTGGTATTTTTCAAACCAAAGAATTTTTAAGTGTGAATAAGAGAGGATAGGGGGTTCCCTTTTATATGTTGTGGGAGATGATAATCATTTAATTTTGAAAAGAAAAAGGTGTACCAATTTTTTAAACATGAAAATGACTCGAAATAGTTAATTTCAAAATTTCAGATGAGTTATAGTCAAAATAAGACCATAAAATATTAATTAGGAAAGTTTTTAGGTCATTTTAGACCTCATATGGTTAGTTTAATCCCTAGTATACCTGTTTTAACCTTGACCTCAACAATTAATTTTTAATAATTTTACTATTCATTTTGAAAAAAAAAAATTGTTTAGCATTTTATATAATATTAATTATTATGAGTTAAAATATTTAATCAATTTTTCGAGAAGAATTCATTGTATTGAAAATTTTGTATTCCAAATAATACCCTTATATTCTTCAAAAAGTTCATTTTCCAAAGAGAAATTTTCATATGTATTGATTGTTTTAATTTTCAAATTCAATATGAATCTGATACCAATAACCTATATTGGTTTACTAATACAATAATTGAACTAATTTTACATTAATTTATATACAATAAATATCTTATTATTTTCTTTAATCTAAAATATGGTTTTTATTATAAATTAGTATTTTTCACCATGTACCGAAAAATTAATGTTTTCAAAAAAAATTCAAAAATTCACCCTAAGATAATTTTTATATTATTCTTCTAAAAATGATGTTTATTTAGGGAAATAGTGTTTCTAAAAGTGTCAAAAAAATAATTTTATTATTTTGTCAATAAATGAAATAAAAATAATTTTTTTTGGAGAAAAATTATTATCAAATAAAATAAGGACATTATGAAAAATTTCATACATATTTGTAAATATATTGTCTTTTTCTAGAATATTAATACTTAATTTTCAAAATGTGGTTATTTCTATCCATAGAAACAATTTATAGGTTATTCTATAGTGATAAATATAAAATAATAATATTAATAGTATGTCATGGTTCATTAAAACTCAATGTTTCTTGTAATAGATGTTATCATTGAACAAAATGTATTCAAAAAACCTAAATACTTTGGGTGTTATAGAATATACATGAAAATTAAATAAGATATCACCCCAAATAGTGACAAAAGGTAATAAGTAAATCATATAGGGTATGATATATATTATTATGGTTCTATAATATATGTATAGTAAAACAATATGTATTATACATGAGGATCCAATTCATATGGTGGAAGTCGGACCTAAGGTAATAGATTTTATTATCACATTTATTTTGATGGGACACATGAAATATTCCACAATTGTTTCTTTTGAGAGGTGAATATAATTTCCATGATTGAATTTGGGGATTAATTTTATGTATGTTATGGGGATTAAAATTTCTATATAATTTTATTTCATTCATAGTACTTAGGATTCTAAATATACCAATGTATTAAATGTACGATTATAAAATATCCTTATTTATTGGTATTATTTATTATTATGTTTCTTATTATGAAATTTTATGATCTACCTCCGAAAAAACCCATGAATTTTATTCCCCAATGTTTATTTCTTGACATTACATGTTTTTAATTCAATTTTCTCACCTTAGGCACTCAAGATAGTAAAAATATGTTCTTAAGAAATTATACTTTATTTCTCTATTCGATAAAAACACGTTTTTCTTCCATATCCATGTTTTCTAAAAATATTTTAAATAATGTCTTTACTGTCATACTATGACTATTTAATTTCATTTAAACATAGTTTTTACATTTTACAAAAGTTCTCAATGCAATATTTTTTCCTTTTTTCGAATGATGTACTTTTTGATGTTTTTCCAAAAAATGAACGGAATCATTTCTTTTAAATTGTAAGACATGGACTAAAATTCACACCATGATGAACACTAAAGGTTTTTAACATTACTTTTCATGTTTCCAAGATTATTTTAAAAGAAAAAAATTCCCATAATATATTGGGAATATTTTTTTAAATGGATTATCAGAATTGAAACATTTTTTCCAAAATAAATTTTTCATTGATATTTTAAAAAGGATTTATATATAATTACATCCTTAGATGATAATTATTATTAAACATGGATATTATCAAATGATACCATTATTAGTATTTCTATGTATGGTTAGTGTTTATGTTGATGATATGTTTATGAATACCATTTATTTTCCGTGGGATGTGTTATATGGAATTGGTGAAATGTTTATGAAACCAATTTTTTTGATAGGTTATGATGTTATTATTTGGTGAATGTTTTGTGATATTGTGGCCCAAATATGTATGGTTTTACTTATGTTATAGTGGTAATGTTATAACCACTGATGGTGGTTCAATTAAAACCAAGGAAGGAAGTTATGTTATAACAAAGGGCATTTTTTAGGTTATAACCATTATTGGAGGTTATGTTATAACCAAGTATGATGGTTATATTATAACCAAGGATGGTGGTTAAATTATAACCAATGACGGTGGTAACGTTATAACTATTAATATGTGGGGCCAATATCTACCTCCAATATATTAGGTAAATATTGATATATAATGATTTTAATAGGTTTGGAAATGAGAGTAAACCCAGTTCAGTAAGGGACTTCTTCCACATTGATAATATTAGGAGTAAACCATGAATACTAGATGGTTTGGGGAGAGAACTGATTCCACTATGATAGTGATAGAAATGTTTCTTGAATAATAAGTAAATAACTTTCTATGTTTTGGGTATTCCAATAACATATATGATATGCCAATGTTATGCTATCATGGATCATTTTGTTTGATTCCTTTGTGATTCATGTCTTATGAGTGGCCATGATTAATTCCATGACTAATTATTATGATCTATAATATTTAGGGTATTATTTTCACATCTTTTTCTCATGTTCTCATTCCCTTATGGTCATTTTTTTAAAAATTCATCATTGATATTTCCCCTATTTACACATAATGATAACATAAGCCCCCTATTTCTTATGTTTAGTGTCCCTAGGCTAAGAAGAATGGCACTAATTATGTTATTTCTATGAAGTGTTCTGGTTATGAAGTGATTTATTGGATATGAGGTAGATATTTTATAAACTAGTGGATTTTCTGTCTATGAATCCAAAGGTACTATACCTATGTAACTGTGGAATGGATCATTTTGTTCTATAAAAAATATTCACGTATTTAGTTGTGATATAAATGTATTAAACATATGGGTTTCTCTATACATGTAGTGGGGAAAATTTCATTTTGATAATGTAATGTGATGAATGTTTCTATGAATTGAAGAATTGATTGGTCAATGCTCTGATTTTGACACTATAATCACAAAATTATGTTTTTTATATTTAGTGATGGATCAAGAAAGAAATTTGTTGTCAACATATTAAAAACGATATTGTTTTTTCATATACATGAAGGAAGTTAATGAATCATGAACTCAATTATACAACCCAATATCTTGAGTTAAATGTCACAGTATTTACTTTCATGATATGGAGAAATGATATCAATGCGGAAATATGTGTGATACATATACTATAAGAGCTGAAATATATATTTTCATATAAATATATCTACATGATATAAAGATTATGGCTTGATATACTAAAGGATTGTGATTTTCCAATACAATAAAACCTATAGAAGGTAAATAAGGGAGTGGATACATTAAAAAGGGAGGATCAAGGAGTTTTGACCCAACTAAGATTGAGATGGATCCTATATTCATGGATACATTAACTATGGATTTTAGAATTGTTAAATAAGTATAAAAATCACTCGATATTAAAATTATTATAATACCTTATTTATTGGAAAAGTTAAAAATATTTTAATTTAATGATCATAATTTTCAAATAGAATTTAAACTGTAAATGATGGGAATTTGGAAAATATCTTTTGTGAACATAGGGTTATGAAATTAGGAAGGAAATTATGTGTTTCATATTTATTGAACATAAAAATGGAGTTGTTGGATGATGTTAATATCTCAAATTTGTATATGCACCCTATAAGCACCGAGATGTATAGGTATTTGAGGAAATATTTTTTGGTTGGATAACATAAAGAGGGAAATTATTGATGAATTTTTCAGATATTTAGCTTGTCAATAAGTTAATGATGAGAGATAACATCTTATAAAATTTATTCAACCTCTTACTATTAATATGTGGTAACGCTTGGAATTTCCTATATAATTTATCATAGGTATACCAATGACTCCAAGATGTAATGATGTAAAATGTGTTATTTTTGATCTCCAAAAAAAATATGCACAATAACTCTCTATAATAGAATATTTACCTCTTGAACACCTAAAAAGTCTCTATATTAATGTAATTATAAGACATTATGAGGCACGTCATTGGATTCTATCTGATCAGAATCCCTATTTTATAATGAAATTATGGAAGAGTCTTCAAAAGGCTCTTGATATTGTGCTTCATTTGAGCACCTCCTATCATCCCCAAATTTATGGGAAATATGAATGAAATATTCAAACATGGGAATGCATGTTGAGGTCATTCTCGCATGAATTTCAAGGTATGTGGGATTAGTATTTCCCTTTGGTAATTTTTTCCTATAAAAATATTTTCTATTCATGTATTCAAATGGCATTCAATAAACCATTATATTTAAAGATATAACTTACTCAAACATGTTGAGATGAAATTGGTGAAATGAAACTAGTAGGCCCAGAAATTAGTAAAGAGACTACAAAAATGGTCAAGTCTATTCTATAAAAAAATAATGAAAATAAAATTATGTAAAAGAGTTATACCGATAATGGTAGTAAATATTTTCAATTTTAATGGGAGATCACGTTTTCTAGAATGAATCTATATGGAATGGTGTCATAGGGCTTAGTAAGAAGGTAAAACTAATCATCATGTAAATTTAACCCTATGAAATTCATGAAATTATTAGAGCTGTATCTTATCTTTTTTAATTGACACCATGCCTCTCAATAGTATATGATGTGTTCCACATATCATAGTTAAGGAAGTACTTGGGATACACAATGGATGTGCTCACCTTTAAAGATTTAGGATTGGAACATGGTCTATATTACTGTCAATACATCATCCTTATTAGTTTTACTATATTGAATGTATAGATTAATCATATGACTCAAATAGTAATGGTACATTAGAGAAATCACAAAATAGAGGAAACAACATTGGAAATTTGGGATGTTTCGAAGAAGAACAACCATCATTTTTTAGGAGGTCATATCAATTAAAATTTCAAGGGTGAAATTTATTTAGGGTATAATAATGTAATATATAGATATTTTATTATATATTTCTATTTAAATAAAATGAATCTCTTTGAAAGATTGGGATATATGAATCCTAGAGTCTAATGGATCTCTAAAATAGTATATTGATATAAATTAAAAATAAATTGGTTTTTATGAATATCGGTAACTAAATTATAAATAATATATTGTTTTGAAAATGTGTAAATAAATTTAATAATTATTAATTATTTATAAATAAAAAATCCATTTAATAGAGAAATAATTTTTTTTCTAAAAAACTATTTGTTTTCTAAAAATGATTTCAGTGAATTTTCCACAGTTATGTTAGAATAAAATGTTAAATATTTTAGGAAATTTAATTAAATAATGTATCATCATATTTGAAATCAGTATGTTGAAATTATCAAGGAGTGTTATTTTTTAATTTTATCAAAATATATATTTTATTATGAATTGGGACATATTCTGATTTTTGTTGAAAATATCATTTTTTTTAAAAGAGTTTACATGTTACATTTTGTTTTAAAAATGTTTTAAAGGTAATATTGGTTCAATAATACTATAATTAATTAAATTTGGTTAATATTAATAAACTATATGTTCCATTTTTATATGGAAACCTTTTAGACTTCTGAAAACATTTCCACCGGAAATCTATTTTCATTGCATCTAGGGGTTTAATTTTAAATTAAAAATTTTCACTTAAATGATTTGAATTTGGTAAAATAGATTCCATATCTGTAATATTTATAACTAATATTATTTAAAATTTTGAACAAAATTTTTGGTCATAATGAATATTAAAAACTGAAAAACATTATTTCCCAAGGTAAAGATAAAAACGGTTTTGCTGGGTGTTAATGATTAAAGAAAATGGTTAAAATGACTGAAATAGTTATCTAATTTCTACTTTCTATACATATGGAAACATAATAAAATATACGGTTGGAATAATGATACATTATTTATAATTGTTTACATATAAAAAATGTGCATATGATATTTTCTATTCAAAAAGTGAAAATGTGTTATCCTCTTCAATTATATATGGGAAATCCATCCCCTTACTTCAAGACACCTCTAAAGAAACATTTCATAATAAAAAAATACCAAAAACCCTCACTATAATCCTTTTATACATTATAGAGCTACTATTAATCTCAAAATAATAACCCTACTGTTCTTAAAAATATATCTTTATGAAGTTCTTTTTTGTGAAGGTAATTATCATCCCAAAAGATCATTAATTTTTACTTATTATTTTATCACCATCAATTATTTATTAAAAATTAAATTATGTAATAATATGTTTCCATATACTTCTCTAAAAATGTGTAAAAACCCATCACTCGTGTGTATAGTGAACTACCACCTCACAGATAGATTTAATTTGTTTTCCATCCGTGACTCACATGGATAGTCATAATAAATAAAACAATGAATATATATGATAAAAATAAAATTATATTATATCCTAAAAACTAATAAATCATCCAATTATATACCCATTGATCCATTGTTTAAATTATACCATTAATCAAGAAAATGTATGGCCTACCATCCCAATGAAGATATACAATTAATTTTCTAGATACAAATATATAAAATTATTTTATAAATGTATTTAATGATTATATATGATTTTTATTTAATTAAAATAATTCTTCAGATACTATAACTATATTTTATGCACAAGAAATAGAACATTGATGATAAAACATGCATTAGAAAATAAGGAAATTAAAAAATAGAACAATATCAATAGTGAAATATTGTTAACAAACAGGTGGTAATATTTTATAAGAGGATCATATATGAAATTATAAATATTAATATTTTTCAATTTTAAATTAATAACTTTCATAAAATCATTATTTATATTTTTAATATCTGTTCAGCTAAAGGGGTATTTTAGGTAAGGTATTTCTTCTCAATTTTTGATTTCATTGAGTCATATTTGTTAATATCCTATTATTCAATTTTATGAGGTGTATATACTACACCTTTGATGTATTTTAGATGAATATATATTAATTAATGATTGTTAATTTTTAAATTCATGTTTATTATTTCAATGGATTATAATTTGAATATTACAAATATGGTAGGTGTCTATTTTATAATCATTCTTTCTTTTGAGATTTATTTTTCTGTTCTTAAAGGACTCTTATGATTTATCATTCACAATCTCCCATAATTAACTTGTACAATAAATATTTTATGATTTTCCATATTTTATTCTTAAATGTACTCATTTTTTACTTGAATCGAGAAATTAAATATATAAAATAAAATCTTATTTCATTTCCCTTTTAACAAGAAATTTTTTTTCTTTTGTGAAAATGTTTTACAAAATTGTTTTAAAAAATAAGTTTTATTTAATAAAATTATTTATTAAAATAATATTAAGTTATAATTTATTTTTAAAAATAGTCTCAAAGGAATATTTATAATATTTTTTAAAAGGGATATTAATTATAAAAAGTCATATGAAGTGTTCTTTAACATATATGACTATAACAGACTTACCAACACTCAAAACTATTTTATGAAATGCATCATCGTGTACATTTTTCAAATGGTGTTACATTGAATACAATTTTATATATTATTATTTTAATATTTCACTTCCATTCCCTTTATTCTTCTAAAGGAAATTATTTCACTGAAAGAAACTCTAATATTGTCGATCATCCAATCATCACCTATCATTTCATGATTATTTTTTATTTATAACATTATATTGAGACAATAAATTTATTATGATCATTTTTCATTATAAAATAAATTTGTTTTAAATATCCATATTCTTTCCATCATTGATAGGAAAATTTACCATATTCATCTTTTAAATATTATATTTAAATTGTATGGTATTCGATTATTTATAGAAATATTGATAAATATGCATCCTTTTCTCAATATAGATATTTATTAATAAGTAATATTTTTTAGAAATTAAAACTATAATTTTATATATTAGGAATTATTTTGTAACATAGTGAAAGGTGGGGGTTTGAATTATATAGCTTGTTGATGCATCAATTGTTCTAATGAGATAAATCTATTGGCCAAATTAATTATTTTTTACCCATAGTTTTAAACAGTCTTGGGGAAGGCCATGATAGTACATATCATTTTACATTAGATCATGGGATCCAAAACTAATCATTTCCTTTATTGATAATTTAGTTTTTGTTTTTATCCATGATGTTGTTGCGTTGATATTATCTATGGATACATTTTTATCTCATATTATTGGTTAAGTG
Source organism: Viscum album (assembly GCA_963277665.1). Lineage (NCBI taxonomy): Eukaryota > Viridiplantae > Streptophyta > Magnoliopsida > Santalales > Viscaceae > Viscum > Viscum album. Next base: position 77,042,392 of record OY728155.1, on the reverse strand, counting down.
AATGTGTGTTTAGTTATTTTCCCTATAATATTGATGATTCCTTTTCTAATTATGATATTCAAATTATTGATTAAATGTATTTTTTGTTTAACTATTTACCTTTCAATTTTTATTATAACTTATTGATTCCGGGAAGCATTCACTGTACGAAACCCTTATTGAACATTTATTCTCACCCATATTTTGTTTCCTTTTCCAAAGATATGAAGATGTATAATTTGAATGAGTTAAAGGATGTTGAAGGTTTTCCATTGATGTATTTTATATGTTATATCCAATATAAAATGGGTATCATGTAGGTATCTAGATCTCCAAGACTAAAAATTTAATCTGTCATTTTTGATTTGATCCCCTGTATCTAGGCTAGTGAGATAAAGCATACACCAGCTCTGGGTTAGAAGAGCAAGGGTTGTTAGAATATACTGAAAACATTAAAAAAATACATAAAATTTAAATTTTTATCCAATTCACATATAAATATAAGTCTTTATAATAAATTAATATAATTATAATAATAAAACCATATTTAAAAACAATCTTTTTATTCTACCTAACAATCAATAATTAAGTTTTAATTTAATGTTAGGAGAAACAACAAAACCCTAAATAAGGTAAAACATCATTCTAAACCATCTATGGGTTGGTTACACCCCCATAATGTTATGTGTAATCTACTTAACTATATCATAATTAATATTGGAACGGTAAAATTAAACATGAAAATTATAAATTTAATAGTTCTATTTTTTTCCATTAATGCTTACTATTTAAAACCCATTATAAAAACTCATTAAAATGAATAAATACACTCTCAAAATCATATATATTAATGGTTTTGGTTTTCAAATGCTTAATTAATTTGAGTTATAAATTTCATTGAAACTAATCCTCTAAAAAACTTATACCCCAAAATAAATTAAATCAAACCTCATCATCAAATCATCCCCCTGAAACCAAGTATACAGAAACCATTTTAACTATTTCATCAAAAATAATATTACCCAAAAAATTATATAAAAATTATTTTTATTGTAAAAAATTACCTATAATTTCTTTATTCTTCATATCAAGTAATAATTTACCATAAAACTAAAATATATGCATCAAACTCTAAAAATAATTAGTTAATTAATGATTTTATGCTCTATTTCACTCCATGAACCAATTTTTTAAGAAAAAAACATTAAAACATATAATATGAAATCCATGTTCAATAAAAAAATTTACAATATCAAATGAAATAAATAAATTAAAATAAAAAATTAATATAAATTAAAAATAATTAAAGAACATCCTATTATATCTAATAATGTGAGTCAATAATATGAAAATTCACATTAAGTTAAAAACATTTCTTATGTTTCAATAAGTCAAACTAAAACTATTGTCATAATTAGAAAGAAATTCAAAAATATTTCCTTGATAATGTATTTTTTAACATATAAAATTACAATCATCAAATTTAAGCTACATCGTGGAAAATGAATCCTCAAATACATTATTTCTTGAATGAGAAATTAATTTAATGGAATAATTATTAATCCATAGATAATATCCAATACATTAAATAAAAATAATAAATTCATAAATTCATAAAACTATATCAATCTAAATTAATTTATCTAAAATATTATAATGGGTAACACATATAATTTTAATTCCCCAATGAAAATTTTGAGAACAGAAACTACAAAAAAATTACATTGAATGGTTTACTAAACACTAATGAAAAATAATATTAACTGGATAAATTTAATAGATAAGTACTAAAAAATAGTTTCCCATAAAAAGGTAGTAAATTGATTATATTCTTAGGACACCATTGAAATTATGCATTTAGATTTTACTATACATTGAATTTTTGGACTCTTGCAATTTCATAGTCTAGTACACATTTTACAACATCCAATTAAAAGGGAATATATATATTATGAAAGTAATAATTTAACAGTTACACATCAATTAGTAAAATATATATCATAAAATAAATTTTAGTAAAACAAAATAAAAAAGGAAAACAAAATTAATTAGATTAATATTTTATAAAATATCAAGGATTTTTATTTTTTAATATAATATAAAAAAACTTTTACCATTAAAATTATTTAACATAGTAAATTATATCATAAACTTTAACACATTTTTTAATATTTCATCACTAATAAACAATTATAAATCAATATTTAAGATTAAACTTTATATAGTTTGAAAATAAAGTCATTCTAGAGAAGAAAATTGTATAGGCACAGCATATAATTTTCTTCCATTTTTATATTGTGGAAGATACTATTAATTTTTTTGTGATACACATATATAAAATCTCATTTATTAAATTCTATGTACATCAATCATATAAAGATATAATTATATCATCTAATAAAAACATTAATGAATCTTATGATATAATTTCAAAATATAAATTACAATATTTTTAAATCTACTAAATCTAATTTATAAATTTAAATTAATTAAAAAACATTCTTTCATATAATTTTATCCTAATTAAATTCAAGACTATTTTTATAAAAAGTTAATGATAAAAAATATTATTGTATAGGGTTGAACACTATGTGTAAAAATTCAATATACATGCCCAACCATACCATGTAACATTAATATATTTTGGATTACTATTATTGTAGCATCAAAGAACTATATAATAGTAACATAAGCCATTTAAACTCAATCCTGGAAAGACATAACAAAATATTATATCAAAATCCATCCAAATTAATTTAGTAAAAAAAAATTTAGATAATACATATTTTTAGGTCAACGGTTGGAATAAAAAAACAAGTGATTGATATGATGAAACCCATGATATATGATAATTTGACTAGGTTTATATTTTGTTTACATTTATTCTTACCAATAAAGGTTGTTTTTAGTTCTTGAACATTATATTAAGATGAAATTATTACCAGTGAGGAAGCATGAGAAAAATAAAAAATTAACATACACATTCCTGATATATGCAATAAAATCAATGCTCATGATATAGAGTGTTAGCCAGAAAAACACTAATAACATACCTCACGAGTTCTGATAATCCTAAAACATATATATCATATCACCCTGAAAATAAAAAAACAAAACATTTCATTGATTTTATTTTATCATGGACCAAACCTGACTACCCCTGACCTGGTACACAATATGGACCTTGATGTGGCCCAATAAGAATTCCCTAACCCCATGGCTGAGAAACTAGTACCTAGGCATCAAGGATCCTCACATGGAAATAGATTTTCCCCACTAAAATAGATATATAAATATAAAATTATTTTTCATAATGAATTAGAATCACAACACCATAATCAATTTTCCATGGGAAAATAATCATAAAGAATTATCCAAAAATAATATATGAGGGGGGCTGGGATGGGGATATTCAAAAATAATACATATGTAAATGATTACTATATGAAAAAATTTAACTTAATAGTTTTTTATGATTTTATTAACATAAGAGGGATAACTGCCAACCTATCTCTACCTTATAACACAGAACCATATATCATAAAGATCCACTACTTAAATTTTGTTTCTTTAATTTTTGTGTATTAATGAAAAATGGCCTATATATAAGAAAAGGGTGTATATTTAGTTTGAGAAAAACATTCCTATAATGATCCCAAAAAGTTTTTGTTGGTGTAGATTTGTTGAATAAATAAAAATTGATAATTTAAATGTAAATATAAAAATATGAAAATTTAATTTCAAATAAAACGTTTAAAACATTAATAATTTAAATATGAAAGTAAAGTTACTTAAAAATATGGTTTTATTGCCAATCCTCATGGGGTATACACATATTCACTGTAGTTAAGGTCTAATATAATCCTAATAATAATTTGAATCTAAAAAAAATATTTCAAAATACATGTAGGAAACATGTAGGATTGTTATACTAAAATATTGTTATTTTTTCTTGCTATAGTTTCGTCATAACATGGGAGGCATAGGCGATGTAGTTCAAAGACATTATCCAACAAGGTACATATCATAGGATCCTAAAAAAATCATTTTGGGTTCCTATATGGTACAATAACTATTAAAGAGTTTAATTCCCCAATAAAAAGAATATATCATTGAGAATGACATTTAACTAGACACTATTCATAATGAATAAGAAATGAATTTTTTAAAAAATATAGAAAGAGTCCAAAACATTAATTCTTAAATCATATACTACATATCATTTTAATTACTAACATAAAAAATAGGAATTATATTAGTTATTCAGAATAATATATGATCATTTTAAATGATTGAGAGACTCATTTTTAATAATAAAAAATAAATTATTCTCCTGCAATGTTATTTCAAATTAAAACCTATATAGTGTCAAAAAGACTCATTTTTTTCAAGAAAAATTAGTTAATTTTTCTCTAATCATAATATTTTGGTATTTCCCTAGTTACTAATTACATTAAGTTGCAAAATTTATAATAAAATAGACGATGTTGTCTCATGTTGGTTGGAGATACAAGAGATTTGGGGGAGTACATTCTACCCATCTATACTATAAGAAAAATAGTGAGATGACCACAAAATATATAATTTTACGAATGTATTAATTAATTTAAAAAAATTTACATAATACACTTCACAATCATATTCCCAATGACTCATGATATTCTATAATATACTAATTAACCCTAATATGTAATCCTTATGTATTATCCCTTCTGTCTCGACTGTAATATATCAAAAAGATAACCATTACATACTCAATAATATACAATATTTCCACATAATCTAAACCAACCCATAGGTTTCATCTATATACATCCCCTACATATCATTCATTCCTCACATATCATTTTTTTTTACCAATATACATCATAGATATAATCCTTATATATCTCAGGGTGACTCTGGTACTTTATCAATGTCAATAACACTATGAGAATCTTTATGTATCAATGGTACCCTTATATTTTGGTACATATCCAATTTATATCTCCAATATAAATAACACCACAATACATTGATTTACTAGATTTTATTTCATGGATTTTATAAATATATACTTTTAATATTTTCAACTATATAATATTTCAGAAACATCTCCAAACCTATATAAAATCATCCCCAATATAAGGATAACTCCAAAACATGATTCTCATATTATAAAAACTCCACAAACACCACAAAATATCTAGATATAGATAGTCCATCCATGATTAAACTAGAAATAAGAAAAAGAGTGGAGTGTCAAAAAAATGCTTTATTACATACATTAAAATTATAAAATTTATGATGCACTTGTTTCCTTTATAAAAAAAATCCATTGTTCTAAACCATGATTATGTATATGGATTGAGTTCATGACATAAAGGGGTGTTACATATATTTATAAGGCTACATCATGGAAATTGTTTTATTAATAAAATTTTGAATATGGTATAATTTTTCATTATTAGACTACAATGGTCACATTTAACTATCATTTTATAGAAGGATTGAATTATACTATTTAGGTAATGTGATTGACTATTTAATGATAATGAAATTTAATTGAAATGGGGATAAAAAGCTTATTCGAGAATTATTTTAATCTAATTGTTGAGTTTAATTTAAAATATTACTCCAAAATCAATAAGAAAACCCCTATAAATAGATTTCTATATTGGAAACACATGTATAAATTTTTTATGGATAGAACTAATCTCTATATTATTAAGTATATTTTCATAAATTAATGCAGATCATATAGTAATAAAGTAAATTAACTTAAGTCTTATTACATACAAATATGGAATAAAACACCTATTAGAATAATCAATATCAATAAAAGGGAGATAAAATAAGAACAAGTGAGAACATATTCTGATTTAATTACTTTTTGGTATTTCAAGAAAATCGAAAGGGGATATTATATAGAATAATGGATTATGATGATGGTTGTATTTGTTTTTAATAAGTTATTGTCTCGTTATTTTGTTTTATAATGATTTTCCCAATGAATGATGTATTGGATATCTTAGATTCATCTTGGGGTACTTACTGACAATAATATTTTTGGTTGTCTTGGATTTTATATAGAATATCTATTCTAATATTTTCATATATGATTGAATCAAATAAGGATGTGTTTGTGTGAAATTTTATATTTCATGGATATTATTCATCCAATATTTATCGAAAAATATAATTGAATATGAAACTACTATATAGAGTTTTAGAATATATTGCAAGAATGAATAAAAATTGTATATATTATAATTATATTGGTGTAAATAATAAGTAATTTTGAAGAACTCGAATCTTCGTTTCAGGTATGTTTTTCCTTTTCTAGAATTTTTTGAGAAAAAGAGGATAATTCTAAAATTTTCAGAGTACATTCCGTGTACTTTATGAGTACACGACGTGTACTTCAATGCCACTAGAAGCCATGTGATGGTCGTGTCATCACCACACACATGGCCGTGAAAAGGTGACTTGGAGGCCGCCTAAAGCGGAGTATAGAAAAGGCAAGTACATGCCTGTACTCTAGAAGTACACGTCGTGTACTTTCTTTTTTTCATTAAACATACCAGTGTCACATCTAATCCTTATTTCCTTCTTCTTCTTTGCCTAATTCCATCCAGAGCATCTGAGGAGGCTAAATATTCTCTGAGCAACCGATCTGTCACCGGTTATCCGAATCGAATTTCGTCAGTTGCAATAGAATCGCAGCAGTGAGTTCTTGGTTCTTCTTTGCCCACGTTTTTTAATTATTTCTCTTATGTGAGTTATCATAGGTTTAACGTTTTAGATGTTTTTGTAGATCTACTTTGTTCTCAGCCAATTCACAGGATGAGGTTCATGTATATTGATCTTCTAGGATCGAGGTAGGTGTTTTGTTGCATTACGTTGAATTTCTTTGAGTTTTTGTCCAAAAGTGTCGGATTCCCATGTTTTGGGTATCCCAGGTTAGGGATTTTGGTCTTTTTGTTTAATTGCTTTAGATTTCTTGTTAGATTAAGTTTAATTGATAATAATATATGCTTCTTTTCATGTTTGATGATCACCCCATGGGTTTTGTCCCTGTTTGGCTGCTTATCACTGTTTGGCACAGTTTGCCTACAAGGAAATCCCTATTGCAATTTCTAGTTTGCTTATTATAACTGATTTCATGTGTTTCCTGTTGTTTTAATGCTTTTGATGAATTGTAACTTTTATCCAAGTAGTTTATAAACTTACTTAGGTCTGCTAAAAGTAGATTATGTACGACTGGACTACTCAGGGCTGTGAGAACCTGGTGCGGGAGACCAAAGAGGGAATGACGATTAAGTGCTTCCCTCGGGGGTAGGTTGGCATTAGTTTCAAATGTAGAACCTATGTGAATTGGAATTTGTGCTTACTAAGAGTGTCCTTTGTTTACGCACATATCGAGGCCAAAGGAAGAATTAGACGTAAGAGATTACTCAGAGAGTCTGTAGCTATCTTTGCAATACTATAGGGGAATCGATGTGAGTGCTTCCCAGAGTGTCTGTTCCTTTGTATGTTTACTTGACTATAGGGGTCTGCTAGTTTGACCCAACCATAGAGTCAGTCTGAATGCCAATTTTTTGGTTGGTTTAGATGAGTCTGCCAAGACAAAGCACAAGCTTGGATCTATTGTCCTGCTTGTTTATTTTGGTAGTCTTTTGATGCCTGCTGTGTTACCTGTTTACCTTGGAATAGAGAGCCTTGCTAGATTCCTTGGTCGTTTAATTAAATGAATGAATTAATTGTTAAATTAATGTGAATGGTAAGTGTTAGGATTGTTTACCTGTGTACCCCTAGTTCATTACTACATTTACATTCATTACATATGCTATATTACTCACTAACAGTAGGGCCTAGATCTTGTGGTGGTGGCCTACTGGGATTAGTCTCACACACTATTTGGGTCCTGCTGTTCATCCCAAATAGGTTATATGGTTGCAGGTGTGGATAGGGGTTATGGCCCTTCTATTGAAGGTACATGATTGCCGGTTGGAGCTAGAGAGCATAGGACCGATCTTAAGTTTGCGATGTTGTTCGAGTTGTTGTTTACTTTTAGTACTTTGTTTCTCTATTGTATTTTAGCGCATTGTTGTGTTTGTTTTTTTCCTTTGATACTTGTACCTACTGCATCATTATCATCATTACTATATATTCATTGATTCTGCTATTTAGTTCCAGTTATTGTATGTTGTTCACTTCTTCCACTATTGAATGTTATTTTCTTTTCCTTGTATAGTTTACCAAATAAGGGCATAACTTCCCCATTGACTCACTGAGGACCTCGCTGCTAGTCATCTGCCTCTGGAATTTGGGGAAATGCGCTTGAGGTCATTTAGTGAACCAGGTATGGGTCACCAGTTGAGTGGCTCCGAATTCGGGTCTTTAAGAACCCGAATCTTCTTTTCAGCTATGTTTTTCCATTTCTGGATTTTTTTGTGAAAACGAGGAAAATCTGGAAATTTTTGGAGTACATGTCGTGTACTTTATTAATACACATCATGTACTTAGATGCCACTAAAAGCCGTGTGCTGGAAGTTTCATGGCCACACACACGGTCGTGTAAGGGTGACTTGGAGGCCGCCTAAAGTAGAGTAAGGAAAAGGCAAGTACACGCCATGCACTCTATAAGTACACACTGTGTAATTTCTTTTTTTGTTAAACTGACCGGGGTCACGTCTAATCATTATTTCCAACTTATTCTTCTCCTAATTCTATCCAGAGTGTCCGAGGAGGCTGAAACTTCTCCAAGCCGTCGATCCGTCACCGGTTATCCAAATCGAACGTCGTCGGTTGGAATAGAATTGCAGCGGTGAGTTCTTGGTTATTCTTTGTCCACGTTTCCTGATTCTTTTTCTTATGATAGTTATCGTAGGTTGAATGTTTTATACTTTTTTGCAGATCTACTCCATTATAGGCTGATTCACGGGCCAGGGTTCAAGTATATCGATCTCCTAGGATCGTTGTTGGTGGATTGTTGCCTTATGTTGAATGTCTTTGAGTTTTTTGAAAAATTGTCGGATCCCCATGTTTCGGGTATCCCGGGTTAGGTATTTTGGTCATTCTGTTTAATTGCATTAGATTTCCTGTTAGATTAAGGTTAATTGATAATAATATATTCTTGTTTTTATGTTTTAGGATCACCCCATGGGTGTTATCTCTATTTAGATGGTTATTGTTGTTTGGCACAGTTTTCCTGCAAGGAAAACCCTGTTGCAATTACTAGTTTTCTTGTTATTACTAATTGCATGTGTTCCCAGCTGTTTTAATGATTATTATGCATTGTAGATTTTATCCAAGTAGTTTCTAAACTTACTAAGGGATTCTGGCAATCGATTACGCACGACTGGACTGCTCAAGGTTGTGAGAACCTAGTGTGGGAGACCAAAGAGGGAATATACAATTAAGTGCTTTCCTAGGGGGTCTGTTGGAATTAGTTTCGTACGCAGGACCAACATGAATTAGAATTTGTGCTACCTAAGAGTGTCCTTAGTTTACGCATGTATCGAGACCACATGATGAATTAGACGTAAGAGCTTCCCTAGAGAGTCTATATCTATTGTTGGAAGATGATAGGGGAATCAACGTGATTGCTTCCTAGAGTGTTTTTTGCCTTTGTATGTTTACTTGAATATAGGGGTCTGCAAGTTTGAGCCACTCATAGATTCAGTGTTAATGCGGATTGTTTGGTTGGTTTATATGAGTCTTTCGAGCCAATGCACAGGCTTGGATCTATTGGCCTACTTGTTTGTTTAGGGATTCTTTTGAAGCCTGTTGTGTTACCTATTCAACTTGGAATAGAGAGCCTTTCTAGATTCCATGGATGTTTAATTAAATGAATGAATTAATGTGTAAATGAATGTGAATGGTAATTGGTAGGATTGTGTACTTGTATACTCCTAGTTCATTACTACATTCACTTTCATTAATTCTTCTATATTACTCACTGGCAGTAGGGAATAGGTCTTGTGGTGGTTGCCTACTGGGATTAGTCTCAAACCCTATTTGGGTCCTTGTTTTCGGCCCAAATAGGTTATATGGTTGCAGGTGTGGATAGAGATTGTGTCCCTTTTAGTTTAAGTACATTATTTCTGGTTAGATCTGGAGAGCATAGGACCGATCTTAGGCTTGTGATGCTGCTGGAGTTGTTGTTTACTTTTAGTACTTTGTTTCTCAGTTGTATTTCAACATGTTGTTGTGTTTGTTGTTTTCATTAGATACTTGTAACTTCTGTATCATTATCATAATTACTATATATTCATTGCTTCCATTGTTTAGTTCTAGTAATTGTATGCTATTTACTGCTTCTGCTATTGACTGTTATTTCCTTTTCCTTGAATACTTTACCAAATGAGGGCTTAATTTCCCAAGGGACTCACCAAGTCCCTCATTGCTAGTCAGCAGCCTCTGGCATTTGGGGAAATTCACTTGAGGTCATGTGGCGAACTGGGTATGAGGCACCAGTTGAGTGGATCCAGATTCAGGTCATTAAAAAGTGGTATCAGAGGAGTTTCATTTCATTTCTATTGAATTACTATTTAGCGACATTAGACAGGGATAGGACGGAATAGGTAAATGGTAAATAGTTGTGCCTAGGAGTTCTAGAACCCATGTACAGGGAAAAAGCCAGGTTACCTCGAATATTGAAATTTTGGAGTATTCCAGATGTTACGATTTAATTGACTTCACCATTGGGTGGTGAACATGGGTTGTGTTCTTACTTTTTATATGATTGTGGTTCTATTTTTTTGCAACCCGATGAGATGATGGTATGCCATCTCATGCATCATATATGAACTTGTTAGAAAATCACATGTCATGCATATTTCCATGCCATCTAAGTTGCATTAGAAAATGTATACTGTTGTGATAGAATTTGTGATAGACTATGCATGTTGTTGTGATATCTGCTATGATAGAATACCTGCTATGTTGATAGGGTATCGTTTGTTTAGAGCTTATTTAAAATGGATGCCAAACTTTGGTCTTAGAGGTGTATGGGCCCTCGAGGATCAGAATTTGGTGGATCATTGCCTGGTTTCCTTGTTATAACTTGTATAATATGCCAAGATTTGATTTACGGGGAGTATGGGCCCTCATGGATCGGAATTTGGCACCTTCACTCTTGTTTTATGTGTTTTCTTGGATTCGGAGCACTTTATGAGTTACTGCCCAGAAAAACCCAGAATACACGATGTGTATTTTGTTAATACATGCCATGTAGTTTTTAAAACGTGTCACCGACTGTGTGAGAAGAAACAGGGGGTCCTGAAAAAAAATATTGTAGGAACACACCGTGTACTACTTTAGCACGCCGTGAAGTATGAAATAGGTACCTGGCCATGTCATGAACAACATGAGTCATGTTATCTTTTCACATACACTCTGTGTCTAAATATTATAAGGAGTGTAGTCCCGTCTAGGTACTCGGCCATGTCACGAACAACACGGGTCGGTGTTACCCTTCCTCAAACACGTTGTGTCAATCTAGAACACACCATGTAGTTTCGGCCATGTGTCAGTCCATGTCGCTAACAACACGGGCCAGGTAAGGCATGTCTCGTACACGCCGAGCCTTTCTTGAACACGTCGTGTAGTTTTGTCTTAGAGGAGCCATGTGGCTTAACAGTGTAGAAGGACTCGAGTAGGGAAGAGGATTCAAGTACATACCGTGTGTTAGGACAACACGCCGTGTATTTGTGGTGTTACACGACCAGTTTATGTAGAAGTACACACCCATGTGAATGAACTAATGGAACACATTGTTTAGGGAACGAACACGTCATGTAGTCATGTTTTTCATAACTTGAATGCCTTCTTTTCCATGTTCCTTCTTGTGCCTTTAGTCTTTCTATCTTTGTTAATCCTGAATCTGAGTTGTGATTTTGACCTTTCAGAGTTGTGGCACCGAGATGTCCTTCGTTTGTCCATCAGTTGCAAGGCAGTGATCATATGCCTGATACGACAGATCAGGGACTACCAGTAGTTCCGCCTACCGTTCCGAACATGGATCCTATAGTGATTCCATACACTGGTGCTGATGCTTAGTGTAACACCCCGAGATTTTATGAAAAATATTATTTTTAATTTCATTAATGTCTTGTATTGTACGCTGCACCAAAAGGATCTTTCACAACACGCATCCTTGACTTACTTGGCTTACTTTACACGCAATCGCGACTTTCCTCGATAGCTTGCATCGTACGCAATACCGAGTTTCACTAAACAACGATATGCTATTAAAATATTATTAAAACTAGCTGTTATGAATAGTAATAACATATTTTGAAATTTTATAAATTTTCTTTTTCAAAATGGACTTCATTTTTGGATTCGGAATACCGAAATTAGCCTAGGGTGAAATTTTGGTATTTTTCTGAAAAGTTTCAATTTTTGATGAATAGTGAAACCACTAAGTGGTAGGTTAAAAATTGAATTTTGCATAAAACTTAATTTTACCGCTTCTGTGAATGGAATTTCTAAAATCCGACATACACGGTTGATATCAGTAAGTAAAATGTGGTTCAATGAGATAAAAATAATTTTTTGGTGAATAGTAACTTTTTACTTTTTTTTACCGCGGTTAATAGTAAATAGGGTAACTATGGGTAAATATGATATTACTATTACCCTAACACATGTCCTAATTCTATTGGATAAGTGTAATTCGACCAAAAACAACCTTATGAATAATATATGACCATTTAGGCCCACTTGAGTTAGATTAGGACATTTATTATTAATTTATTTAAAGAAGGGTTAAAATAGTAAAAATCAAAGTTTAATAAGTAAATCATTTTTAATATGGGGTTATACATAAGATAAATTAGACTATAAATATTCCTTAGAAAGATAAAAAGATTTCCTACATAATGGTATTTTATTTGTAATTCTTAGACATTAAATAATTTAATTTATTTATGACACAATGATGATGCAGTAATTATCTTATTAATGAAATATTGACATAATTGATGTTATAAACACCAAAATAAAAGTAATTTGAGAGTTTTTATGAATCCAACTAATTTTATAGGTTAATATGATATATTATTGTTGATTTAATCAACTTGGTCGAACATATAATTCTTTTATGGCTTTCAAAAAAATCATATATCAAATAGTGTCAAAATTGACACAAAATAGTTTTTAAATCAAATATTATATTATTAATTGTTATTTTATTCCTAAAAATCTAAGGTTTGGACAAATGACTTAGATAAGGATATATATATTAATAATAAACAATTTGCGGTTCGTTTGGCATGTTATAGTAAGTGTATTAACCATATAGTGAAAGAAAACAAAAAGACATGGTAAAAGTTAAATTATTTAACTTAGAGATAAATCTAATTGATAAAGTTAAAATAATACCCTAAAATTGTCTAAATCCTATTGGTTGATAGGATTTCGACCCATCCCCACTTTATCTTAGAGATAAGACCCTTTGGAACCATTATAAACCGATTTTGACTTTAATATAAAATAATATGTTGAGATATTCCTAAGGTGCCCCTCTCCTCCCTTATAAAAGGGCACCTCCTTCCCCTCATCCTCACACCAATTTGGGCACTCAAGCTCGGCCAACCTCTGCCAAAATCCCTTCTCCACTCCCCTAGAATAATCCTAGAGGTCCTGGTCTTCTTCAAAGACCAATCTTAGTTCCCTAAGTGGAGGCCTCAAAGAAGCACTTCAAAGAAGAGGAGGTTCAGACACATACGAAGCAAATCAGACCTAAGGTAAGGGAAATATCACAATCTCATTTTTATCCGAGATTGTTTATTCGTAAGTATTTACTGGGGTGTATTTTATTATCCACATTCATGTTTCATCAATATGTAATATTATTTACATCCACCTACAATTGTTTAAATCCATTTTTACCCTTCGGTGAGTTTTTAGTAATATGTATGAAAGGAATCTTTTGTCGTTTTTCGTACGAGGTATTGTTTGACTTTTTCGACAAAAGTACGAAGAATATTTTTTTTAAACTTATACGGCATGAATGGATTTCTAAAAAATTAATTCGAAGAAGCTTCCTTTAAATTATTCAAGTTTATTTTTAATCAACTTCTTTTATTTTAAAATTGTATGACATGTTAAGAAAGGAAAAGTGTTTTTGAAGAAGAAAGGATATTTTCCTCAAGAATGGAGTTCAAGTGTTTTATCAAAATTATTTTCCATCTAAGATAATAAAGGGTTCTATTTTTTTATCCCTATTATTACATTGATTTGATTATGTTGTCATGATTTGTTTTATGATGTCATGATGTTTCAAGAATCTTCATTTTTATTACATGGGTTATGCGATGATGTATGATTTATGATTATGTGGCACACATAATAAAGGATTCATTATAAGATGGGTGGGACCTATATCTCCCTCCAATGCATTGGGTAAAGATTTTATATCTCATGAGATGGACATGGCTGAAATGGTAGGTTATACCGTTTCAGTGAAACAGGACTGAAACGAGGGCTACTCGATTCAGAAAGGGACTTTGTCCACTAAGATAGTCTTGGAAATGAGTCTTGACTAACAAGAAATGATTCTCTATGATTATGTGTGTATGCCAAAAAGTTTCATGTTTTAATTTATGCTTATTGGGATTTCATTTCACTGCTATGATTTATCCCATGTTATGAAATTATGCTCTCTTTTGCAGGTTAAGATTTCCAAAAGTTATGTTCTTATGAATATGATGTGATTGATTTTCTTTTGTTTACCCTTACTGAGCATTTGAGCTCACCCTTTTATGTTTTCTTTTCCCCAGGATATAAATAATGGTTTTAGGTAAAAAAAAAGAAGGGAAGATCTTTATGGGAGATATTGAGGATCTTTCACCACAATTAGAAGATTACGTTCCGAGTTTCCAAAGACACTAAACAATTACGGTCCTTGTGTGTGTGTTTTTTTTATGTACTAAGTATTCCGAAAAAGTATTGTAATGTCCATGTACGTCAAGATACGGGTCTCTACAGTTGGTATCAGAGGAAAGGTTTAGTCAACCTTTGGAAACTAGGATGCGAGAACTTTAGTGAGATCCCTAGAGATATTTATAAGGTATGTCTAGGGATGTCCCTAATGATAAGTATACGTATAGGATACAGTCCTAGAACTACGGTAACGATCATAGAATTTAACCTAAGATGTTAGATATTGAGGATACTCCCCCTTTATTATGTTGTTTTCCCTAGCATGATTTTTGCCTCTCACACTATTCTTTTGGGTTTTAGAAAATGGATGGAAACAAGGTGATTCACGATAATGGAGGATATGATGGACAATGGAATGATATTTTTCATGAAAAACAAAATGAAATGGGATTTGGAAGTCCAAACATCATTATTATACCGAATCAGCAATCTCATAATATGATCAATAAAGTAAAATTTGATAAGTTTCCTGACTCGGCTAATAAGAGGAAGATGGAGTTTCATGATGATCATAGAGGAAAGAAAGTTCAATTTCCCCTGTGTAAATCATGTGGGAAGAGGCATCAAGGTGAATGTTTCAAAGGAATTGGAAGATGCTTTGGGTGTGGAAAAGAAGGACACAAAGCCAGTAAGTGCAAAGGAAAAGGTTCAGTTAACACCAGGGATGAGGATAATGGTATTGCTACGACATCAGCAATGGTTAAATGTTTTAAATGTGGAATGTACGGGCATTATGCAAACCAATGCCATAAGGGAAAGTCTCATGAAGAGAATCAGTATGGTCGTATGGGTAGTATTTATGTGGATGATGATGAAGAGACTAAAAATGATATGTGAGATGAAAGAATTGTTAAAGCTCGGTCAATGGTTTAAGAATGTAGTGGGATGATTACATGTTTATCATGTGTAATGTTGTATAAGTAATCTCATGCTACTATTGAATAAAGAGACATCTATGGATTGTTACACTATTGTCTTTCCGTGAGTTTTGAAAGTGCATGATTAATGTTACCAGTATCCATGAAGGGATATTCAGATATTTTTGGAATGTAGATGATATGCGCACAATGAAGGGATAAGTAGAAAATGAAATGTTTGACAGTATTCATGAGATCATGATTGATATAAGGACTAAGTGATATCATGGTTTGAGTATATAAAATTTTGAGGATTTTGGTATGTGGAAAGTGTTAACTTTTAACAGCACTCATGTTTTCAATAAGGTTCAATGGGTATTCAAGAGAGTGCAAGATTAAGGCCTTTGAATGTTTGGAATGTGACCAACAAGATATATCTTATGATATATGGGGATCAATGATGGTATTAAATCTCTGAGAGTGGATGGCAGTATTATGGATAAGCCTAAAGATTGGAATGGATTATGTTGGACATAAGTTAGTATTATTGATGGTATGTTATAGTAATATAGTTTTAGAAAAAGGACAACCTGCAGGACGGGCGACAACCCATCGTGTCGGACAAGGCCGTGGGAATCGAACCCACAACCGAAGTGCGATTGGCCTTTATCGCCTACCAGTGGCCTACAGGAAGTCCCTGTTTAGTAGAAACTAGTTTTATTATATTAAGCAGTATTATATATGAAGTATAAGTCCATTTTAGGAACTATATATGATTAATCTCACTATAGATGGACTTATGTATTTTTTGATAACTTTTCTAACCTTTTGTTTGAGACAGATGGAATGACCCATCATTATATCACATGATCTGTTAACACATCACAAATGACAAATTCAACTTCATTTTTTCAAGAGATGAAGTGGAAATTTTTCAAAGCATGAACAACAGTGAGATTGTACCAAAATCAAGTAAGTATTTCTTCTAATTCAAAATTTTCAACTTTAGGGAAATGATATTGAAAACCAAAAATGTTGTCCTAGTGATCTTATATCTGATGAATTAGATGGTACCCTAGATCATCACAAATTTATGGCTTTGCGATTGTTGGCTTTTTCATAGCCATGTTCTCTACCACTCTCCATCAGAACATGATGGTTATATTTCTCTTCCATATCCATATTTTCACCTATGTGGAAACCCAGTGATTAGTTAATTTGGGTAACCGTTAAGTTTCATACTTTTGTTTTTAAATATTAGTTTTGGTATTCCTTTTTACGATGTGGGTTTCTATCAAAGAAATTTTCGAATAGTAAACCATTTATAACCCCGACGAATTTCGAGGGCGAAATTCATTTTAAGGGGGGTAGAATGTAACACCCCGAGATTTTATGAAAAATATTCTTTTTAATTTCATTAATGTATTGTATTGTACGCTACACCAAAAGGATCTTTCACAACACAAATCCTTGACTTAATTGGCTTACTTTACACACAATCACGATCTTTCTCGATAGCTTGCGTCGTACGCAATACCGAGTTTCACGAAACAACGATATGCTATTAAAATATTATTAAAACTAGCCGTTATGAATAGTAATAACCATTTTTTGAAATTTTATAAATTTTATTTTTCAAAATGGACTTCATTTTTGGATTCGGAATACCGAAATTAGCCTAGGGTGAAATTTTGGTATTTTTCTGAAATCTTTCAATTTTTGATGAATAGTGAAACCACTAAGTGGTAGGTTAAAAACTGAATTCTGCATAAAACTTAATTTTACCGCTTCTATGAATGGAATTTCGAAAATCCGATAGACACGGTTGATATCAGTAAGTAAAATGTGGTTCAATGAGATAAAAATAATTTTTTGGTGAATAGTAACTTTTTACTTTTTTTACCGCGGTTAATAGTAAATAGGGTAACTAAGGGTAAATATGATATTACTATTACCCTAACACATGTCCTAATTCTATTGGATAAGTGTAATTCGACCAAAAACAACCTTATGAATAAAATATGACCATTTAGGCCCACTTGAGTCAGATTAGGACATTTATTATTAATTTATTTAAAGAAGGGTTAAAATAGTTAAAATCATAGTCTAATAAGTAAATAATTTTTAATATGGGGTTATACATAAGATAAATTCGACTATAAATATTCATTAGAAATATAAAAAGATTTCCTACATAATGGTATTTTATTTGTAATTCTTAGACATTAAATAATTTAATTTATCTATGACACAATGATGATGCAGTAATTATCTTATTAATGAAATATTGACATAATTGATGTTCTAAACACCAAAATAAATGTAATTTGAGAGTTTTTATGAATCCAACTAATTTTCTAGGTTAATATGATATATTATTGTTGATTTAATCAACTTGGTTCGAACATATAATTCTGTTATGACTTTCACAAAAATCATATATCAAATAGTGTCAAAATTGACACAAAATAGTTTTTAAATCAAATATTATATTATTAATTGTTATTTTATTCCTAAAAATCTAAGGTTCGGCCAAATGACTTAGATAAGGATATATATATTAATAATAAACAATTTGAGGTTCGTTTGGCATGTTATAGTAAGTGTATTAACCATATAGTGAAAGAAAACAAAAAGACATGGTAAAAGTTAAATTATTTTACTTAGAGTTAAATCTAATTGATAAGGTTAAAATAATAATCTAAACTTGTCTAAATCCTATTGGTTGATAGGATTTCGACCCATCCCCACTTTAGATTATAAATAAGACCCTTTGGAACCATAATAAACCGATTTTGACTTTAATATAAAATAATATTTTGAGATATTCCTAAGGTGCCCCTCTCCTCCCTTATAAAAGGGCACCTCCTTCCCCTCCTCCTCACACCAATTTGAGCACTCAAGCTCGGCCAACCTCTGCCAAAATCCCTTCTCCACTCCCCTAGAATAATCCTAGAGGTCCTGGTCTTCTTCAAAGACCAATCATAGTTCCCTAAGTGGAGGCCTCAAAGAAGCACTTCAAAGAAGAGGAGGTTCAGACACATACGAAGAAAATCGGACCTAAGGTAAGGGAAATATCACAATCTCATTTTTATCCGAGATTGTTTATTCGTAAGTATTTACTGGGGTGTATTTTATTATCCACATCCATGTTTCATCAATATGTAATATTATTTACATCCACCTACAATTGTTTAAATCCATTTTTACCCTTCGGTGAGTTTTTAGTAATATGTATGAAAGGAATCTTTTGTCGTTTTTCGTACGAGGTACTGTTTGACTTTTTCGACAAAAGTACGAAGAATGTTTTCTTTAACTTATATGGCATGAATGGATTTCTAAAAAATTAATTCCAAGAAGCTTCCTTTACAAGTATTCAAGTTTATTTTTAATAAACTTCTTTTATTTTAAAATTGTATGACATGTTCAGAAAGGAAAAGTGTTTTTGAAGAAGAAAGGATATTTTCCTCAAGAATGGAGTTCAAGTGTTTTATCAAAATTATTTTACATCTAAGATAATAAAGGGTTATGTTTTTTTATCCCTATTATTACATTGATTTGACTATGTTGTCATGATTTGTTTTATGATGTCATGATGTTTCAAGAATCCCATTTTTATTACATGGGTTATGCGATGATGTATGATTTATGATTATGTGGAACACATAAGAAAGGATTCATTATAAGATGGGTGGGACCTATATCTCCCTCCAATGCATTGGGTAAAGATTTTATATCTCATTAGATGGACATGGCTGAAATGGTAGGTTATACCGTTTCAGTGAAACAGGACTGAAACGAGGGTTACTCGATTTAGAAAGGGACTTTGTCCACTAAGATAGTCTTGGCAATGAGTCTTGACTAACAATAAATGATTCTCTATGATTATGTGTGTATGCCACAAAGTTTCATGTTTTAAGTTATGCTTATTGGGATTTCATTTCACTGCTATGATTTATCCCATGTTATGAAATTATGCTCTCTTTTGCAGGTTAATATTTCCAAAAGTTATGTTCTTATGAATATGATGTGATTGATTTTCTTTTGTTTACCCTTACTGAGAATTTGAGCTCCACCTTTTATGTTTTCTTTTCCCCAGGATATAAATAATGGTTTTAGGTAAAAAAAAGAAGGGAAGATCTTTATGGGAGATATTGAGGATCTTTCACCACGATTAGAAGATTATGTTCCGAGTTTCCAAAGACACTAAACTATTACGGTCCTTGTGTGTGTGTTTTTGTTATGTACTAAGTATTCCGCAAAAGTAATGTAATGTCCATGTACGATAAGCTTCGGGTATCTACACTTAGTTTAGAGAGGTGTTCATAAGATTCATACAGACCTTCCAGGGAGCTCAGTATCCTGCCCCTTCTATGGAAGAGATGAAACTGGTTTTTCAGTAGCAGCATCCTCCCACATTCACAGGGGATGGAGGACCTCAGGCTGTGGAGTCATGGCAAGAATCCATTCTATCCATCTTCGATCACCTAGAGACACCTCCTTAGAGGAGAGTGAATCTCACGGCTTATATTCTGTGATATTTCTCAAGGAGATGGTGGGATGTGATTTCTCATGCAGGGTGCCAACATGATATGGATTTGGATGAGTTTTGGCATACGTTCTACAACTACTTCTACCCGGCGATGATAAGGGATGACAGATCCAGAGAGTTCATGAACCTCCAGCAGGGTCCTCTCACAGTTACTGAGTATTCCTCTCACTTCACATAGTTATGGAATTTCACTCCTAATCTGTGGAATGACGAGTAGTTTTTAGCGAGGTGGTTTGAGGAAGGCCTCAGACCGGACCTCAGATCATAGGTGAACGTCTTTCAGTTGACTTCTATTACTCTGATAGTCAACCAGGCACTTATCACAAAGAAAAATATGAGGGAGACTGGAGCTATGGACTAGGGTGGTTCATCATCCAGGGCTGATTCATTTCAGGTAAACAGTAGGAAGTGCCACCGAGAGTCTACACGAGGTGACCCGAGGAAGCGAGCTATTCCTTCTAGTAGACAGGATCTTCCTTCTGGCAACCGATTGGTGTGCTATTAGTTTAAAAAAAGTGGGAATAAGAATCCCCAGTGCTTGAGAGAGCCATAGGAGTGCCGATATTGCGACAAGATGGGTCATCTGTAGCGTTTCTACAAGGTTTTCCTTCCAGTGGCTAGTGAAGGAGGATCAGTTTCGAATCCGCGTGCAGGAGAAGGATTACCAGTTCCACAGCAGACTGTGGGATGATGTTCTTGAGGTCGTTCAGCCAAGGGTAGAGGCTATGGATGCAGTGGTTAGGCTGAGAGAGGGGATGCTCAGGGATCTCAGGCTACTACACAGGGTGGCAGTGCAGGCCATACTTTTGCGGTAGAGTAGATTCATCAGGATCAGGATCCTGGACCTTCTATAGTTCGAGGTATGATCTTAGTAGCCTCATTTTTATCTTCTACTCTCTTTGATACTAGTTGTACGCAACTCTTTATCTCTGTTGCTGTTGTGGAGAGCCTTGGGCTCTGTAACTTTTCTTCTACTGACATGTTGACACTAGTCACAACGTTGGGGACTAGGAAAGCTAGTGTACGTCAGTGTAAGGAGTGCCCTCTAGAGGTGGCTGGGTATCACATTCTATGGGACCTCTATGTCTAAGAGATGACAGACAATGATGTCATTCTCATAATGGACTGGCTCGTTCCCTTCCGTGAAGTCGTCGATTGTTATCGCCGCAGGGTGAGTTTTATATCACCATAGGGTGAATATTTTCATCCTGATGGGGAGTGGGATGTCTAGGAGAGTAGATCAGGACCAGAGTATCATGGGCTAGGAAGAGTTATAGCTCAGATTTCCAGTCTATATCTGGATGACCTGGGGAATTCAAAGATAGACTTTCCTCCAGTGGTGGATTGTTTTAGGTATGTGTTTCCATAGTACTTTTTAGTTTTTCCACTAAAGCGTGAGGTATAATTTTCTATTGAGCTTGTTCTAGGAGCGGCAATGGTGTCCATTCCTCCTTATAGGATGGCAACACCTGAGTTGCAGGAGCTCAAGAAGCAGTTGTAGGAGTTGCAGGAAAATGGTTTCATCCGACCCAGTACTTCTCTATGGGGTTCTTCTATACTATTTGTGAATAATATAGACGAAAACCATAGGCTTTATGTGGATTATCAGAAGCTTAACCAGTTTATGGTCAAAAACCAATATCCGTTGTCGCAGATAGACGATCTCTTTGGTCAGCTTCGAGGAGTTAGAGTGTTCTCAAAGATCAACTTGTGATCCCGCTCCCATCAAGTGCGTATCAAACCATCTAATATACCTCTTACATCCTTCCAGATCATGTATGGTCTGTATGAGTATTTGGTTATTATGTTCGGTCTCACAAATGTGCCAGCAGTTTTCATGGTGCTAATGAACAGAGTTTTCCATCCTTATTTGGATTCTCTCTTGGTGGTTTTCGTGGACGATGTCTTGGTGTACTCTCACACTCAACACGACCATGATACCCATATTGAGATTATTTTGATTACACTGAGGGAGCATTAGTTATATGTTATGCTCTCAAAGTTCCACTTTTGGAAGGACGAGATTCACTTCATGGGTCATGTCATCTCAGAGACAAGAGTATCTGTAGTCCCAGAGAAGGTGAGACTAGTTGTTACCTGGGAGTAGCTGAAGAATGTCTTCGAGGTACGAAGTTTCTTAGGGCAGGCTGGTTACTACTGGTAGATTATATAGGACTTCTCGCGCTTAGTAGTGTCGTTGATGGGATTGACTAAGAATGGGTTGAAGTATGTTTGGTTAGAATCCTGTAATTCATCCTTTCAGGAGCTAAAGGGGAGATTGACTTCAGCTCCGATTCTAGTTTTTTCAAAGTCGATCAACAGTTATACTGTTTTCTGTGATGCATATGGCATTGGTATTGGAGCAGTTCTTTTGCAGGAGGATCGTGTTGTTGCATATGGATCTCGGCAGTTAAGGTCACATGAGGGGAACTATCCTACGCACAACCTGGAGTTATATGGAATTGTTCATGATTTACGTTGTTAGAGACATTATCTTCTGGTAGAGTATTTTGTGGTATATACAGACCACAAGAGCCTCAAGTATATCTTCATGCAGCGTGACTTGAATCTAAGACAGCTAAGGTGGGTTGAGTACCTACAGTCTTTCGATTTCGAGCTTTCTTATACACCTAGGAAAGGAAACGTTGTGGCAGATGCACTGAGCAGGAGGACATAGATACAGGCAGTTCAGGAGGCCAGCAACGAGTGGCAGCTTATGGATCTATTCTCTGAAATATATTTGGAGGTGCACGATAGATAGGGTCAGAATTTTCTTTCTTCTGTAGCTGTTACCCCAACCCTTCTTGACCTGGTTTGAATGAGGAATCTATCAGATTATAAAGGCCTAGTCCTACGGGAAAGTGTTTCAGGAGAGGACCATCTTCCCGGATGGACCGTAGGCGAGGGTGAGATCTTTCATTTCCAAGGATGTGTATGGGTGCCAGCAGATATACCCAAGGAGTTTATGCGAGACTTTCATTCCTTAGTTTGGGTAGTTCATCCTGGCATCTCCAAGCTGTATCGTGATCTACATTGCCAGTATTGGTGGCCAGGTATGATGAGAGATGTTGCTGGTTTTTTCATGAGGTGTTACACTTGTCAGCAGGTGAAGGCGAAGCACCAGACACCAGTAGGGATTTTACAGCAGCTACCCATTCCCAAGGGGAAGAGGAATGATGCCGTGATGGGCTTCATGATAAGGTTACCGAGATCTCCTCGAGAGAATGACACGGTATGGGTTGTCATTGACAGGCTCAGAAAGGTTTATCACTTCTTGTCGATTAAGGAGTCCTTCGGTGTTTATGATCTTCGACGGTTGTACATCTGTGAGATTGTATGCTTGCATAGGGTTTTGGGTACTATAATTTTATATAGGGACACCCACTTCACATCGCATTTCTGGCAAGGACTACAGAGGGCTTTGGGTATATAGGTACTTTTGAGTACAGCTTACCATCCCCAGACAGATGGCCAGTCAGATCACACGATTCAGGTGCTTGAGGTCATGCTACGAGCATGTGTCCTTGATTTTGGAGGTTCTTGGGAGAGACATATACCTCTAGTGTATTTTTTCTACAATAATAGTTTTCAAGAAACTATTCTGATGGCACCTTATGAGGTCGTGTACGGTAGGTCATGTCGATCACCCTTGTGTTGGCCAGAGGCAGGAGAGGCAGCTATCCTGGGACCTCTTCTTGTTTAGTAGACCACAGAACAGGTGGAGTTGATTCAGAAAACGATGGATACAGCACAGTCTCGGTAGAAATATTATGCTGATCAGCGGAGACATCTTTTGGAGTTCATGTTCGGAGATCAGTTTTTCTTACGTGTTACCCTAAGGTTGGGACATAAGTGGATCTGGAGGTTGGTAAAGCTTTCACGAATATACATTGTGCCATTTGAGGTTCTAGAGAGAGTCAGGCTGGTTTCTTATAGGTTGCAGTTACCTCATAGGTACAAGGATATGCATGAAGTCTTCCATGTTTCTCAGCTTCGACACTATTTCTTAGACCCATCTCATGTTTTACAACCCGATGAGGTTGAGCTGGAGCAGAATGCATCATTCAAGGAGCATCCTATCAGGATTGTTGATCATAGTGCAAACGTATTATGTGGTCGGTTTTTTCCTCTTGTATGGGTGCTATGGCATCACGGCCGTGTACAGGACGATACATTGGAGAGGGAGGCCGATATGTGATCACAGTTTCCAGTGTTGTTCGAGGTTTATTCTTTGCCACCTTGTTAGGGAAATTGAAGGATGAATTTCTCTATGAGGGGTAATTTGTAAGAACTTGAATCTTCTTTTCATGTATGTTTTTCCTTTTCTGGAAGTTTTTGAGAAAAAGAGGAAAATCTGGAAATTTTTGGAGTACTCGCCATGTACTTTATGAGTAGACGTCATGTACTTCGATGCCACTGGAAGTCATGTGATGGTCATGTCATGGCCACACACACAGTCGTGTAAGTGTGACTTGGAGGCTGCCTAAATTGGAGTATATAAAAGACAAGTACACTCCGTGTACTCTAGAAGTACATGTCGTGTACTTTCTTTTTTTTTGTTAAATGGACCGGGGATGCATCTAATCATTATTTCCATCTTCATCTATACCTAATTCCATCCAGAGCATCTTTGGAGGATGAATCTTCTCCGAGTCGTCGATCCATCATCGGTTATCCAAATTGAACGTCGTCAGTTGCAATAAAATCACAGGGGTGAGTTCTTGGTTCTTTTTTGGCCATGGTTACTGATTCTTTCTCTTATGAGAGTTATCATAGGTTGAATTTTTAAGATTTTTTTGCAGATCTAATCTGTTCTAGGATGATTCACGGGCTAGGGTTCAATTATATCGATCTCCTAGGATCGAGGTAGGTGTTTTTTTCCTTATGTTTATTGTCTTTGTGTTTTTGTTCAAAAGTGTTGGATTCCCATGTTTCGGGTATCCCGGGTTAGCTATTTGGGTACTTTTGTTTAATTTCATTAGATTGCTTGTTAGCTTACGGTTAATTGATAATAATATATGCTTGTTTGCATGTTTGAGGATCACCCCATGGGTGTTATCTTTGTTTTGATGGTTATCACTGTTTGGAACAGTTTTCCTGAAGGCAACCCCTATTGCAATTGCTAGTTTGCTTATTATAATTGATTTCATGTGTTGCCTGCTGATTTAATACTTTTGATGCAATGTATCTTTTTTCCAAGTAGTTTCTAAACTTACTTAGGGCTGCTGACAGTCGATTACGTACGACTAGACTACTTATTGTTGTGAGAACCTGGTGTGGGATACCAAAGAGGTAATAGACGATTAAGTTCTTCCCTAGGGGGTCTGTTGGAATTAGTTTCATATGCAGGACCTATGGGAATTAAACTTTTTGATTCCTATGAGTGTCCTTAGTTTACAGACATATAGAGACCATAGGAGGAATTAGACATAAGAGCTTCCTCAGAGAGTCTGTAGCTATCATTGCAAGACTATAGGGGATTCGACGTTAGTGCTTCCCAGAGTGTCTATAACATTGTATGTTTACTTGACTATAGGGGTCTGCTAGCTTGAGCCACCTATAGAGTCAGTGTGAATGCGGGTTTTTTTGGTTGGTTTAGATGATTCTACCAAGACAAAGAACAAGCTTGGATCTATTGGCCTGCTTGTTTGTTTAGGTGGTCTTTTGATGTCTGTTGTGTTACCTGTTTACCTTGGAATAGAGAGCCTTGCTAGATTCCTTGGTTGTCTAATTAAATGAATGAATTAATTGTTTAATTAACTTGAATGTTAATTGGTAGGATTTTTTACTTGTGTACTCCTTGTTCATTACTATATTTACTTTCATTACTTCTGTTATATTACTTGCTGACAATAGGGCACAGATCTTGTGGTGGTTGCCTATTGGGATTAGTCTCACACCCTGTTTGGGTGCTAATTTTTTGCCCAAACAGGTTATATGGTTGCAGGTGTGTATAGGTATTGTGGCCCTTCTACTTCAGGTACATGATTTCTGGTTGGAGCTGGAGATAATAGGAATGAGATTAGGCTTGCGATGATGTTGGAGTTGTTGTTTACGTTTATTATTGTGTTTATTAGTTGTATTTCACCACGTTGTGGTGTTTGTTGTTTTCCTTAGATACTTGTACATGTTGCATCATTATAATCATTACTATATATTCATTACTTCTGCTTTTTAGTTCAAGTTATTTTATGCTATTTACTACTTCTGTTATTGAATATTATTTCCTTCTCCTTGTATACTTTACCAAATGAGGGAATAATTTCCCCAGTGACTCACCAAGGTCCTCGCTGCTTATCGGCAGCCTCTGGTATGTGGGGAAATGTGCTTGAGGTCATGTAGCGAACCTGGTACAGGGCACCAGTTGAGTGGCTCTGGATTCGGGTCTTTACATAATTAAATGTATTAATGTTTATTATAGTAAAAATATATTATAGGATCATAATAATTTTAATATATTGGAAACTAAAAATAATTAAGAGATAATAATTGTTGGAGTAACATAGCTTTTGAGATAATGTTTGTACCAATTTTTTTTAAATGAATAAATATAGATGAAGTTAAGGACATAAATGGACCTATATTGCAATTTATTTTTTAATTTATGAGGATGATGTTCTATTTATAGGTGATTAATTATTTCACTACTTTTAATTATATTTTATTTTTATTCATATAATTTACTATTATATTGTTGGATTTCTTAAAACCACCATGTTTGATTCTGATTTAATGAAATAATTTTGGGAATTGTGTTTTATATATTAATGAATATTGAAAAAATTTCAAATATCATTGGTGTGTAATTGAGATGAGTTAAAGTGGTTTGATATGCACTGAGATAGTGTGAATAATTTCTCCATTGTATATAATAATTTCAATAATTTGGAGATGAAGATAATTATTTGATAGAGGGATAAATAAAATCCATCAATATAGAATATTAGAAATTTATTGGCTTCACTAGGATATATAATATAAAAATGGTCATATTTAAGAACAATTAAGAGTTACACTCTGTTACATAACATCATATAGATGACTCATGTTTCACTTACTAATATATGATTCCCCCCCCAATAATAAGATATTATAAGGAAATCCTTCCCTCTGATATATTATATGACATGAATCAAATAGAATATTTAGTAGGTCATACCTAAAATAAAATAGATGATATTAAATATTAACTTTAATGTTCTTCTCATATATAAATTCATCAACAGAATATGTTATATGAATGATAGAATAAAAAATATGAACTCTTAGGCTTAAATTAACATGAAATGATATTTTAATATTATAAAATAGAAACAAAATATTAAATATTTCTTACATTTGATTAATCCTAGAAAAATAATTAATTATTAGAATTTAAAATCATACATGGTCATAGATATTTTTCATTGATATATGATCATGTTTGTATGGAATATAAGTTACTTGTATTTTTTTGAAAAATAGTTAAGTAATCATTTCATGGAAGAATTTGAGTTTGAGGGGAACATTCCCACATGATCAGTTGAGAATTGATGTTTATATATTTTGTTGAAATAATCAGATCTTATCTATTGAGTAGTTAACAATTTAAACATCATGAATATTAATGATTTATATGAATTTCAATATTTATAAAATATTGAATATATCCATGGGATTGTGATGTTGAGTGTATAAATAGATGTCGTTGTGGTTTTGAAATTTTTAGAATTGAGTGACTGATTATATACAACATTGAAATATATTCATCATTGATAAAGTGAAATTGTGAGGATATTATGACTTGTTTCTACTATAAATCATTAATATTAAGGGAATATGTATATATAACTTTAGAGATATACTAACATATAAATGATAAAATATATATTACTATTGATTATTTTTTGTAATAATGAATAATAATATAATGTTAAAGATATTATTATACTGCATGTGTTGAGAATTTTGAATTACCTGGGGACATACGAGGTTTATGTTGTGTAATAGAACATAACCTGGAAGTTAAAATCAAAATAGATAAAGAGGTTGATATTCAATAAGGTAGTTGTTAATTCTTGAAGAATATAAATGATATTGTTCAATATTATCATATGGAGTACTACTTCAATCTATAGGGTGACTCAACAAAAGAATTTAGGTGACTATAAGGATTTTTGGAGATAGCCTCCTGGTTTAATAGTGATTCAATACCCTTCTAGACTATCTTTTTGATATTATTTTTGAACATTTTTCTTAGTCATTAGAAGATCATTTTAAGGATACCTTAACCCACAATAGGGTTTATCCTTATAAAGATATCCTATTTTTTCTCTTTACAGTCATTATGGAACATAGTGTTTCAATATTAAATTATTTTTACTACATCCATTCAACCTTACTGGTTCAGAAATTTGAATAATTATAGTAAAGAATATTTCACTAAATTATGGATCATGTGGATTCATCCACTTTATATTAATATGAGTTCACTAGAACACTATGAATATTAATAAAATACAAATACAATGATAAAATAATAGATTTGATCAATGTTTGAACCTTGGAATTGATATTAATTAAGATGCTTAGTGAACTCATGAGGCCACATATATATGGGGATGTATCAATGTGGATTAATTTTATCAAATTTTATTCTCTTAAATTATGTTAAACGTTTTAATTTTTAGGATGATTATATGTATGTAATGATACCTATCATAGTCACAACATGAGAATAAAAGAATAGTAAATAGAATAACATCAAATAGTATTTACTGGCATCACATTTGATGTGAAAAAAAAAGGATATCCATTATCATCATTCATTTTTATGTTGGACCAGGGGGATATTACAGGGAAAATAAAAGTAATATTGGAGGATTAGTGGATCATTCTTTTTAGATATAGGTTTGGGGAGGATGTTTATAACAAATTATTTTTTCAAATGACTTGTTAGTTTTGATTAATAGAAGCGAAATAACATTTAATGTGTACAATAAAATCATGAAAACATAGGGAAATATGATTGTCTAGAATGTCAACCAACAGAAGAAAAGTGTTTTTATCTATATTAAATACTAAAGAAGGTTATGTAGTGTACTTATTGAAAAAATTAGCATACATATATAGAAACTACCAATGGGGTATCTTGAATTCTTGATTTCCAATGAACTAATTAAAAATGATTTATTTTAATGTATAATCATTCAGATTACGAGAATGATATGTAATTGGGAAAATATATTTTTACCATTTATAATGATGCTCACTCTTGTTAATGGGGTCATTTATTTTATACTTATTCATATACTCCCTATTATCAAAACACAGATGGGGAAAATCTAAAAGTAGGGTATTATCATGAATGATTTTTATGGGATGACAATCAGGGAAGGATATTCCACTTGACATAATGAATAGGGCTGACAAGGTTGATTGATGATGGTGGTATTGATGTACAGAGTGTCTCAAAAACAATGAATTTCATGTAGGCGTGAGTGGGGCAGGACATCCTTGTAGGGAATTATTTATCATAGACATTTATGAGTGGTAGGTATGTAGAAAAGTGGGGGGAACATCCAAGACATTACATGGGTATTTCTAGTTTTATCTAATGTATTTTAGAACATTTGTATGAACTAGAGAACATGTTTTTGTGGGTTATCAGTCGATTATGGAAGGAAAGATGGGCTGGAGATCCATTATTTTTTGTAGGGTGCCGAAGTATAAACCTTTCCATAATGGATGCCAGCATGTGACTATAACATATTAAGGTTTTTCTTAATCAAGATCAGCAGAATTTATATGGGAGAATATCTTTGTTTTGTGATCCAGATAGATGGAATTTTTCAGGTTTGGGTGTAGGAAAATTCACTGATAGTTAATATAGAATTTTGGAACAATTTAGATATATGACAAACAAATTGGAACTAAAAACATGGTGCAATGATATTAAAATAAAGATGTATTTTTTTATTGTAGAATGATTAATGAGGATATGCATATAGATGATAATGTAAAAAAATAAGGGTGTCATATTAGCTTTAAAATGATAGTTATGTGTAACATTTCAAGAACAATCACTGTGGCACTTATTGTTTCTAGGTGACTTGGAAAATGGGATATAAATATTTATGGGGAAGGTAATGAATATTCAGGTTTGTGGGGAGTCAATATAGGAGTTGAAAGATTCTTGGTTTTGTTGTGTTGGTTAATTATGGGTGGAGTTGGAGGTTTCAGTTGTTTCTTTTTTAGTTGTGTGTTAGACCATTTGGGTGGCTCAGAATATGGATAGATAAGGGAGAAGTGATTCTCATCAATTCATTCAAAGTGGGGATGAAGCAACTTTTGGTGTATATATGATATATAATTCAATATTGGTAGTCCTATACTTCTTTAAGAGTTTTTATTTTGTGTATATTCTCTAATTTGGAAGGTAGATGAGGTAGCTAGCATACATGGATTAAATTTACAGAACCTAGTATAGGACTGAAACGAAATGTGGACGGATCAAGTATTTCAATAGATATTAGAGGAGGTGTACTGGTGACAGATAATAGAGGTTAAATGATTTCAATATTTGGTTATTTTATGGGGTATGTAATTCCATTGGAGCAGAGGTAAGAACTTCGATGACTTGTCTAATACTCAGTAGACATTATAATAATCAAATTATAGTATTCGAATATAATTTTATGTTGTTGGAAGGATTACTTCTAAGGAAGGGTAGATATCCTTGGGAACTAACTGACATTGTTATGAAAAGTAATTTTTTTCAAAAAAGGGATTTGATATCGGTCACATATGGAGAGATAGAAATTTCACATATGATGTGTTAGCTAATAAATGGAGTCCATGTGATATCGTTTTATGCACTGCATTGGGGACTTACCAGAAGTTTATATGCTTTTTTGTAAGGAGTGATTCCTGTTTCCATCATCATTTTTTATGTTGAGGAATATAGTATGGATTTTTAATTTTGATTTTGTACGATTGTAATAAAAATTGAATTTTCAGCCGAAACTGAACATATTTTTAAACACGGAATCTTTAACCTCAATATGTATTTCCTAATCATTATTTTTCTCCAAACTAGTTCTTTATATTATGACTCCCTATTTTAAAATCTTTCATAAAACCTATTTCTTGAATATGGTATTCCTCTACACTGTAGGGTTTCAAACTATCAACAAATAGATATTTATCCTCAATCAATATCCTAAAATACTTATGTATTTATTGATAATACCATGACTATTTGTCTCTATCTCAACTTTAGCATGATAAATACTTAGTATTATATATCAAGTTCATCCAATTTTTCATCTTCTAAAATAATTACAAATCCTTATACTGATGAATGGTATCAATATCTCACCTTTATATTGATGATAAGAAACATTTGTTTCTATTGATGCAGCTACAACATTCCCTTTTCTTTCCTATTCATCTTTTATAATCCATATATTGGACAATAAAAGGTTGGGATCTCTGTATTCCTCTTCCTATTTTTAAGCACCTAACCTTATTAAATTATATAATAAATCATTTTATTCAAGAACTCACTACCATTAATAATGAGGATCTTTTCATGTTTAATGTTATAGAGAATTGTGATATAATACATTCCTAATAGTCCACATTTTTATAGAGATTATACCACATAAGTTGTATCAATTTCTTTCAAATTACAAAACCTTTCAAATTATACATGATTTCTTTAACAAATATTCATAACATTTTACATGGATTCTTAATTTGTATTGAACATCATTATAACCTGTGAAAATAATTTAAAATATGGTGGTGAGAACAAAAACTCAGTAAGGGATATAAAAACAAGTAAAGAAACCATTATTACATGAATACTTGTAACATATGAAATCATTTTCAAAAAGACATACTTGTTAACCATACAAACAAACTTTGTGAAACAAGATATTTCCATGAGAATTACAAAAAAACAAATAGAACATAAATAGAACCATAAATTTTTCTTGGGGAATTAATTACATAATCCGGTAACCCTATAGGCTACCATATAATTTGTAACCCTCACGGCTACCTTACAATGTAACCCTCACAGTTACCTTATTGTGTACCCTTAGCAGTTACACATAGAGTAACAATACAACCAACCACCAACATAAAAATAAGTAATGAATTTGGGAATATATAGGTCCCAAACATCATTAAAACAATTTCCAATAACCATAACATAATCATACAACATGAATAATTGCATAAAATCATTTCTTTTGAATTTTGTAAAACGAAATTTTAAAAGTGCATTTCAAAAGAAAACCCCATTACAAATATAGTACAATTGATGTGATACATTATTTAGTGAATTTAATATGTATTTAAACATTAAATAGAACTAATTCAATATAATATAAACAAAATTCATCACAAAAACAATATTAATAACAAATAAATAATGAAGTAGAGGGTTAATCCAAAGAATGGTAATTGTGTTAAGAATTCCCTAACATCGGGTTTGTATTATATAAAACTTGTTTAAACCTCATTAATAATTAATAAATGAGTGTTATTAATATAATACAGATATATATTCATGTTTATAAGACCTAATATGATCATATAATAATGTCATTGGGTCCTTTAATTATTAGTATTATGTTTCTTCCGTTGTTTTGGGTTCGTTCATTACATGATTTCTATGGCTGGTTTGTATTTGATTTTCTTTTCATATAGAAATAAAATTCTATAAGTGGAATGACATGTTATTAATATGTTTCTATAATATATAATGATACCATAAATATATTTTATCATATATGATGATGAATATTTAGATGAAACATTAATGATAATTATTTAGATCATTTTTTTCAATTCCTCAATAATTCTGAATATGTTTCATTATGTAATATAATATTAGGCATAGAAGTTAATTCGAAAACATTAAATAGGATTAATCAAACACATTAAATTACATTTCAACCATTAAAATGGTGTTATGATCAGCATTGAAGGAATTAATAGAAATTGAAAACACTTTGTCCATGATTTTGGAAAATTTTCTCATCATAAACAGTGTTTTTAGTTTAGAATAAGACGGAGATGAGAGGAAGAAGGATGTTGTTTTTTTACATGAACATGATAACATACAGAATATATAATATTCTGGAGATTTTATATATTTTAGGATAAATTTAGGGGAAGGGAGTATAATATAAGATCAGAATTGAAAATAAAATACAAGAAAAATGAATAGGATTCTTACCTCTTGATCTCTTCACATTGAGATCCTCGTTAATGCCTTTGTATTTGGCCTTTTGTAGAGACTAAAAGGTCATATACGTGGGGAATATCCCCATAGGAGCGGATTGGAAGAACATATTCAATTTTCATGAGCTTAGAGGTGTGTAAGGAAGAGTGGAATGTGGTTGGTATTTATAATAGAGGAGAGGAGAGATTTTACATTATTGTAATCATTATTTTAATATTTTAGTAGAAGACTATTAATAGTATTGATTCATATGACCCAAGTTAGTAATAATTTCATATGTGTTCGAAATAAGTGGTCTTACATCATCCATGTATCACCTATGATGCATTAAAACTAGTGTTTAGCATTTATGGTAATTTTTTGTATTTTACTATTCAGCAAGAAATCATGAATTTTAGAAAAACCGCAAAACATCACCATTGTAATTTTTTGATGTGTATAATTCAAAAATGAACTCCATTTTTTGAGAATAATTTTTTAAATATTTTTAAT
The DNA here is from genome assembly GCA_963277665.1 of Viscum album. NCBI lineage: Eukaryota > Viridiplantae > Streptophyta > Magnoliopsida > Santalales > Viscaceae > Viscum > Viscum album. The sequence continues at coordinate 77,008,341 of OY728155.1, read as the reverse complement.
TTAATATTTAAATGAAATATTAATTTATTCAAAAATAATAATTTTAAATCTATAACTCATTTTTTAACACCTTGAAAAATCAATAAACATATCATTACTTTATAACCTTAAGAAAATAAAATAACAATAAGATTTACTATTCATAAGGTTCATATTACTATTCATATTACTATACATAATGTTATGTTACTATTCACCGAAAAATGAAATTGTTTCTATAAGGCTCTAAATAAGTTACTGATCATAACCGTCGATGACCGTTTTTTGATATTCAAATCATAGAAGTTGGAAAATTATGTATAAAGTGTAGGTATAAATATCTACTTAAAACAATGTTTCATGCATTTAAATTTAATTTTTCAAAATGTGGGATGTTACATGTTCCCCCCTTCTCGAAATTGCATCCTCACAATTTTATATACTTATTAATCAAATGAGGGTACCTTTCCCTCATAGAATTTTCATATTCCTATTTTTCTTCTTCAATCATGTGGTTTCTCCAAAAAAATTATTACCATGTGGATTACCTTATTCTACAATACTTGTTCTATTTGATCATGAATCTAAATTGGATTCCCTTCATATGAAATGTTCTCTTCCAGTTAAAATTAATTTGGGCTCAAAACCTGAGTTGAATCTGAAACATACATTCTCAACATTGAAACATGAAAATAATTGTGTACCTAAGATAAACTCAGAGGCAAAGCTTCTCAGCTGGTGATTGTTCCTCCATTCTCTAGAATTTTTTAAGATCTAATAAACCATGTTCTAACCATTCCATTCTTACAAAAATTCATAACACATTTTGATGGTGGGATTCTATAAATAACATGATAACTTACCTTAAAAGAAAATTCATTCCTTCAGTTGTCTGTATAACTTTTCAGCATGCTCTGAGATGTGCTCAAGTGTTGCTAGATCATCTCTACTTTCTCAACAACTTCCACTACTCATTCTGGTCCCATCAACTTATTTTCCAAAAATTCATCCCAAAAATGTATTTCGACACCGCTTCCCATACAATGACACAAAAGGTTCAATATGTATACTTGAATGATAATTATTATTAAAAAAACCCAACTAAAGAATGATTACAATCCCAACATTCCTAGTAGTCCATTGAACATGATCAAAGAATATCCTCCAACTTCTGAATTGATCACTCTGACTGCCATCGGATTGAGGATGGAAAGATGTTCTGAAATTCAATTTTGTGCCAAATTACTTCTGAAGGGCCTTCCAAAAATTAGATGTGAACCTAGGATCTCGGTCAGATATAATAGAAAGGGACACTCAATGTAACCAGAAAATATCATTAGGGTAAAGTCTATAAATCTCATCCAAAGTTGTTATATCTCAAATAAGAAGCAAATGTGTAGATTTATCCAGTTGGTCATCAATAACCAAGATTGCATTGTTACATAGATAAGTCAATGGTATTCCCACAATGAAGTCCATGGATATATTTTCTCATTTCCTCTATAGAACTGGTAAAGGTTGAATCATCCCATTTAGTAAGTACCACTCTATATTACCTTGTTGATATGTCAAAAATTTCATAGAAAATTCTACAATATCACTTTTCATTCCATCCCACTATAAATACTTATGAAGGTAACTGTACATCTTAGTACTAATATGATAAACTGAAAATGGAGAACTATGAGCATTAGACAATAAATCTTTCTTCAACTGGGAATCACAAGTCACCCATAATCTTTTTTTAAATATCAAAACACAATCTTTATCAATGTTAAATTATGGAAAAATACACATTTTAGCCAATTATACCTTTTTCTATAGCTCATGGTCTTCCTTATAAATTTTCCTAATTCTTTTTGATAGAGATGACTATACTAAAACCTGAAACAAAATAGATATATTTCCTGCACCAAAGACATCTAATCTAAAATTAATCAAATCATTAATCAAAGGATAATGTTCAAATAATAACAAGGTTAATGATGCATAATGTTTTTGACTTACGGAATCAAACACTTTTTTCCTTTTCCTGGATTGTAATTGATCATGAAATCACAATTTTTTATCAGCTCAAGCCCTCTTCTTTGCCTCATGTTTAATTCCTTCTGAGTGAATATATATTTCAATTTTTTAGGTTCAGTATATATTTGACATTTGGCTCTATATAAATGGTGTCTCCAAATTTTCAAAGATAAAACCACAAATGATAATTCCAAATTATGTGTGGGATAATTTAACTCATTAGGTTTTACTTGTCTTGAAAAATAAGAAATTACCTTATCATTATACATCAAAACACAACCAAGTAACTTTAATGAAGAATCACTGTAGTTGAAAAACTCATTATTTATGGAAGGAAAGGACAAAAATAGATCATTCACTAATCTCTTTATCACTTCCTAAAAAAATGAACTTCTTCTATCAAAGACAATTTCACACATTTTTGTGTTAACGTAGTTATTTTTGAAGATAATAATTCAATGTTTTCAACAAAACATTCAGTAATAACCTTCTAGTCCAAGAAAAATATGAATTTCTTTATCATTTTTAGGTATTCTCCATTCATCAGCCACTTTTTTGTTGGATCCACTTTTATTCCATCCTTATTTATAATGTTCCCATGAAAAGAAATTGGTTTCAATGAAAAATCACACTTATTTAATTTTCCTTATAGTTTCATTTCCTTGAAGGTTTTCAAAAGAACCCTTATATGTTTTCAGGCTTTTATTTACTCATACAAATTACCAAAATTTTGTAAAAAACAAAACCACCAACATATCCAAGAACTCATGAAATAGTTTATTCATAAGATTTATGGATACAATAGGTGCATTAGTTAATCCAAACATTATAACAACAAATTCCTAATACCCATATCTAATACCAAAATCTATTTTCAGGATTCAATACTCCTTCACCTTTAGCTGATGGTATTTGGGTCTCTAGTCAATCATGGAAAAGTACTGAACTCCCTGGAGCTGATCGAACAAGTCATCGATATGAAACAAAGGATACATATTTTTAATAGTGATTCTATTCAAGCTATATAATCAATGAAAAGTCTCACAGAACCATAATTATTTTTATTGAAAATAATAGGATAAACCCATGGTTATGTTCTAATATGAATGAATCCTTTATCAAGAAACTCCATCAAACGATTTTTCTAATTAATATGTTCTATTTCAGCCATTCGATAATGGGGTTTATAAATTTTCTTGTCATCATGAATTAAGTCATTTGTGAATTCAGATTCCCGATCAGGTATGACACCAGGTAACTCTTTAGAAAAACATTGAGGTCTTCATTTACCACTAACACATTATTAATTTGAATATTTCCATTATTTTTAACAATATAAACAAGATAAATTTCATTTCCATCTTTCTACAGTTTCTAAAATTCTTGATATGTTATCAATATTATGTGTTCATTCTTCTGTAAAAACTAAAACCCTTTCTAAAAAACAACTTCCATAGCACTATAATCAATCTTAGCATGATTAACAGGAAACCCACCCATCTCTAGAATGATATCAAACTCTAAAAAGGGAATAAAACAAGGTTTCCATGTAATGTTCTTCAATAGACCACAATATAAATATTATTATGATTCATATTTTATAAAATATTTCATTTTGTGTTTTAACAATAAGTTCCAGTCTCATTTTTAGAGGTGATATTTCCAATTTACCAGAACATTTCAAAAAAATAAAGGAATGTATATACCCCATATCGAACAAAACATTAGTGAAATCAGAGTAAACAAACAAGGTACCAGATACAAATTCATTGGATGGACCAACATCTACTAATGTAGTCACAAAGGATCTCAATACTCCTTTATGCTTATATTATGGATTCTTTGAATCATTCAGATCTTTATTTTGATAGGTATTTGCATAATGATCCATATCACTACATTTAAAACAATTTACAGTTTTATTATCAATATTAGTCTTAGGAAAATTTTCATTACACTCTTGGGCCATATGTCAAATCTTACAAAATCAAAAACACTTCCTAGTATCAGTAATCCATTCCCTAGGTTGGTTTTTTCCACACTTTTCACAAACTGTAAACTGGGGTTGCTTACCATTATATTTCATTGATTGATTACTTACAATAATTTTCTATATAGACATCTTCATCTCCTTGTTGTAAAATTTCATGTGATCATTAGAAAACTATATTTCAATCCTCTCAACACATCATGCATGTTTATCATATGTTTTGAATTTACAGGATGCCAATGGCCTCCAATACCTTGGCTTCAATCTTGAGTAAAAATGGTTGATTTTGTAATCAATATCCTGAATAATATTTGGAGTATACCTCGCCAGTCGGGTGAAGGTCACTTCACACATGGCCACTAAATCATCCTCATTCTAAATAAATTCAATGAATTTCCACTCCATCCTATATCAAACCACATTTGGAAAATATTTTTCAAGGAAATAATTTTAAATTCATCCCATTCTAAGGCATCAATATCCTCTCTATACTTGATATTTTTGACCATTGAGCACCATTGATTAGCTTCACATTAAAATGATAAATGTAAAGACTTAACTTTTGATTATATGAACATCCCATGAAATCTGATATCTATTTAGGGTCATTAATACATCCTTCTACTACTAATGGGTAGTAAGATCCACTGAAAGAAACAGAGTGTTTCCTCATCGAATGTTCTACTATCGTCATGCTCATTTGTGGTAGATCTGGTTGTTCTCTTTCATAGATTCCACCACTAATTATCTCTTATGTTAGATGATCCATTATAATCACAAACTAGTAGGTTATGATTCCTACCATTCCAGGCTGTAGATTAGAAAGGATGTTGTTCTGTCGGTTCCTTCCCAATTCAGCTTCCATGTTTCTTATATAGAAAACCATTCTGCGAAAATATTTCTTAGTCGAAGAAAAATGGTAATATCTAAATGTTATACCATTTAAAATTAACCATAGAGTAAAAGTAATTTATGGTATTCTATTAACATATTCCTCACCCCAAATTTTATATAAACCATCCTTTGATACCAACTATAAGGACCCAACCTTATTAAATTACATAATCTTGAATTTTAGTCAAGAAATCAATTCCTTTCATTTTGAAGATCATTTAAATTTTAGAGTTCTAGAGAATTGGGATATAATACATAAATAACATTCTACATATATATAGATAAGATATCCTAAAAACAATATTCATTTCAACCAATAGATATAATATTTCAAATTAAACATAATTTCTTTGAAAATCAATAAAACATTTATCTTGGCTTCCTTCATTGTCTTACACAACCTTATTACCATTGAAAATAATTTAAAAACATTTTATTTGAAAAAAAACTCATTAAGGGGTATAAAAAAGGGAAAAAGAAGTTCTCCAGGAATACTTGTAACATATGATATCATTTTCAAAAATACATAATTGTTACCCATATAAACTTACTTTGTGAAACTTTACATTTTCATGGGATTTACACAGAACACATAGAACACAAATATAACCATAATGGTATACTGGTAAATTACTTACAAAACATTTTATCCCTCTAAAAAACATTATAATTTGTAACCATCACAACTACCATACAATGTAACCCTCATGGCTACCTTATTGTGTAAACTTCAAATCTACACATTGAGTAACCATACAGAAGACCTCCAAAAAAACCCATACCAAATTCATTGGAGGAAGATATAGGTCCCACAATTAAACTAAAATAATGACCATGAACAGTAATATAATCATTCAACATGAATAACTACATAAAAACATTGCTTTGGAATTTGGTGAAACAAAATTTTAAAAGAGAATTTAAACAGAAAATCCCCTTATGGATATCAAATAATTGAAGTGAGAATTAATAGAGTCGATGGAATATGTATATAAACTATAAATAAACATAAATATTCATAATATAATCAAAATTAATCACACATGAAATTTCAATAGCACATAATTAATGAATTATAAGGTTAACCCAAAGAATGGAAATCAGGTGAAGAATTCTCGTGCCTCGATTTTTCCTTACTTAAATATTATATAAAAATTCTATATAATGGTTAAAAGAGTGTTATAAATATAATATTGGAACATATTCATGTTTATAACACCTTATATGATCATATCATGACTACATTTCACCCTTTAATTATTATTATTTTGTTTCGTCCATTGTTTTGGGTTCATTCATTACATGATTTCCTTGGCTGGTTTGTATTTGATTTTCTTGTCGTATCAAAATGGAATTCCATAACTGTAATGAAATGTTATTAATATTTTCATAGAATATATAATGATACCATAAATCATTTTTTATCATATATTATGATGAATCTTTAGATAAAACTTTAAGGATATCTTTATAGATTATTTTGGCGGTTTCTCGATAATCATGAACCTGTTGCATTATGTAATTTAATATCATGTATAAAAGTTTAACACATAACATAAAATAGGGTTCATAAATCAAATTTCATTATATTTAAACAAATAAAATGGTTTTATTATCATTTTGAAGAATGTAATTGAAATTGAAGACACATCGTCCACGATTATCGTAAATCGTCATATTAGGGATGGTGTTTTTATTTAATAATAAGAGGGATAGGATTGGAAGAATGATGATGAATTTTTTACATGAACATGATAAAATATAGAATATATATGATTATCGAGATTTCATACCTCCTGTATAAGGTTATGGGAAGAGAGTATTAGAAAATAACAGAATTGAAAAGAAAACACATTAAAAAGGATGAGGATTCTTACCTCTTGATCTCTTCTCCTTGAGATCATCCTTAAGGACTTTGGTTATCAACTTTTGTTGAGACCGGTAGGTCGTGGATGTGGGGAAGATCCTTGATGATAGGATTTGGCTGAACTTATAGAATACTCAATGCTTGAGATGTGTGTGAGTGAGAGGGGGATGAGGGTGTTATTTATAGTGGAGGAGAGGTGTGATTTTATATTATATTAATCCTTTTTTAATTTTTTCTCTTAATACAATGAATATTATTGATTCATTTGACCCCAAAGAGTAATAATTTCATGTGATTTACAAATAAGTGGGATTATATTAGTTTTTCATCAACTATTATTCACTAAAACAAGTATTTAGCATTTATGGAAATTTATCGTATTTTACTATTCATACAAAATTCAAGAATTTCAAAAAACTGCTAAAAAATAACCCAAATAATTTTCCAATTTTTATATTTCAAAATTAAACTCAATTTTTTGAAAATAATTCTCTATATATTATTTTTTTTTTTAAATAAATTCTTAATTTATTCAAAAATAAAATTTTCTAATCGGTAACTCATTTTTACACTTTAAAAAATCAATCAACATCTCATTACTATATAACCTTATGAAGATAAAATAATAATAAGATATAATATTCATTAAAAAAAGTTATAATCCTTTAGTTTTATTCATTAAAATCTTAAGGTAACTCTTAGATAATCATTTTTTTATAGATATGTATCATAATACTACTCCAAATTTCACTCTGTATTATCTAACATATTTCCTTTCCCATTTTCTATAAACTATAGGATATTACATAACATTAATGAATCAAGGTTTATTTTTATACAAAACACTAATTAATATAGATCAAATCAAAACTCCTTCATTAAATTCTATAAATATATAATGTAATTTTAAAAGAAATAAAATTATCTCAAAAATTATTCTAACTACCAACATTTTCATCGATATAATTTCCAAATGAATTTAATGTTTCTAAAGAAATACACTTAGTAACACATTGTATATTTTTCATTCTGAATCCCATATATATCTTAATAAAAAAAATCCATCGAATTAGAGTGCTTAAATCAATATATAATCATTTTTTCACATATCTAATATCATTTCCTAAAATTAAATATCTATGTGTGTAACTCTAGTAATTTTAGTATCCCTTAGGATTTATAACACAAGTTTGATTCATTTAATTCTAACAGAAACAATTTTTTTTAAATTAAGCCTTCAAATAATCATCTTCATGTAGACATTAGGTGGAATTATCGATCAACCTTGGAATATAACTCAATATCTTCTCAAAGATTCTTCAAAATTCTCTCATCACCTTACTCAATCTTAAAAAATACATTTCAATTATAAAATAAATTATATTTTTCAATTTAATTATTAATCTAATTTTTTTATCATCATTGAATTCAATATATTAACATTGTAATATATATATATAACAACATAATAGTATTTATCAAAATCCCTTTTGAACTACAATAAGATTCCATAAATATCTAGTGAAATTAATTCTCTTGGTAATGGTTTGGGAAAACATTATATTCTTTCATGAGACTGAAATGTATCGTAAATTAAATCACAAAATAGATTAAAAAAAGTGTACTGTTATTATAATGTAAAATAAATAAAATAAAAATAATTTAAAATAAAATAATAGAAGTTAACAAAAAGACCATATATACTTTGTTTCCACCAAACAATCATTTTATTTATATCTCTTTAGGAAGATATTATTGTACAATAGTCCATCACATGAAGGGGGTGTGTTAACTTTTTATGGATCTTGGATTTATGGTTTCTTCCTCTTCTCCATAAAATGATAGAATTGTTTTAATATACATGGGATTCAATGGGAAAATTCTTAATCTCATAAACATAAATAAACCATTCAGTCCCCGATTATCTTGTTCAGTGTAATAGATTACCCACAACCCTTATTATGATTGAATTTCATTTTATATCTTAGGTTGATATAATCATTATGTGGGGTTACACCTCTTATTGCCAATTGTATTCACATCTTGTATTCATATAAAATGATTCTTCCTCTATTTCATGAATATTTCCATTTAGAAAATCATAAAATGATCTTCTTTCAACCTTATTCAAAATATAATTTGAAAAAATAGGATCATAAATCAATATTTATAAAATGTTTATGGTGGGTATGTTACCTTTAATAGGGAAGGTCAATTCCACTTCATACTAATCCATCTATGTAGTGATGTTGATAGATTTATTCAAAATCTTTTTGATTCTTATTAATTATTATTAATATTTAATTTAATTATATAGAACCTTGTGGTAGTTTTTTATCATTGCCTTTATTTTTTTAATATTAAATATCCATATTCTCAATCAACTGAATTCTACATTTCATGTACTAAAAATTATTAATTCTTATTATCTTTAATTACTATATGAAATATTCACACCACATGATTATATAGTTAACATTTAGTCCATATTATTTTTCTTATTTTTTGAAATTTTTCTATATATTACCTACTCTATTAGAGTAAATAGTAATATGAATAATGCCTACATTAATTCAAAGTGTAATATCATATAGTAATCATAAATATGTTAATTGTATAGTAATATTATTATCAATGAATTAGAACTAACAAAATAAGATATTGAAGATTTTATTCTATATTATATTCCCTTTTTTTAATTTTTTTAATTTTATAATTTTTCTTGACATTTATCCCAAATTTCTTTAGAAACTAAAACACCAATCCCTAGAAATGGTGAAATTTTTTAATTGATTTTTTCAATAAACAATTTTGCGTATTATGGACAAGAATTGTGAATATGAATCAATTACATGTTATTTTGATTGAGTATTATTATGAAATTAGTATAAAAATGGGAAATTGTATTTTAAGAGAAAATTGAGAAGACCTTGAGTAGTAACTAATATAGAATATGCATTTATATTTTTTTATACTAGTGTAGCTACATAGGTAATGACTATTAAATAATCTAAATCAATATTTTCAAATCTACTTGTAACAGACATGAAATTTAGCATCCCTCATTGATTCAACTTATATTCTCTTATGAGTAACCTAAAAATAAATATAAAGATACCGTAGGTGCATATATGGTATCTAATATTGATCAAATTAACAAAATTAATTCTCGAGGATTGGTCACGTTTTCTGTATTTTCACTACAAATTTTTTTTAGAACTGGTGGATGTGGGTAATCATACCACACATATATGGTTTTTCCTATCACATATATATTAACATGGAGATGATGTATAAAATAATAGTTCATAGTGTGAATTAGAACTATCCTTGAATTACTCTCACTATAGAATCATTTATTATATAGAAAACTAGATGAGAATTATATAATTCAAAAGGATCATTAGAACCAATCATTTCCATTGAAATTATATAATAAAACATGACTAAAAATTCATTTTTCATCAATTAAATTACAAAAATACATGAGTATTGGGATGTGATAATTCATCTCCACATTCCATCATACCAAATGTGGGTTTCCACTCAACTTTGTGATGATAATTATGGATCTAATCAGATAAGTGGATGGGAGTTGATCTCATCCCACTAAAGATCTAATGTTATAGTCTATGAAACCATCTATGATTTATCACATTTTCATTAACCCCTACCCAATTCCACACCTATCAAAATTAACAAATTAGATCATATGGTAACTTAGTAGGGTAATGAACATATAGTGTATAGAGGAAGTCTATTGGGTAAATTGAATACTACCATTTCTTACCCAAATTAGAAAATGATGGAATATTATTCTCATTGGATTTGTAAGGCCATATCTATATTTTAAATCTCAAAATATAATCAAAAAAACCTTCATTGATTCGGAAATGGTATAATATCATAGTTTAATGTTTACAAAAATGATTATGGTTGGGATTCTTATGAAGACAATCATGGATTAGTGTTATGTGGTGATTTTCATTATTGATAGCCTTGTTGGAACAGTCATGATTTTGGTCCTAGTGTGGAAACTCACAAATTAGTGTTTAATGGGAAAACTCATGGTTTACAGTCTAGTGGGGACACTAATGGTTTTTTCCTGAATGTGGGAACTATAAATTATGGTCTATTTTGGAAACTATATGAAAATACATAAATGAATACACTCATGGGGTTATTATTATATTGGATGATGAAAAAAGTATTGGTGGAATATCCCCACATTTTGTTATATTAGTTTGTAATAATTATGTTATTGAACCACAGTGATGTATATTATATATCCCGGTTGGTAGCTTTCAATCCCATGTAGTTTAATTTTAATTTGTTAATGAAATATGAATGATAGTTTTGTATAGTTTATTCCATGCATAAGTATAATTGTTTATAAAAGTGTATGATAAAAATTGAATTAATGGGTATCACATTAGGGATGAATTGGAAGTGTTAGGATACAAATATTTTTTTTGAACACCATTCACGGAAAGATAAATAGTTATAACAGGGCTTATGAAAATGATACCCATACTAAGTGTGATGTAAAGGGTGAAGAAGTTGAATGTTTCAATTATTTTCAAGAAATGGGGGATTTCATAAATTATCCAATTTGGGAGAAAATTTACCATAGTCCATCACTCTTGTGGATTTATTTCTCTATATAGTGCATATAAAATTGGTTGTGTGACAACAGATTACCAAAACCATTGGTTAGGAAACCATCCCATGATGGAAGAATAGACATTTTTTGTACGAAATGTGTTAATGGTAGATTGTTGGACATATTATCTTATACCAATAGGTTTTTATCCAATTATAGGTATTCAGTGAGATTATTCATATAGGTTTTCTCACTTATAGAATTCCATAAGTAATTTTTGGGACTTTATGTTTCAGAAAAGTGAGTTATTTCCAACAAGGATGTTATGTTATAAATTAAATAAAAAGGGACACAATAATGATAGCATAGGGGTATTTATCTTCCTATAACTAATGAATGCTTCATTGAAATTTCTTATGAAATACAGTGTTTCATACAAAACATTTTATTGTGATTTGTCTAGGAAAATGGAATCTATATCCTGACAATAAAGTGTACTGAAAAAAGACCCAACATTATATATTCTAATTTTCATATTATTTCAATTATTCTTACAATATATATCATTAACATATTATTACACATAAATAATTAACAACTCTCAATAGTTTTTTTATCATTTTGGGTACAATAAGACCAAATTATATGCAACATTAATGTTTGGGATGCTCATTTTCTTTATATTGGATGAACATTTTGTTGTAATTTCCCGGTCTATATGACACTAAAATGGTTTTCTAATCCAGTTTTATACAAGGCTTCATACAAGGGTCTCTATATTCCAATGGTTTCTAACTATAACATTTTTAGTAGGATGTGATAGTTGGGATACTATTACCTTATAATAGAGTCTAAAAATAATTGGAATAAAAAACAATAATCTATAACAGATAATAAATTGAGTACATAGGAAAAAATTATAAAACTAGATTTCATAATTAAATGAAATTTAGTATGATCCTAAGTGATCATGTCATACATGCAACACTAATCTCCACTAGGATGATCACATTTCTATGAGTGAATAAAATAAAATTAAAATAAGTGTACAATGCTATATTACATTCATCATGTCATACAACATACACAATCTACACATATATATCTAATATATACTTCTTAGTCAATATTGGGACTCACCCAAACATATTCAAACATCCAAGTGAATGTTTTATTTGTTTCCATATTGAAATGGTTTTCTAAGTAGGTTGTGAAGTAAAAATTCACTAGGGAACCACCAATATAGCCTCATAAAAAGTTAGTAAAGGTAGTGTATGTATATATAAATTAATAATCATGATAAATATAATAAAAATAACTAACTACATAGGATAAACTAAATGATAATATCATATTGGTATTTCACAAGAAACTTTCTCAATCAAACTGAGACATAATTGTAAATGAAAGGAAAAATAAAGCCACCATTGATCCTTGGTTCTGTGATCCTGGTCGATGATACCTCTTTCGGCCAATGCAGAAAATTTTTATGAACCAATTATTCCATGTATATATATATATATCTATATGTGTGTGTGTTTAGTATATGAAAAAACATATATAGATGTATATATGGATATGGATTACGTTTCGGGACCATAGAGGTGAAACCAAGGAGTCCTTGTATAACATCATAAGGGTCTAATGTTTTAACAAAAGGTCTAATCCTAATCCTTCAAATGAGGATGTGGAAGATCATTTCTAATAATCCAATTAATGATGTGAATCTTTTTATATAACATCCTATTTAGGGGGATTGAAAATCATGTCCAACAATACATTAAGGATGTGAAGTGCATTTTCTTACATACTTATCAGGGGTCACATAATATCGTGTTTAACGACTCATTAAAAATGTGATACACCATGTACAATATCCCAAACCAAGGCTTATGAGTTTTAATAAAACATGCTTGATTAATGGTTGGATACCATGAATTATTTCTAAGCATCACCAACCAATAAATCAGTGAATATGAATCCCATGAGATACATCTCATCCTCCTGAAAAATAGTAAATCAAGAAGTCTCAAAATCCAAATTCAAGGAAGTATGTTTGGTAATATAGAATAAAAATATATTCAAATAAGTGGATCAGAAACCAAATCCCAGGACTAAATCTAGGCATCCAAATTGAGTACCACAATCCATTCTGCTCATCAGTAAAAAATGAATAAGTAAGTTTAAAATTGATAGCTACATCAATAATAACTTTTTGAAATAATTAATGGAAGGGTGATGGTGGTCGAATGATGAAACTAACCACTATTATCATAGACCTAGAGGATTACATATTCTATGTGGATTCTATAGTGACACCAACTACCATCTTTACCAGAACCCATAACACGCTATGTCGGGTCATTCTACCACATGGGTACACCCAAAGGTACCTTATATTAAAAAACATGCTAGATTCATCCAACATAAGATTCTCTAGGTTTATACTAAATAAGTGACATCCATCTTAGGATCCTATAAGACAATAATATTGTCTCAAGTCAACCCCAAACAAAATATAATGTGATGTGCTACAATATCATTAAAAGGGTAGCAAGGCCTTTCTGGCTACACAAAGTCATATTACTGAGGGAATCATTAGGAGAAGGGTTATTTCCCAATCTTAGTTGCATGGTCTCTCAGAGATAGTCTACATAACCCTATCAATCTAAGCCTACATAAGGCTTTACAACATAATCCTATAAAATGGATGACAATCATCACAAAAAATTTCATTTTTTGAAAATAAATAGGAGGAATAACCATTAGGGGTGATCCATAGTTTACAAATACTACCTTAAAAATGAATAGATACCATAGGGATGGTATGACATACCACCTAATTTTTAAGATTCTTTAAATTTATTTTATGAGGGCTAACAACAGCTTCCAAGGCAGATCTATACTCATCTAAGTCATATAGGGTCTTATCTCACAACCAAACCATTATAATTTAACTATTTATAATCAAATAATTAAACTCAATAACTATAAACAACATAATAAATACTATAAAAACCACAATGAACCACAAAATTTCATCAAAATCGAATCCGGAATAATGGAAAAGTAATTGCGTCATTTAAAAACATCACTAAAATTTAACAGGATCTATAATGTTTTATAAATTCACCGATACAACATTCCTAAAAAAATAGTACACTGAGATTTGAAGATGACCACTTGGGTCACCCTCTTATAAAGAAGAGTCAAACTTCCAACACTTGTTTCTGTTTCAACCATGCTTTGGTGGAATAGGGATGAAAAACTATAACCATGGAGACAAAACATATTGGAATAGGGAAAATGACAAAACAAAGACTAATAGAGTCAAATTATTACCTCAATTCATCTAATGTCATTGTATAATTATATTCAAACTAATAAATAGTATGATCTCTCATTTTGTAGTGGAAGAAGAGAATAGTGCATGTGGATGAGGCTAATGGGTGATCAGAGAGGATTCCGTTAGTCTTTACCATTTCTAACCACCATAGGATCCTTTCTATATCATGTGTGATTGGTTGTTTCATGTTTATTCATCCTTAATAAAAATTGAAATGATGATGATGATTTAAGGGTCAGTGGGGGAAATGTAAAATTTACCCTTTTAAGTTGGTTCAGGGTTTGGCCACACTTTTGGAAAATAGTGCGCCAAACACATAGGTTCACTTTCTAAACATCACCCCCTAAGATAGATGTGGTTAGGAAAAAATTTCGCTATCCAATTACATCCCTTGTAATTTCTACACCAATCCTTAGGTTTAACTTAGCCACTTTCATGAATAATCCAACTATGTTCTAGTACAAACTGTGCATCATGGTTAGGCTGTAAGGTTTTCACTAAATGTGTTCCAATTATTTCCCCTATGATCCATTTTTTCATAATTCCAACATCAGGACCTGAATCCAAAAAACACATTTAAACCCTATACATTAAATTATAATCATCAAACAAGGTCTCAAAAAATTATTTAGAGGAATCCCAACCTTAAAATTTCTATTTTGTGTGTCATATCAAGTTTTGTTCCATCGTGTAATTAAAAATTCCAATTCCATTGGAAATTTTCATCTCATAAAATCACTAGATGTTGTGACAACCCCACATTAATTCTTATAATCCTTAATAAGTAACATTTGGTATAAAAATGAATAACCTAACTTACTTATTTCGTAAATCCATCCAAATTGGAACATTTTATCTCTCAACACCCTATGCACTTCCATTTACCATTTTAAACACAAGGTATTTACCTCTTAAAAACCCATGAAAATTCATATAAGAATTATTAATACATAATGATGGAACTTACCAAATATTTTATAGGTTGAGTTAGGATAATGTCATCATCCAAAAAATCAATGGGATGATCGTGCTCCCCATCATAAGTTCCTTCTTTTTTATGGTCAATTCTGAGACATGGTACTACCAAAATGATATTCTCAAAAATAAACCAAACCCTATTTTCCTAATGATGCTCCTAGAATTATTCTAAATTATTTACACCCAAACACACGTGATTTAATATCCCAAAGTCCTCAATATGACCTAAATGTTGAATTTCAATTGATCAAACACAACCTGGTCACACCGAATGTTTATTGAAAATCCATGACCAACCATTATTCTTTACCTGTATCATTATGAAAACATTATTGATATAGTTCCTCATATAAATCATTCAACTATTTGAGAAATGTTATTCTAAATCTCCTATGAAAAAATTTTATCGATACACTTTTCTTTAGAAACTCACATGTCCCTGAACCCTAATTCCATTTATAAATGACACCTAAAAACCAGATTCCTATCAGATAATTGGTATCAAACTCACATGAAATCAAACTTCCCACATTTGGATAATTCTTGTATTTACCATAAAAAATTAATCATGATGAAAATAGATAAATCCCATCCCTTTCCAAAAATAACTACTAGTATAGATATAAACTGACTCACTACTGGGTGCCAGTGTATACATTAACCATCACCCATTTCCACTTTTTAATAATGGTTTTTATTAAAAAATGGATTCAAACTCACCATGAATCTCACTACCATTAATTTTCAATTTATACCTCTAACCATATGTCTTATCTTATACTGCACCTTTATCAGGACTCCTAAGGAGTCCCTTTGGTCAACAAATAAATTACATTTCAAAATAAAATAAACAGTGTGTATAGTCGATGCTCTCTCAGTGTACTTAAGTCTATTTCATGATATTATGCATGATCATATCTATGCTAGGAGTACAAAAAATATTCCATTTATAGGTATTCATCTCTCTCCTTATGACATGCTTGCATCACTCTAGACTATACTCTACCTTAACCAACTCTGGACACCATATATCCCAAAAAATAATGTCTTCATCGAGCCATGGGTCAACCGCCTCATGAAACCTAATTTTTTATTGAGGACTCTTCTAGTGATGAGTTACATTCTTAATTTTATCATGATTATTTTGAAACAGCTCCTAAAATTTTTCTTTAAAAAATCATTACTCACCTTGAACATTTCCACTCACCCATTTACAATTTAAATAGAACCATGCATAACAAACACATATCATTATCACTAGAATCACCCTCACATGAGTCAACCTACATAATCCAATTATAAAAATGATATATGGAAGATTATTACCATTAATTAGGATGGTTCCTTGTAAACCCTCCAAAAAATCAATAAACTCACATATTCAATGATTTAGTTCATGATCTACTGTCATATAGTGTCATTTTCTAAGATTAAATTGACAATCACACAACCAATTACCAATAGGTCTAGGAACACAAAAGCTTTATCCCATCAAAGTCAATCTAGAAGTAAAGAAACCCTAGGAGATTTCATATAAATAGAATGATTCAATGTTTCTATATTATGATACCCTATAAACATCATGTATTGGTCTCAACACAAGTGTATAACTGAGTTAATTTTATAAAAAAGAAAACTAAAAACTATGGAAAACATATCTCAGATGTTTCCCTAAATCAAAAGTGATCATCATTCTAGAGGGGTCTAACTCAATATTATGGGCCTCTTGGTATCCCACCATACTATAATGATCATGTATCATAACTAGGTCATAGGGTCCTACCAACAAACCCATATGTCAATCCTCTCAAAGGTCACATATTTCTAGGAATCATTCATGCAACCATATCAATTCAAGGCATTTTTCAAGAATATATAATCGCTTTAAAAGTGGAAAATAAAATATATACATATATGGGTCAAAATTATCAATCATTGGCCTATCAGGAAATGATCCCCCATGAGAATACTTAGAAGGTATTTCACCCTGTAAGTCTTAAAGTAATGTAAAAAATATAATGAAATGGTCTTCAGAAAGCATATGTATATTCTCATACCCCCAAAATGTTCTAGTTTACTAAAATCATTTATGTAACTATCAGAATTACACATGAGGATCTGGCCATATAATAGTAAAATAAGGCCAGTTACGTATAATATCATCTCAAGTTAAATATAAAACACCCTATAGGTTTTTATGATCATTTATTTAACAAAATACTAAAAATAATACACTAAAAAGATTCATATAGAAGGTTATAAACATTCATAGTCATCCTAAATTGGTCAATTGTACATACCAAACATCACCTAAAAAATCATTAACATTCATCAAATAAGGGTCAATTACATTGAATTTCATTCATTAACATATGGTAAAACACTATATAGGTTATTATTGGGACATTAAATAACCAATCCTAAGAACTAACGCCCTACTAAGGGTCCATAATTGGAAACCATGTGCTAAATTGACCTGATTGGGTCACGGAACCACTTTTGCATAAGGAATGAGCCACTAACAACATTTTCAATCATCTTACCACAGATATAAAGGACCTAATATTAAAAGGAAATATGTATATTTTTTATTATGACTGAGTTTAATTTCACCAAGAACCTATATTAGAAAACACCATTTTGCTCGTTGTTGACAATTTACATAGATGACATAAACATTTATATATATAAATCCTTATGTATTTTAGAAAATAGTATAACTATAACATGTGGACATGGTGTTGCAAATATTATGCTTCAGTCTCCGTATTCATTTTCTGAAAAAGAGTCAAAAGTTTTTGGTAACCTCTCACTAACAGTCCAAGTACCATAAATACATCAATAGCCTATTTCCAATGGGGAAAGAGCTATACATCCATAGTAAGTCCTAAATTCTTCACAACATGTTCATCGTTCAAGGATAAAACCATAAATAACTATAACATCACAAATTAAGAGCATTGGTCCCATATCGTTGGATTCCAGGAATTCTTAACATAAAATTTTTTCTAGATTCAATAGTCTATTATATATCATAGGCTCCGACATATTTCTAATACTCCTATATAACATATTTCAAATAGAAACTGAATAGTACAATAAATTGATTTGATACCACTTTGTAATGACCTGAACCTGATTCCACTGAACCAATTCCCTAAGCCATTTTTCCACAAGGCCCCATGCATGCCTCCCCATATGCCAGAATTTGTTGACTAGAAGAAAGTGTGATAGTTGAGAGACTATTACCTCATATCAGAGTAAGAAAAGAATTAAACTAACAAATCACCATACATCGAAGAAACAAAGTCGAGTATATAAGAAATAAGTATACAAAATATTTTAATATTAAAATGAAATGATGAATAGGATTGAATGAAAATATCATACATAAAACAATGATCACTGGGAAGATCACATTTACAAGAAAAAATAAATGGAATATAAATAAGAGTAAAAATCTCTATTATATAAAAAAATATATACCACATACCTGATATCTTCATAATTATCAGATCAACCTAGCAAGATCAATGTTAACCCCCATCCCAACCTGTTCCTAAACTGAGTGAACATATGATCGGGTAATCATGTGTAATGGAGGTTGAAGTAAGGTGTGAGTAAAAAAATCCTTAGGGAACCATAAACATGGTCCTTTACAAATCAATTAAATTCATTTTATTTATATATTATCCACTCATCCGGATAAAAATAATCATTATACCTAAATTTTGGAATATAAACAAAATGAAAAGTTCATTAAAGTTATAGACAAGAAATGTACATAGTTTGGTCGATATGAAACTAGAAATGTAAGGCAATATAAATACATAGTTGATCCTTGGGTACATGATCTAGCCCGATGATACATCCTTCATCCAATGCCAAAAATATCTTTAATCATATATGTCCATATATATATATATATATATAAGTATGTATATATATAAAGATACTATATGCGTAGAAAATATAAACATATATATTGATAGAAATTACTAGCAAGGACCCATGGAGTGAAACAAATCCATTTAGACAAAACATCATAGGGGTCTCAAATTTTAATTAGGGATCTTAACATTGTCCTTTAAATGGGGTTTTGGAATTCCATTTCTAAAAATATAAAAAAATATGATGTTTCAGGAGAAACATCCAAATCAAGGGTCACAAAACATCATGTAGAAAAACCAATTAATGATGCGAAATTCCAAATCCAACATCCTTATAAAGAAGTGTGAACATCATGTCTAACAACCCACTATTTATGTGAGACACTATGCCAAATTCCTAGACCAAGTCCTAAAAGTGATAATAAAACATGTAGGCTCAAAGGATGGATCCTAGAAAACATATTTGGGAATCCCCAATCAATAAATCTCAATAATAATGATTCCATTAAAAACACCAGGGTATTTGGAAAAAGTAATTTTCAATCATGAAGGATCAAAATCCAGATACTAAGAAGTATGTCTACATTTAAAAAATTAAAATATAATAAAATAAAAGGATCATGAAATAGATAAGAGGAGTACATTTTGGAATCCAAATTAGGTATGAAATTGTGTTCTAGTCATCACCCAAAAACCGGTAATCACATTAAAAAATGATTGTGCAATCAATAATAACCATGTGAAATCATATAAGAAAGATTTGTGGAAGAAAAAAACCAATACCCGCCACTACTATTAGAAACCCATGGAATTACAAGTTCATTTGGGTTCTATGGTTACACTCTCTACCATCTCTACCCAATTCCATAATGCACTTTATCAGGTCGGTTAACCTCCTATTAACACATAGGGGTATATTATATAAACAAATTAGAGAAAAAGTCAATATAAGTCCATAAATTTTAATACCTATTTAGATGTGTCCCTCTTGAGACCCTACATGATAGTAATATAGTCTCGGGTCAACATATAGTGTAGCAAGAAATTAAATCCCACAACATCATAGAAAAGGTAGAATAACCTTTTCCACTATTCTAAGTCATATTTCTATGTAAACCGTCATGATATGGGATATGAACCAATCTCAGTGAAAAGACCTCTCTAGGATGGGATTGAAAACTAATCACATCCTTTTATACCTAATGATTAACCACCTAGATCTATAGAATGGATGAAAATATAAACAATGTGTAGTCCCACCTCCTTTGTGGTCTAGGGGCTACATATATCTAAAGGTTCAATCTATAAAACAAGACCACATTGTTTGTTAGTGACCTCTAATAGTTATTCATTATAAATCACTAATTTAATTAAACTAAAAATTAATTGGGATAATATAAACATGAGTCATCACTCTCAAGGGTGATCCTTAATATTCATAAATTACCATAAACAATCATTGAAAAAATAGGGCAGGTACGATAGACCACTTACCATATCATAAGAATTCAATTTATTTTACAAGCACTGGAAGTAGCTACAAATAACCATCCTAGCACATTTGAGAAATAAAGGGTCCTTTCTCATAACAAATCTGATATAAGCCAATTAATTATAATTAATTAATTAAACACAGAATCTATAAAATATAAACATAACTATCTAATAATATATGAATCTCAAAACCTAACTGAACAATCTCATCACAGCTGAATAATGACTTAATACTCACCAATAATCCTCAGTATATTAATAACCTTAAATAAGGAATAAACCCTTAGAAATGATGTCTATAAAAAAGTCCATGAAATTTAACATGATTTATAATTTTCCAGAAATTCACTATGGAAACATAAAATAATGAAACACGTATGTAGAAGTGAAGACAACCACTTCGATCACACTCTTACTAGGTAAAGTGATACCCAATGAACTTGTATCTGACTATACCATGATATAGTGGAATAAATAAAAAACCCTAAAATGGTAAACAAAAAATAGAGGATGAAGGAAAATAAGATAATATTAGATAATGAATTAAATACATTACCTCATGGATTCCAAATCACCACATGACATTTGATTTTAACCAAGGAAAAGGAAGATCTATAAGGTAGGAAGGGAGGAAGAGGAGGGTCTGCCTGAAGAAAGCTTCTAGATGAATGAGTGTTTAATATATGGTTAAAACATTTAAGGGTTGAAGGTGAAAGATGGTAATTTTTTCCTTTTAACAAAGATAATGATTAGGAAGTACATTCTAGAAAATTTTGTGCCAACCATGTGGGTTTCACTATCTGAACACCTTCCCCCTTATAGGGTTACATTGCATGATTTGGGAAATTTTAAACGAACAATGCAAGTCCCTCCACACCACCTCACCAAATAGCATGGTTATCAAGGACACCTCTCCTTTTTAATCCAACCTTGTTTCATAAAAATCTTGGGTCCATAGTTTCCACTAACCATATGTTAAATGTGTTCCCTCTGCTTTTAATCTATAATTTTTTGCCACATACCTTAGGGGAACACCCTAAACCTCTGAAATACATTCTGATCCTTAAACCACATCAAAAAAAACATTATTTAGTGGAATACCATCCATTAAATATTCACTCGTAGTCTCTGATCATGATTTTGCCGACAAAATAATTGAAAATTCATATTATTTAAGAAAATTAAAAACATTAAAAACATTGGATTCTACATGTGTTGTGAACATAAATTCCCAAACACTATAAATAGGGTTGGGGACCTCAAAGTGTATAGAATGTAGTAATAAAAATATATGTAAATAATTCCTTTTGGTATATATATAACCTTTTACAGACAATCTAAAGGTTACCCACTTTGATATTTCCTGAAAATAATCACTTAATTAAAAGATATTTTCCAAGATGCCTATTTCACATGAGGAACCATTTCAAATATTATCCTCTACCCAATCATGTAATGTATATGTAATCAACATACATGTTCCTATAACCATAAAATGAATTTGATGTCTAGATTTCAACTGAACTATTACCATGGATCCATCAAGACATGTTTTTATAATGATGGATACAATAAAAAACATTGAACTATGATTAATATATTGAATCATATAGATACATATAATGTATTCTTATATTCATTAATGATAATTATAGGTTAACCTGATTTTGGAGAGAAATACACTATCTCAATTTTGTACATATGATGATGGGACTCATCCAGTACCAAACCATTGGTTCATGTGCCCCCATAGAAATTTAGAAATAATCAAATCAATATTAGTTTATTCTTTTATTGAACATGTCCCTACTCCAGAATACACATTATTTAACCTCACTCATGTGGTGATAAAAAAACATCTTCTTATAATACCCAAAAAACTCTACAACCTATCAATTAAACATGATGGATTAAATAAAAAACACCCTGGGTAGAATTGGCTAGGACATAAGCCCACTAGGTAAAATTTTGGTGAATCAACAAGGTTCATCTATGAATAGACAAATCAAGCTAAAATTGATTAAATCCCATCATAGTTCTACCCTATAACATAGTTGAGATGTCACTATTTCATGAAAACATCCATGTAGAACTAAACCAATAGATTCCAGATAAGTGGTCCAATAGTACCAAAACGTTCAATTTATATCATAAAAAGTATTTACTCAAATGATATTTCATTTTTCAAAATCAACGGTATCTTCAAACTATGTAAAATGATTTATGAATTCATTTCAATAGTGAATTTCTGGGATTATAATAAGAAATATTGTTCTTTGTTTAGATTATTACTATGATAAATCAATGTAAAATAGTGGTGTGAATAACAGTCACTTAAATATATTCTTTTCATGAAATGGTATCAAATTTTGACAGATATTCCAAAAGAGAGGTTCATATGGTGGCTAAGAAGTTACATTCCTTACACTTTATAGGGTTTTCGAAGTTGTATGTATCAATTCTCAACAAATCTAGGTAAAATGTGTAGGGATTCAATATAATGGATTGGTTAACCCCAAATTGAAGATGGTAGTCTTCTATTAATTATTTATAAAATTAAAGCTTTTACTAGTGGGAGATACCCACAGTTGGGTGAGGACAAGAGTCTTTATCATGGAGGAGTATAAAATAAATGGTTGGTAGATAGAAAAGTTTTTCTCATGTATAGAGATTTTTTATAGCTATTATAAAATTTGACCTTGGGGTATGTTCCACTATGAATCAATGTGCCCTTTAAATTTTATTATTACTTCCTTATCACACATTTCTAGGTATAACATTCTAATCGTTGTTACCCCTATAGATATAGAACTCTTCCCATCATTATTGATCATTTCCAATATATGAACCATAATTATAGTTAAGGAGTTATTAAACATCGCCATGGGGTCCCATGCCTTGTTTCCCTTCATCCCATATGATTTTAAAACTTGTGGCCTTATAGGCTGTTGTTCCACGACCTCAGAAGTCCCAAAACTGGTGTCTATTATAAATTACATTGTCATTATTTCAAGGAATCAAATCCAGAAGTACCAATAGTTTAGTAATCTTGGTAAACCATATACACACATTAGTCTTTTATTAAAAAAATACTATAATTACAACATAATTGTTTTTCCTAAATAAATAACATATAGGATAATAATATGGAGGGAACAATTATTCTATCTATTGTATACCAACATATCATTCATAGTATGCTTCATGGATTTTTAATGAAAATGTAATAAGCGTGATCTGAAATTATTAGTAAGGGTAATGTATAATGGAATCAATAATGAATCAATGATTATAAAAATCATGGCATGGTAAATAATTGAACACACATACAATTTAATCAAAAAACTGAGAGGGATATGCATAAACAATATGGAAAGGTAATAACTGGAAGCATATACAATTAAAATAACTAGATGAAGGAAAAAATAAATATATCAAGGTATGAAACTGAAACACATTCCACTGAAAATTAAATATATCCATTTATATGTCGATGAAAATTTTCATTCATAAATAATAAGTCAAACTAAATGAGGGAAATGGTTTATTATTGGATGTCATGTTTCCTAGGAACATGGTACCTTTTACTGTCTAGTCCATTCAGAAGACAGTTTAAAACATATCGAGTGAACACCAATCAAAGAGGCTCTCCAAATGACTCGTCCTGTGAGACTCATAATACACGAAGGTTCTAGATAAAACTGGTCTCTTCCCATATCATACAAGTCCAAAATATTCCTCATATATCAAATTTTATATTTAAAAATGCGTTATACCAAATAACCATATGGATTAGAAGGCACAAATATTTCAATATTTCCTTAAATAATAAAAATTGATTTGAAAGTAAACATTGTATTAAAAGTGGTATACCAGTTTGTAAATGGAAATATCCATGATAAATGATATGGACAATTATGGTAAATTCAATGATTAATAATCATACTAAATTGAATATTTCAAGGGGGACTAACTAAATAATCAAGGAAGTGAATTTGAATAGTATCCATGTCTAAATAAATCATAAACTACCCACAATTATATTAAAGATGGTATCAATAAAACGCACCTAATGTGGATTAAATTTAAGGTTTTTTTTATTGATGAATGTAAATATTATAAAAATATCTTTTAATAAAAATTGGTGAGGAAAATATCATTCTATTTTGAAAAACCATTTGAAAATCCTTTTCATTGAAAACCAATTTAAAAAAAATCATTACAAATTGATCTTTTAAATATGAATAAAATCTTAGATGTAATGATAGTGGATAAATCCACACATTTCATACAATGTTAAAAGATCATTCCTGTTTTTATGGTAAAAAGATAGAAATATTAATTTTTTGGAAATAGATAAGAAAATCCAATTGAAAAAATATATAAACTAGAAAAAGGGTAAATATTCCATTACCAAATATTTTTAAAGAAATTTTTTCAAACATTTTAATATAACATTATTTTTAAAAGAAAATAGGTTCTCCGACTAATGAGATAATAGAAGCAGGGTTTCCTAACAAACATTTTCTAAAACACCTTACTAATGACTGAAAAATGGTACTAATACCTGAAAAAGGTATTGGTGAACCAAATGATAGGAAAATGAAAAGTTTTATTGAATAGAATCTATATGATTTCCTCAAATGGAATATAATGATGAGTAAAATTAAACTTGAGGAAAATAATATTTAAAAATTAAAAAGTGTCCCATACAACTTTGAAAAATTTTAAATCAGAATCCTCATTAAGGAATAAAATTAAATGAATGTTATATTATCATGAGAGTAAGGATATTCAAGATATTTCTGGTAAAATGGAATTATATTAACTATATAAAATGAATTATGTGCATAAGAACAATTAAGAATCAGTGGAATGTAAATTGAGACAATATCACTTAACTTTCATTTCTATTTGGGTGAACATCCTTTAATATCTGATATAATAAAGTTATGTTTATTATTTAATTTTTATAAAACATTTTTCAGGATTATCGTTACTTTTATTTCACTTATTACTATGTTTTTTACAATTACATAAACAATTATATTTACGTAGGGTTTTTTAGCCAATTCGGTTTAGGTGCAAAAACAACTTAAGTTTGTCACCTATGGTCAATAGGGTCATTATATAAAATCCATAGAATAATAATCATGAAATAATTATCCTATTTATAAATCAATAATACTTTTATAAACAATCATTAAATATTCTAATGAAAAATGAATCAATATTACAATCATGTAAATGGTATGCCTTACATATGGATGACTAATGTTCCCATTTTTCAATGATTGTTATGGAAACAAGTTAACGAACATCATATATTTATAGAATTTTCAATATATCATAAATAAAATTTTCATTAATATTATATTTTTATATTTATAATTCTTATTATGTATAGGGAACAATATCTTCTTAAGGTGGCGGAAGTCCAAAAATTCATGAACAATGTTATCACTTTCTATGTGTGTGAAAGGGTAATAAAGAAATTGATATATATTATAATTAAAAAAATTAAAATAATTAATTATTATAATATAGAGGTTTTTTATTTTACATATTTTTAATTAGAACCATCCCTTATATATTCCATGTATAGTGTTAACGAATCATGTCACTTTGAGGAGGCAGTAGTCCACAATTCCACAAATGATGTTATCCTATTTTTACAAAATTGAATGTATAAAGTTAAGTGTTATAAAATAATTTAAAAGGTATAAAAACATAATAAATGTCATATATAACATATAAATACATACATTCCATCATAATTTCAACCATGATAGGTGATCAATGAAATATGACAATCATCCTTTCGTGAGGCAGCAGTTCATTGTACATAGAAACATTATATTTGTTACCCATTAAATGGATGTGTGTGTAACTGTAGGTAGAACCATTTTAATAACAACATGATAGTATATTTATTATTATGTGTTTTTATAAATGTATAAAATAAGAATATATTATGGGTTGGATGAAGGAAATATGACTAAATAGCTTAAGAAAAGATGTTACCTCTTAATCGAGTGATTTCTTTTGGTTTCTAGCAAAAAGAATCATTGGATTTATTTCATCCCAATTGGAGGATTTTAGGATTATGGGAGTTATTTTTAGGATATATTTAGGTATATAATGTTTGATCAATTTTGTCTTGATAGGTGTCACAATGTGGGAGGATAGTAGGCCTTTTTATAGTGGAAGAGGAGTGGCACTCTTGTAATATTTTGAAAAAGGAAATCCATACACGTTTTTCTCACATCCAGTGGCTCCAATAATGGTAAAATTTATATAAAAGAGAATTTGAAGTCCATATACATCTGTAAAGTAGATCTTGGATAATTGTATAGGTCCTTTTTGGCCTTAAGTTTGTGGTTTAGTCTCTTATTAATCGTAATTTAACCTTAAACGTTGTAATTAATTTTAATCACTTTAACTAACATTTTTGGATAAAAAAAGTTGTGTTTCCAGAAAACATATATTATTATGATTCAAAATATGTAATACTTTTTTCTAAATAAAAATCATAGAATTGTTATAAATTTATTTAAATTTAATCCTGCATGCTAGACGATAATGCGAGTTTTGAAAGTAGAAATATCTGATTGTTTTCGATGATTTTATAATCAAATTCAAAGTGAAATTTATTCCAATGACATAAATTTTATTAAATGATAAAAAATCATCTAATTAAACTTTAAAAAAGTTATACTATAATTTAACTTTATAAGTAAATTATAAGAAAACCCATTTTTAACCTAAAATTCATTATTTTTAACTATTCACTAAAAATGAAACTTCACAGAAAAAGACAAAAAAATCAGGGTAAGATATTTTTTTATTTTAAAATATTTTGTTTATTTTAACATGTTTAATATATAAAATGGTCAAAAATTATAATTACAATGGGTTCTAGATTAAAAGGTGGTGAAAATATCTTAAACAATATATAGTATTTTATGCCCCAAATTGGTTTTGTTTTTATCTAAATCCAGTCAGATCTATTGGATGAAGATAAAAAGTATTTTATTGAATATTATATATATATATATATCACATTAATATCACTAAATAATTGTAATTATTTTAATTTATTAGGGTAAAACAATTGTGTGAGCATAAAAATAATAATCTTTTCTTTTATATTTTGTAGGATTTCATATTAATTTCAAATTAATTTATAACCAATGAATTTATTTAATTTTTTTGTAAACCATATATTTTTATATGATAGTTAATACAATTCATAAATTATATTTTATATTATATTAAATAATATTTTAATAAAATATTATTCCACGGTAAAACTCGGTCTTACGTATAACACAAGCAATTGAAGAAACTTGTTATTGTGTGTGTTGTATTCTAACATAGTGTCACATTCATTGCAAGATATGAATTATATTTAATTAATTGAAAATAATAAAGTAATTATAAATTCTTGTGATATTATATTTCATTACTTTATTGGTGTTTCATGTCATACACAATATCAAATAGACCATTCCATCTTTAGATTTTCAGGGTGTTACATAGAGAGTTATCATAACTCCATCAAATGTGGTTCTCTCAAGTTATCCTTAATTAGTGCGGTATTGGAAAAATTAATTTTTAGTGATGTTACAATTGATTTTTATACCATTTTCCACCTTTAATTTCAAATCTTCTACCTCCAATGTGTCATCCCATGAGTCTATACAGTTGTATTTCCTTAACATCACTCAAATATAATTTCAAAACTCTATTTTTTACAGTTTTTGAGATCAACGGGGTTTGTATAACACTAGTAGTACTATAAAAACTATTTTACGTCATTTGGAGTATGTATAAGATGGAAAATAGTAGAAAAACGACTATACTAAATGCACAAATGTTGCGATTAGAGTAAAACCAGACCATGAAAAGGTAGGGTGGAGTTCAAAACGTTGTTAGAGATGCCCAAAAATCCATGTGTTTAGTCTACAGAATTGGTAGATATTTATGAGAAATCATGAATATCCACCCATCTTCATTATAAATCATTTAGTTATAGTGAAGCTTCTAATTAGGGGAATATATTCATTAATATCTAGTAACAAGGTAATTCTTCATGAACCACTAATTTTTTCAGGAGTTTCTAGAATAAAATTATTTATAAACCATATAAATGTTTGAAAAATTCCATATTCTTAATGAATCAAGTGAATTCTTACCTAGCCAGGTGACACCAAATTCTTACTTATCCGAGGTCTGAATTTGAAACTATAATTACTATTCATATAATCACCCCTCAAATAGTAATATGAAGAAACTATTCTTGGATGATTTCAAAATTATTTGTTTGGGAAGGAATTCATGTAGTTTCGGAGTTTTTAATACATAAGGGAAGGATATTTGGATTCAATAGAATTATTGATAATCCATGAATTTCTTCACATTAAAAATGCATCCACACCACTGAATACTCATGTTGAATATCCTATAGACCATCCAATAATTATAGGATTAAATAATTTCATGAAATTATATTTATCATAAACACCCATTTTCATTTAAAACAACATATAATACTAATACTTATTTCCACAAAATTACTATAATTTCTCCAATATTCCAGGTTGATGAACATTGAATAGTTACTTCAAGAATATTGTCCATTACTAAGTGTTTACTTATCAAGTATCTAGAATCCCAACCCTCGTGTATTAATATTCTGGTTGATATTGTGATTAGAGTGAGAAAGGTAGTGTAATCCTACCGTCATGAGATCCTTAACACCATAGGCTACTAAAAAGTGTATGATCATGTAAATCTCATTACTATTCTAGTGGGCTATAACAATTTTTAAATATTTCATGATAATATTTTCATTATCATGTCTCTAAAAATTTCAACCATATTATAATTGTATAAAATATAAATGAATGAGATATTGAGATTCCTATTGTTCAATGTGAAATACCTATAAGAACCTCAGAGGTCAGGATATATTAGAAACATTGCACTTTATCACCATCAACATACAAGGGGAGATTAAACACTTCCCTATTAGGGAGAGTATGATCATTTAAAACAAAATTAATATAAAAACCAAAATGAATCATTCAACACTTTAGGATATTTTCAAGGGGAGAAATCCCGTTTTATATCAATATTTTTGTTGGTAAAATAACCAAATGGAGCTCCTAAAATTTTATTTGATCCATTCCATCTATTTAATGTTTAACAAAAGCAAGAAATATCAGTTTTTAATCATACTTTACCACACTTCAATGAATTCCCTATGTATGATTCAACCCTCTAAGATGAAGACTTCTATCATTTGGAAATGCCTAGAGTAAACTATAGGATCCTTTGAATGGAATTATACAATATACATAGCTTGTTAACACACATGTTAATTAATTAAGTGGGAGGATAAATGGAAATTATACATCATTTTATAGTAGTCTTATGGAATTACTTGTTTGAATACCATATATTTTAGGTTAAATATATATATATATTGGATGAAGAGAAGGCGGGGTCGTGGTAACCCAAATTTTCACAGGATTTATCTAAGCCCAATGCTATAAATTCCATATGATATATCCCGTAGGAAAATTCCTAGTATTAGGAGGATTAGAATCGTATGAAATAACTGACATTGGTGATATATGGTATGGTCACATGCCTATGGACACAAATGGTGGCCTCTAATGTTAAGGTCACACAACAAGTATCTTAGGTAGCATAGTGTAGTGATTGACAATATGTACATCAAAAGTAATTATCTAATGTTTTTCTATATATAGAGGCTAAGAATGATGATTTGATAGGATTGAGGTAAGATGTTGAATTCTCAACCCTATGACTGACTTTTTCCAGTCGATAGATTTATCATGCACTACCCTAGAAAATATTTTATCAAATGAGATAATCTATATTGTGGATATTTTACCTCATAATTACATTTATTGAAATTAAAATTATTATAATTTCATTTTTCAATCTTTAATTCATCTCAATCAAATTAATAAAACACTAAATTATAACCATTAAACCTATATCAGTCCTACTCGGTCCAAGAATCAAGGGGTATAACATGTGAGTACATAACATAATTTTATGATTTAGGGTTAGAGTGTTATAAATATATATACAATATATCCCAAATTAATTAGTATATGTTGTTTAATGGGATTCCAAAATGGTCATTCAGCATATGATAATGTATAGGTGCACGGCGGCACAACACCAAGTGCATTAAAACATTATTGAATTCTGATTATTTTGGTGGAGGTTAATTGTGACTCAAAGAGTTTAAATATAGAGTAATTGATGACATGTAAACAAAAGATATATTTTTAACAAATGTGATGAAAATGGGTAAAGATGTTATATTATAAACAATAAGACTAAATAATGTTGACCAAGATCATTGATCGTATTTGATATATGGGATCCACAATATTGATACTAAGGATGTTTCCTCTAGGAACATGATTCATATGGGTATTAGTGGACAAATTTGTAGGTTCATGGGTCACCATAGTAATCAAAGGGTTTTACAAAGGTAATGTAATATTGAACTAATCATTAATAAAATGAGGAAACAATGTGTGTTAGTGACATTATTTAGGATACATAAGAAAAGTTTGAGTACTATTAGGGAACCCTATCATGTAATGATGATATTAATGAGGGGATCCAAAACAACTAGAAGGAATGTGTTTTAGTGTGATTTATAGTAGGAGGAAAATTCCTACCCCATTAGAGAGTCAAGTGTACAAAAATGATCATTCCATAAGGATGGAACAAATAAAATCAATGAGGTTATGAAGATTATGTTATTCTAGTTTAGGCTAAATTAGGAATGATTTTATGATCATATGACTTTAACAAAAAGACAGATGTGTCTAGATATCATGGTCATAGAAACATTACCAAATGAGTTGTTATTAGTTTAATTTCAATCAGAATAAACTATCTCTCTAGTTAATAATGAAACCTAACAATTAGTTTGGAAAATATAACTTCATAATATAGTAATATAAACTATGATGAGATGGTTTTAAGGAAAAATTAACTAATGGGAAATAAATATCTGATAAAAAATCATTATGTATCCTTTCAAATAAAAATAAATAAGAACATAGTTCCTGGAAAGGAAAATTAATTATAAAATATTGTATATTTTAGGAAGGCCAAACCATAATTCGTGAAATCATAACCTCGTAGAGAGGTTTAGTATAGATGAATCACGATGTTAGGAACATGATATGAAAAATAGATGTCATTACATACCATTTTATATTAGAATGAAGCTGGACATAGTTTTTTTAGAATTGGATGTTTCAGTGTAGATCCAGCTCATATGATGAAGAAAGTAGAATGAGGGAATAATCATAGTTATAAAAACTAACCAAGGAAATTTTGTTACTCATTGAATAAGAGAAAATATTATAACAAAATGGGATTAAAATCTATTGATTGTCCCATGATATAAAATTTATGAATCTATGTGTATCTTTAAAAAATGGATCCTCGTAAAAAAAGTTATCTATAGTGTGAGGTAGGTGATCTAATTTGGAATGATGTAATGGTGAGAAAGAAGTATGATGTTATAACAATGGTGGAGTCCTCTAGGTTGATGAATCTATCATGGATATATTGTTTCATTATTAAATATATAGAAAACATACATATAATTTATTTTTCATATATTTGGGATCAAAACATCAAACATTATAATTCCATATTATGGGGTCATAAGTTTTATATAACACCTAAGGTTTTGTTACACAATTTCATTCCATAAAATTTATATCCAACCTTCATAAATATTTCTCTCAATTAATTAAAAGGTTTAAATGTGATTTCGAAACAATTCATTAAAAAACAAAATCCAAATAATATAAATTATTTCAATATTAATGGAATATTACAATAAATGTAAATGATGACAATTATTTCATACCACAGACAATTACATACCTTTTATGATAAATACTATGAAAGTTCATTAATTAATATGGGACAGTGAACTAATGTGAATAATATATTGATATTTATGAAATCCCTTGAATATTCTTCACCCTTATGAATCCGGAATAGTTGAACTAATACCATAATGTAAAAAATTATCATAAATGGTGAGATTTTAATAATATACAAATTGAAAACAATAGGAATGAAAAGTTTTCTTTTGGAATTAAAACTTAAATATATTTATAATATTTAAAGTGGGTAATATATTTAGTATATGTGTTTTAAGAAAGGGTATATAGACTTTGTCTATAATAATAGAAATATTCAAAATAGTTTTGAATTGTAGGTATGTACATAACATATGTAATGTTTATTAAGGTGTTAAAAATAAATAAGTTTATTACAAATAATTTTATTGAATTAAATTATTTATTTTTATAATAGAATAAAAAGATACTAATACAACACATTATAAAGAAAAATTTATTATAAAAATAAATTTTTGTTTAAAATATTACATAAAAAGAATAATTTAAATAAAATGTATTCATAAAAATTTATCCTTATGAATGAAAATAAATAACATTAATTGAATCATTAATAAACTATAAGTAACACTAATATAACTATTCTTGGAAATTATATGATTTATTTAAAAATTATTTTTAAATGTAATATTTATCATAATTTTATTATGAAAATAAAGGAGATGAATTTATATATATATAATAAAAAATAATTAATGAATTAAATATAATATAGTTTTAAATAATGATAAAATCTTTCACTATTGTAAATATACATTTTTCATAGAATGGTTTTTTCAATAAGTTATGTATTGTTTTTTTAATAAACTAGATTCGTTAATATTTAAGTATGATTTTATTAAACTATATAATTAATATCGAAAAAATTATATTTTAAAATTCATTTAAGGATTTTTAAATGTTCATAAAGTAGAATAAATGCCCTTTTATTCTTAGAACTTCATTTTTTATTTTTTAGCATTATGTTTTTTTAAATAAATATTTGTCGCCCTTTAAAATTTTTATATAAAAAAATGATTTAATATTTTTAATTATAATTTCTAAATTAGGTAATTTTCATGTATAAAGAAACATTATCAAGGTAAAAATTGATTTACCATGATGATTTTTAAATGTAGTAAATGGGTCTCATTGAGTGGAAAATGATTAATATATCATGAATCATTTTCCATTATGGAGTGGATAAGGGAATGATAGACCCCCTATATTATAAAACTTATTTATTAAAAATAATTTCCATTTCCATTAAAATTATGTTCCTCACATATTAAGGAATGGTTATTCTCAAAAATTCCACTCAAGAACAACTATAAAAAGAAACATCTTAAATCCACTTCAATGAATATATTTCCTATAGTTTCCTCTTGATTAACTCCACTAATGATATTTTTAATAACCATATATCATGTTTGTTAATCATATTTCAAAATATAGAGTCAAAATTTCATCATTTTAAAAAGTATTTTCAATAGGACTTACATGTTTTGAAGGATGTTGGTGTTCATGTGGCTGTGAAGGAATCTAGGGAATTTATTTTTCATCTCAATTTACATTCATTTATAAATGATTCATAATATGAAATTTATTTTTATTAAATTGTTTATATATAACTTATTTGATAGATCTTATCATTATTTTATTATTTTTCACATAATTTTTAGTCTTATCTCATGTTCTCTCTTTTAATTTATTTTGAATCAAATGTTACCCAATCAATAAGTGGTGTTTTCATGTCAATTTCATTTAGAGTGATAGAAAAAAAAATTAATTATTTTTAATGATTTTATTTTCACTCTATACACCTTAGTATTATATTTAATGATACCTCTATAAGCATTAATTTGTTCAAAAATATTTTTCTATTCTTATTGTATTGTAAATAATTTCAATTAAGAATACATGTTTTTAAATATATAATGGTTCAATTGACATAATATACATTCATCATGTAATATAAATTCTTTTTTACTATATCCTTTTATGTACATTATATTCATGACATTATCTATTTCATATTGTATTTTTCAATCCCCTGTTATAAAATAAATTTTTGAATCATCATTTTCCTCTAAGATGTTTATCAATATTTCCAATGATAAGATGTTTTTAAGAATAATTCTATTCCATTAGATAATCACTTTCCCTTTAATTCTTATAATATTGATTGAAAAACAATTATTGATTTTTATATTTTTAAATGTAGAAATGTATTGTCTTCTTTGTACATAGTATTCACTTTTTTCACTTTTCATGAAGAAATTTAATATCCTTTCTCCAAAATTTTATTTTATATAATTATTTTCAAAATGATTGAAACAATATTTTTATAAAGTTAGTATACTTCTTATTTTCAACTCAACATTTCATTTCATTACTTTTTTTTTGTTTTTAGGGTTATAATATAAGATTATAATTTTATTTTGATGTTTCAAAAAATATTCCCTTCACCTACATAAAATTATTTTCGAAAGTGATCATAGATAAATGAAATATTTTAAAAATTCATGGTGCATTAGATCATTACTCCATAGAGAATTATATGGCCTTTTAGCATAAACATAGAAAATAATACCCTCCTCCTTCCTTAGAGGGGATTAGATCATTTCCCCAGCCTATCATCGTTTCTATTTACCTCCTCATAGGTTATATAGTGACCCATACTTTTTATATATTGATATTACATCTTAATTTATGAATAATCATTATATAACTTAATGATATGTTTAATAGTGATACAGTTATGGTGCCTTCAGATTCTTGGATTCATAAACCTATTTTTTATAAGTGATATAAAACACATGTTTCTAATATTTTTAAAAATATCACCCATATTAGACTTATAATACATAAACTGTTTACTTCATAACCTGGGGAAAGGAAACATAACAATGGGTGGGATCATGTGACCAAAAAGAGAAAACAAGGGAGAAATCATTGATCACATGAACATAACATGACCATAAGGGTATGAGAATATTAGTTTAACATTTAAAATCATAACCCTCATATCATTGACTATAATCTTGAGTCATGTTACAAAGAATCGAATTTTATAAGACTTGAATCATGAAAAAAACAAAGAAAATGATCTATAAGAGAACAAAAAGGGTTTAAGAAATAGATTTTCGGTATACACATAAGAATATGAAATCATTTCATTAGAAATAAAGGATATCTAACAAGAATATAATAGTATATTGGTTTTACTCCAAATTTTAATGAATTACTCAAGGTTCACTCCCAAGAAAATCATTATGCACAGAGTCCCTTACTAAACTGGGATCACTCCCATTTATTTTCTAGTTTATCTAATAAGATATCTACATTTTTATAATACATTATAGGGATATAAAATTATTTCCCAACCCATAACATAATGAAAATCCTAATGATGTCTGCTATAAGACAATAATTCATTCATCATATCATAACCTATGAGAATAAAACATGTTTTATAATGATTTAATCATATAATAACCCATCGTAATGAAATAGGTTTCCTAAAAATTTCATTATTTTAGCATGGAATATCGAATGAAAAAATGGTTTCATAAACATATTTTTGTAAAAAAAGTAAACCATATAGATTAAGAATATGGATTGTATTATTTGTTCATATCCAAAGTGATACTAATGTTACATAAAAATATTTCACCATAGATGAAACATTCCTTTAAAATATCCCTTGGATCATTTCTTGGCAAAAATAACCATTTCAATTTGAAATCACTTATTTAAAATCTAAAATATTACCCAAATATTAGGGAAGTAAAGTTTAATTAAAGCGAACCCTGGAAAATAATTACAGAATATATAAATCATTGAGTGGTCCAAATGAAAAGAAATTACATTTATTCCTTGTATATTAAAACAAATATTTCATTCATATTATAATTAAAAATAAAAAATTGTTTTTTAAAATTAATATAAAGATTCATTTTAAAAACTTTTGTAGATATTAAATAATCAGAAAAAATGAATTTAAAAAATCAAATGATAATATTAAAAAAAAATGTCTATGGATAATTGAAATTATTTTCAAATGTTGTATAAAATAGTATAACTTTTTATTAGAAACATTATTTTAGTCACATGAGTACATAAAGAGTTTATAATTAATAGAAATATTATATTCTCTAGAAATAACTTGAGGAAAAAAAATCATGATATTCTTGAAATTTTTAATATAAGATTATATAACTGGGATATTATTGTAATGAATCCAGATAAATAATGACATTGAAACCTAATACCAATACCTCGAGTTCTATATGATTTGAAAGTGTTTTGTCATAAAATGTAGTGAATTTAAACCTATTATAATTCTAGTGAATAATTAGTTATATAATTATTATATCACATATGATCCCAATATACAATTTAAACTCCCACTTATTAAGAAACTCTTATTATAAAAATCATTTATAGTTTTTAACTATTTCTTTTATAAAAATTTTCATTTAGAAGTTTCAGTCCATCTATTTTGATCATGGTTTCATAATCTCCTGAATCTTAATAATTATATTAATATCATATATATTCATTGTGTGTGTATATATATATATATATCAATTCCCCCCAAAAATTTAGAGATATAAAAATGGATTGCATTGTTCATGGATAAATATCATATATAAACATTAAAAGCATCATAGTGCCTACCCATAATATATGGTGGTGAAAATTGATTTTTATCACTATGTGGAGATGGTAAGCTGTAAGTATGAATAATCTATACATTTATTTCCCATTTGTTGGGAAATAGGGAGGATAAGTGTGGTTTCACTTTCAAAATTACATTTTAGTACATTATGGACATATAAGTTATTATTTAATTGTAAATACAATATATTTAGTGGTAGTAATAGAAGAAGTAAAAAACTGATCGGTTAAGGTGATCATGTTTTCTTTGAAAGATGTAATTTAGTTCTCATATTAAGGATTCTAGAGTTGGAAATTTTATAAGACTGTAATCTCTAGAATGTTGAGAAGATATTTTGGATACGGTTGATCAAGCTAGAAGGCTCAAAGTTTGGAAGATAAGAGAATATATATGTGACCTTTTATAAGTGTAGTGAGGGACACACTTGGAATTTCTTAATACCGTAAAATATAAAAAAGTTTATTCTCTAACAAAATTATTCCAAATAGACATAGATTCAAATATATGGTAGGATTTTGTTAAAATACCATCAAATAATAAAATTATAATAGGTTTAACTGGTGTTTTATGAAGGTTGTGGGAGTAGTGAAAGCTCATTTGTGGGTGTACATAAAATTAAAAAAAATTAATATAATGAACAAAACATATCATTCATAGGTATTATATCTTAATTGATGTATATTAATTAAATAACATAACTATCAATTCCAAAATCATATAGGTATAATATCATTGGAATATTGGTTACATAAACAACTAGTTGATAAGATTACTATATCTTATCCCACTGAGATCTTCAAAACTAGCACCATTCATTGGCATATCATACACAATACTTTTCTTCATTACTTGGTTAATAAATCCAGGCAATTCATATGAAATGAAAAATAATGTAATCAAAGACCATTAACCATGATATCATAACATTGGAATAAGATGTACATTTTTTGATACATATAAAAATTTAAAGTTATTTCCATCGTAAAAATGGATCATTTCCAAATGTATCATACTTCAATGGGTTAACTCATAAATTCATCATAGTAGTCATGTTTTACACGCAAGACTATCATAGTGAAAATAATCCCTTATTGTACTCGTTTCACTTCTGATTATAGTTCTATTTATGTATGAGATATAAATTTCGTAAAAATAATTGGAGGGAGATATTGGTACCACATGTAACATATTGAAAAACATATATTTGTTTACAAATATATCATAAAAAATTTATCATATAAGAACCTATAAAAAGAAATGTGTTTCATAAACATTTCAATATAGAATAACCCTTGTCAAAGGAATGGTTTTCATATGAATCATTTAAAAATACAAAATTAACCATGTAGTGAATGAATAATGATGATATCATTAGATAATATCTCCAATAAATCTTACGAAATGTCAAAGGATGTCATCCTTGATGGAAAATGATTTTGAAAGATCAACTGGACATTTCTTGATGAAAACAACCATTTTAATTTGAAAATAAAATTTTAAATACTAGGAATTCATGTAAAACTATGAAAATAATTTTTTAAAATATCCTTGGAATCATTAAATGTATGATTTAAATCATTTAATATTCATGATATTGGAAAATAATATTCTATTCATACAATTTAGAACAATGATTCCTTTCACATTTTTGTAAACATAAAAATTACCTCATTCAGAAAATGATAAGAAGATTCCATTAATTTTTCTTAAAATTCAGACATTGGTAAAACATAATTTAAGAAAACATTGGATAATATTATTAACTTTTTTTAAAACATTCTAATAAAACATGTACATGGATGAAAAAAAAAATTACCAATGATATAAATAAATTCAAATTTCTTTTAAAAATATTATTTTAAACTCATTAGTTCATAAAGAGTGATAAATGAAAGGGATTTCTTTCATTAATTACAATAGGAAAGTAAATTATTTTTTTTATAGTTATATCATAATAATTCATCATTGGAAGCATAATCATAAATAATCTGGATAAACAATGAAAATATTACATAAAGTTGTTACCCGTTTTGTATATATTGAATCATAATCCTAATTAACGAAAAAAAATTATACGGATATTTATACCCCATAATTTTCATGATATTAATAATTAAGTAAAATTATGTAAATTAAATATGCCAAATAATAGAAACATTTAGTGTCAAAAGCATATTTCCCTAAGAAATAAAAGTGAGATGAAAAAATCCTTACCATAATAATAAATTTTTAATCAAAAGAACCATAAAATAATAACATAATATCAAAAATTAATTATAATAAAAATATTTATTTTCATTATTTTTCATTTCTATAAGGTATTATAGACACTATAAAAATGGAAAGAGTGTTGAATATGGCATATGTCTCCCAGGAATAAAAGAGAGACTAGAAATGCCTCACAGAAAGTCTCAAATACTGATGTGCACATTTGAATCATTAGTATAATAAATA
Source organism: Viscum album (assembly GCA_963277665.1). Classification (NCBI taxonomy): domain Eukaryota; kingdom Viridiplantae; phylum Streptophyta; class Magnoliopsida; order Santalales; family Viscaceae; genus Viscum; species Viscum album. The sequence continues at coordinate 76,968,156 of OY728155.1, read as the reverse complement.
TAGGTTTGTTATATATATTTTAAATAAACATAATAATATTTATAATATAATATATTATTTATATATGACCATTAATTACTTGTTTATTAACAATCACTTTTTAAAATCATGTTTTGAGTAATAACTACTTCATTTTTCATCCATCTTTTGGTTTACTATTTTTGGTTTTTCTACTTTGAACATGGTTTATTCATATCAATAATTATTTCCATGGAATAAATATAATATTATATTTATTTATTTATTTATTTATTAATACAATAAATTTATATATAGAAAATAAATTACACTATTCATGGTGATGGTAGGTTGTACGTATGCATGAACGTTGTTTCCATTTTCTTGACAGATTAAAGTAATGAAATGTAAGTAATATATTTCATTTATAGAATATTTTATATTCCATATCAATTTCACATATATAAAATAATCATATCCTTATTACCTTCCTCATAAATCATAAGTGAATAATGAATCACATCACTTCATGAGGTGGTAGTCCACCATACACACAAGTGAGGTTATCGTATTCCCAAAGAATGGAATGTAAGAAGATATATTCTTTTTAAAAATTATTTAACAACAATAATTTCCTTAATATATGGTAATTATTTTAAATCTATCATTATATCCATCTTTGAGAGGTGGTGATAGAAAATGAATTAATTTGGTTCACGAGGCAAAATACTGTTGTATACATGATCAAATGATTCATTTACCATATAATGGAAGAGGATATAAATGTATGTAATTTCATTAGAATAATATAATATTAGGGTATGTTATATAATTATGTCATAATTTCATCAGGATTTAATAATATTTGAAGGATTATTTGGAATAATAAAAATTAAAACACATGGTTAACGATTATACCTCTTCTTCGGAGACCCTAATTCGGATTACAGCTATAACCATACTAGGTTGTATTCTTAATAATACTATTTCCTATTTGATATAGTTAAGGAATTATTGAATTTATTTTGGTAATTATTGGCCTAACCAATTGGTATTTTAAGTGTGAATAAGAGTAGAGAAAATGGTGGCCTTTTATAAGTGGAGGAGATGACATATTTGGAATTTCTGAATTGAAAAATGTTAAACCATGTTTAAAAAATTATATAAGGAAAAAAAATGGATCCTTATAGAACCTTATATGAGATAATTTATAAATAATTCAATAAATTTGTATTTGGAAAATTTTGTAGGTAATGTTACCCTATATCTTTTTAGTTTAACCCCACAATAAACCAGACTTAACCATAACCCGGATCAATAATTTATCTTATTTTTTAATTCATTTTAACTAAAAAATTAAAATGTTAAGAATTTTAATTATTATGATTCCAAATATGGTACACGTTTTCCAAATTCCATTCACATAAGTGGAAAAAATTAATATAAAATTAAACCCACAAATGCGATGAAAAGGTGGTTTTCGAAAGAGATAATTTTCATAATTATAGAATGGTTTAATATTATTATTCAATGAAAAAAATGATTAAAATGAGATAAATTGCAATAATAAATATAAAAATAACCATTTTTTCATTTAAAACCATATTAAAATAATAATTTGATTGCAAACACATTAAATGAAAATGAAATTTTTAATAAAATGTAGTATTTTATTACTATTCATTGAGAAATTTCTCTTCTAGGAAAATTATAAAAAAAATAAAAAAAATAAAATAATGTAATATAGTCATAAGAATATTCATTCAAATAAATTTTATAAAAGTTTGAAAAATTAAATTTCTTAAATATTTACAAAAATAAATAAAATAATGTTTTTAGAAAACTGTTTTTTGGAAACATATAAAGACTTTAACGAAAAAATATGAAATCTTTTATCAGTAATTTTTCTTTATATAAAATCTTTATAATTTGTATTTTAAATGTAACTATTCTTATTCATACCAATATTGTTAATAGATTTGATATTAATTTCATGACTTTTAAATAATATTAATAGTATATCATGGGATATTAAAACACGGTGTTGTGTATAACAGAAGCTATTGAAAAAATTGAAATTATTTTAAAACTATGATTCATAAAATGTAGATGTTTTAAAGTAGATTTAGTGGATCATTCACTATTTTTTATATGAAGTAAATTTCATGCTAAATGAAAATTTTCCTATAGATATTTATATAATGAATACACAGAACAAAGGGAGGATCATTTCCCATTAAATTTATAATGCATTTTTTTAAGATCAATTAAAATGGTTACCTCATCATACGAATATTATCTGATGATGATGCTGGTCATCTAAAACCCCTTCTCATATTATCTTTCTTTATTTAGGAGTAAATATTATAAAATCTCTCTAGTAGTGATCCCCACTATCTCCTCTAATATCCAAATAGTGCCAATTGATTTTCTAGTGCTATCGCAATATATCAATCATCTTACCAAATTTATCTTCAAAGTTTATTGATATATTATACTTGAATAAATTTTTCTCATTCTTGAGATGATGTAGAAAATAATTTTATAGAGGGGTTTTTGTTGTTCACATTTAATCACAATTATAAATTTTTCAATTAAGCATACAAAACATATTAAACCATAATTTTATAGGGAAAGGATTTTAGATAGTTTTTTATTTATTTAGATTCCATCACTTATGTTACCTAAAAATTAATAATAACCCCCATTTTATATGATAATATTTATATTTTTTCTATTTTATTTCTTTCTCTAACTTTCATAATGATAAATATTAATTACTATATTACAAATAAATTTTAATCACTAGACGTGATATTGGTATTCTCTAACCTCTTGGAATTTATTGAATACCTAAATAAATATTTGTTCAAAATATTTCACTCATAAAGTAATATTTTAAATTTATAAAACATGATAAAAATAATTTCATAGTATTGATAAAAATAATTATTATATTAATTAAATTCAGAAAATATAAAATCTGGATAAATGGAAACTCTTAGTGTGTGACCCTATCGGATTCTTTCTCATTATAATTTTGTGTGATTATCTAAGGATCAAGATAAATATCTCACAAATTCTATAAGAACCAAAGAGAAATAAATTAATTTTGTAACATTGAAAACCACTTATAAACACTCACTGTAAAATGTAATATTTGTTTTTCATAATATCTAACCAATAACATCTTACGTTTGTGTCATAAACCTATATTATTTATAAAAAAATCATTTACTCTATGAAATAAACACATCACTACACCACAGATATGAAATGTAATGTGATTATTCCATTCAAATGAAAGGGATGTAATATTAACTTCCATAAATATAGAAGGGATTAATCATTCATTGAATTATTCAATAATAACATGTCACTCATGACAAACCAACCATATCCCACTTCTCCATGAAACTTATCATCAACATTTATGAAATACATATAAGTTCATGATTTCTAACATACATTCATAACAATCAAAAAGTTTAAAAAATATTACACATGCTCATTGATAATAATATCAAATGACACAAAATGATTAGGAATTCCCAATATAGGGTATTTCCACGTAATCCATCATCTTGGATATTTACATATATGATCATTATTAAAAGATGTCCCATCCTCTTATGAGTACTTCCATGTGATATTATATATATATTTTTTGTGTCCCATCATAGAATGTTATTGAATAATAGAACTATATTTTACAATATCTTCATGTAATTTTAGTCTTATCATTATAGTGGGAACTGTTATAAACTTATCAATATAATAGATACTCTATGACATTATTACATCAAAGTCATGATGAGAAATGAACAATATATAATAAGATATTTTATAAATATTCAAATCATTAAATCTATATTTAATCAAATTAAAATAAATTAGTTTGAGAACCATAACTCCAAAATAACTACCCCATGGACCAAAACAACTACTTGTGATTTTTAATTGGATATAAATCACATGATAATCATGGTTACACTAATTTATGGATTTAGACATGGGTTTCACTATGTTGTCTTGCATGGAAATAATTCTCACTAAAATCATTCCTCTCTAGAAAAAATATCTCAATACCTAAAACATTTTAATTATATGATTCATCCATTTATGTTACCATAACTATTTTTTAAGAGTCACCAATACGAAATAATCACAATTGGGTGTGATAGGATTTTTACTATAGTTACCTCATCGTGATCTTGGATGAACTTTCATATTCATACTACATAATTAGCTACCTTAAAATTAAAAATATAATATGTTTATACTGTATTATTTGTGGCCACATCATTCATTGATATCTTTTAGCTCACAACACCACCATTCAATGTGAATAGGTATCCAATTTTCAATTTCATATCATCATTATTTTTTTGAAAACTAGCATCTCAATATCCTCTTATCAATTGTTTTTTATCCTTCATAGACGAAGAATTAATATTTAATATGCCTAATATACTTAAATATTTTCTTGAACACCATTGAATGTTGGTTACTTGAGTTATGTTGATATCTTTATAAAAAAATTAAGGCATGTGAGACTTTTATACTAATACAAAACGTCTCACACTTGAGTAACCCAATCATTGATGCCTATGGAATATATTACATCCTTTTTATCTCCTCATGTGTCTAAGGAAACATTTTCCCTGAAAGATGAAATCTATTTAACAATATAAATAATCCCCTATTTAATTATTTTCTACTAAATCTAATCAATATCATGTCATTGTATGTATCAGGAGTTAGGTTGAGAAATATCACGGATTTATCACAATCAATAATAATATCATGAAAATATGTTTCCTCAACAATGTTCAACATGGAGATGAATTTATTTAACCAGAAATAAAATTGTAGTAAGACAGGTATTTGTCTTCCAATAAGAAATATGTCATTAATTAATACTATTAAGAAAATGATCAAACTCCCACTTCACCATGTATATAAACAAGTCTTGAATTCCTTATTTATTAAACTAAATTCTTTTATATCATAAAAAACAAAATGCTCCCTGACATGGATTCTTTACTTAATCCATAACTGGATCATTTCAACTTGAATAACTTGTTTAAATCCTTTGGAATCACAAAACCTTTTGGTTATGTCATATAAAAATATTATTAAAGGTTCCCACTAAAGAAGGATTCTGTGAATTCCAATTTCAAAATCTCATGTTCCTATAAGGTAGTAATTGAAAATTGAATCCTGATTGATTTCAAAATATATAATGGTGAAAAGGTTTCACTATAATTAATTCATTGACATTTTCAAAAACAATTTTAAAAAATCCATGCCTTATAGGTACTGAAATTACATTAATTCCCTCTTTATTCTTTAATACCCATTCACAATACTCTTCCATAACATCCACTAGAGTATCTAAAAATATTTGTATCGAGTTTTGGTACATGGAATCCATATTAGAATACATGGATTCTTGAAACATGGAAATGTATATTCCACTTACTACTTCACTAAAGGTTATAGGAACTCTATTATCAACTTATAATTAGTCATCATCCACTATTACTAGAAAATATTAACACTGAGGTTCTCTAACCTCACTTAAACTACTATTAAGTATTTGTGTCATTCAATAGTCTTCTTCAACGAGCCTTTCTAGAGTTTTTTTATGTGCCAATTCATGTGTATCTTTATATTTTACATTATCAAAGTGTATCTCACTCCCACATTCTCTTTTAGAAATATGATTCTTCTGAAGGAATATGGGACACCCTTCAAACAAATACTTCTATAATGATGTTTTTTATAGGTAATATCCACATGTTTCCTTGAAAATTTTTATAAACATTCACTTTATATATTAGGATAAATGTTTGTTACCAAAAGTGGCCATAAAAATTCTTCACATCCCCATTATTGTATGTAAGTAAACACAGGTTTCATTCCATTGAAAGTATTTTATGGTATAACATCTAAATCATTAGTTGGAACTCATTTTAGTATGTATCATTATTTTTTTAATGTTTATCCCCAAAATGATTATAGAATAATCTTATAGATCATTACTTGTCTCACAATGTTCAAAAAGGTGTGGTCGATCCTTTCACATTTAACATTCCACTAAGGTGTATAAATAGGAAAGAGATTGGATAGGATTCCCGAATTCTATAAATAATCAATGATGTATTGATTAAGATATTATATTCTACTATCTGATAAATGTTTTTTAATATTCTTAAAATCATTGTTCTCAACATCAACCTAGTTTCCTTGAATTTTCCAAAGGAATATGGAATATAACTCATTATGTATAAATATTCATATCTTCTTAAATAATATTAAAAATTTATTAAGTATTATTAATCCCCATTTTCAGTAACTCAAAATGGTCCACACACATCAGTATGAACTAATTCAAGAACATCTTTTACCCTTTAACATTTTCTGTTAAATGGGGATTTGGTCGTTTTTCATTTTAAACATATGTGACATTCACCAACTATTTTTACATTAAAATAATATAAATATAATTATTTTTTTAATTTAGTCTGAAACATTTCATTTTCATGAAGAAGTCATTTCTGTTGTTGTTTTTGTGGTATGATTCATGTGAAAAATTTTGGTTATTCATTTTCATTACTTAGTTTGTGTAAAGACCATTATTTAAATGTACTTCACCATAAAAAAATGATATCTTTACAATGTAAAGAATATTTATTCATTATCACAAAAAAACGTTCCATCCATATAATGTCTGGATATATAAATAATGGTTTTTGAAATAGATGAATTAAAATGAAAATATTTCAAAACTCATACCATTCAAGTTCCTAATTTGAGGTTATAGTTTCTAATAGCCACAAAAATAATATTATATCTATTAGATATGGGTAGATTGACTTATTCTCAACCAACCTCTCTAAATCTACTTTTTTGGTATTTTAATATATATATATACACATGTTCCAAAAATTTTATCTAATACCATATCTATAAAAACATATAAATTTCACTCAATAAGAAATACACTTGAAGATTCCCCTTTCTTCATTATTGAGTAAAATTTTTCATCTCGTCTCCCTTATTTCCACAAGAAGAATATAATGTTTCATATTACCTTGATTCGCCCTTGATCTGTCTATTCTTTGAATGTGTTGTAAAGTATCATTATTCTTAGAGCTCTTTTTTTAGCCATTCTAGTTTTTCATTATTATGAAAACTGATTTTTATTTTCCATAACCTAATCTACTTTGAGAAAAAATAGTAAAAAGATATGGGAGATAAAACTCAATAAATTTAATATTAAAATTATTAGTAATTCTTGAGAAACTATAATGATTTTATTGAAGAATAAGATCAATGTGAAGTTCACAATATATTTTAAACCCTAGAACCTATAGACACTCAATATATCTAAAGAGCTTGACTACATGAGGTCCAGCTAGTTCACCCTCAATAATATTTCACTAAAACAGATAATTGGAGATCTCAACCCATTAATTTATTTCTATCTCCTTATAAATAAAATATATTTTCTTGATCATTCTCTAAGAATACATTCTTTTTTGAGATAGAAAATTTTTTCTAGAAAAATAAGATAACATAAAAGAATGGATTCTGACCATGTCGCTAAAATCTGGATCTCATACAAGGAACTATTCATCACTCACCCCCATCATAGGTAGATAAATTAATGAGGATTATGGAATTTAATATTTTCTTTTCATGGTGCAACACAAGTCAAAGGTGTCTAGACCATTCTTAGAAGTTACTTCATTTGGGTAGATGGCCTTTATATAATATAGATCGAATGGATAAAGAGTATTATGAGCATCACATTATCATAAATTTTAAAAATAAAATATTATTAGTAAATTTATTTTTTAAAAAATATTTCATAAATAACAACAATAATTAATGTTATTAAAACTATAACACTTATATCAAGTCTCGGTATCCCTCACCATTGAGCATGGAATGTCTAGTGTCTTAGAAATTATAGAGTAAAGGATCTGTATTTACATTCTTATAAAATATTTGTAGGACATGATAATTTATAGAATATATTTAGGTAGTTTTTTTCTAACTATATGCTTATAGCTCTATGATCCATTGAGTAGACCCCCAATCTCGAAACCCTGACTTATAATTCTTCGACACTTGTCTCCAAATTTTTATTATATAGTTGGATGCAATTAAACCTAATTGAGTTTTGATCAATTAAACCTAATTTCGTTCTAAAGAATCTATGATAATTAAAATCTCCCCCAAAAGTGGACAAACTGACACAAAAACTATGGATTCATTTAAATTAAAAAAATTTAAGGTTTAATGACTTAATAATAAATTGTGTGATATTGTTTTCTTAGCCAGATTTTTTCTCGTATTTTACTTTTTACATGTCTTAATAATATTATGAATAATAAAATTAAGTAATTAAACATGCTCAGATAAAACATATACACAAAATCCATTTCCTGTTATTCTATCATTTCATATAAAATCATTTATTTTTATGATCATAGTTCTGCACCCAAAAAAATAATTTACAAGAAATAAAAAATAATTAAATAAATAAATTGTCGGTAGATGATATTATATAATGGTTGAATTATTGAGTGGATAATAAATCAACCATTGTCCTATGAAAAAATTCCTTCTATTGGTCAAGGAATTTGTTATAGAATCCCACTTTTCCACCTATGTTTCACCTCGGTTTATATAATCTTGGTTACATTTTGTACAACTTACATACTCTTTTCATACTATATTTTTTATAAGTATTTATTGCTCACATGTATGTCAGGGGAACCAATTTATTGGTTAAGGGGAATTATATAAATATCCTTCAATATGAAAGTCCTAGATAATAATAGAGGGTGGGATGACTCATAGGCCATTATATTTAATATAATAATTAATTATTACATATCCATATAATATATTAAATTAAAAAATAACACATAAACAAGTCTTGTTCAATCTAGTGATAGATCATACATATTCATTGGTTATAAAAAATTACGTTTCCTAACATTCATTTTAATAAATTCTTTATTAATAAGGGAAATTAAATTTTATTAATTAATTAGTACCCTTCCATCATAATAAACATCCAATTTCTACTAGGGATTCCCATATTTATAGGAATTCAATGAAAAAAATGGAAAAAACTTAATATATAATATTTTAAAAAATTAATTGAAAATATCATAATTCAATAAAACAATTTTTATATTTTCAAAAAGAATTGGTTCGAATCAATATAATGAGGATTTAATATTTCAAATATAAATTTAGTTTAAATTAATTTAATTATGCTCGTTATTAGGAGACTAAAGAACGTGTGCTTATAAGATACCTGCTAGGTACCTCAGTTTTCGTATACCTATTATAAAATCATATGGATTTGGTGTGTACCTCATCCAGATAACAAAATATATAATTTATAGAAACATGTTAGGTATTACAGTTTCTATAATATTCTAATATAATTCTAGTGTAACATCCTAAATTTTGATAGAGGTACATACTCTTTCAAATTTTTCAAACCATTGTAGATATTTCTTTTTGGTATAAATTAAGTGATCAAACCATTAGTCATGTCATTTTTATTTTGAGAAGAATGTAGGAGCTGGGAAGGATGTTGGTTGTAGGAAAAATACACACCATCTATTTAAATACATGATGTGTATTAAATACATGACATGTATTTCTTGGGATAGACCCCTTGCACACCGTGAATTGGTTTTTCTTGGTAGGGGAAAACCAAATCATTACATGACATGTAATGATTATATATTATGTAAATTGCTGGGTAGTTATTTATAAAATGGGATATAGATCATTATGAAAAAACACCCCCTCCATATTCATTTGGAGCTTCACAAGAGAACCCCAGCACTCTTAACCTATGTTACTCCTAATCTCCTCAATTTAAGCTCTATTTCCTTCATCATCTGGTGTATTGGATTTGTAATGGTAAACTTCCCATTATTGTTCCTTCCTTCCATTATTTTTCATTTTTCCATAGTGTAAACTTTAGTGGAAGTTCATGTACCCTATATTCTATTATTTAATTTGTTCATATAATTTCTCCCATCCTAACTGAATCCCAGTGACAATAATAGACAAGGAGAGTAATGTAGGATTAAGGTAGGTGGTCTAGTTCTTATCCATTATAGTTTAATTTGATTTTATAATTTATCATTTTGCTTCATGTTGGATATCTATATGTCACCTCTATATTTTTTAATTAATAAAATTTAAGGTTATTATTATGTATTACAGGACCCTAGCTACCCATGAATCAATGTTGTGAGGAATTTACATCAACATGAGATTCCACTATAGTTTTTCCCTTCATTAAAGTCTTTATAACCCCATGACTTGGCAATGAGATTATTAAACATTAAATAGGGAATATCAATTTCCTTGTAAAAAATCTATTGTAATGTGAAATGATTGAATAAATGATTCTTTAACCTGAGATAGACCCCTATGCATTATGCCATAGTTTTAATTTCATGCACTAAATTGAATTTTCATTCATATTTACAATACATGTGGTTATGTTGTGATTTAGTGCTGAACAAAACCTTCCCTTAAGATTATGTAGGGGATATACAGGGTTCCCAACTTCAGGATGTCTGGTACGAGTTATTTTTTCTTTATAATTGGAATATAAAATTGAATTTAGATACTTTGGGGAGAAATACATTGACATTTTTATTGATTTCCTTGGATAGTCTCACAGCGTAGGTCACTTACCTACCCATGAAAGATACAAGTTCCCTAGTAGATAAATATTAGACTAGATCAGTGGGAAATATGGTTATGGAGTCCACATGGGATACATATTCCCCTATGTGGTACAACTGGGATGTGCTCGGATAGTTATGATTTTCACCATGTCGAGAGTGATCCTTGGGATTCCCTTATCGATCACCTTGGATTGTCTCTTATATTATTGGGTATTTGTAGTGCTATAGGTGTGATATGTGTACCATTATATGGTTTTCCTTGGACCGACCAATGATACAAATTTATTAAATTCTAGATATTCCATATATATAATTCTAGGATATCCAATATATTAAATTAAAGGATGTGTCCTCCAATCCATATAACTTTTTTGGTTCTGTCTATACATAATACATTACAAGTTCACATGATCAGTTATATTTCCTTCATGTATTCTAGGTAACTCTTATGTACCCTTATTATATATGTATAGGTTACCTTTCATTCATTTATATCTATCTTTGGCCAAAGTAGTCAGTGATGGTCAGGTATCCTTGATGAACCAAATTTGATATTCTTTATTTAATTAAAATTACTTCACTTTTAATATTATAGGCACACAAGTAATTATATATGTGTAGACTATAATATTATTGACCTCATTGGATCTAGAGAACTATATATATATATATATAACCCCATTCTTTAGAAACACTTAGTACCCATGAAAACTACATGAATTAATGTGTAGATAAAGTGAATCATCCAACTTACAATGTTTGATTTTGAACACTAGGAGGGAGTACAATAGGACAGGATTGAGTTTATGCTTCTGATTCTAGTGTTGAAACTATTTAGTCTTTTTTGAATATTTGTATTGAAAGTGATATATAATTGATTCGCAAATATCACATGTACGACTTTTTTTTATATAGATACATAATATCATCAGAATCATTTTGTATCTATTAAGGATTATTATTCCACATGTTCATTTATATTGGATGATTTATTATTATTACTCTAATGAAAATTTATTATTACTACATTCACTATTTCTATTTTATTATTTAATAATGTGATACACTCTGAATCATAGGGGCATAGTCTTCCCACACACACACACTAAGCCCACACTACTATTTAAAACCTCTATCATGTGGGGATGCATGCTTTAGGTCACATGGACAACCATCTTGGGTCACTGCTTTGTGGATTCCATGGTGGGATGATACAATGTGTAAACAGAGGGAGGTTTTGATCCACTAATATATTCCTAGGAGTAGCAAACCCATGTATAGGGGAAGCATAAATTTCTTGGGATGTGTTATTTTTGTCCTATTTTATTCCTATTACAGTTGTTTTGTTTTCAACATTGGATTACACACTTTTTTTAGGAATTATTATTAATGATGTTAATTTTTTGGATTTTCTTCCACTTGTCTGGGGGTGTCATGGAGGACACATCTCATTATTCATTATAGGCACATTAGGATACATCTTCATTTAATTTTTCCATTCCATGTTTACCTTAATCATGAATTTTTTTTTGCATAGATTTGTGCCTGAATTATTTTATGTGGAAATGTGTTAATTATTCTTGTATGGTGTAATGTCCCAGATCGGAAGCCACTAAACTTGTGCCCCGATCTGGTTCACCACAAGGTCTCAAGAATTCCTCCCCTAATTCCAAAGGATTCTGAATAGCATTTAGGGACTTGGGTGTGATTGGGGGAGACTATGCCCCCATTACAGAGTAAGGAAACGATATAAATAACTAAGTATCATGCACAGTTGAAAGTAAATAGAGTGAAGAATAAATAAAAAACCGAAATAGAAAACGTTGTACAAGTAAAATATTGTAAATTCCCTAACATCTATTCAATAAAATACCACACTGGTCACCCACTCGTCTGAACATATAGATACAAGTACAAAATAAACTGAAAGTAAGACTACATGGCTTTACTGCTAACTCTGAGCCAATAAACGTACTAGATATCCAGACACTATCGAACTGCAATAGCCCGATCAGTAGAACCACTCAAGCAGCAGTTCTCAATCATTCAACACTGGGCCTCATCCCTATCTACCATTAAACTCATGCTCAACCTGAAAAAAAAAAGACATAAGGTTTACACATACACAGAGGTACACGTGCAGGGGTGAGAAATGATCTCAATCGGACACACTGATAAGAAACCTATAATTGTGATTCTAAAAGTGTATACAATAGCAACATGCTTATCCTAGTTGGAACAAACCACAAAAAGAAGTAAACCAAATGTGCAACCACAATTGAATACATGGTCTGTAATCCCTATCAACTGCGGAAGTGCTACCATGGATGTCCATATCTATGTACATAGACAAGTAAAGTACCATACATATACACATGTACATAAATATGAATATTAGTGAGTATGTGATTAAAATAACAAGAAACCACATCAGTGGTCTATCCTTGGGTCCATAATCCTGATCACCTAGACATCTAGTGCAAGGCCCTTGAGATGGACATTGTGCCACCAAATCCATGTATCATTATGTTGATCTCTAGGATCGTAATCCCATCAACATGTAACTGCTTTTTCCAACACCTGAATCATATCTATGAGAAAGCTATGTCTCCACATGGGGAATTCTCTTCCTACACCTTGGTTTACTCGTACTCGCCTCCAATCCATGAACAAGGATAATGTATACCAACAGTCAATCCTATAAATAAGATGCCATATATCAAAATTCAATCCTCTAAACAAGGATATTTTATACCAATGATCAATCCTATAAAGAATGATTCAAGTAAAAACATACGGACATCTGGTGAGACACCATGCTACTCCCCTAGTGTGCCATAACTGATCTAGAAGAAAGTAATCATTCCAATCATATAACATCCATCCTATGAGCTCGTCCAACTAATTCTATCATGTGAATCCAAATATCACTCAACATGTTGGATTCATCAACCCACTGAGCCAGTTTAATCCATCCCTCAACTAGATCCAAGTATCACTTGGGGTACATAAGTCTATCACCCATTGAGTTCGTCTAAGGCTTCCCTCAATTGGGTCCACATATCACTTTGGGTATAAACATATACAACCAATGAGCTCCTCCATGGAATCCCTCAATTGGATACATGATTCACTCAAGGTTTAATTACATTTGACTTCCCACTAAGGCCTTCCCAGGCATTCCTAAAATGGGAATCTATGTATAACTCAGGTTATATAAATAAACATCCCAATGATCTCGTCCAAGGCATTCATGAAACATGAATCCATGTATCCCTCAAGACATACAAGTCAACACACAAGCCTCAACAGCCAATTCCCAAGTAATACGACTTGGTATACAAGAAAATATCAGAAATAACATGGATTGGAATACAGATACAGGGAAATAACACATGGGATCCCAATAAGAAAAATAGATCCCATGGAGAACATTCAGGCATCCTAATAGAAATGAATAAGTCTCGGGTCAGGCTCAACAACCACCAACCAGGTAGTACCTATGGTGAACATCACTTCATCAGCAAAACCATGGATGATATAAAACCAATGTGTGAGGGTGGCCCAAATTCCCAACCCAATACATCATCCACATTCCCATGGGATTTCCCGTTTGGAACAGGTTATAAGTGACACCTGAAGACCACCTCTACCCAAACCCGATTTACAAATTAGCATCGGTCAAACCTTGGGAACCCACTAGGTCCCCAAAGTTAAACACTGATGAGGCACCCTATATGGTATCCTCTATGTAAAAATGAGAGATGAACCCCTATAAAAGGGATCCTCTCAATGGAAATAGGAGAGAGATCCTATAAGGGACTCCTTAGGTCATCACAAAAAATAAAGGCATCCCTCAGGGGATCCATAGAAGCATTCGGTCTCATGGCCTAGTAGGCCAGAAGGGAAAATATGAAAAGGGGAACATCTTAAAAGGCATAGGTCATGGTAGATATATTAAAACTCATCTAAGATCAAAGGTCTCAAGTAGGTTGGTCCAAACACCCAACCTATCATCCATGCCAAGTCTCACTCTCAAGTGACAACAAAACTTCATAGTCGGAGGAAGAACCACTACATTTAAATAGAAACCCCAAAAACACAATTTAGATGACCTCTAAATTTCAATAGGATTCCACCATTGTTATCTACGTGGAAAAATTCTTTGAAAGGACTACTCACACACCCAATTCTGACTTCCAGGACACAAAATACCCCAAACTACTAAGCTTGAAAAAGTACATGGCATGAAATTCACATTACACTGTGTGTACTCTTATCTATCCTCCTGGTCGTGTACATATACATGACCAAAACACCTAGGGTGTACAGCTATAAAATTACACAACGTGTACTTCAACGTACACGACACATACTGTTTAAAAACCAATAACCCGCGTTCTTTCTCACATGGTTGTACACCAAGCCCTGGCAGCACACGACATGTACTCATAGTACATGGTGTGTACATAGTAAAACTTCTTCCTCCCCAAATGGAAATAGCACGCGGCATGTTCCCTTGGAAGACACACCATGTAACCTAGTTTTCTGACGGGAAACCCCTCAAAACTCCCAAAATGCCCATTTTCACCCACAAAACAACATATCTCGCCTTAAGAGGCCACAAGAAAGAATAATAAGGATTTAAAAACATAAAAAACATGTTTAAATGAGATATATGGTAAACACATAAATTTCCCTCCCTTAAGGTGGAAAATATTCAGTTGTTTTCGCCATCCATGGATGTCGCATGCCAACTCAGCGCATCAAGAGCTTCAAAAGGGTACCTCTCTGGCCTTCCATCACTATCTCATTCTAAATATATATTTTATCCCATTGAACATGTCCAAGGATGAGCACAAAAGAGATGGGAAAAATAAGTAGGAGGATGGAAGATAAAATATTGAAAATAGAAAGGGAAAGAAAAGTATAAGGGGCTTAGGCCGGCCCCAACAACAGACTTGAGTTTATGCCTTTCCTAGACTAAACTCCCAATTTCTAACTCAATGGTGCAGACTGAATTTCAATCCGATGCTCCATTAAAATTTAATCGCTGAAAAAACCTATGAAAATAAATTAATATTTAATTTAATAATATTAATTATTAATTATTATGCTAATATTCAAATAGCTCAGATTTCTACCAAACTCTTGTTATAGAGTAAAAACCCTATTACTGGACTAATAGAGTGGTCAGAAAAATTTATTTGGGGTAAACTGGTAGGTTAAAAGACTATTTTACCCCTCACAAGCATCCAACAGCGAAAATTCAAATTTTGGCTAAAAAATACAGACCAGAAAAAAACAGGTCCTCACATAGGGATACCATAACTATATTAATTAAAGTGTACGCATCAATATAAATATTGTTTTCCTATATAGATTGATGATAACACATTAATTAACCAATTCATCCATATTTGGTCAATGAACAACTTATTCTATGGATTTATACATTAGATGATTTGATTTCATGTATACAAATTTGAAATTATGAATCATGTTATTATATAAATTGGAAATGGTATTACTCTCAATAAAATCCATATATATGACCGGTTACATACTGATATTGAATTTAATGGTTACATCACAGTTATATAACATGCCAATTTATATTTATAAAGAGTACGTGCCTTTATAAATTAGTAATGTTGCAACATCTAACTGGATGGTGATATCGTTATACAAGTAAATAAGTATGAATATATATATATATATATTTATTTAATTTTAAAACAAAATGGTCACCACTAAATAGGGATTCCAAATTACATGTAAATGGTGTTCTCCTCTAATACTTGTAAATAATATTCCATATACTATAACCTATTCTATGTTATGTGAGACCTTGTCCCTAACAAACCCTTAGAAGTGGGTAGTAGGCTGTGTCTATTATGATATATCATGATATCTTTTATCACATAGTATTGGATGAAAAGGAAGAATGAGAGGTGTTACTCATTTATAATAAGTTTTTGTACCTATTATTTATGTCTTTCAATGAATTAACATATTGATAAATATTATATGAGGAATGTGTTTGGAAATTGTAGATATTTTCCAACATGACGCCCTCAAATCATATGCTAGGTGGGTGGTGATAAAAATGGGATAGAGGTGATCTTCAATGATCCACTAATGTTACCACTTATAGAACCTCATGAGGTTCCTTAGGTTGATCTTCTAATACAAATCAGTGTTCAGTTCCAAGATAGCTTCCTACATTTTATATAGTCTATATTGTGATCTTTACTACCTTCCCATACTACAGTATAGTTGTTAAGGGAATTCTAGTAGCACAATCCTCTCACCTTTTCTAGGGATGGAGGTCCTTAGGCTACTGAGTCTTCTTTAGAGGAAAAGATTTGAATATTAATGAATATTAAGACACCTACATAGTATATGGTTAATCTCACCACCTATAAGCTTAGTGAATCTTCCATGAATTGGATGGAAGTCATCTCTTAGGATGATTGTAATCAGGATATGGTTTTGGGGGACTTCTAGAACTAGATATATGAATACTTCTTTCTATTGAAATTGAAAACATTCCATGATAGAGAATTTCTAAAAATACATTATAAATCCATGTTAATGATGTAATATTCATATTTTTTCACTATGCTTCAACGTTTGATGATGACCCTGACTAGTGACGAGTTCACACCTGTGAGATGGTTTGAGGATGCAATTTTGTACGCAATCCTATCACATGTGAATATCTCTTAGCTGACCACTATTTCAATGCTAGTGAACTATGACCTCAAAATTGAGTAGAACTAGAAGGATGATAGCACTTTGACTTTGGGTAGTTCAGTATCCATGAAGGGAGACAATTTATCTAGTGGAATGAAACATCACATTGAGTCTATTCATGACAGAAACATAGGTCATATAACACACAACAATAACTATATTGTGTGCCACCATTTTTGTAGGACCATCCATATGAATATCTAGTGTGTGAGGGACCCAATCCAATTCTATGAAATAGGATGGATGGTTCGCCTTTGGCGTTTCATCCGATATTTCCCTCATATTCCTAGAGAGAAGGGATGTATATAAAAACCTCATTCTGTTGCGAGATCTATAGATCTTCAAAATTATGGGTAATGGTATATGACTTGCTAGTTAGTCCTAGGTTCTAGTTAATACTGATGTAGTTAGACATTAGAGGTTCAGCTCCAATAGAGAAGTCCTACCCAAGTTAGTTAGGTTTCATCTCATGCTTGTAGATAAGGCCATATTGATATAGTGAAACCTAAACCTAAGGAGTGCAGTCCATTGGCTTCAATTTTATGAGATACTGTTCTAGCAGTCTCTACATTTCTATCTTTTTTATCTGATATCAGTTATTTGAACTCTTTTATATCTCTATAGACTTTTGATGTTTCTGCCTAAGAAATGGAAAACATTATTGGTTTGATGAGTCTCAACACATTGTCAGGGGTTTGATCAGAGAGAGTATATTCCAATGCATGGATTTTCTTCTTCAACTAGGAGACCATAATTTATTATGGAATTATTTATTTTTTTAGATAATAGGCTTCTATGTAATTCTAGGGATGGACTGGTTGGTTATATATGACACCCATGTGGATTTTTATCCAAGGATGGGTGTCTTTAACATCACCTAAGGGATGTACTAACATTCATAAGTGAGAATGGGATGCCCATGAAAGTTGAGATGGACCAGAGTATCATGGTTTGGGTGGAGAAATTGTTATGATGTAAAACATCATTATGAGTGATCAGGGAATTAAATAAATGGAATTCTTTTCTATGGTAGATCGTTTTAGGATTGTCATCACTGATGAATTATATGGATTACCTCCTACAAGCTAGTTCAATTTGACTATTGTTTTAGTTCTAGGATTAGTACCAGTGTTCATTATTATTCATAAGATAACACCTAAAGAGTATTAGTAAATCATGTAGTAGTTGGAATACCTAGATGTAAATGGTTTTATATGACCAAGTACATTATTGTGTGGTTCACCTATCATTTTTTAAAGAATTAAAATACTACCCTCGGGTTTTTCTTGGATTACTACTGGTTTAACCATCATATGGTTAATAACCAGTATCCACTACCTTCTATAGATGACCTCTTTGACCTACTTCGGTGAGAGACAATTTTCTCTAAGATCAATATGAGGTTGGGCTACCATCAGGTGCATGTGAGACCATCAAACATTCAATGTAAAGAAATTAAATGTAGATATGGATGTAATTCTTATCTAGTAATGTTGTTCGACCTTATCATCACACCCTCCAGTCTCATGGCTTCAATGGATCAGTTGTTCCACAAATACTTATATTCATTTTCGTAGTATTCATAGAAGACATATTGGTTTATTCATGTACCTGAAATGACAATGAAAAAAACCTTTAGATCATTATGAATATATTGAGTGAGAAGAATTTGTGTAACAAGATCACTAAATTCCACTTTTGGATCGATAAAGTTCACTTCAAGGAACATATAATTTCAGAGGAAGGAGTATAATTGGGCTCATATAATTTAAGATTCATGGATTCCTAAGATCCTCCCAATAATTTTGTAGACATACACAATTTTTTTGGGAGGATAGATATTAATGGAACTTTTTACATGACTTCTCATGCCTACAATAACATCTTACTAGTTTTAATAAAAATTTCTTGAAGTTATCAATGTTTGAAGCCTACGAGATAACCTTTATGAAGTTGAAAGGGAGAATTACTTCAGTGTTGATCCTAATTCCTCCAGATCATGGAATAATCTATAAATTTTATTATGATTCATTATGAATTGTAATAGGATATATTCAGTTGTACGATGTTCATTTTTTAGAATATGAGTCTCAATATTTTATACCTCATGATTTCAATTAAAATATAGATTACCTTGATTTAGAATATGTAGTTCATTATTAATTCTTGTTGAGACATTGTTTATTTGAGGGGTGGATTTTTGTTTTCATAGACCATAAAATCATCAAAAACATATCCACAGGGTTTGACATGAATATGAATCACATATGAGTAGTGTACTTTCAGTCATCCAACATTGAGTTTACTTATACAATCCTAAAGTTAAATGTATTATCTAATTCCTTGAGTTGGAAGAATTTATCATAAGCCTTCAATGAGGCTGTTTTTGAGTGGTACTTGATGAAACTATTTCTTGATATTCACATTGTGGTTCGTGAGTGTCATGGGAAAGATTTTTTACTAGATCTAGAAGATAAACCACCCTTTTAAAATGGGTTTATATCATAGACCCTTTAGATCTCAAGGGACTCACTTTTAATGAAGGTTTCTTAGGTGATATCACAAAACTAGTTGGGTTGTTAATGAGAATGAGTGCCTTCACTTATTCAGGTGTGAATGGTTGACAACTAACCTACCAGAAGAGTTGATGTGAGAGCATCATTCCACTGTCTAGGATGTACACCATGATATTTTCAATATGTAACGAGATGTAAAACTTCTGTATTGGTGGATGTGTATGATGATGAAAATTGAATGTTTCATAATGAGATGTTCCACCTATCCGTATGTGAATGCAATGCTCCAATGACCTTATATAATTCTATATACTCTATCCTTTTCTGTGTTTAAATGGAATGATATCACTGCAGATTTTATGACATGATTGTTGAGATCCACTCACATAAGTGATGCAGTATGGGAGATCCTCGAAAAGTTGAACATAGTTACACACTTCTTACCTATCACAGACACCTTCTCAATTGATGATCATCGAAGGATTTATATACAGTATTTTTTAGTCATTGAAGGTGTTCCCCATTTTATCATATCATACCATGATTCTAAGTTTACATCACAGTTATGTTTGGGGTTAAATAAAACATTCGTTTCATAGGTGATACAAAGCAAAACATATCACCACCAGATCGATAGGTATTCTAACATAACATTAAGGGTGTTATAGGATATGCTCATATTATGTGTCATTGATATTAGAGGTTCATTTAAAAGAATATAAATATTTTTTTAATTTTCGTATAATAACATCTTTTAGTAAATTATTTTTATGGATTCTAATGAGGCCTTTTACAGTAGGACATTCCTTTCACCTATTTTCTAGTCAAAAGTAGGTGAGGTGGTAATATTAGGCACTCATCTTGTTTAGGAGACATCAGGTCAATTGAAACAAATGAATAAACACATCGCTACTGATAAATCCTTTCAGATGTCTTATATTGTTCATTTCAACATTCCTCGGGAGTTTGAGGTGGGATATCTTGTCTTTCTACAAGTACCACATAGATTGGGTCATATATAGATTCATAGATAGGGAAAGCTATCATCTCAACACATGGAACTTTTTAGATCATGGAAAGAGTTAGTTCGGTAGCCTATTAGTTGTAGTTACCTTAAAAGTATCATGAAATTCATTATGTTTCCATTTAACACTACTTCATCCTTGTCATTGTAAACCATCACATTCATTTGCTCATAAGGATATTGAGCAGGAAGTAGATGCGTCACTTGAGGATCATCATATATGTATAATTAATTGGAGATAGAAAGATCTATAAGTCAGGTTAGTTCCTTTAGGTTTGCTGCTAGGGATTCACAACCATGTGTAGATTAAGACCTGAGGGAGGGAGGATGATGTACATGCTCAGTGGTAGGAACTTCTCTCAGACTATGTATTTCCACTCTCAAAATGGAAACATTCAAAATAATTATTTTTAAGAGGGAATTATGTATGCACAAAATTTTAAAAGAGGTATAGACTCGTTTAAATTCATTCAAACCTTATTTGAGTTTTATTTTTGGCATAGACTAGGTGATCAGGCCCATAGGTCGGTCAAATTTCTTTTGGGAATAAAGTAAAATATTGGATAGATCCTTCCTTCAAAAAAAATTCACATATTTAAATACACGAGATGTATTTTCCAATACATACCCCTTGAAAAAACTGATTTGGTTTTTACTATGATGGTAAAAACCAAATCGTTACACGGTGTGTAAATTTTAAACACCCTATAAATACCGTATGTTAGTTTTTTTTAAAATTGGGAAACCACTGTCTTATGATGGATTGATGAAAGATAAACACTCCACACCAAAACTAGGTGCTTCTAAATATCTTCCATCTGAGCTCTATTTTATTTTCCATTAGGTGTCTGTTATCTTAAATAGTAATCTCCTCATTCCTCTTACTTCCTTTCAATTTTTATCTTTCTGTCTTAAATGCTATTTTGATGCTATATATTATACCCTATTTTTATGGTTTTATACATTCTTCCAATTTCATAAATTTTACCTTGATTCAACTGATAATATTAGATAAGGGAATTACTACATTCTTATTTTAGGATATAATATAATTTTCAATCAATATTTAGTTTTAATTATTAGGAGAAATTGTTCCATGTTCCATACTTCTTGAAACCACCTCTTTATTATTTATTTAATTAAATTAATGGCTATTTTTTCTCTAATGGGATCCTAGATTCTCTATAATCAATATAATGAGGCAATTAACTCAACATGAGCCACCCCTTTTGGTGTAACCATCATTAAAGGCATAAGAGCATTTTGATTTGGAAATGAGTTTATAAAATAATAATTAGTGTGTGTGAATATCATTGTAACCAATTTACTAGAATATGAAATGATTGAATGAAAGATTTCTATCCTTGAGTCAGGACCCTATTCATTATTCCATTGTTTTAATTATTTTTATTTATTTAATTCTTCAACGATGTTAAAAATTATTATGGGGTATGGTATTGGTTAGTTTTAACCAGAACATTCCCTTCACTTTAGTTGAGGGAAATACTAGGGTCCCAACTTAAAGACACCTTGGGTGGGCTCCTCGGTATTTATATTTAAAAACTATAAATGATTGTAAATATGCAGTGAGTGATAATGTTATTCTTTTTACAGAATTCCTTAGATGGGCTCACCGGCTGGGTCACTTATTCACCCTTGAGTGATACAGGTTTCATAAGGGAGATAACATAGATAGGATTAGTTGGTGATATGGTTGCCCTATCCAAAGGAAATACATGGATCCCTATATGGTATACATTTTTTGGAATCAGAGGGTTATTCTTTATTCCTTGTCATGAGTGATACATATTATGCCTTTATGGATCGCTTTAGATCGACTCTTAGGGTGTCAGGTATTTGGAGTGCTCTAGGTGTGATACATGGGTTCCTTTACAAGGTTTCACTTGGATGAGCACAAGATATTTCTTTATTAAATTCTAGATAATCCTTTTATATAATAATAGTTTGGGAATTTATTAATTTAACAGAATCATCATCCATGACAAAAAATAAGGTTGATTTTAGTCTATAATTTATACTTTCCTTGTGGATAGGATAAGATATATTCATTTTTTATATTTTGATAAAATATTATGTACCCATATTATATATTTATAGTTTACCTTCCCCTCATAAATATCATTCATAGGCTGAAGTAGGTAGTGTTGGTCATGTATCCTTAAGGAAACCAATAAAAAGTTATTTCCTTATTTATTAACATTTATTTTAATTAGAACACTACTAATCTTATATGTTCATACTAGATTATTCTACAAAATATTAGGGGATGGATTATTGAGTATATATCACACCCTTCTCGGGCCACCCTTGGTACCCAAGTAGAATTTAAGATTAAAGTTGTATATGAAGGGAATAATATAGCTTCCAATGTTTTATTTTGAGTACTAGGATAGAGTGTGAGAGCTGAGGACCAAGCCTATCCTCGTGATGTTGTTAGTGGTATATATTTTTCTTTTTATGTATATCATTTGGTCTATTCCTGTTTCCCATGTACCTCATGTACATCATATTTTTTATAGATACATGAAATCATCCCCATCATTTTGTATCTATTTAGGATTTTTATTCTGTATGTTCATTGATATTGGAATATTTATTATTCTTAATCTACTAGTAACTGTTTATTACTACATATGATGCTTATCATTTGGTATTAAACATTATTTTACACTCTTAATAATGCGGTAGTAGTCTCCTTGTGAAAACACCCTTGGATCTCGCTCCTGGTTGACATCCTCTAGCGTATGGGGAGGCACTCTTGAGGTCATGTGACCAACTATCTCAAGGCAATCCTAAGATTATTTCAAATCAGGATGCTATATATAGAACTTTAGTGTGTATCTCAGTGGACTATACAGTGTGTACATATGAGTTAAATGTTTTGTAGACTGAATATCAGGTGTATGTGATACCCACCAAAGGACATGGTGTGCTCATCGGATGTGGGACTTCATGATGTGTACAATCTTGTTACATGTCCTGTATCTTGCACATCAGGTTTCCACTTGTACCACTGAATGGATTTAAATTCTCTTCAGATGAGGAATATAATGAACTATATTCCCTATAAACCATCTACATGGGGATTATTTCACTATTTCGCTAGGATTCCAGTCTCTCATGGTTTTGATCATGTATATAACCACACATATTGTTTGGATTGTTCCTCTAAACTAGGTATACTATAAGATATGTACCATAGAAACATGTTGTGTAATCCATAATTTCATGTGCTTGGGTTTCATGGTATACATACGATGTCAAATAAATACACTATGCGTAGTAACTGCTCAATGAGTTGTGTATCCCATGACATGGACAAGATCATTGAACATGGGTACACGATGTGTACCCCATTTACATGTTCTGTAATCCCAACCTATCTGGCCAGATTCCTCGACCCTTTCCAATGGAATATCTAGACATTTTTCATCAGTTCATATTCATTTAATAAAATTAAACACTAAATTATAATGATTAATATGTTAATTTTTTTAAATTAAAATCGAAATAAAGTATAAAAATTACAAAAATGAATTATATAACCAATATTTACCATATAGATAAAATATTAAATATGTAATTTTATATTTAAAACCAGACCCCACTAATAACACTTCAAGGTTCTGAAAATAGTGGATTTTTCTCAGTGGGAATAAAATATTAATTATTATTGATTTAGTGGATTATTCACAAAATTGTAGACGACATAAATGTCCTTACAAAAACAAAATTTCTATTGGATATTAACATAATGAAAAACTAGATCCTAGTGAGGATCTTTTCTTGTTAAATTTATAACTAATATATTTAATATTGGGAAAAATGGTTACCTAATATTAGAAAATAATTCTGGTGATGGTATCAGTCTTCTGAAAAACACTTCTAATATTAACATCATTGAATTAGGAGGTTCAAAGTGTAGATCCCTATAGTGATGATTCACACATTCTATTTTTACCTCTGCATAATATTTATTGTTGTTAATGTGTTCTTATGAGGAATTAATCTTCTTGCATAGTGGTTGTTGATCACTTGTTGATACATTAGGAATGAAGGAGTTCATCTTGTACTTGAGATGATTAGAGAGTGAATTCATTATAAAGATAATTATATTTTGTATAATGATCTATATTCACAATATTTTTGTTAACCCTACATTATAGAGATAACCGCCAATTTTTAAAGATAGGGTTTTAGTTAAGATATTATTTAATAAAATACCATGGTTTAAATAACATAATAGTTTTTAATGAACCCCGTACCATATAATAATAAATATATTACAAATATTTTATGGAATACTCTATCGTTTTCAATGATAAATATTATTTACTAACGTCAAATGAATACTCATCACCTTTTGTAATACTGTTATGATCTAGCATCTCAAAATATATTGAATACCCAAATAAATAACTAATTAGAATATTCCATTCATCAATAAATATTTGATATCAATAAAATATGTATAAAATTAATCCTAAGCCTTGGTAATAATATTTATTACATTTAATATATTAAAATATAATTTAATCTAGATCAACAGAAACACATAGTGTGTGAGCCAATAAAATTATTTATAATTTGAATTAAGAAATATTCTTAATACCTAAGATTATTATCTATAAATTATTTAGGGAACCCAATAGAAAGAACTTAATTTCACAAAATTCAACAAGAACATATGAATTCTCACTGTGTAATATAGTGTATTTGTTACAATATCTCATCATGTAGGTTTCACATCTATTTTATTAAAACATATTCTTGATACGTCACTCTGTGACTCCCTGATAAAACAAATCATAACACCATGTCCATGGAATTGAATGCAAATGATATATTACAATCCAGTACAAAAGATATCAACTTCAATGAATATTGATGGGAAAAATCCTACCTTGACTTAGTCATTAATAAAATGTCACTCATGACGCACCTAATGTATCCAACATCTCCATGAATTATATAATCAAAGATTATAAAATAAATATAATTTCATTAATTGTCATATTAATTAAAAATAATCCTAATATATTAGAACCATTAAACATTCTCTTATATAAAAATTTCAGATGACAAAAAAACATGAAGAATTATGACAGGCGGGGTCTATTCTCATAATATAATTCCATGGATATTCCAATGTTTGAACTTCAAGAGAAGTAGTCTTGTCCAGTTATTAGAACTCTCACATGAATTTATACATTATATGTGTCCTATAATAGTATTTTACTTAATATTATAATTATATTTTGTAATATCATCCTCTCATTGTAAGGTTATTATCATAGAAGGGAGAAACTATGACCTTATCAATGCGATGGATACTTTGGTACATTATTAAATCAATGTCTGCGTGAACAATAAGAAATATAAAATAATGTATTTTATTAATATTAAATTATTATAATATATATGTAATAGATGTACAAAAAGTTGTTCCAAGGACACCAACACAAACATAAAAAACAATATATTTTGGTTAAACCCATAGTTAACCTATTTTTATCTGAAAATGCAACGTGTTGTGGATAGTTAACCTATTTTAACCATATCCATGGTAACATATTTTACACACATAAAAGGGTTATAAATTTACATATATGTTAAAAATGGGCACATAAATTGACAATGGATGAAATTTTCGACCATATAATATCCAGGTTTTCCATATTCATGACTTTTTGTTTTTTAATTTATTTTAAAAAATTATTATTTTCACAAAAAAATATTCAATGTCATTTTTCACACTATTAATTTAATTTGATACTAAGGACACTAATAGAATGATGGAATTTTAATATAATCCTTTAAAAAATAATTTGTTATATTTATCTATAAAATTAATGGAAAACTATAAATCACTCAAATTATATTACTATTAATATTATTGAAAATCAATTATTTTATTTTTCTATTAATTACAGATATATTGTGTCGTAGTTTTGTAAGAATTTACGGTAATTATATGATTAATAAAAAGTATAAAAAGGTTACCATCATCAATATAATTAATTTTTTAGGAAAATAACCACTATTATTATTTAGAAAATTTATTTTCCGCCATTGTGAATAGTTAATAGATGTTAAAAATTAAGGGAGTGACAATTTGAATTTTTTATTTAAATAATGTATAAGAAGTTTTCATTGAAAAGTGTCACTTATAAAATATAATCAAGGTCATGAGTTTTGAAGATTTATTTCCATTCATTTAATAAGAAATAATATTAAAATAGAGACCTTAGGTTTTTGTTGTTTACCATGGTTAGACTGATTTACGGTCTTCTGAGGTGATAAATGTTACCATGATTAGTATTCATAAATCATAAAAATAAAATGAAACTGTTAACCATATTTGGACCTCCTGATTCAGAATATGGGATTAATTTTTCACAATTTAGTTTTTCATTGTAAAATACATTAATTTTTAAATAACTCCAAAAAATGATTCCAAAATTATTTCTTCAAAAAGTACATTTTTAGTCATAAAACATGATATGAATTTATACCTCATTCCAACCCAAAATAAGTTATGATTTTAATATCATTTCACTAAATAAATTCATATAAATTTCATTAAAATCATTCCAAAATAGTGATAAATATAATTTATTATCATAAAAAATTCATCCATAAAAACAATTTTCAAAAAAATATATATATTACAATGAAATGTTTTTTATTTTATTTTAAAAATAATTGATAACTGGATAATTTAGTCTAGACATGTTAAAACAAAAAAAAATCATAATTAATTATTCTTATTCATACATATCAATTTAATGGGTAGGTTATAAGGGTATAATATATTACTATTATTGAGACTTCTAGTTACATATATCACAAGCTATCGAAGAAATAAATTTATTCTAAAAGAAATAAATCATGAAAACATGGGGTGTTATATTCTATAACATGTTAAAATAAATTTTTCCCTTGGAATTCCATTACTCTTATTTAAATAAATGTGGTTATCTTGGTTTCATCACATCCTTGATTTCCCATATTTCTTATTAAGATTTTAGTTTCCTTTTGAGAACATAAACTAGGTGAGTAGTTTTATTTCATAGAAAATTATCCTAATGATCCAATATTTATATTGGATTTTATTTATAGTAAATTTCATTCCCCAATGGTAATGCCTTTACATTCGATACATGATATGGATCAAGTATGTAATTCTTCTAGAGAGAGACATAGAACACATTATAAACATGAGAGAGGTTTGGTGGATGTAAAAAATTATAGGCTACCATCCCTACTAAATCACAAATTTCAAAGGGGAAAATATTACTTTGGTTTAGCTTTTCATACAATCAAAATCTCATAACCTTCTTCCATGGATAAATTCATTGAAAATCCATCTAAAAAACATCATTCTCTAGATCTCACCCATATTTATTCATGTAACATTTCATTCAACTATGATTTTTCTTGATACATCGTTGAGTGGATCTGACAATATTTGATAATTTTCCATCAATAATAGAACCTAGTATAATTCTTTGTCCATCTTTATCCAAACACATTTGTGTTATAAACGTGTATAGATATATATATATATATATATGGATGTACAAGGATCAATATGAATGCCCCAGTAAGATCTATTTTTGTCTGAAATCTTTACTAGAGGAAGGTGTTGACCCCAACAATATTTAAAATACAAAAAACTAGTTCTAAAAATATACTATATGATTTTAATGGTTATATTATACTGAAAAATATTTATGAATGATATGTTGTACTGAAATTACATTATTTTTCTAGATCCTACTAAAGAGTCAAACAAAAAATTGATGTATAACTCGGAACTTGATCAGATGTAATAAAAGATGGTTATACATGAAACCTTACTACATTCAAAGTGTATATTCCAGAAATTATATCAATAGGGAAATATTCATCAATAGAAATGATGTGTGCTAACTTTATAAGATGATGGACTATAACAAAAATAGCATTTCGGCCTTTAGTAATTTTGGGGAGTTTGGGGAAAATATCGATGGTTAGGTATTTCCATTTCCATTTTGTATGGGTAATGGTTTTAACATCCCCATAGATTTATATCTCTCAGGTTAAAACATTCTAACATTCCAAGAACTAAGATACATACATAGTTTTAACTAATTACATGTTTTCCAAGTAGGAATACTCCTTTAGATCTCTATACTTATTTTTACTTCAAATATTTAATGGGAATAATGATCTATGAAAATCATCCAATATCTCCTTCTTCAAGTCTAGTATTTATGGGACACATACATGGTTTCTAAAAATTGTCATTTAAATAAAATGATGGATACATTATTTAATATTTCTTAATTTTTATTGTATTTCTACAACTTAAATTTATGCATCTTTAATCATTACATTGATTTTTGGTCAAACAATATATTGATAATGACATGATATTTACCCTTCTATAAATATTTCTGGATCCATCCATTTAAAATCCAGAGAAATTATATTTTTTGGTATCCTTATTATTGATAAGTTCAACTAATATTTTTTACTTAATGCACTAACCTCATTTTTTCATTCCCTGGATGGTAATGTAATGATATGTTATAATCATTAATGATCGCTAACCATATTCTCTAGCACATGTTAAAATCCTTCATTGAGAATATATACATTATGATATTATGATCGATGTATATATCACACCATTCTCTATAAATATAATTCATCAATAGATTTAATGTTAAAAGTATAATATCTAACTTTAAATAATGAGTTTGGTTATATTTTACATGAACATTCAATTTTGGTGAGATATATGATATAACTATATAATTCTACATGAAGAAAATTTCCAATAACTTCTTTAATGGATCATTATATATCATAAAACCTTATCTACATTAGGGTTATGTATGAACTGGTGAACTGAATAATCTTTTATTTAGTTAATTTAAATTTTTTACACATTCATCTATCCAAATGAACATGGATCCATTATAAGCTAAATTTTTGGGTAAATTAAACAGTCATGACAAATTATCCACAAAGAAATGATAATATCTACCCTATCTAAGAAAAATAATCATCTTAGACACTATGGTTGTTCTGAGATAATGTTTAATAACATATATATAGGAAAACTCAATTAGTATACCCTATCATGAGAAAAAATGGAACAAAAATGAATTCTTTTAAGATAAGATAAAAACATTATAAATTTATAAAACAACTACTTAATCCTTACTGTATTTATTTCAATCCTTGAGTGGCCTTGATGCTTTTTATTTCTATGTTAATATATAAAAATATCCTCTATAATGATGAAGAAAACTTATCCAAGTAATATGAAAATACTCCATTCATTTAATCCATTATGATTTTTGGGGAATTAGTAATACCATATGACATCACTATTTATTCATAATGTCTAAACATTTTAGAGAATGCTATATTTAGTATTTCTGCTTCATTGATCCATAGTTGATGATATAGTGTATGATGTATAATATTGGGGAAGTATTTATCCCCACACATTTGATCAAATAATTAATCAATATGAGGAATAGGATAATTATTTTCGATTGTGATCTTGTTTTGTTCCTAAAAATAAATGAAGAGTCACATTTATCCATCAATAAACATAAGAAAATAATGTGAATAACCTAATGAGGTGTACTTGGTTGATTAAATCCACTTTTAATGTTCTCCTAAAGTTTCTTTGTTACTTCTTGCAATTCGATTGGTTCCATTTAATATAGATTCCTCAAAATTAGTTCAGCACCATGTATGGGTTATATTACAAACTCAACTTCACAATTTGGGGGAATACTAAGAAATTATTATTAAAGAATGTAAACAACCTCCCATAAAATTGGAATATATTTAATTATTAGGTTCTCTAAAAAAATCAAACATTAACACCCGTTTGGAATATAAATCATGAAAAATAAAATAGATTTAATTTTCATTGGTTGTTCATATTTATCATCACACTGATAGACGATTATAGTTTGGTTCAAAATACCTTACTTGAAATCCCTTCAATATAAGTTGATTTGAGATTTATGTAAATAAAACCAATCCACGTAGAACATAACAATGAATTCAACTAGATGGTAAAAAAAAATTTGTAAGAACTAGATTCCAAAAACATCAATCAGAGAAGAATTATATAACTAAGATGCGATAATCATACCCTTAGAGGTTTTGAATAATAATTAAAAATAGAATAATTGAGGTGGTTTTGTTATACCACTAGATAATTTTAAAGATATAAAAGAGTGTGTATATCCAGAATCAAATAAGAATAGTTCTATATTGGATGTTATGTAAATATTTTAACACATCATCGTCATACAAAAAATTGTATATAGTGATCACATGAGATTTTTATTTTTATTGGGGATTAAGAGGCTTATGATGTTTATCATCATCATTAACCTTTGATTTTGAGAATTCGATTGTATAATGATCATAATCCTTTCTTTAAAACACTTGAGTGTGGTTGGTTCATTCTGTGGTGATTTCCCTCCTTTATTATCCCACTTCTTCTTCTCATCACATCGAAATTCTACTTTCCAATAACCTATACTTACATTATAAAAATATTTACTAGTAAACATAAGATAATCAACTCTATGTTTCCTTTCACACTTCGATTATAAATTAACTCTCATCTTTTTTCCACTTTGATTTTCAGAATTCCATTTGAATACGATCATTATGTACTTATGAAAAAATGATTTTAATTTGAAACTCCAACATTTATTTCTTCCATGGTAGAACATCAACCAATATCATCATATCTACATATGTATATTATTTATAAATCCCTTAAAATACATGGTTTTAAGGAAATAAATAATAAATAGCCCCTACATCTTGGTTGGATTACAATATCAGAATCATATATCACAATTATAGTAAAATATTCATCATAGGTACTGAAAAAATAATAATCCTTCTTCTTTAGCTCAATGAATTCGTTCTATATTTCCATACGTCAAATAATTGTAATATATTTGTTGAAAAATAATATCTTAAACTCATAACACTCCATAGATTTAATTTCTTCCCATTTCCTTAAGTTCATGGTAAGATTTTACCATTGATATATTTTTCTTTAAAATGATAAATATCCGAATATCTTTTTTCCTGTTATGTACACCATAGAACAGAAAACGTCATTTAAATCATATTGATACACTAGTAAAATACTTTTGTAATAGATCACCAACTATAAGAAAGAAGGTGTTTCCTCATGAAGGTCTTAATAGATTTTTTTTACCAACATCATTTATTTGGAAGCTCATCTCGATTCATAACATTATAATGGTTTGTAATCATAACAACATATTGTATTCTAAATCCTATATCATTTGGTTTATTATGAGGAAAATAGACCCATTGTTTATCAGATTCACCATTAACAATATTCATTCAGTTTCTAACCATTGACTAAAACATATAATCTTTTTTTGAGAAATAGTAATCATAGTGAGAAATCACATAATCATGAAAAATAATTTATTATATATCAAAATAAAGACACATTATTTTCAATCTATGACACAATAGGGTAAACCTAGTTCATCCATGATCACTACCATAAAATTTTGTTATTATCCTGTGAATAAAATTATCCCAATTGTTTTTATTAATGTTTTATCAACATAGTTTCTAATGTTAACTAAACCTTTCTATGATACCAAATATTAGGAAAAACATGTTACATATAAAAAATGAATCTTTTTAGATGAATATTCATTAAATAAAATAATTATCCATGACAAAATCATATAGTTATGGTTCCTTTGGGAACATGGATACATAAAAAACTAGTTCAGAAGAGATCTCTATTAGCTCCAACTATGTTATTCACTACTCGAACCATTATTAATCACATCACACCTAAAACTATTAATCACAAAACAAGGGAATTTAAATGTAGAAAGGTTGAGTCTAGAGGCATAGTTAGGGTAAAGAAGGGATGAATCATTGATCACTTAAAGGTAACATGAACATAATTGTATGAGAAAATGATATTAACATCTGAAAAAAATACCCAACATATCATTGATCATACTCTTCATTCATGTAATAAATCATGGAATTTCATAATATGTGAATCATAACCAAATCAAACAACATGAACAAAATGTTCATAATAGTGGTATAAGACATTGATTTTTTGAATACACAAAGTATAGAAAATAATTTCCCTAATTGTAAATTCTCACTATGAAGACTATAATAGGGGATTCGGTTCACTCCACATTCCATTATATTAGTAAACATTTTCTCTGAATACTATCATAGTGGATAGAGTACCATATTGAACTTGGTTTATTCCCTATTTGATTTATCTTTATTTTAATAATATATACATTATTATCTAATTCATCGGAGGGATATATTATTCAATGACGATACATTAAATAATTAAAATAAGATAAATTTACTCCATAGGATTATAAATTATTCATCATTTCATTAAAGGTTAAAATTAAATAGGTATCACAAACATTTCTTTATAGCTTAACCTATGATAAGGAAATGGGTCTTATAAACATTTCATCATTTCAATAAGGCATAACCCGTGTAAAAGAAATGTGTTTTATAATAATATTTTAATCGTAATTATAAACCATTACTTGAATGAATATGGATGGTATCACTTGGTTATATATCTATTAAAATATATGTAACATTAAATGAAGTCATATTAACTGTTCACTTGGAACATTTCTTGTGAAATATAACCTTCTCATATTCAAATGACTCATTTATAATATAAAAAAACAATCACAAATATAAAGGAAAAATTTTTATTTGAAATTATCCATGATAAATTTTAAAAGTTTATTTAATATATTGAGAAATCATAACTTTGGAAAATTCTATTCATGTCATGTTTGTAAACATAAATATTTATTTACCATTTTGGCATAAATTCCAAATTATATCATTTTATTAAATAATATAAAAACTCATTTTAAAAATTTTTGTAAAAAAATTATGAGTTGTAAAAATGATTTTAAAAAATATAGAATAATATTAAAAAACAGATTGAAAATATATTTAGAAAAATAAAGTCCCACTTCCATAAAAACATTCATTCATTATCATTAGTACATGATTTAGTAAAATGAAATTAAAACATGTAATATAAATAAATTAATAGATGATCAAAAAATATATTATATTGTTGATAAGAATAACCAAATATTTCTTCATCCTAACCTAATAATATATAATCCTGATAAAAAATTAGGTTTTATTATAAAACACATACCTCAAATTCAAAATTCATTAAAACTTATCTATACTCATATATAAAAAATAAAATAATATTATAATTATATAAAATAATTATTTAAATAATTATAATATCATATATTTTCTCATTATAACATTTTAACACCTGATTACTAATAATAGCTTATTAAAATCATCGTTTTTGAGTGTTACCTAATCCATTTTTTTAATAAGAATCTTCGTTCTTTAGCTCAGGTACTTGTATTTTTGATGGGGTTCCATAATCTCCATAATGATAATAATTATATAAATATAATATATATTTAATATATATATATATATATAGTCTTCCAGAAATGTTACTGATAGAAAAAATTAGTTACACCATTCATGGAGATCATTGGTCGTACATACGCATGGAAGTTGATTCCACTTTTTATGGATGAAATTAATGTTGGTTAAATAAAAAATCACTTTTATAAAATAATTATTATATCATATTAATCCTTAATATATTCATATATTTTATCCTTATTTACATCAATAAAAGGTGTAAAATAAAAAATGATATCTCTTCATTGAGGTAGTAGCCTACATATACGCACGAGCAACACTAAAATTTTCATATGGATTAGAAGGTAGGAAGGTAGATATAATATCATCATTATAGAAGAATAATTATTTCATAAATACCATATATAAAAGTTAAAGCCTTTATAATATCTATCTGTAATAGATGGTGAAAAAAATTAATAGTACCATTATGTAGAGACGATAAGCCATATGTACTCACAAGTGATACTTTCACAACCAATTTGATGGGAAATATAGTGGATAATGGATGTTTAATAATTTATAAAAAAATAATTATATTTATGGTATATAATTTATTATTTCATAATAAATAAAATATATTTAGAGGAGGAAAAATATGAATAAAAAATAATGTCATTGGTTAAAGTGAGCACCTCTTCGTTGAGAAAACATCCTTGCATATCCTATTAAAGATCATGTGGTTGATATGTTTGGATGAAATAAACCTATAGGAAGTGTATAGGTATTATTATAAGATATTTTATATGGTTTTATCATGAAATAAGGCTCAATTATGTGAAATTAATATAATGTAGGGGTTCCATTTTATAAGTGGGGGGGACTCTTGGAATTTGTTAAAAGATCAAAATACAAAGAAAAACATTATTCACTATAAAATGTTTTAATATGGAAATATATTCAATGATAAGGTAGTATTTGGTTGAAATATCATCACCTAATAAAATATTTAAAGGTTGAAGTGGTATTTTAAACCATGTGTTTTTGTTTAACCTCTTAGTAATGATATTTTAATACTAACCGTGATAACATCATTTTCACTTAAAGAGGGTCGCTATTTTATATATAAGGTGAAAGTTGGATCATAAATTGACATGAAATGAAATTGTAGAAAATATTTTTTCTCAAAATTTCCATCTTTCATGATATTTATCAATTTTAATCAATTTAATGATTTATTGTTATCATAAAATAACATTAATGTGTCTTTTGAAACAATATATTTAATTCATCAATTTGGACACCATTAAAATGATGTGATTATAATATTATACTTTTTTAAAATAATAATATGTTATATTATTCAACCTAATTATTGTAACACTATAATTTACTCATATTATTTTACTTTTAATATTTTTAATATCATAAATTTTATTTTCCCATGATTTGAAAAAATATTGTGTCTTTATTCTGTAGGTAATTAATGTAAATGTATAATTACTAAAAATAAGACATAAATTAACAAAATTAAAATAATTTTATTATTACTAGAATAACTAGAAATATTTAAAACGATATTTTTTATTTTTCAGAACACATAAGATATATTTCAAATTGAGATAATGACATTTTTTATTTTAATTTTTTTTAAATATTATATTTTTTAGTTTCATATAAAGGTACCCATTAAAAATTAAATTTCCGGGATATGGATATAATATTATAAATAACTTCATCTTAAAATAATTAAGATGAAAAATGGTGACCTGAATTATTAATTTTAACTAAGGTTAACCTGATTTACCTTTTACTATGGTGAAAATGTTTATCATAGTCACTATTTAAAATGAATAAAAAATATGGTCTTATTTATGGAATTTCAAATTATTTATTTAAATTATGGAATCCATTTTACCATTATAATTACACGAATATGTAGAAATATTTTTCAAAATAAGTGTAAAAAACATGATATTTTTTTAGAAAAATATATTTTAAAGAATAAATCTATATATATATATATATATTATTACCACATGAATAAAAAATATTATATTAATGTTAAAATGTGTTGATGAATACATAAAATATTAATTTCTTTATGATAATTCACTAATATGTTTCAATTTAATTTATTAAGATAAATACAATTCCACCTATAAAAACTATATTTAGAAAAACATGTCTTTAACATAAAAATTGATTTCTATTTTTATTTCAAATCACTTGATAACCAATAAATTAATTTTCTAAAGGTGTAAAAAATCATAATTAAGTTACTCATATACATACCTACCAATAGAATATCTTGGTTATAACCCTATACTATATTATAGATTATGTAGTATTATGGTTTCTATTATAAAAAGAAATTGAATAAATTAAATTATTTAAAATAAAATATACCATAAAAATAGGGTGTTAGAGGTTCACCCATTCTCATAGATGAACAATCATTATCTCTCTTTCAAAAGTTTGTTATGCCCAATGTTTTTCTCTTTATTGGAAGGAGCCCCATTGGTATATAAATTCTCACTATAATTTTCAGATGTGTTATACAGCCTTTGTTTCTCCCTAATATCTCAATTTTTTCACAAGATTCCCTCCATAGACAAATTTAAAAATTTTATAATAATCAATCGGGTCAGAAAAATATATTGATTTTTGGTTATAAGGATTCTCAGAACATCTTAATTTAGTGTAGTTATAAATAAGAATTGATTACTTCTTGTCCATGTCCTCATTATTTATTTAATTTGAAGCACATTAATTTTCAATATTGTTATTTTGGATTTCATATGAATCATGATATATATTATTTATATATTTATTTATGTATTTATATGATTCTACTCCCATTTCAAACCCCATCTATCCTCGGGATTATCAAAAATCAAATATGTTTTTTTCTATGTTCAGACTGAAGAAGATAATCATTATTGTACCATGTATTACTATAAACTTTTTTGGAGTTTGATGTATCAAATCACCTTATGAATACTTTATGTATTGAAATTGAACATTAGTATTGGTATATGTATATGGTAAAATTTGAGTATTTCTCTATGTTCTAAATTCATTGTAACTAGTGAAGGATGTTGTTATAAAGATATCGATGACGCATGAATTTATTTTCTGATGGTATCATTGTGGAACCCATGCATGAGATCATAGTATGGTTGGGATATTTCAAAGATAAGAATTATGAGAATTATAGATTCAATGTGTCTCGTTCTATGAATGGTAAAAAAATAATATGAATTTCTCCCAAAGAAATAACATAGAAAAAAGTTTCTTTGGATATCCTAACAGTCTAGGGACATCCACATGGTGTTCCAACTATATCAGGGAGTTATAATGGTGTCATTCAGCCTTTACATTCCCTAATGTATAACATTTTTTTATGATACATCTGTATTAAGATACATTAAACATCCTTAGTCCACTGGTGATCAATATATTGTTCAATTAATGTATTAAATGGATATAGAAGAGAAACAAGATAGTAATGTGAAGCATATGTGTGTGATCGCTTCACAATGTATTGGTGGTTCTTGTATACATGATACAATTTCATAATTCACACTATGGAATAAATTCAATATACATAATTAAAATTCAATGGGTAAAACTAGATTTAATGAATGGAAAACATTATTTACAAAATGGAAAATAAAAAAATCACTATTAAGAATCAATAGGATCATCTTGTATAATAAGTCAGTGAATTAAATGCTATGGATATTCATGGGATTGGAGATAATCTTATGATTTACTATAACTATGATATGGATGGAATAAATATAAACTATCTCCATACCAATTAAATTAATGGGATGAAATAGGGCATTTATTTACTGGAGTTTCCTAATAATAAAAGAGTGAGATTCCAAAACATAAAGAATTACTCCAACTTATAAAAGATATTGATTACTAAATTAGTTAGTGAAGAATTGTGATCATTGATGAGGGTAAAATATCCCAATAAATAGAAATCCATGTCCAAGGATACAATAGTCAAAACACATCCTATAGAAATTGTTTTAATTTCAAAAGAATAGTAAAATACCTATAGTAAGGTGGGTCATGGTAACTATACTCTAGAATCTTTAGATCAAGAGTATGTGGGATGAAATTACCAACTATATCCATTAAAATATATAATAAAACTAATAAATCTAATATAACTCAACTATAGTCTAGATATGAAGTATATAACCAATGGGATATATAAGATATGGATAAAGCAATACATTCCTTAGACATGATTTTTACCTATAAATATGTGATAAGTGAATTGATTTTTTAACTAAATCCCAAATATAGGATGATAAATTAATTTATGAATGAGAAATTATAGTTATCACATCTGATAAAAAATAACATGGATCAGTACCCCAGATCATATATTGATCCATTTTTTCAGTGTATGAAAAATAAGTACATAATGACTTAAGATATGGTGGCCAAATTCTTCATGGATCTTGATAACGATGATCTAAAGAGGAAAGAATTTTGTATTGATTATAGTCTACAAAGGGTGTGTGGTCCCAATTTTTTTTAAAAATTTGATACATGTTTGGTGTTTTAATTTTGTGCTTAATTCTAGTA
This sequence comes from Viscum album, assembly GCA_963277665.1. Lineage (NCBI taxonomy): Eukaryota > Viridiplantae > Streptophyta > Magnoliopsida > Santalales > Viscaceae > Viscum > Viscum album. The sequence goes on along the minus strand of OY728155.1, from coordinate 76,929,016 downwards.
CATTGTTTAGGTCAAAACCCATCCTCATAAATTTATTTTAATTAATATAAAATAATATATTAAGATAGGATGATTTTTTAACTTTTAATATTATGTTTTATTTTTACATAAAAGGATGAACTATTTTTATAAGAAAGTATTCTAGGTTTTCATCCCCTGATTCGTCTCCATTTTAAAAATATTTTCTTTATATGGATTTATGATCATGATTGTTCACTAAATTCCCTTATGAAATACTTCAAATGGGAAATTGAAATTTTTTTCATTTGTATATTAAATTATGAATTTCATTTTGTATGACAACATTTCAAAATTTCATGTACAACATTTTAATTCTTTGTGGTTTTCCTGATGATATGTATTGTTGACCTTATATGTCAAAAAATATTCTGATTATATTTATACGAATGATTATTATCATATAACCCTCTAATTCATTGTGTAATTTTTTATATCTTCATTGATGATTATGTTCCATGTGAACATGATTATATGTATTATTGTGACCATTTTTGTGTGTGTAAATTGTTAGGATTCGTTTTCCTCAATTTTTTTTTCATGTACATGATTGTGCATACCATATTTCACAATTTGTGAATGGAAAATATTAAAGGTAACAATAGGAACATGATTGTTCATGGACATTATTGTGGGTATATTTCATAATTTATTTTCATATAGCAATGATTTTAGGTAGATTTGATGACAGTTTTATCGTACAATGATAATAGGTAGCTATGTTCATAAGTTTTTGTTTGAAGAAGAATTGGGTTATCTATTTTCACAATGTTATGATTACATAATTTTATTCTTATAAAACATTTCTAGGTGATTCCATATTTCTATGTTATTTTTAAAGCACGTGATTATTGTTTAATGTCCTTTAATTGTTAATCCATGATATATAAATGATATATTGATGATATTGGTGCTTATGTGGTGAATTATGTGCATCTCTTATGATTTCATTTTCATTTAAATCACATATATCATTGTTCTTCATTTTTATAACATGTATATATTTTTTCTATTATGAATTATTGATATGTTTTACCTTAAGGACCATTTCATCACACTCATAATGTTTCCCATCTCCACAAAGAATTATATATATTAGTACGTTCTAAAGGATGTCATTTGTGGATTATTTTGTTTTACCTCATGATATTATTATGTATTATTACATAAAATAAATACTATGTTAAATATCTAATGAAATAAAAATTCCTAAACTAAAATAAAATACAATGAATTTTCGTAAAATAAAATATTATAATGTGAGATAAAAATTAAAACAAAATGAGAAAACAATATGGACAATTGTTAATAAATTTAAAAAATGAATAAAATCACAAGTAAAAAACCCATGAACATAAAATTTTTATTTTAAGGTGTTTTAATAATGATAATCACCCTAATTAAAACAATTTATTTAATTTATATAATTAGAAATATAATACACATGTTGAAAAAATGGTAAATGTAGAGGATGTATGATTTTAAGAATGTATTCATGAATACATATAATAAATGGATTGTAATTGTTATATATATAGTCATTAGTAATATTTTTTTGGTGCATTCAATGTGTTAGTTATATAGCTAAAAATAATACAATCTTTGAATAAAATTAACATATAATATTTAATTAAAATAATTTATTTATAATATTTATTTTTTGGGGAATTAAAAAATAAAAAAAAATGGTATAATAATTTTTTTGAAGTAATTATAAATTATAAATAAATTTTGTAATAAAAATTTATTGAAATAATTATATTTTTAAAAGACACAAATTTTATTTTTATTAGAGTGTGCTTTAAATTAGTTAACATTAAATGTGAAATTTTTCAACGAATTATTTGTTTAAATATTTTTTTTAAAATTCATAATAAATTGATCAATTTTTAATAGTTAATCTTATATAAGGTTTCAAGGAAAAAAATACATTGAAACTCATTTAAATGGTATTTAATATAAAATATTATTTAGAACACATCAAGCATAAAAATTTCAATTTTATAAAAATATATTTTTAAAAATTTTATTTTTTTATTAAAAAGATAAATTTCCCTTATTTAGAAATTGAAATACATTGATTTCATTCCAAATATGTAATCTCCATGTTTAATTTAGATCAAAAAGATTACTTAGTCCATGTAAAAAATATTGGGGAAATTATTATCTCCCGCTACTCTATGGAGGCTGTTATTTTCAGAAATAGGAAGATCATTATCTTAAGCATCATCATTTTTCTATATATTTCATTATCTTTTCCTTTCATTAAGAAAATTAAGAATGTTATTAACATGTGTCTCAATCTATTTCATTTTCAAATGACTAGTTAAAATGGAATATTAAATAGAAAATGTGATTCCTCATTTGTGATATAATTCATTGTGCTCTGTGAAGATGGTATTTATCAAGGGACATTATGATTGTCACATGAGGGATACTTGGTGGGTGAAAAACCTTATTATTACATTTTAGTTGATGGGGATATGGCTCTAGCATCCAAGTTCTCAAATTATTACATAATTTACAAAGTAAATGTAGATAATTCTAATCATGAAATCAATACCTAATAATGTGATCAGGTATAATCCATTTGAGGAATTTTTTTCATCGAAACATATAATAAATATATTGATAGTTGGTATTTGAAGTGGTCTCATGATTTTTAATTTTCCCAAAAAAATTACTACCACTTACTCTCATTCCATTAAAAAGGATAAGGGTAATTCTATGTCTATATCCAGACCACAACCCTATGATGTATAATCAATCTGTAATAAATAATGGATAACATAATATGAAATTGATAAGAAGAGGTGATGAGGCTCAATGGTCAGCTAATCAGAGGAAATATATCTAATAATACAACTCATAGTCCATAGATGATATATCTCCTATAGAAAATCACCTTCAATAAGTGGGAACTACAAGACCCATGGGAGTATAATCATGCCATCCAACTAACTAGGGGGAGAGAAAACTCTTTTACCTAACCCTTATTATTGAGAATTATCTATAAATACAACTGTTGGAATAACATACAATACTATTTCTAATAATATTCTTTATTCCAAAGAGATATAGATTAAAAAATACAGACTTATGTGAGCCAAAATTATTAGCTTATGTCTATAACCAACACTCATGCATTAGACTAGGTGATGGTCCCATTAGAACTTCGTAAATATATAGAATATTTTTCTTATTAGAAGGATTCCATTGAAGAGATTCATGAACTAGTGTACTTGGAAAGGAAATTGTATCATAAATATGAATATTTTGATTTTATTTTGAATGTGGAACCATACGATATTGTTTCCTCTTGGAAGAAAGTTGAAGACTAATATAGTAATCAGCATCAATAAACATGGAATAAAGTTGGGGGCTTTAGCTCATCTAGTAATCCTAGTATATGATCTTCCAAATTATATATTAATGATATTGAAGATAAAAAAGAATATTATGGGGTTTCATTCACAACGTTGTGAACATAGGATCATCTCTATGTACCCATAAGTTTATAGAGCTTTTTCCATTTCTAAATCAACATGATTTTGATAGTTTTTTCAAACAATATTGAAATTAGAAGTCATTTATAACCATATTGATATATATGATACATTAAAAATGCTTCTATTTTAATTAGTAATGAAATATGAATATTTTATATTATAGGGTATGATATAATTGGATGTTGTAGATCTGATCCATGTTGTAGTATAGTATATTTTATATCCAAATATATGTCTGATTGCATTTTTTTAAAAATAAACAGTATTGTAACATATTTTCAATATTTATAAAAAATTTAAATATAATTAGAGACCACGTATGTAGTCTATAATAAGTGGAAACATCGTCCACATGTTACAAAATTGTTATATCATAAGTTACAATTGATGCAAATTATTACCGTTACACTCAATCACATAATATGATTGATAACACAATTTCCAATTGTAAAATAAAATATAGGTAAAAATTGTTAAAAATATAATATTGTGATTTTGTTTAAATGTTTTATAAAATAATTATAAATAATATTTTTGGTCATCATAAAATTAGATTATTCATGGAAAATTTAAATATAAAATGATTTCATTTATTTAATTTTTCTGATGATATGTAGCTTATATATATATGTTATTTCCTTTAGAGTATCTATATTATAAAATTTTATGAAATATGAATATTTTATATTCATAATTTATTTGATAAATATATTATTATAGAAATAACTTCCAATAATCACTAGCTAGGAATGAAAAATGAATATTTATTTATTTTTACCTTAATCATGGAAAATTAATAATCTATATAGTTCAATGTAGTTATCAAATATTGATTATATATATTATTATTAAATAAGTTTTTTATGAAATATATTTTACATTGATTAAATTAACCTAGGGTAGTTGTACATTGGGTTTTACATCTCATTGGAGTGGAGGCGTATTCTTTTTCCAGAATGGTGGGGAAGGATGCGTATAAACTGAAGCTTACTCATTTAGAGACTGAATGCCTCATATAATTAAAAACCATTATATGATGATTTTATAGACCATATGGATTATTTTAATATCAATATGTGTGAATATTTTTTGCCTCTATTTTTTTGTGACTAACTCATTCTCTTGGGTTATGTAATTAGTTAAACATTAATGTGGTGTGAAATGATTACTTCCAGCGATGTAATAGGGAGACCAAAACTAAATCGTTAGATTCATATATACACAAATGAATATTGAAAGAGATAATAAATATAATATATGATAAAATAGTTATATAATTTTCTATTAATGTTTTTTATATTATGTTATTTACAAAGTTTAATGGAAAACACCACAAATACTATATGTGAAATTTCTTCCAATGAAACACATGCCAAGAATTTATGTTATTCGGTATGGGTGACCTTAAATGTTAGGTTCTATTAGATTTTCTAGTGTATGAAATTGACTTAATCGTATAATCATAACCATTATCTACCTTATAATTGAAATTTCATTTAGCAAACATATAGCTCAAAATCCAAAAAAATGGATAACCATAGGGTATTACTGAATAAAATCTATATAATTGCTTTGGATAATGAGTTATCAACTTATCCATCTAGAAATTATATATGATGTGATTTAATATAGGTATATACCAAATAAAACCATGTTTTATAAAAATTTTACCTAGTGTAATCAATGAGAATATATGGTTCTTAACTCAAAAATTGGATATAATTTGTGGGATCATCATTTTTGTGGGATTATATTCAATAAAATTTCTTGATCAAAATATTCTCAACATGATACTTACCAATTGTTATATCCCTAATTATTATTATGAAATTCTATATATTAATAATTTTTATAAAATTTATCGAATGATATAAACTATTTTAATATATCGTTAATATGGGTTAGAAGTTTTCTAAAATTGAATCATTCTAACTACCTAAATATAAATTTCATAAAGATCAATTTCTCTAACTCAGTATCATGGGTAATGAATATTGACTGTGAATAAAATATTTATTATGATAAAACTAACTCAATTATTTAAAATAATTCTTAAATATTGAACAATAGTTTCACATCAGCAATAGAGAAAGAGTTAGTGTTTTCAATGATGGAATTTATAATAAAACCCTACCATGTGTATTAATTCTATACATAGATAAATATTTTTATTTCAGAAGCATGAATTTATATATTTGTTTTGTTCCTTTCTGGGAAAAGGGGTTCTTAATTGGTTAATAGCTGCACGATTCATTTAATTTATAATAATGACAATTTTCATGTAATTTATAAAATGAAAAATATTTCACATATTCGATGTATAGTAATTCATATATATATCTTCTAGAATAATGAAATTTTTTTCTAATACAACCTACCATTGGGATTATAACATTGTACATATTAATGATAAATGCATAAAAATATACATATATTTATTATTGGAATCATTTGATTTTGAATCATTTGAGATGCGTGGATTGTGTTTATTATAAAAATATCCAAAAAACAATTAGTTTATGGGGTGAAAGGGATTTAAGACTATTTAATCTTAAACATAGTGATTTATGTGATCTATTGATAACTCAATAATGTAGTGCATTAAAGAAAATATTTTCTTTTTCTAATTATTTTACTTGTTTTGGTTCATTGTATTTAATTAGTCACATGTATGAAATAGTATCAAAGAATTTCATAATGAGGTACATAATCCAATAGAGAAAACTATTAAGATTCCTATATATGGAATTACACAATATTTTCTAAGGTTTGGTTAATGATTAATCATTTTTATCTTGTTATTTCATTATAGGGGTATCCTCTTGAGACTGCTTTATTCTGGCAATAATAACCTCGAACCCACACTTGTAGATCCAATATAAAAAATAAAATCATTAAATATGTAGCTTTGATACAGAACAATTCAACCCAATTTTATTCATCCAAAATGTAAAATATAAAAATTAAATATTTGATGACTTACATACCCATGTAACTTTTAGGTTTCAAGTTTTAATGAATTAGGGAAAACACTTAAATAAAAATACCCATGTCATCATGTGATTTCCTTCTAATAGTCCATTATTTCTTCTTTTAAAGAGACTCCCCATCATATACTATTAAATTATTCAAACATTAAAACTTTCTAGACATAATTAATTTAAAATAAATCATGATAAATATGGGAAATGGAAAAAATAATAAAGGTGATATAAAATTCTCTATACGAGTAAATATAATTATGTACAATTGGATGTCATTAGTAATCATACTATGAGTATAAAAGTTTTATGACATAATTAAAGATGATGATTATAACATATGATAATTTTCACCCATAAAAACATGGATCATAAATCATTAGACATGTCATTTATCTTTAACATATGTTAAGATTCATATATTTAAATAATAAAGAGACTTGTTAAAACAATACTTGAGAAAAGTATCTATTTGAACTCATAATAATCATTGAAAAATTGTGTAGGTATCCTAGAACATCAAATCTGCATCAGGGAATCACCTAAATAGATAATTTTCATATTTAATAGGAGTGACCTATAACTAGAAATCATTTTCATCTCGTATGTGTAAATTATTATCAATTAACTTCATTGTATCTTAATATTATTATAACCTCGTCATATCTTAGTAGTAACATCAATATGGTCAACTCTATATCATTAACTAATGCATTGGAGCGATATAATTTTTACACTAATCATATATTGGAAAAAATCTATTAAGGATTCATATTCACTATCCAATCCCACATCCATCAATAATTTCCAAGTACTATATCATGAAACAAACCACATGGATGATTTTATTCAATCAAAGCAATCATGGATTTATTTATCCATGAAAAAGGACATGGTTTACTAAAAATATCGTTAGAAGATAATCATAAAACATTTATTGAATTTATTTTAATTATATCATATTATAATAACATATATATAATAAAATTAACCATTAAATTATTTTAACATTGATTAAAAATACATTTAATAACATTTGCATCATATATAGAAAAAATTGGAAAATACCATATACATTCATCATGAATAAAAAACTAAAAATTAAAATAATATTTTGAGATATATTTTATTTGAATATAACAATAGATACTTGTAAAATAGTATTTAATTTTCTTAATGTTCAGTATTGTGTAAAATGCATTAAAATCCACTCTTTTCAGACATTTGTAATTAGAGTCAGAAATTTTCCATGTAGAAAAATGAATGAAATATCCTTTTTAAACCATTTATACGAATGTCAAATATCATGGAAATTCGAATTAGTAAATATTTTATTTTTATAAAATAACATTATTGATATTTGGTAAATAACATGGAAGGATATTTTAGTTAAATGTACTTAAAAAAATAATTTTTTAATGAAAACCCATTTTACGTCTTTTTAAAACAAAAAATGAAGTAAAGAAAATAATAATGAGAATAAAAAAATGCATAAAACATGTGTAATAATAATATAATTAAATATTCATTGTATACATCATGTAAATGAATATAAGTAACAAAATCCCAAAATCATCTAAAAGAGGGATGTTTGGGACGAGAAATCCATATAATTTGGATAATTCATAAATTAAAACTCATTGAATGAAACATAACCGGATTTTATAAAACAAATAATTCCCATGAATGAATATTTTTAAACACATTCATGATGAATTAAGTACAAAATATAAAATAAATCATGGTGCATAACTTGAATTTTGTCTCAAAATATTCAAATTGAGCCCATGAAATGCCACGTAACTTTTATAACAATTGAATCAACAAATCATGAAACAGAGAAATCAAAATGAACATTAAATATTATAATAATATATAAATTAATGATATAATTTTTTAATATAAATAATATACAACATTTAATTAAATTTACTGCATAAAACAAAACACTCCTCAATGAAACAATATTCATGTGAAGAATCCTTACAAAGATCGTATCACAGAAATTAAAATTAATCAATGAAGTGATTATGTGTAAAAATTATAAAAAACAATATAAGTGGAAATATAACATAATAAAAAATTAGTTCATTACACACATTATATTGTAAAATCTTATTCAATGATATAGAATTATAAACCAATGAATAACACTTGAGTTTAAAAACCTATTACCTTGAGTCCAAGCATATATTTTCTGTCCATTACATTCCATTATTATAAAGGAATATTAATTATTTAAATATTTTAGAAATTATATTATGTTTATTACCTTATCATTAAACATTTTATTTTGTTTATTAAAATGAAATATTAAACTAATTAATTGGTTTAGTCGACATCGTATTGGGTGTTTTGGGGTTTTTTAGTTCATAATTTAAAATTGGTTATGGTATGTTCTCTACTGTTATAGGTTTGAATAATAATTTATATATAATAATAATATTCATGGAAAATAATAGTTTTTTAAATAAAAATAAAATTTTCAATTAACACATGTAAGGAGTGTGATAAAAATGAATCACATAGCTTTTCTGGAGGTGGTATACAACACATACACATGAAAGACGTTAACATTTTATAAAGGGTTTAAGGGTATGAATGTTGGTGTAGGAATAGTAAAAAAATTATTATTTTAGTGAAAGTAATTCATGTTTCCATTATTAATAACTATTTATGTGTTTAATGATAAGTTTCCAAAATTGATTCTTGAGATTTCTCTTTCTACGACTAGAAGATGTGTGTTACAACTGGAATATATCTTTCTTCCAATTTGAAAACATCTTCATATCCTTTTTGAAGGTCACTTGTTTGAAAATATATTTTATAATAATTGTGTACTTATAGTACTTACAATACAATTATAATTCCACTAGAGAAATTATATATCCACTGGTTTAAGCCTATATCTATTAGAATAATTTTCTTCAATCAGTCAAAATCCATAACTTCTTATTCAATTTTTCTACTTTCAGATGAGTTTTTCTTATGCCTATATAAATAAACTACCCCTATAAAAAAAATTTGTCACTAGTAAACTATAATACTATATTTGGTTATATCTATAATCATAATCAAGTTTGTACTACCATGTAGTGTTGTCTACTTTTGTGGAAATCTTCTTCCATTAACATTAATATTATATGGAAGTAAAATCAATATTAAATAATTCTGAATTTTTAAAATAATTAAATAAAATTAATAGGTATGATGATTTAATAATAATTTTTATTGAAATTGAAAACCAATATCCATAAATAAAAAATTAAATCTTTACTAATTTACTATTAGGTATACGGATTTATTTTATTATTATCCTATAATGGATCATTGAAGTTTTCTAAAGACTATAAATGAAAGTATCGCCTCATTAAAAAGTGAATGTTGATATAATTAGTGAATTATTAGTGGTTGGTGGGATAATTGAACATGCCTACTTAATTGTTCTAATAAAAAGAAATTGAATTGTGAGTGTTCTGTTTGACCCTTTATTTCTTAATAAAAAGGTGAAACAGTTCATATTTCATTTTATGTCACATCAAGGGCCAATTTAAAGAATATATGGTAGAAGAATAATATTATCTCTGGTGATAATTTCTTCTTTATTTGATAAATAGATCTTCAAAAAAAATCTTCGCATTATTTATCTTTTCATATATATGTATATTTATATCCAAGTTATACTTTCATTAATTTTTTATATTTTGAGCACAAACACCCATTGTAATGACCCTGGTATTTATAGAATAATATGTTTTGATTTCTATTAATACTTATGATTAAGATATTAATTTTACATTAATGTGGGTGCTTTTTCTCATAGCGTACTCGACACGCAACAAGGGGTTTCTCTGAAATCTTATGTTGCACACAACTTTGAGATATACCAAAAAATAATATAGTAATAATATTATTATTTTAAATAGAAGTTAATTCCTAGATATTGGAATGGATAAAATTAATAGTATCAAATGAATTCTGAAATATGGTCTACACATTTTTAAATAATGATTCATTGGTTACCAATGTTATTAGAAATGGAAATAAAAAACAATTGAAAATAATGGATGTGTTTTATGAAAACATATTTAAAAGAGAATAATTGTGTTTTCATATCACAGTTTATGGAATTTTATTTACTGAAAAATATATTATATATATTCAATTTAATGTTTCAAATTAATATTATATGTTTTCTAGATGTGATATAAAAATAAATTCAATTTTTCGGATAAATGTAGTTTTCTAAAAATACAGTTTTACCACCTTTTGATTGAGAAACCTTCTTAAATGGATTATTTTAACTTTTATATTTTATTTTTAAAAAATGAAAATTATTCTTTAGAATCAGGAAAACAAAATTAACTTTGGATGAAATTTTATTATTTTTCAGAAAATGTTCATTTTTAATGAATAGTGAAAATGCATTTTAAGTGAAAATTGTCTTTTCATCTGAGTTATTTATATAGATAAATTGTCTTATTAATTGGTTTTAAAGTATTATTGGATTATATTTTTATAAATTAATCCAATTATGGTTATTGGTTTTAAATTGGACATAAACACAGGTCAATATTTTGGTAGTTTTTACTTTTCAAAAACACACTTTTTGGTTTTGACAGCAGGAATTAATTTTAAATTAATTTATGCAACATATATGTTTTTAATTTGGAAAAATGGATTACATATTTGGAATCAGTAGGTCCAAAATGTGTACATAGATACCTTTTGGTGTCAGACATTATGAATAGTAACTTTAGTAATTTTTATTTTACAATGGTTAAAGGGTAAATCTGTTAAATAAGAGTTAAAAATTATATTATAATATTATAAAACTACCTTAAAACGCGTCTTACTCTAATTGTATGATATATGGTCTAGCATGGGCATCCTTTGGTCGATTTTGGGACACCATGGAGCCACTTCATTGGGAAAAGGACATTTTATAAAAAATAATTTATAGTAAAGAAAATGTTACATAAACATGTATATTTTAGTAATAAAATTTTTATATAGGTTTATATAAGTTATATTTTCGACTATAAATAGTAATTATAAAGCTAAAAATATTTCCTATATCATGGTACTTTATTTATAATTTTTATAAATCAAATTAATAAATATAGTGATGACACAACGATGATGTAGTGATTACCTAATTAACGAATGATTTTAATAAATGAGATTATAAATATAAAGATAAATTTATTTTATAATTTGTATTCCATAGACTACTTTTATGGATTATTATAACTTGTTATATTTTAATTAATTAGTATTTTATGAAATAATCAAGTTTATATGTATAAGTCATGATGTGAATAGTCTAAAAATTGAGAAAAATGTGTTTTTAAAACTAATACTATGTTATTAAATGATATAATAGTCCTTAAAATATAATATTCCACAAAATGAAATATAAAAAGTTTTAAATTTAATTAATGAAATAATTGAAATTATATTGGAATCTTTTGGTAACTATACTAACATTATAGTATCAATATACAAGAATATATGTTTAGTGTTAAATTCGTTAACTAATGGTTACAGCTAAACGATGAGGTTAAATTTGAAACCTAAACATGAGTAAAACCTATTTTTTGAGATTATATCGAACAAAACTCATCTTATATTTGATTTAAATGAGTTTTGGAAATTTTTTAAACTAAATTCAGTTTATAATAAAATAATCATTCAAGACATTCCTAAAGAACCCCTCCTTCCTCTTATAAAAGGCCACCATCTATAACCCCTTAATCACACCTATCAAGACCCTTTTCTAGTCCATCGTCTGCCCTAATATGCTCCCAACAACCCTATATTTCTCCTAGAAGCCTCACCGTTTTTTAAAGTAGTTCTATATAACCTTTTAGCATAAATCAAAAAGAGTTACCCGATTTGAGGTAATGTCTTCTCTCAAGCGTCTTTCATTTATTTTCATTCTCCATCCCCTAAACACTATTTATTACATTCTTTAACAACACCAATTTCTTAAATATACTAGGATTTTTTTATGAGAATTATTTGAACTACACTTACACACAACTTCATCAAATGGATACGAACATGCTGTTTCTCTGTACGACGAACAACTACCTCACGAAACGATGATTTTTCAATTTCCCCTTACCACCTCTCATGGTGGCTATAATGATGACACTATATTTATATATGATATATATTAAATTAATATTGTCTCTATGATAATGCAATATTAATTTACAAACATACCATTATGCTTTTCATGACGTGTAAATATGATAATTTCATTTGAGGAAGTGCGGACTACCGCCCCCTCAAAGTGATACGACTCATTCATGCCCTACATGGAACATATAATAGATAGAATTAATTAACTTATGTAATGTATATAAAACATGATATTATACGAAATTATAATATACCTATGTATCATTTATTTTTAATTCCTTTAAATATTAAAAATAAATGAAAGTAGAGTTCATGCATACGTACGGATTACTATTACCATGAAGGTCGCATTTCATTTCTTATCTCCAAATGTTATAGACTATTATAAATAAATATATAATGGATCAATATAAAAAAATTTATTGATATATATGAAATTTAAATCAGGAATTATATTCTGTAGATAATATACATTTGATCATATGGACAATTTGTATGTATAACAGGATCATATTCGACTCAAGTACCCAATATCGACAGAAAGACCGATATTTACATAAAGAATTATGTAATTTATATCATGGTAATATGTGGTATAATAAAAATTAAAAGGGTTCTGAAGCAGGTAGAAATTAACTTAATTTTATTATTTAGGAAATTAAAGAATGAACGATTCAAGTCGAATGCGAGGAAAGGGAATCGTTCACCCTCCTCTTTTAGTCAAAGACTTATTTTATTTTATTTATTTTAATTTCCATTTTCTTATATTAGGATATGTTATTATATATCCTCATTTATTTCCATTTTATGTCCGAGTGATGAGATGCCCTTTTCTCTCCCATAAACTCATTTTTTGAATTTTATAGTGACGTTGTTAGGGTGTCGAATTTTATTAAGTGACTTCATCTCAATCTCCTTCCATTGAGGCATGTCATGATGTTTTTAACCTTTATTATCCTATATGGTTTATATACTATATTTTTGAAACATTATACCAAGAATTTGTAAATTCTCATGATATTTAATGTTTTTTAAAGTTATTAATAAATTATTTTTATTCAACTGTTTCTCATGTGGAAAGGGATTCTTTACCTAAAACATCGTTTTAAATGTTTTAAAGGTTTATTCTTCTAAAACATTTTATATCATATCCATGTTTTAAAAATGGGTTTTGTGAATTTTTTTATATGTACATGATTATTTTAAAATTTTAACAGTTTCAAAGTGGTATTGAACACTTTGATTCCAAATTCTTTTTATTAAATGACTTAAATGTTTTTTTAAATGGATGGTGTATTTAAATATCATTAAATTATTTATTGTGACTGAAAAAGAAATTTTATTATTAAAATGTTGATATTTTCAATATTTTATGTGTTATGATTATATAATGGTACTTGGACATTGGACGGGTGGTTACGTGATAATTCAATTATGGGTGGTTACGTGATAAACCAAATAACGGGTGGTTTCGTGATAAACCAAAGATGGGTGGTTATGTTATAACCTTAAATGCATTAGTTATGGAAGTCGACCGTATGACTATTCAATTTAGTTATATGTGTGTAAGTCGACCATATGGTTATTCCATTTATGTATGTTTATGTCCCAAGTTACCTTTATATGCTATAAATTGTTTTCAATGGTCTTTATGGTAATCATTTGGTTAATAAAAAAGCATAAGAAATAAGTTTATTTTCAGTGAAGTGTTTTTTATACTTATTTAAGGTGAAAAGTATTACTTTATGATAATGTATTCATAGATGACATGTTTTTTATGAAAAACTAACAGTTTTCCTTCTGTATGTATCCCTTACTGAGCTTTTTATGATAATCTAGAGTTTGTAAATGTTTTTCATAGGACTTAAAGATGAATAGGGTCATGGATGGGATCAAGGAAAATTCGTGTTGTCTAAAACATGGAACTAGACATGTTTCTTTTTTTAAGAGTTTTTTTGTGAAAAAAATATATATTGAGTAGAAGTTTAAAATTGTAATATTCAAGTTGTTATATATATTTTATAACCTAATTATAAAAAGTGCTAATCCAAAAAAGATCATCAATGTGAATTATGAACATAATTCAAGATTATGTAATGTTTAAGGTTGGGGCCTTACAGTTGGTATTTGAGGTTGGTTTAAATAACGTTAGAGGATATGGGGTTATTTAATAATAAATGACATAACCATAATTCTTAGAATATTAGAAAGATTCATAGTTATTTTATATAAATTGAATGAGTTTTATATAACCTGAATAAGTATGTCTTAATTTATACCCTCCTTATAAGATAGTATATGATGATTTTACTGATATTCTCACACTGTCCTTTTTGTATTTTGTGTAAATTGTTGGATCTACTAGGAACCAAAGTAACAATTTATGGGAAGGAAACTGTGATGGTTATCTGAATTAGTAATGAAATGAAATGGGAGATAGAATTAGAACCCTTGTGGTTATTCTTAACAAACTACCTGGAGTCATGATTTAACACTTAAACATTGGTGGTTTTTATAAGGAATCATATATGAAAGAAATGAATACCTAAGTAAGTTAAGGTAATAATCATAATGGTATGTATATTAACAAATCTATGTTTCAAGGACGTGGAGAGAAACACCATGGAACATTCTTCAAAGGGACGGTAAGTTGTTTTAGATGTGGTAATGAAGGTTATAAAGCAATAACCTACCACAGAAAAAGGAAGCATCCATTTGACTCCATGAAATAGAAAGAAGTTCTTTCCGAAGGATCAATTGAATGTTTTAAATGTGATGTGCATGGACATTATTAAAATAGATGTCTTAGAAAGGAGGTTTGGGAATGGATCAGCAGGATCGTACAAATATATGTTTACTAATTTCTAATGAAATTCCAATTGAATATGAGGAAACTAAAAATGACCTTGGAATAGTATGGATTATTTCTTAGCTCATTTTTTAAAGTTACTAAAATCATAGGACATTATGCATGATTTTTTGTAGGAAATATGTCTAAAAGAATAATTCAAAAAACATGTATAATAGATCATGAAGAATGTTCAATTAATAAGATTAAAGAATTGTTTTGGACTAATAGATGATGATATGTTTAAAATGTGTGACTAATTGGATTAAATTAGAATACTTCTAGTATTTTTAACCCTTTTGTTTTTTATTTAAAAATTTTAATTGAGGAATAATTGTCTTTTCTGTTTTGGATATAGTTATAAAGAACTATTATGGTTTATATGATCCTTAAATTTTAGGTAATTACAGGTTATTACTTTTTGGAATGAAAATGTGAGGTATGAGATAAAATTTGAGGTTTAAATATTTTTCAGTTATTTTTGATATATTTATCTAATTTTTTTGGGAATTTTATAAAATTATATAATCTTTGAAAAAGTACTACATGCAGACCATGTGACAGCCCATCACGTCAGAAAAAGTTGCGGGAATCGAACCTGCAACCAAATTGCGACTGGGATTTTTCTCCTACCACCAACCTACACGAAATACCTTGTTAGTATGAATTATTATTTTTAGTAAAATGGTTTTATGGATCAAGACTAATTTTATTTTGGAACTTATGTTTTATAAAAAGCATATCTTAGTATAAGAAAACGATATTGTGATTAAGTGAGAAATGTGATTTTGGATCGAGTTCCCTCTTTTGGAATACTATATGCATATGGAAAATACAATATTATTGGATTTATTTTGATGATTAATGGTGGAATTTCATTTTGGAAGAATATATTTTTTGTGGACTTATACTGATTCAGGTTATTTATGTAAATGCTAAACCTATCTTGGAGAATATGTGATTAGGGTAATTAATTTTCAGTATGAGACTTTAAGAGTAGTCAATGTTATTTTTAGATAAATGTTATGATTTATCATGGAAGACTATGGGATAAAATTATTCTGAATTTTGGGTTTCAATCTTAGTTTAGATTATTTTGAAGAATTTTAAGGGCACTTTGGTATTAAACGGTCTTTGCTGAACTTTTGGTATTGTTTGTTAAATTTTTGAGATTAAGAGTAGTATTTATTTTTATATAGGATTATCCTTTTGGGGGTTATATGATATTGTACAAACCATTTTAGTTTTGGTTAATGTCTAATGATACGGGAAATATATAGTTCATCATTTTTGGATTCTGTGATTCTCTAGATGTTGATTCTAGCACATCTGATGGGACCAAGTCATCATGAATACTCGTCATTGGGAGAAAAGATGACTGTGTGGTAGAAATATATTAAAGGATGAAAATATACTTGATTCCTTGTGTTACTATTCTATGTAGTAAAATAATTCCCCAATTGTATGAAAAGGAACATGAATAAAAAAATTGGTTTACATTTCATATTGGGGAATCAAATACTATTTAACCTATTATTAGTTTGTGGTTTTCTTGTGGTTAACATTTTCATGATCATATTTTATATCACTCTCAATCAGATCTTGACACTTAGTTTCTCTTCCATATTATCTTAGGTGACCTTTATAATTCTCTTTATTTCTTTTAAATTGATAGTTTTATTGACTCTTTTTCAAATGTGGGGCATCCAATTAAGTTTTTGAGCCTAATTTTAACATTGAGAGGACTCAATTTCCAAAAGGGGAGAAAGATGTAATGAACCATGAATTTATAGAATAATACCTTTAGATTTATATTAATTCCGATGAATAATATATTAATTTAACATTAAAGGGTATTCTTTTTTCTGATTGCAAACTCGACATGCATCAAGGGGTTTCTATGAAATCTTACATTTCACGCAACTTTGAGTTATACAGAAAAGTAATGTAGAAATAATTTTATAATTTTAATTAGTAGTTAACTCCTAGCCATTGGAATAGAGGTAATGAATAGTATCAACTAAATTCTGAAATAAGGTTTACAAATTTTTAAATAATGATTCACTGTTTACCAAAGTCATTATAAATCAAAATAAAAACCAATTAAATATAAAGGATGTGTTTTTATGAAAACCTATTTAAAAGAGAATAATTGTGTTTTAATATCACTATTTATGGATTATTATTTAATGGAAAGTATATTATATATATTCAATCTAATTCTTTAAATTCATCCTATATGTTTTCTAGATTTTATATTAGAACAAATTAAATTTTCTCAGATAGAAGAAGTATTTGTCTAAAAATGTAGTTTTACAACCGTTTCATGGAGAGCACTTTTTAAATATAGTTTTATTCACTTTTATATGTTATATTTCAAAAAATAGAATTCATTTTTAGAATCTGGACATCAAACTTTACTTTAACTGAATATTTGGAATTCTTCTGATAATGTTCATTTTTAATGAATAGTGAAAAGTACTGCATTTTAAGTCAAAAAAGTCATTTCATCTGATTTATTTATATGGTGAGATTATAATTTTAATTTTTTTAAATTATATGTGGATTATATTTTTATGGTCATTGGAATTAATTTCACTATTAAATTGGACATAAACACATGTCAATCTTTTGGTAGTTTTTACTTTTTAAAAACAAGCTTTTGGTTTTTGACAATAGAAATTAATTTTAAATTAATTTCTACCACTACTTTTTTTTAAATTTTGAAAATTGGATTTCATATTTGGAATCAGGACTCAAAAATTTGGTAAATATGTACCGTTTATTTTTAGACATTTTGAATAGTAACTTCTGTAATTATTTTATTTACCACTTTTAAATGGTAAATCTAGTAAATAAGAGTAAAAAATAATATTATAATAATATAAAACTACCCTAAAATGTGTTCTAGTCCTTTTGGATGATATATTTCTCACCATGTAAATCCTTGGGTTTATTTTGGGACCCCATGGAGCCACTTGGATGTGACAATGACATTTTATAAGACTTAATTGAAAGTAAAGAAAAATGTCACATAAAAATTTATCTTTTAGTAATACTATTTTTATATGGGGTTATATAAGTGAAAATTAAGAATATAAATAGTTATTATAAATATAAAAAATATTTCTTAAATCATGTTATTTTATTTATAATATTAAGACATCAAATAAATAAATATATTTATTACACAATGATGATGTAGTGATTACCTAATTAATAAATTATTTAAATAAATGAGACTATAAATATTAAAATAAATGTATTTTGAAATTTATTATTTCATCGAAGAATTTTGGGGATGATTATGACTTTTTATATTTTAATTAATTAGGTTTATTCGAAATATTCATGTTTTTATTGATTTCTTAAAAAATTCATCATATGAATAGTATAAAAATTGACATAAATGAGTTCTTAAAACAAATAATATTTTATTAAATGATATAATAGTCATAAAAATATAATATTTAGAAAAATTATATATATATTGTTTTTAATTTTCTTAATGAACCACTTGTGCTTCTATCGGCAATTTATGGTAACTATATTAACCATATAGTATGAATATACAAAAAGACATGGTAAGAGTTAAATTAGTTAATAAGGGTTAAAGGTAAATGATAAGGTTACATTGGAAATAAAGAAATTTCTAAAACCTATTGATTGGGAGGATTTAAAAAATTAATCATCTTATATTTTAATTAAATGATTTCTGGACCTTTTGAAATTGAAAATCAGTTTATAATATAATAATCATTCAGGAAATTCCTAAAGTACCCTTCCTCCCTCTTATAAAAGGGCACCACCTACAACTACATACTCACACCTATAAGCCCCTTGGTTCATCCAAATTCTTCCCAATTAATCTCCCAACATCCATCTATACCTCCTAGAATCCTCACCTTGGTTATAATGTTATTCAATAAAAACATGTCGCTTAAATCAAAAGGAGTTACCTGATTTTATGTAATGTCTTCTCTTGAGCTTAATTCATTTATTTCCCTTATCCATCCCAAAAAAAATATCTTTATTATATTATTTTATAACAAAACCATTATCTTAAATATACTGGGATGTTTTTATGATAATTCTTCAAATTCCACTTACACACACCTTCATCAAATGGATATGAACATACTGTTTCTATGTACGGTGAACTGTTGTCTCACGAAATGATGATGGTTCAATTTTCCCCTACCACCTCTGACAATGGACATTATGATGGAAATATATTTATATTATATATATATATATTATATTTATATTGTATCTATGATACTTTAATTTATATTTAAAAATATACCTTTATTCTTTTCATGATGTGTGTATACGATAATTTCATTTGAGAGAGTGCAGAACACCGCCCCCTCAAAGTGAAATGACTTGTTCCTACCATACATGGAACGTATAAAGGATGGAATTAATTAACTTATGTAACATATATAAACTATCATATTATATTATAATTATAATATACCTATCTATAATTTAGTTTTAATTTCATTAAATTTGAAAAAAATGAAAATAGCTTTCATGCGTACGTACGGCTTAACGTCTCCATGAGAGACGCATTTCATTTCTTATCTCCAAATATTATAGACTATTCTAAATAAATATATACTGGATAAAAATAAATATATTATAGATATATATGATATTAAAATCATGAATACTATTATGGAGATAATGAACTTTTGACCACATGGAGAATTTGTAATTATAACAAGATTATTTTCGACTCAAGTACCCAATATCGACAAAATGACATATATTTACTTAAATAATTAATTAATTTTTATAAAATGGTAATATGTGATATAATAAACATAAAAAAAGTTTCTGAATCATGTATAAATTAACTTAAGTGTATTATTAATGAAATTAAATAATGAACGAGTCAAGTCGGGTGTGATGTAAGGGAACCTTTCACCCACCTCTTTTAGTCAAAGACTTATTTTATGTTATGTATTTTAATTTCAGTTTTCTTAAGTTGGTATATGTTCTTATATATCATTATTTTTTTAATTTTTATTTCCATGTGATGAGAGACCCCTTTCTCTCCCATCGACTCATTTTTGGAATTTTAATGTGACGTCGTTAGGCTGTCAAATTTTTATAAGGAACTTCGTCTCAATCCCCTTTCATAAAGGCATATATTGATTTGTTTTCACCTTTATTATCATATAAATGTTATATAAAACCCATTTGACACATTATATGATGAATTAGTATATTCTCATGATATTTAATATTTTATTTAATGTTATTCCTTAATTATTTTTACTCAAGTTTTTCTCATGTGGAAAGGGACTCTTAAACTAAAACATCATTTTAAATGTTTTAACAATTTATTATTTTAAACCATTATATTTCATGTCCATGTTTAAAAAATGGGTTTTATGACTTTATTTATATTTACATGGATGTTTTAAAATGTTAAAAGTTTCAAAGTGGTATTGGACACTTTGATTTAAATGTCATTTTATTAAATGCAATAAATGGTTTTTTGAAATAGAATGAGTATTTCCAAATCATGAAATTATTTCTGATGATTGAAAATGAAATGTTATTAGTGAAATTTTTATATTTAAATTATTTTTTGTGTTATGATTATATGATGGTACTGGGAAATTTGACAGGTGGTTACGTGATAAACCAATGAAGGGTGGTGACATGATAAACCAAATGACGAGTGGTTTTTTGATAAACCAAGGACACATGGTTATGTTATAACCTCAAATGCATTGGGTATGGATGTCGGTTTTATGGATATTCCATTTAGTGATATTTTTATAAGTCGATCGTATGGTTATTCCAATTATTTATGTTTATTCCCCAAGTTACATTTATAAGATATACATTGTTTTATATGGGATTTATGGAAATATTTTGGTTACAAAAAGGGTAAGCAATGAGCTTATATTTAGTGATGTGTTTTTATACTTCTTTAAGGAGAAAATTATTACTTTATGATAAATTATTCATGGATTACATGTTGTTTTGAAAAAATAACAATTTTCCTTTTTCATGTATCCCTAACTGAGCTTTTTATTCCTATCCCAGGTTTTGAAATGATTTTCACCAGACATAAAGATTAATAGGGTCGATTATGGGATCAAGGAAAAGTCATGATGTCTAAAACAAGGAATGAGACATGTATTTTTTAAGTGTTTTTGTTTTATGAAAAAATGGATACTGAGTAGAAGTGTCTACTTGTAATATTCAAGTTGGTATGTATATGTAATGACCTAATTATCTAAATATCATAACCTAACAAGATCATCAATGTGAATTATTAACTTAATTCAAGATTATGTAGTCTTTATGTTTGGGGCCTTACACCTATACTTATTATAGAGTACACTGATACTCTCTTTTCATGTGTTTTATATCTTTTATCCCATCGATAATAGTTGAAGAGTTTTGGTGCTTCCTATAATTCCATGGGTATAATTTTCTCTCTAAAACCTAGATATAATTTCTAGATCTATTTTTTATTCAATAAACATTATTCATAGGCAACGACTATGAATTGGGGAGGATTATGACTTATCTTATAGTCTAACCTCATTTATTTATTCTCGTTTTTTATTATTTTATGCATGTTTTTTAAAATTAGTTATATTTGTTAAAGAATCATTAAAAACTATACTCTCATAAAATGCTTCTATTAGTGATACATATATATTTAATGTGATTAGAATTATTTCATAATGTATATTCACTTTAAAATTTTATAATAGGGGTTTGATCATTACTTTGAAGATGCATTTCATAATATCAAATTATATATTTTGAATATTTAAGATAACTAGCTACATTCTAAATTGAGTGATTTTATAAAATTATTTTTAATATAACATTTTTATTATGAGACTAATTCACCACACCCTTGATTGGTCCATTAGGACCAACATTTGTTATTTGATCATTTTATTTGTTTTTTATTTTTTGTTTATCCATATTTAACTATGATAATGTTTTAACTAAAAGATAAAAATTCATATCTATTCAAAATATTGATCTTTATAGATTAGTCTAAAATTGAGGGGACTGCTACTAAAAAAACCTCAATATTTTAATGGAAATAACTATGATCACTTGATTAATAAAAGGAAAATTCATCTTGAATGTATGAGGTTTAATATATAGATTATAATGGAGGATACATGTGAAAAAGAATTAACAAGGTATGACAATATTAGTGCCACTAAAGATAATTATTATTTTAATTATAAATTAATAAATGATTTTAAATTTTCATTAATAAAAGCTGAATTTAATATAATAGATTCATGTGCTACAATATATGAAATTTGGGATAAGAAATATTTGTCTTCAAAAGGATCATCATATGTTAATGAAAAGAGTTTAAACATAAATACTATTAAGTATGAAACTTTTATGATGATTCATGATAGATTGATTTATAATATGTATTTATTATTTGATGCGATTATAAACATGATGAATTACCTAGATAAAACTATTGATAGAAATTCACAAGAACAAATTAATATAAAATTATTACCTTACCGAGGGAGTGGAACTACCATATCTATTCATGAATCATGTGGTGTGAGAAACAAGTTGATAAAGGATATGATCAGACAACTGATGATGTATGTAGAAGATCTTAGTGTTAAAGATGAATACATTTAACCTAAAATACAAATTTATCAAATTAATCTTACTTAAAAGTAAAATAAATCATAAAATATTATAATAATAGTGGAATTGATAGTGAATATGATAGTGATGTGTAAAATACCCATTTTTAAATAATATTCAAGAAGTTTTACATGAAAAATAAGGTCTTCAAGAAGTTAAATTTTAATGGAAAATATTAAAAATTAAAACTTGAAGAAAGTTGAAAACATTAAAGAAGTTTCCTTCAATGAGTGTAAGATAAATCAAAACATAAAATTTAATTATCCAAAATTAATGTTCATGAAAATTTATTAGAACAATTAAAATAAATTCAAGAAAAAAATAAAGGACATTTTTAGTGCATCTGATGATAAATCCAGTGACTTATCCTTTATCCTAAAATATGAAAATGATAAATAATTTCTTTACATTAAATAATTACATCATAAGGTAACAATTAAAATTCCTATTAAAAATAAATGGTAAAATCCTGATGAAATTAAATAATCTAGTAATGTTTTTTTAAGTTTTTTAATATACTGAAAGATTCCTTCAATGAGAAATAAAATAAATAAAATAAATTTAAAAAAATATATATATCTAATGAAAATATTTAATTTTTATAGAGGAACTGAATCAAAAAATAAAATTTTTGGAAGTCATTTTTTTTACATAAATCTATATTTATTTTTTCTTTATAATCCTTTTTAAAAAAAGAAAACATCTTAAAAACTATTTCAACCCTAGTAAAAAATAAATTAATAAATATATAGTAAACTATATAGCTAGAACATATTAATCTAGGGAAATATTTTTTGTTCAGAAATATATTAATTATTAAATTCATTCAAATCATCTAAATTTTTTTGAAATAAACATATTAAGAATATGTGAATTCATAAATAATTAATTATCAACCATTATAGACCCAAACATATTTAGGTACCAAATTTATTTTTTATTTAAATAATTATTAGAAAGATACTTGAAAATATAGATTATGAATTTATGGAATCTAGATAGTTATTGTTCCTTACAAATGAAAGGTTACCTCTCAGGCTTCCAAAATTTGATAAGATTGCATTCTTGTCACGTCACTTGTGGTGACATGAAAAGGGAAAATTTATTGGAATTATTCCGGTTGGTAGTTATGAAACACGGTTGATTTGAAAATTTATATTTATTGATGGATTAAAATATAATATTATTAGTATATATCAACTATTTGATTATGATTTTCATTTCATGTTTAAGAATAATTCATGTAAGACTTATAATTCAATGTTTATCTTTTTATTTACTACTTTGTATATTGTTATTCTTTGTGTAGTTGGAAACAAAATATGTAATCTCTCAAATTGATTCTTGTTTAAATTCCTTTCATCATGAATCTTTGTTGTGGTATAAAATATTATCCCACTATAACATATACTCTCATATAAAGATATCCAAAAAATCTGTTATTAAAGGATCTACTTGAACTAGGATTCTTGAAATACATAGTGTGCACTCTCTATCAATAGGGAAAGAAATATAAATTTTATTTAAACCCTAATAAAGTGGTTTCTACCTCTTAAAGACTAAAACTAATTCAATTGGACTTTTTTAAACCATCTAGAATTTCAATCATAGCTATAAAACATTGTCATTATGTAATTTTTTATTATTATTCATGTTTCAAATGGTTATATTTCCCATCTTATAAAATTGAGGCTTGTATATGTTTTCCAATGTATAAAATAATTGTAGATAACTTTAATGGACTTACCATTATTTCTATGAGATGTTATCATGGTCATGACATAGAAAATGAAGATTTATAATTATTATTCTCAAAATATTTCTATACTCATAACTTATATTCTCCATAAACGCATTATCTAAATGGGGTGGTTGAAAAAAGAAATTAGACTATTCATAAAATATCTTAAACCATGATCAATGAATATGAATTAACAGTGAAGTTATGTGTTAAATCTTTAAATATAAATTCTTATATAATTAATAATTTCTAATTAATACCCCTTTTTAAAAGGTCTCCATATGGGTTATTCAAGGGGTGAAATCCTAAGGTAAATTATTTCAATGGTTTTCACTAGAAATATTTTATTTTCTAGGATTATCTAGATAATTTTTCATCAAATATTGATGAGGAAAATTTACTTAGTTATTATATATGTTATAATGCGTATACTTCCTATAATTAAATAGAAAATTTTACACAATAATATATTTATATAAAATTTGATGAGACAAATTCATATGAACCTCTATAATCTATATACAACATGGAGGATAATGTATTCAATTTAAAGAATATTAAAACCTCTATGAAAAATATTCTTGATTCTAATTTACATGAAGAATATCCCATAAAATATGATTCAAATGAACCAAACCCAAGGAAGTCCTAGAATAAACTAGTTATAATAAACCAGATCCCATAATCCTTGATTGGGTGTTAAAAACATTGTCTTTACATTTCTGGATTTTAATCTAACAATTGTGGACCAATTGTTTATCAATCAAACATTACAACATCAAAATAAAATATTGGATCATATACAAACCCGATGACCTTTTTAGATTAGTGTTTTAGAAAATTAATACAAAATCTTACATAAAAATACACATGTCTTCAAGTGAGTGTTCATCCCACTAAACCTAGTTTTTTGTATTTCATATTAAGTCATCATAATCATCCATATGAATTGATTCTATACATAATTAGTTTAATATAATTATAGAACATAAGAAGGATGAGATAAAATTCTCATTAAGGGTTAATATAAGCATTAAAATTGAATGACATTATTGATTATAAGAAGATAATAATGACATAATAACATATTGAATGCACATGGAAATAAAATACGAATAATCATACCCATCAATACCTGGATCATCATTCATGAAATATATAATAAATCATTATCAAAAAAAAGTTTCATAAGAATTAATCATCATGATCTATGTGATTTCAACCATGATTTAAAGAATCTTTAAAAACTCATAGAAATCATTAAAAAAATTTGGTATCTTTGTAACATTATCTTCGCAACCCATTCTAAAACCATTTTAGAAATAATTAGAGACATGTTAAATCCATAGGTGAAACCCTTCAGTAACCCGATCATTATTGAATCTAAAGACATGGAACATTACCCAATGGATTGGACCGTTTTCTATTATCACTCTTCCAATAATCCATATCAGGCTTACCTGGTGCAATCTGAGAACACCCAACATATATAATATATTGGGATCACTCGGTGATATATGGGTTCACAGATCATATAAGCTATATTCAGCTCACTAGATGATATATGGCCTCAACCATTGTATAAGATATACGGAGCTAGATCATTCACTTTAATGGGGATCAACCATTTATATAAACATTTTACAGGAACTATAACATGAATAAAGTATAAAAAACATGAATCTAATCCCAAATATCATAAAAACCATTATTCCTTTTATATATTTAGCAACCCATGAATATGAAATGGGTTTATTGAAAATATCTTTGAAACATGATTAACCCATGGAAAAGAGATGTGTTTTGTTACATTCTCTTGGAAACAATCAACATCCATCCAAACAAATAATGAATATTTTATCATTAAAAATACCCATAGTTTAGAATAAATAATGTTAAGTGTTTTTTATTTTGATGAGTAAAAATACCAATAAAATATCATTAGAAAAATTATTTAGGATGATAATGTTTTTAATTTGAAAATTTATTTTTTAAAACTAAAAAATTATAAAATATTTTGAAAATAATGGTTTTTGGAATTCAACATTGAAAGATATAATGTTAGAATAAGATAAAATAATGGTTAAGTTAGTGTAAATATCATTTCATGAAATAAAGGTTAAAAATATAAATATTATTTTCAATCATTGTGTAATGTGAGTCAAAAGCCACCCTTTCAAAAATGATATGAAATTTTATTTTAAAATATTTTAAAATAATGTTAAAGATTTTGTAAAATAGATTTAATAAATAGTTAATTTTTAGAAAATTCTATTTTAAATGAATTTTACAAAACATCGATATTGAAGAAAATGATACCTGATTGAAAATAAAATGCATAATCGGTATCACATAGAAAAAAATTTCATTATTTTTCACTAATAAATAATGAGTGAAATGTAAATAATATATGTTAACAACCTAAATAACCCAAGGATTTTAAATTAATTTGTTTAAATAAAATAATATCATATTATTTCTTCTAAAGTAACCTTGAACAAAAAGAATTAAAAGAATGTAGATTGTAACATAAAGCCATTTCAACATTGGTTATACTTCAATCATAATCCCCATGAATTAATTACATAAAATTATACATTAAAGGTCATTAACATAATTAGTTCCATACTATTACATATAAAAGTTTTAGTATATACACCTCATAAAATAATAATGGTGTACAACATATCATATGTCACAAAGAAGAAAATTTGAGACGAGCATCACTTACCCTGATCATAACAATGAAGTAACAATTAATCAATACATTTATTAAGTGTATAAAATATAAATAAAAATAAAAAAACATTAAATGAAAATAATAAAATAAAAATTTATTACACTCATAGTCTTATAATATTAATGGAAATGAAGTTAAATACAACCCAATGAAAAGAAACTGGTTTATAAAATTATTTACGACTTAGTAACATTCAAGTCAAATCCCCTCAGATGATAAATTCAAATTTAAACATAAAATAACACAATATTTGTATGATTCATGATATTGAATGTATAAGGGTTAGAATATACAACTTATAAAATAAATTATGTACATATATAATTAAAATATGCTTTACTAAAGTGGGATTTCATATGAAGTCACTTACCATGAGTATAGACATTCCAATTAGGTCCTCAAACTCATGTATAATAAACATAAAACAATTATTTGATTTAATAATAAAATTTACCATAATTAATAAATTATAATTAAATCATTTATTTTTTTTATTTTATAGATATATTTAAATACATAATTAGTTATGTTCACATCATGAGTTTTTAGGATGTTTGGGTCACTATTTGAAAACCGCTTTAATGTGATGGATGAGGTAAATGAGGAAATTCATCCATCATATAAAGAAATAATCATCATTAAATAAAAATTAATTTTTAAAAATTATTTATAATTTTAAAATAAATCATTTAAAAAGGTTATGAAAAATATACTACATTATAACCATGGAAACTATAGGTCGTACGTACGTATGAGTGGCATTTCAATTTTTCAAAAATCATTATTAAATGAAAGTAAATAATATTATGCCTTTAAAAACTGAATTTAATTTCCTATATACCATATTATTTCTTTAAATATACTTATATATATCATCCATGTGATTAGGGTGTGAAAAATGAATCGCATCACTTTGTGGAGTCTATAGTCCACACATACACACAAACGACATTATCTTTTTTCTATCTAAAAAAAAGATATATTACAATTTTAAAATGATAAACACGACATGAATATCATATTTATTTGATTTATATGAAATATATTCATTAATTTTATCCTTAATACCTTCTATATAATGACTAAGTGTAAAGTGAATCAAATCGTTTTTCAAGGCAATAGTCCGCCGTACACACGAGCGATATTATTGTATCCCCCAGATAAAGTAAATTAAGAGAGTATATGTTATATAATAATTAAATTAGTATAAGTGTTCTGAAAATATCATATATATATATACATTAATTCCATCACCATAGTAATATTTGAGAGGTGAGGATGAAAAACAAATCATATTAGTTCATAAGGTAGTAGTCCACTGTACACATGAATGATGCATTCGTTTCCCATTTTGATAGAGGAGGAGGTGGATTTATGTTATTAAAATTTCATAATAACATATCAGTATATTATATATATATATTTTATTTTATAATAATAATTAAATATTATTTTGAAGATGTGTAGGAAGAATTTATATAAAAACGCATTGTAAACATGATGCCTCCTCTTCAGATAACCTCCTTTTTATAGAACCAAAATCCTTATTAGGACAGATTTATGATCTAAAACAAGAATCTAAGTCAGGGGTATGAATTTAATTTATTTAAATTGGAAGGAAAAAAGATTATTTAATGTCTTTGAAGGTGTGAATATGATAGGATATGGGGTTCTATTTAAAAGTGATGTGAGTTGCACTGCTGTAAAGTTTTAAAATAAAAATCAATACACATGTTTTTTACATGGAACAAGGATCCAAAATGGAACATTATTGAGAAATATGTGATATAATTTTGAAATGTATCCATAAAATTGAATTTAAACAAATTTTTAGGTCAATTTAACACTTATATTTTTATTTTAATGCACCTTAAACTCATTTTCAGCTAAACCTTATTAATTCTTTTTAATGTTTTCACTTTTCTTTGTGAAAAAATATAGTTTGTATTATTAGATAATATAAATTATTCTAATTTAAATTAGGGAATCCATTTTACAGAATTTAATTTACATAATGGGTATAATATAATTTAAATACCCCCGAACATGATGAAAACGAGTTTTTTTAGGAAATATATTATTGAATCATAAGATGAATTTATATTAACTATATGAATAATTATTATTATTATTTATATTTAAATTAACATTTATTAATTTAAAATTTTTAATTTTAATTTAATTACTTCCTCATTTGTTGTTGTTTTATTTAATTAAATAGAGAAAATTATGCACTTTAAAATAGATTTCAGAAAAAATCCATGTTTAAATCCAAAAATAAACTTATAATAAAATACAAAATAATAATTATTTAAATTAAATTAATTGGATATATAAAAAATAATGAATATATGTATTACTATAAATCAAATTAAAATCACAATAGGGCCTTTAATGTATATAATTTATTGAAAAGAAATTATAGTTTTACAAAAATTGGTATTTTTCACTGGTCACTGAAAAATCAATATTTTCCAAAAAATCCTAAATTTTCAAACTAAGATATTTGAAATATTATTATTTAAAAAATAAAGTTAATTTCACAATATAATTTTTTTTCTAAATATCATGAAATTTGTAATAATATTTTCTCACATAAATCAATAAAACCATTCTTGATGAAAATATATTTTTAATGAAAAAGATTAGTTTAATAATAACGGGTTAATTATTTACTAAGAATTTATCAATAAATTTATATTCAGTAGGAAATATATATATATTATAAATTATTTAATATTATTCATTTCATAAAATTTGATGGCTAGGTTATAATAGTAATATTTATAAAAATATTATTTCATGTTTTGTTTAATCTTAGGGTTGCATGTTTTATACACAATCAAACATAACATACTTTTTTAAAACAAATATCACGGTGTTACATATCCCCCCAAAAATTAATAAATTTATTCCATGAAATTTTAATTTTAACATATAATATAAGGGTTTTACATTTCAAAATACCCGTGTTGAAATCCCACATCATAAAAAAGAGTTAATAAATCTTCCAATTGAAAGGAGAGATAGACGTAAATATGATGGTCATCACAAATAATGCATAACTAGGTTTCCAAATAGGAAATTGTTGTTAGGAAGTGAAGATATGGACATGGAATAAAATATTAATGCATAAATAATGATTGGTAATGACATAAATCATGGATCATTTGAAATTGAATGATCAAGATAATATCAACAACCACAAAAATATAATTTTGTGCTGAGTTAAAAGAATATTGATTCACCATATAAGAATATTAGACGATAAATTTTTTATTTTTAAGATCCATTTCCTTGAGTTGAAAAATTTATTATCACAATTAAAATATAATTACATTTCATGTATAATTTCATCCATTAATTAATTTCCACAACAATCCCATGTTTTTCTCTAAATAGTGTGCATTCAAGAAGAACTTTGCAGGTATAAAGTACTAATATAAACTTCTAATGGATAATGTAACCCACAAAAGGATAATAATATATTCCGATTATCATTATAAATTAACAAAAACCAATGCGGTTAGCCCATGGTATGATAATTCCAAAAATGAATAAATCTTATAATGATGAAATAATACATTAATATTTAAAATTAAATATTAATACTCAAAGTTCAAAAAAATCATTTAATGATTAAATGACATAATGTACACAAAAAATCAATAAAAATCACATTAAAGAGTGGTTTTACAAGAATTTTTATCTCATACCTATCAAATTACAACCCCAAAAATATATGGTCCTTATTTGGATGTTATATTAATTACTTAGTCAGTATATTTCTTTTCAATTCAATAGTTATCCATATGAAAAACACATGTTATAATAATTAACTCAATATCTAAGATCATATGAACCCTAGAGGTTATCAATGTTATAAATCTATTTTCCATAAAATTTAAAGGCCTAAGTCGCGTTGAACTAATGATTTATATATGCTTCAGCACAATAAAAAACATCAAAAAGTGACCTTAAAAACATTAAAATTCATTCAGATAAAACCTTCAAATTATTTTATAGTGTATTGAACTTATTATTAATCTTAATGTGATTTATAACAGATGGTATCTATATCTCTTAAGAAAATCTCTCTTGTAAACATTAGAATATCCAATGTTACTTAAACCCTAATCTGGCACAAATTACTACCACCCCAAACCCATACTTTCATATCTAGAGATAAAAATTTTAACTTTAAATTTATGGATTTGATACCCATAATTATTACCCAAAATTTTTTTTTCATAAAAACCATATAATATATAATGTAAATATTTCATCACATACATAATAAAAGGATATTTTAGTGTTAATGTTCTAGATAATTATTAAAAAATGTTACATAAACATTACCCAAGTCCTCAAGTGATTATTCCTCCTAGTAAACCCAAATTTTCTTATTTAACATTAAGAATCATCATGATCCACATGAAACATTTTTAAAATAATTAATTTAACATCATACTACATATCCTGGGTAAAACAAAAAAATGAATGGTTATATCAAATGTTCAGTTTTGATAAATATAATAATTAACAATTGAATAGAATCAGTGAGTATAATAAGAGGATAATGGCTTGATGAAATAATAAAATATCATGATAATGACATAATAATATACATGCCTATAAATATATAGATCATATATAAGGAAATATGTAATAAATATCTATCAATTTCAATATTTATAAGAATCAATAATCTTGATCCATGTGATTTCAATCTTGATCAAAGGAATCATTAAAAAAATAGAGAAAAAATAAAGAAAACTTATTTGAATCTTTGAAACTGTATCTTCATAAAACATTTTAAACCCATTCTAAACATAACTATATCTTAGTAAAATCCATAGTATAAAAAATTTAGTAATTCCCACATTATGGACTCTAAATATAAGAACATTAACCAATTCATTGTATCCTTATCTGTGTTCACCTTTCATATATGAAATATTGGGCTCACCTAGTTCTATCTAGGCGCACCCATAGTATATGTTATATTGGGCTCCACATGCCCTCAAGGTACAGCTCAGTTGGTAGGTGCTCTTGGGGGTCTCTGCGAGGTCTTGACTTCGAGTCTCGCTGAGTTCATCCCGGTACTGCTTGTTGCCAGATTTTCTTTATTATGTATCCCCTTCCCCAAATAAACTGAGGCTTCGGCCTCAACTTTTATATCGGTCTCCTCATGTTTTATCTAGGCACCACCATCAAAAAATCTATATTAGGATCACTAATGAAAAATAAGGATATAACTAAAATGTAGGGGAAACATTTTGGTATATGTCACCCCTCTATCCACGTGAAAACAATTTTTCATTGGAAGGAAATATGCAAATATTTCTCCAAAAACCAAGGTTATAAGGTTACCTATACAGATGGTTCTCCAAAAACAATGGGTAGAGGGGTATTTATTCCAACAGTTATTTGAGATACATGGAAATAAGATTCATGGGGTGGATTTCTTAAGAGTTAATTATACCTACTCTTCTCCCAAAACTGTGGGTATAAGTCACCCTTATACGCACAATTTTTTAAAACTGTGGGAATTAGTTTCCAAGGAGAGAAAATATTTCACAGGAAGGACTGATACACATGTCTTTCAAAACAACTGTGGGTATAGGCCACCCATATTTCCATAGTTTTTTTAAAACATTGAAATATATTTCCTTTTAAAAAAATCCATTGCAAAACATACACCCATGGTTTTACCAAACCATAGGTATAGGTTGGTCCTTTATTTTTTCATAATAATAATAGTAATAAATAGTTTAATATTTTTTATTCATATTAGTATATAAATATATTTGAATATTATAACGGAAAGTGTTTTGTAGGATATTGTAAAAGTAATTCAATTTCAAGGAAATGGGGCTTGGGTCAAATCCTATTGGAGGATTGATTTTCTTTAATAAGGATTTATACCCACAATTTGGTCAAACCATGGGTATAGGTATTTGCTAAGAAATTTATTGAACCAACGGTTTATGAACCAAGGGTAGAGGTCTATATTGATGCCTTGATCTCCCAAGGTTCATAAAAATGTGGTCATAGACTATACCCATGGTTTTGAACCATGGGTATTTCCTTGTTTCCTAGTAATGGATCATCTGATGCTATCTGGGCGAACCCATCATATAAGCTATATTACGCTAACCCGTTATCTATAATATTGAATGCCTCTTTATATAAACAATTTTAATGAAACATAACTTGAATAATTTAATTAATGCTTTCATCTAATACTATATATAATAAGAACCTCAATTATTTAATTCATAACTTCATTAAACTATGGAAAAGAAATGGGTTCCATGGAAATCTTTTTAAAACATGATGAACCCATGGAAAAGAAACAGGTTCCCTGATAATCACACTATATAAATTATAATCCATATAGAGAATAATTGAGTATTTTATCATTATAAAATAACCTCAGTGGAGAATATATAACATCAATGGTTGTTTAGGTTGTTGAATTTAAATACCATTAAAATATCATTAAAAACATTCTGGGGTAAAAGAACTTTTTATTTGAAAATAATGGTTAGTATGGTAGGAAAATCTATCCATTAGGAAAATTTTAACAAAAATAAACATTCTTTTCAAACAATTTTTTAAACCAACTCAAACATGAACCATTTGAAAATTGTTAAGAAATTTAATTTCAAAAAATTATAAATGAATTTAAAATAACATCAATAATATATTAAAGAATATTTGTATTTTACAATATAATAATTAGAATGAAATTTAGAATATAAGGATATGGAAGATGAAGATACCTTATTTGAAAGAGAATATAAGATCAGTATCACTTATAAATGACTTTTTTGATGATCCTATGTTAAATAATAGAGTAAATGGAAATAAAACATGTTAAACATATTCATATCATGTGGATAAGAAATATTTATGTTTTATGAAAATAATATAATATGTTTTCCTCTAAATGAAATTGAAAAAAAGAAATCCTGATGTAATGGAGATTGTAACGTAAAGCCTTAACTACTTTGGTAACTCTTCAATCGTAATCCCCCTTGAAATAATAACTTTAAATTTCACATTAAAGATAAATGAAATATGAATATTCATGACGTACATAAAAATGGGTAGTAAATACACAACACAAATGAATAAAGGTGCATGACATATTAGATGTCCCAAATAATAAAATTGGAGATGAGAAACCTGTACTGTGATCATAACATTGAACTGAAAATTAATCCTCACATCGATTATAGGTATCAATTTTAAATCCAAATAATATAAATTTAAATAAAATATAAGATAATAAAAATTCATTACACTCCTAAACCTAGAATATCAAA
This sequence comes from Viscum album, assembly GCA_963277665.1. Taxonomy (NCBI): domain Eukaryota; kingdom Viridiplantae; phylum Streptophyta; class Magnoliopsida; order Santalales; family Viscaceae; genus Viscum; species Viscum album. The sequence continues at coordinate 76,894,021 of OY728155.1, read as the reverse complement.
GGCAATGAATAAGTAATATATCCTAATTAAAATAAATTGAGTTATTAAAATATCTACAACTTGGTAACATTCCAGTCAAATCCTATTGGTTGAAATAATTAAAATTGAATCATCGAATACTATTAAATGTGAAGGATTCATGAAATTGCAAGTAACATGGGTAGTATATACACCATATAAAATAAATTAGGTATATAAAATAAAAATATTCCACAATAATGGAGAAATTGAGATTAAGTGCCTTACCTCGAGTCCATAAATTCCATGTATGTCCATTTACTCTTGGTTAATAATCATATATCAGATATTTGATATAATAAGAAATATTTCAAGGATTAATAAATTATACTTATGTAACACCCCAATATTTTTCCAAAAAATATAATATTGAAAACTTGGAACACTGAGTCTCTAAAAACACCACTTTGTTATAACCTATCTCTTAAACAAAATTTTCCACCACTGTGATTAGAATTTCGAAAAACTAACCAACACAGTTGCGTTCAGTAAGATATTTAGAGTATGTTAAGACAAACATGATTCTTGGAGAATAGTAACATACCCCTATGAATAGTAACATTATTTTATAAATAGTGTGAATAGTAATTACTATTAAATCATCTGAATAAATTGAAACATCTCATATGAATGTATAAATATAAATTATACATCTTATAATTCAAAAAAAAAATCTGAGTGTATGTATTGGTATTTTAGTATGTGATAAATATTTTAATGAAAATTTTATGATTAATTTAATTATTTAAAATGTAAATTTATTTTCATAAAATATAATCACAAATTTTTAATATATTTTCTTATGGTTATAAGATATTTTTATAGGACATTGATTAATTTCTTAAGGTGTTATAAAATATGTTATAATTTTAAAGTTGTTTTTTGAAATTAATTTGGATTTTATTTAAAAATTAAATTTAAAATATTTAAAAAATTATTTTAAAAAAATGGATTTCATTTTTGAATTCTACTTGTTGAAAAATATTGGATGTGAATTTTTGGGATGTTTCTAAAATGAATGAATTTTCATGAATAGTAAAAATATAGTTTTGAGTTTTCGATATGTTTAATGAAATCATAATGAGGTAATAATTAATTTAAATATTTGGTATACTTTTATAAATTAAAATATAAAATGATATGTCCCAAGTGGCTAATACCATGGTAAAATAAAATGGGAAAGCCCATGGTATTTTAAAAACCACTAATGAGGTGTCCATTGAAATTAATAAACAAACTCCCTTTCATTTACTATAAATACCCACTCATTACATCGTTTTCTTTCATTAAAAATACATAATCCACGATTCCTTTGTAGTTTTACCTCCCTATTAGTCCTCTAAAGGTGTTTTAAATCCCCCAAGGTCCCAAACATCATGTTTTAGGAGTTAGTAATTAAGGTAAGGGAATCTACCATCCTTCTCTTTTTCAAGCTTATTTTTTATGTTATTCTTTTTAGTTTCAATTGGATTATTTTAGGATATGACATTAAATATCCCACTTAATATCTATATTATTTTATAATTATTATAGAACCCTTTTTCTATAATCAATATGTTTTATGAAATTTAAAGCGATGTCGTTAGACTTTCAAATTTTTGTAAGGGATCTCTGAACTTTTCTTTTATTTTTAAGTTCCTTTCATTTATTTTTCGTTCCTCACCTCCTCTCAAAAAAATTATATGATTAATATACTAACTTAAATGTACTAGAATATTTTTCATTAAAAAATAATAATTCTTCATCATCTCTTCCTTCCCATTCTATTATACTAAAAATGAAAACACCATCTGAGATGTTCAAGTTTACCACATTCAAGAAAGATGGGTTCTCAATATCTATTAGTTTTTTTCAATTCGTGTCACAAATCCATTATTATGGTTAAACTAAACTATTATATATTTATTATGTATCATCAATGGTTCTTGAATCCTTTTGATCACATGGTGTAGATTTATAAAGAAAAATGAGTTCACTGTGCTTAAAAACCGCTAATAAACCTTAATGGTTATCATTAAATAATTTATATAATGATTCATATTCACTCCAAGTAAACAAATAAAATTCAAAGCCATTTAACCTTATGGATGTTAAGTAATAACATATAACTTTAATTATAGACAACCATCCTCATTTTACATGATTCTACATTCATGCAATATATCGATCATGAAACAAACGGACCCAAACAATGAAATAGAATATCTTAACACATAAAAAGTCCATGAATGAACTTAATAAGGTTATAATAAAACAATTAAATGTAGAAGAAGCTTTTTAAATATTAATTAATTAATTTAATTTTGTTATCCAAGACACTAATACAAAGTTAATAACACCTTCGAACTTAAGGTAAAGGGTTTCACACAAACATTTTTTGTGAGATACTTTGTATTCACTACTACTACTTGTGTAAGTATTTTTTATACTACCCATTTAAGTTTCATATCATGATTTGGGTTATTTTTATGATAATAAATGTAAAATTTTATGATTATTAATTTTTTGGAATATAATTCAATATATTACAACCTTTTTAGAATTTTGTACCTAAACCTCCATTTTCATTTGGGTTGCTCTTATTCTCAACTCACCTCAATGAAATTATTTTTTATTCATATTTAGTCATCATAAATTCTATGTAAATTTTCTATATATGTGTATTAATGGGATTCCTTCTTTATTTTATGGGGAGTTAGATTTTATTAAATATTCATTCAAAATAAATTGGTTCAAAAAACAAGCTGATTCAAGGAACATATTAAAATTCTTACCTATTTTGAAATTCACTATATAATCCCTTTTTTGTCAGATTAATATTTTTAAAATCACATATTTTAACATGAAAAATCTAATTTGTTTCATTTTTAGGTTTATTATATCAAACATATTTTTCCACTCTAATATCTATTAAAATTTCCCTTAAACTACACTAAAATTTTTCACTTCTAAAATCATCTTTAAAAACACTTTTTAAATGATTTCCACTCAATAAGACTTTATTTAAGACTCAAATATAATTTCAATGACCTTCCATTTTAGTTTCTGGGATATGCCTATTTACAATCTGAATTCTGAAAAAATACAAATGATCTTCCAAAAATACTTTTATTTCCAAAGTAAAAAAGGAATTTTCTCATCTCACGTTAACTATTATGATATATTTTCCTTGTTAACCACTTATCTCTTTCTTGTTTTGTATGTACTTAAATTTGGTATATCATATAAAGAGTCTCATTATTCATATTTTATTCCAAGGGATTATTATTTGAATTTTTTAATGTGGAATTGGATACTTTGGAATGTTTAATGATTATTTCATCAAGGACATTTCAATGGTATTATATAAAAGTATCTTCATCTATGTCAACGTCCATTGTTGAATAATTTACTTCTTTATGTTTTATCTTTTGTGATATCATTCACCAAGTATTGTTAAATGGTTTATGGTTAGTTTGATTTTGGATGTGATATCTTGAAACCAATCAATATTTATTTCCTAATGGTTGGTGTTTATGTTTAATAATAGGATAATATAATTCATATTTAATATGATAGTTTCAATTTGAATGTGAAAGTTGATTATGTTTATCCCCATTCACATGATGAATGCATTATACTTAGAAAGTGTCGGGTGGGGTATTAGGACCCGGGCTTATTACATTACATAATCTTGAATTTTATTCTAGAAATCATTTCCTTTAAAATTGAGGATCTTTTTAGGTTTATAGATTTAGATAATTTGGATATAATACATTCATAAAATTCCACATTTATATATAGTTGATACTATAAAAATAGCATTCATTTCTTCCAATGACTAAATCATTGCAAACAAAACATGATTCTTTGAAAAAGTTTCATAACATTAAACTTGGACTCTTTATTTTTCAAACACAACATTATAAACTTTGAAGATCATATAAAAACATGGTATGAGCACAAAATCTATGTACGGGAATAAAAATAATTAAATTAAACATTAGACCATGAATACTTATAACGTATGATATCATTTTCAAAAAGACATACTTGTCACCCATATAAACTTACTTTTTAAGACATGATGATTCCACGAGATCACCATAAGACATATATATAACACAAAAAAAAACCATAAAGGTATATTGTGGAATTATTTACATAATCATATAACCCACTCATCTATGTTATAATTTGTAACCCTCACAGCCACCTTACATTTATTGTAACCATTCCAGTTACACATGGAATAACCATACAGCCGACCTCCAACATACACATACCCAATTCATTGGTGGTGGATATAGGTCCCACAATTATTCATAAACAATTCCCAAGAACAAGAAGATAATCAAACAACATGAATAATTTCATAAAAAAATTGCTTTTGAATTTTGTAAAACATAATTTTAAAAGATGATTTTAAAAGAAAACCCCTTACAAATATCATATAATTGAAGTGAGACTTAATAGAGTGGATGAAATATATATATATAATAAAAATACAAATTATTAAAAATAATATAATTATAATTTTTCACACAAACCATTTTATTAAAAAATAAATAAGGAAGTAGAAGTTTTACCCAATGAATGGAAATCGGGTTAAGAATTCCATTACCTTGGGGTTTTCCTACATAAAACATATTTAAAACTCATGTATAATGGTTAAAATAGTGTTATTAATATATTTCATAAACATATTAATGTTTATAATTCCTTATTTGATCATTTAATTACATCATTTTTTCCTTTAATTGTTATTATTTATTTCATTCTATTATTTTTTATGTGTTCTTTAAATGATTTCCATGATCAGTTTATGATGGATATTATTATCGATTTGAAGTTAAAATAATGAATTTAAATGAAATGGTATTTGAATATTTACATAACCCAAAATTATACCATTTATCATTTTGAATTTTTACCTGAGAATGATTCATTAGTTAAGACATTATTGATATTTCTTTAGGTCGTTTTAGGGATTCTTTGATCGTAATGAACTCATTTTGTATTATAAACTAATATTATCTGTAAAAAATTATTCCATAATCTTATAAAATACATAATAAATAAATTATAATCTGGTTCAAAACTAAAAATGGTTTCATGAAAACTCTTGAATGATGTTAAATAAATTGAAATCACATCACCCATGATGTCTGTAAATCGACCCTCGGGGATGGTGGTTTGATTTCTTAAATAAGTGGGAGAGGATAAGATGTATAATGGTGAATCATCCATAAACATGCTGAAATCCAGAATATGTAATATACTGGATCATTCATGACTCATGGATAAGGGTATGTGGGTAAATAAGAATAATATAAAATGAAATGAAAAGAAAAGAAATAAAACAAAAGATGATGTTTACCTCTTGATCTCTTCTCCTTGAAATCCTTCTTAAAAGCCTTGGTTTTAGCCTTTTGGTGAGACCAGAAGGTATTGGAAGTGGGGAAGGGTCTTTATAATAGTATTTGGTAGAGATTAGAAAATTCTCAATTCTTGAGAGGTGTGGGAGGATGAGGGGAATGAGGGTGGTATTTATAGTGGAGGAGAAGAGGAATTTTACATTATTTTAATAATTAGTTTACCATTTTTTTCTCAAGACTATGAGTAGTTTTGATACATGTGACCCCAAATGGTAATATGTTCTTGTGAATTCTAACCAATTAGTAATACATTAGCAATTATTTCAAAAATAGTGCATTTAACTGATAATTTGAATATATGGTATTTTACTGAATTTCACTATTCATCAAAAATTCACAAATTTCAGAAAAATCCAAAAAATTAATCCTAACCATTTTTTGACGTGTATAATTCAAATATAAACACAATTTTTTGAAAATAATTTTCTAAATATTATTAATTTAATTTTTAAGAAAAATCATAATTTATTCAAAAATAATAATTTTAAATATATAACTCATTTTTAACACCTTGAAAAATTAATCATCTTTTCAATATCATAAATACTTCAGAAAATAAAATAATAATAAAATTTAATAATCTTTATGGTAATATTACTATTCATATATATTGTTCCCAATGGTATGCTACTATTCACCAAAGAAACAAGATGGTTCCACTAGACTCCAAATAACACACTGATCACAATTATAGTTGATCGTTATTCAAAAATCAAAAAATAGTAGAGGAAAAATTATGTTTCAAGTCTAGTTATATATATCTTCATAAAAACTTTTCATGATTACAAATTATTTTTAATTACTTTGGGTGTTACATGGGGCCCGCTATAGCCCCTTGATGCATCGGTAGGTCCCATGGGACAAATTATAGTCTTGGAACAAGGCCTTGAAAAATGGTTATTTATGGTACTAGAAAAAGGCCTTGACGGTATGGTTATGATGTCCCACATTAGGCATTCCCTCACTATGAAACTAGTAATTGAATCTTTATGTGGTTTTTCGACTAGTAGAATACCCATGATTATGATGTATTATGGAATTATATATTCATATTGTATTTCAGCCATAATGTGTTGCATTTCTATTTTAATGGAATTTATTTTTTTATTAACCATGCCTAATGTTTATGTTTTTGATATCTTTATTTGTATTTCATACTCTTACCAAACATCTGAGCTCACCCCTTTCATATGTTTCAGTTTCTCAAGACATTAAGATGTTTATTATGAATGACCTGTAGGGATAAACTTAGATTTGTGGATGTTACCAATAAAACCTATATGTTTTATTTCTTTTCACGATGTAATGTTGAACTTATGTATGTATTTGGTTTTCCAAAACAACTAAACTACTCGGTCCTTCGGGATTAAATTCCTTGTAATCATTTCAATGTATTAAAACAATCTATCGGCTCCAAGCTTCTAGGGTCGGGCCATTATAGGTGGTATCAAAGGAATTTTAATAGAAAACATGGAAACTAGATTTAGAAAATTTAGATTTGGAAGAAACCCCTAAGATAGACATTGAGGATAAACATATGAGAACGTAGATTGATTTTTGTAAGGAATAGAATATGCGATTCTTTCTTGAAAATACATCCATCTCTGGATACTACAAGTGGAATTGGTTTTGGAACAGTTGTTCGTAGGAGTAACAACTCTGACATGGAGTTTTAGGCTTGACATAGGGTATCCTGTTACACAACAACGAGCCATACTATGCACCTAGGTTGACACTACTGGGTGATAGGATTAGGATAATTTATATTTAATTTACAACCCAATATGAAGGAATTAAATGTATTTTTTTCCTCAAAGAAACAATTTTTACGATTATGAGATTAGTTAGGGATAAGATTTGAATTTATGCTATGTATTTTAATATATTGATATTATTATTCATGATTCATAATCTAATCTATTGTATTCCATTGTTTATAAATGTTTCCTAGTAGAGTGAATGAGATTAGTACAAATGCACGTGATGAAAATAGTAAGAAGAATCCTATCTCTAATGGTATTAATCTTCAATTTCAAAGGAATATAGTCTCCAAAGTATCCTCATCATATGTTGAAATAGAATCATGTGTTAACATGATATGAAAAGAATTCTATGAATCCTTTGGATTTGAAGGTATGAAAAAGAAGAAGAGGATGTTAGATAAAAATATGGATAAAGGAATGAATGGAAAGAAGAGGATTCCCAGTTTTTATAACTATAGAAAGAATCTTCATGGTAAATGAGTGAAGGGAATGAGAGTTTGATATAAGTGTGGAGAAAAAAGAAAACAAATTCTTGATTGCAAGGGTATGAAAAACGTTTCTGATGTACAATGTTTCAACTGCAAGAAGATGGGACAATATGAGAATCAATGTCCCCCGCATCAAATGAATATACCCCAAATGATGATTCTGTATAATGACCAGGTTATGCTACTATAGAAGATGAAGTAGAATGATTAATATGCCTATTCAGGAATCATGTCCTTTGGAAATGTTTTTAGCAATGTACTAGTTATAAGAATTGTGAAATATATGAGGATTATACTACAATACTCTTTTCATTAATGATTTGAAACAATATGTTGAATGGTAAAAAAACTTCATTCAGTGGAATGTTGAACTATTTAGAAAACACATGATTGAGGGAAAGATAACCCTTAATATATATCTACTATTGAGATAATGATGAAGAAAGGATTGTTTTGGATAATTAATGACTACCTTGGAACTGATTATTGACATGCCGAGAAGTGATCTATGCTATCATCAGTGGAGTTTAAACCACTATTGGATTTAATTAATATATCCAATAACATGTATCTTACATAAGGAGAACAGAATAATTCATGTTTCCAGTAAGGATTTTGTGTTAATTCAAGTTATAACAATATTTGAAAGGGATGCATGATGAAGTTATTCACATGTTTTGAATGTGAAAATTTATAGTTTCTTCATGTTGATCAAGGGTTATTGATAAGTTTATCTTGGAAATTCATTTTCCTTCATTCTAAAGTATTGAATCATTATATTTTGGAATGTGTAACCATTTAAATAATGGTTTAATATGATCCTTGTACGATCATTTAGTAGTTAATGTATTACCTCACCATATGGCTTAACATGTGCTAAGTGATGAAGTGTATACTATTTAAGGTAAAATCAAAGGATGGTTTTGTAAATAGAAATGTATATTTATACTCTTATAAGTTAAAATAATTCTTCAACTCAAGGAAAAGAGTCTTAAATAAAATTTTTTCTTATTATCAAAATCATTAATAATATTGATGAATTTTTTTATAGTAGTTTATAGTTTTGTAGTAATCAACTTTCATGTAAACATGTTCTCTATCACGTTCCATCAGAATATCATATTTATATTTTTCTTCAACATCCTAGTTTTTATTTACCACTAATGACACCCCATTTTAAAGCATAAATTTTTGTGTGACCACCTCATTTCCCTTAATCCCTTTTAAGAAGATATTTTATTAACCCTATTTTTGATGTGGATTTCCCAAAAGGGAATTTTCAAGTATCAACTATTAACTTTAAAATTCAATTTTAAATTTTGAGGGAAATTTTTTTTAAGGAGTCGATGATGTAACACCCCAAGATTTTGGAAATTAATTTAATGCTGAAGGCATGAAACACTAATTCTCTAGAAAACACCACTTTGTTATAACCTAGCTGGTAAACATAATTATTCCTCTATGATTTGAATTTTGAAAACTGACACAAATGGTTGCTTTAGTAAGATATTTAGAGTTTCATAAGACAAACATAATTTTTGTTGAATAGTAACATCCTTATGAATAGTAACATAGCTTTATGAATAGTAATGAATAGTAATTTCAATTTTAATATTAATTTAATAATTTAAAATAAAAAAATTATTTTCATAAAATGTAATCAGAAATTGTTACTTTATTGTCTTATTGTTATAAGATAATTTTTTTAGACCTTTATTAACTTCTCAAGGTGTTATAAAACTAGTTATATTTTTAAGGATTTTTTGGAATAAATTATTATTTTATTTAAAAAATAAATTTAAAATATTTATAAAATTATTTTCAAAAAATTGATTTTAATTTTGAATTCTACATGTCAATAAATGGGTGTGGTGTATTTTTGTGATTCGTCTAATATAATTGAATTTTTCGCGAATAGTAAAAATACAGTTTTGAGTTTTTGATATGTTTAATGACATCAAAATGATTTAATAATTAATATAAATTTCGGGTCGATATTTTTGTAGTAAAATATGATATGAGGTGTCCCAAGTGGCAAATACGATGGTCAAATACCAATTTTAGTCCCATGGTTTTGCAAAATATACTAATGAGATGAAATTTGAAATTAATAAAAAACTCCCTCTCATTTACAATAAATTCATTATCATTCGTTCATTTTTATTTCAATCCAAACTCATCATACTTGAATCTATGGAAGTTTCACTTCCCTATGAGTCATCCCAATGTTTCCTAAATCCCCAAAGGTCGCAACTTTCTGGTTTTAGGAGTTACTCAACATGGTAAGGGAATCTACCACCCTTCTCTATTCAAGCATTCATTTTTATGTTATTATTTTTAATTTCAATTGGATTATGTTGGGATATTTCATTACATATCCCCTTTACATTAAATATTTTGTATGAATAATGACAATACCATTTTCCTCATCAAAATATTTTATGAAATTTTAAGTAATGTTGTTATGCTGCTGAATTTTCGTAAGGGATCTCTCAACTTTTCATTTATTTTCAAGTTCCTTTATTTTCATTTTCATTCCTCACATCATCTCGTTAAAATGTTGTGATGAATAAAATGACTTAAATGTACTAGAATGTTTTCATAAAAAATGAATTATTCTTCATCGTCTCTCATTTCCTATCCTTTTATACTAAAAATGAAAACACCATCTGAGACGTGTTAATTTATAACATTCAAGGACAATGTGTTTTCAATATCTATTACTGTCTTCAATTTGGGTCACAAAACCATTCTTGTAGTTGAACTAGACTATAATATATTCATTATGTATCATCTATGGTACTGAATTATTTTTTTACACATGGTTTTAATTTACAATGAAAAATGAATTCGTTGTGTTCAAAAATTGCCAATTAACCCAACTAATTATCATTAAATAATTTATATAATGATTCATATTCACTCTAAGTAAGAAAATAAAATTTAATACCATGTAACCTTATGGTTGTTCACTAATAACATATAACATCAATTCTAAACAACCATTCTCATTTTACATGATTATCCATTCATGTATATAAGTATATCGACCATGAAACAAACGGACCCGAACAATGAAATTGGACCTATTAACCCATAAAAATGGCCCTGAATGAAAACAATAAGGTTATAATAAATAAATCAAATGTAGAAGTTGTTCTGTAAATATTAATTAATGAATTTAATTTGGTTATCTAGGAAAATGAGACCAAGTGAAGGACACCACCGAACATAAGGTAAGTGGTTTCTTAATCTCACTCCCATTTTTGTGAGATATTCTGTATTCATTACTACTACTTGTGTATGGTGTATATATACTTCCCATTTATGATTCATATCATGAATATCTTTATTCTCATTATAATCAATGAATAATTTTACAATTATTAATTCTGAAATATGATTCAATTATTAGAAAGTTTTATGTATTTTTTACAAGAATTTCCATTTTCCATTGTGTTTCTCTTATTCTCTACTCACCTCAATGAAATTCATATTTATTCATATTTACTCCTCATAAATTCTGTTTGAATGTTTTATATATATTTATTATTCATATTCCTTCATTATTTTCTGGGTAGTTATGTGTTTTTAAATAATCTTTAAAAAATGTTACAAAATGCAAGTCGATTTAAGGATATCTCAAAATTATTACATATTTTAAAGTTCACTATATAATATATTTTATTCCAGATTTATCATTCTAAAATCACAAATTTTGACATTAAAAATATATTTTGGTTCATTTATTGTTTTATGAAAGAAAACATGTCTTTACTCTTTAAAATCATTTAATATTTTCCTTAAGCCGCACTAAAATGTTTAATATCCAAAAGAATATTTAAAAAGAAATTTTAAATGATTTCACCTTGTAACATCCTGACCATAATCAGGTATAGAACGTTTTCACTTATTTTCAGTCTAATTAATTAAGCTACTGAGGGCGCGCACCTCACTGCAGGTCCTAGGCAGCTTTTTATTTAAGTTTAATATTTGTAGACGTTTCATGAAAAATGTCACATCATGCTTTGACATGGTGTTTTGGTTTTAAATAATTAATTAATGATTTTAAAATATTAATAAGAGATTTAAAAAATATTTAAAAGAAAGAAAATTAAGATAAAAAGAAATTTTGAAATAAAATAAACGGGGGTTACGGGAAAAATGAAAATAATTGAAATGGGGGATTCCTTTTTTAATTATTTTTATTATTTTCCTTTCCATTCTTTTGTTATATTTTATCTTTTTATTTTATTTCCTTTTTTCCTTATCTTTTATTTTTCTATTATTTTTCTTTTCCTTTCTTTTTCTTTATTTTCTCTCTTTTATTTTTTTCCTCCCATCTCTCCCTCTCAGACTCATCACATCGTACCCCTCAATCCTGTCACACCAACCAACAGCCCCTTCGGAAGGCCACTGCTCCCCCGTCTGGGGTCTTATTCCTTCTCTGTTAGGTGCATAATAAACCTTATGAAAATTATAACGTTTTTCAATTCGAATTGTGTGTTTTCATTGAGTAATTTATGCATAGCTTGTCAAGGAAAACTGTTACCCTATTTTGGGGTTTTTCTAAAATCCTTTGTTTTCATCTGTTTTAGGTAAAATCGAAGCCTATTGTTGATCTTAGAGTCATATAATACTACAAGGTAGGGTTCTTACTCACTTTCCCTCCATTTTGTTTCAATTTATAAATACACACTATTGTGTCGTTAGTCGGTGCCTACCGGCTTTGTGTAATTTTACCCATTTTAATTATTTCATTATTTTACTTAATTGTTACAGCCCTAATAGTCTAAAATAAATTTGTTTTAATGGTTTCAACAAGATCGAACACCCCTTTGGGTGTGCTGACATAGTCGGTTTATTTTTCTCTTAGTCGGGTTATTAATTTAATTAGTTGTGGGTAATGCGCAGCCCCTTTTTATTGTTTTTAAATTAAATAAATAGTTGTTTGAATTATTGCAACAAAGTTGGACACCCCTTTAGGAATGCCTACATGATCGGTGTATTATTCCATTAGCCGAGTTTAGTGTTTGATTAATTGAATGTGTTTTGAAGCCCATTTTTATTGTAATCAAATTAAATAAATAGTTTCTTGAACATGAACTTCAATTATTGGATCATTAGCACTTGTTTTGCTGAACTGTTTATTATTTAAATATTCATTATCTACTGAGGTTGATATGATATGTATATTTCCTTCCAAGTTGTTATGTTGCACTATTAAATTTATGCCTTGTGATGCACGAGTGTATCTGGTAAGTTTTCATGTTGCGACTTTATATGTTGACTATTTCATATCTACTTCTGTGAAAACATTGATTAAATTCAAGGTGAGGAAAGGAGGTGGGTCCCGTATAAAGATCCACGCTTAGATCCTTCGTTCCTTACTGGTTACCACTATGTTCTGGGGGGCGTTGTCATTGGCTTTGCCGGACTGAGACTTCCCTGGGATTTTTAATACTTTTGAGTGATATCGGTCTAAAAGGGCCCATCAGGATAGATCAATTTGCAATGTGGCTAAGCAAGCCTCAGATGACACCCGACCCCTTTTTGTGAGATTGGGATGGACTCAGGGTAAATCCATGCCTTGGGTGATACTTGGTCTTTGGAAATATTACCTTGGACGGGCTCGGTGGCATTGGATAAATTGACAGATGTTCTATAGTGATACCTTCGGGACGGGCTCAGACTCCAAATCTCAACTTGAACCTTAATTATTATGCACATAAGGATTATATTATTACTATTTGTGTTTTAATGAGAATTGAGATATCCTTATGATATGTGGAAGTGCACCTGGTTGACAATGGACTTAGACCCCAAGTCAAAGCACAAGCTTGGGGTACACCTCTTTCTTGTTTACCTTTCTTTTCTGGGTTTTATATATATACGTGTTTGTGCATTCTGCTAATAGGTTCCCTTTTAGACTACCATCTTAGGCTAAAGCATGTGATTAGGCATGGGTTTCGTGTGGAACCCAAGATGTCTTATTTATTTCATTACGTTTAAATAAATTATCTGAAATTATTAAGTAATGGCACACTGCATTTTTATTGCTGCACGAAATGGAAAAGTTTAGACACTGTGGGTGATGGCCTACAAGGATTTTATCTCACACCATGCCCGGGCATCATCGACACTAGAGTATATTACATGTTTGCATGTATTGACAAGGGGAAGTGTGTTTATTTCAATGCTTAATTGTTCATTACTACTTAGGATGGAGATTGGGGCAGAGGAGCGGGCTTTTCTTGTAATGAAGTTGCTACTTGTGTATTTTCTTTTAGTTGACTGTGTTTTTGAGTTTGGTTTTCTGTACTTTCAATTTAGACTCATATCATGGCATGACACACTTTTATTAGTTTTCGCACTTTGTTTGTATCATTCAGTTTGATTTATTTATATTGCTTTTGTTGCAGTTTATTCATTCACATGATTTATCTATTTATTAATTGTTTTCATTTACTTCTATTGTGATATTACCTATTACCTATGAGGGAATAGTCTCCCCCACAGACACAAAAAGGTCCCTCACTTCTAGTCGGCAGCCTCTAGTGTTTGGGGAGATGCTCTTGAGGTTATGTGACCCACCGGTCTGGCCACCGTCTTAGAGTTGAGACGGGTTGGGGCGTTACAAAGTGCTATCAGAGGGGTTTTTACTTTTGTATTATTGTTTGGGTTAGACAAGAGACTAGGAAATAGGTATTTGGATGGCACCCTATGGTTAGACGTAGCTAACCCATGTACAGGGGAAACCCAAATTCCTGGGTTGGGATTGCAATTATTGATTATGCCAGTTACTGTTGATATGATTTCACTTTGGGTGACTTACTTGTATTGCATTATTATTGCGCTGGTATTATTGAAATAATAGGTTTACCATTGCATCCTGATGATACGAGGGAAAAACATCCCATGCATCATGATAGGCACTACAGGATTTAAATTCCATGCATATTGTCATGCCATATCTACTTGCGGTGTGGATTTTCCTATTGCATGTGAGTGTTGTTATACCTAGTGGTAAAATTTTGAATTGTTGGTTTATTGAATATAAGTTTGTGTTAGTCTGTTATATGTTAGCCTGATTTAACTGAGGATTGGACTGTATAACTTGTTTAGTAATCCTTTTGAGTTGTCTCTTCCATATCAAAACCCAGCCTTTGAGGCGGGTTGTCTGTTGTTTAGTGCTCAGAGGCAGGATATGTACCTAACCACTTTTGTGCCTTACATATTTTTCTCACCTTCTTTACTCCTTGTCTAAATGTCTGTGTTTGTCTGTTGTAGACAAATGTTGCTGTGAATTCTTCGTGTTGTGCCTTAGGAGAGTGGTAATGAGCACATTCCATAGATGGTGGGTCCTGAACCACCATTGGTACCTCTCGTAGAGCCTCCTGTGGCACTACCTCCTATTGATTCTCTGAGGGACCCTGATTCTCAATTCAGGGATAGTATCCTCAGGTTTATGTAGTCAGTTCAGAACATCCCCAGACCTACCCCGTCTATGGCAGACCTTACGTGGAACTTTCTATATCAGCACCCTTCTATATTCTCAGGGAGTGGCATCCCTCATGCAGCAGAATCATGGATAGAAGCTATAAGGTCTATCTTCGACCATATTGAGATGCTACCGGAGCGAAGAGTCAAGATTCTAGTCTACATGCTCCATGACTCCTCCAAGTGTTGGCGACGCGCAGACTACTACGAGGTGTTTTGAGGCTGGACTTGAGTATACTATCCGTTCATAGGTGAACGTCTTCCATTTGATCATTGTTACTTAGATCGTGAACTGGGCTCTAATCTCAGAGAAAAATGTCAGGGAAGCTAAACCAGTGAGCCAGGGTGTTTCCGTTCCGATACAGGGTGATGGCTCTTCTGGCTGTAGGAAATGCCGTTTTGAAAGTGAATGTGAGGGAAATCCTATCCAAACACCACGTCTTGATAGCTGTGTTACATGTTATCAATGCGGTAGGGATGGTTACAAGAATCTACAGTGCACAAGAGACCCGAAGGAGTGCCGAGGTTGTTACAGGATGGTTCACCTTCAGCGTTTCAGTCGTTCCTTCTCTTCAGTATCCAATGGTAGAGGATCCGAAGCTGCACCTCCATCAGGTATGGGATCTATGACTCCACAGCAGGCTGGATGTTCTTTTTCCACCGGTCGATCAGGCTGAGGTAATAGTGGAGGTCATGGTCGAGGAAATCATGTTCTATACTATCAGCGCCAGCAGAGTGGACCTGCTCAGGCCAACCAGGCAGCGTATCAGGGTTATGGCTCAGGTCTCGTGTTTGCAGTGCAATCAACACCAGAGGAGTGGAGTGCAAGACTATCTATAGTGAGAGGTACTATCCTAGTAGCCTCTACTTTAGTTTCAGCTCTTTTTGATACAGGCACATCACACTCCTTTATATCTGCTGCTGTTGTTGAAAGTCTTGGTTTTCCAATTGAGTATCACTGCGGCGTCATGTCTCTCAACACTCCACTTGGGGTTAGAACAGAGGGAATACTCCAGTGCCAATAGTGCCCCCTCGAGATAGGTGGGTACCGCTTTGTTTGGAATTTCTTTATCCTCAATATGTCTGGCATCGAAGTCAATCTTGGTATGAACTAGATTTCCCCTTATCATGCTCAAGTGGATTTTTATCGTCGTCGGGTGTCCTTCACATCCCCTGAGGGTGAAACATATCTTCACAAATGAGAATGGGATATTTTGACAAACCAAGCTAAGCCTAATTACGTAGGGTTGGGCAGAGTGACAGCTCAGTTGTAAAGTCTCTTCATGAGTGACCGGGGAACACAGCTAGTTGAATTCCCTCCAGTGGTGGATCTTTTCAGGAATGTATTTCCCGATGATTTCTCTAGATTACCTGCTTTGAGAGATGTGGAGTTCACTATCAATCCCATGCTAGGTGCAGGAATAGTGTATATTCCACCCTATAGGATATCACCAACAGAGCTACATGATCTCAAAACGCAGCTTGAAGACCTCGAGGCTAAGGGTTTCATCAGACCTAGCACATTGTCATGGGGTCCACCTGTCCTTTTTTCTAGGAATCCATATGATACCCTAAGGTTATGTGTGGATTAACGTCAACTCAACAAACTCACGGTAAAGAATCTATATCCATTTCCTCATATAGATGATCTATTTGACCAGCTCCGGGGAGAAATTGTTTTCTCGAAGATTGATCTGAGGTCGGGAAATCACCAAGTGCATGTACGACCATCTGACATACCATGTAGAGAATTCCGAAGTAAGTATGGCTTTTATGAGAATCTAGTTATTCCATTCAGCCTCATGAATGGGCTGGCAGTCTTCATGGCTCTGATGAACTGAGTTTTTCATCCGTATCTTAATTCCTTTATGGTAGTCTTCGTGGACGACATCTTAGAGTATTCTTGTTCTAGACATGACCATGAAACACATCTTGAGATCGTGATGGGTACGCTGAGAGAGAACCAGCTATATGATAAGCTTAGCAAATGCCACTTTTGGAATGATAAGGTACACTTTTTGGGTCATATTATATCTGAATTTGGGGTATCGGTTAACCCAAAAAAAGTGAGCGCTGTGGTTTCATGGGAGCAGCCCAAGAGTGGATTTGACATCCACAGTTTCTTGGGACTTGCTAGATATTACAAGCATTTCATCCTGTATTTCTCCCACTTAGCATAACCTCTCACAGCCTTGAATAAGAAAGGTGTACAGTTCATATAGTCAAAAGATGGTGAAATATTTTTCAGGAGTTGAAAGGAAGACTGAACTTAGCCCCGATACTGATTCTGCCTGAACCTGGTATGAGCTATACAGTTTATTGTGATGCTTCATGAATTGGATTGGGTATAGTTTTGATTCAGGGTGATCGAGTCGTGGCTTATAAATCCCACCAGCTGATACCTCACGAGTGGAACTATCCTACACATGAACTTGAGTTGGAAGCTGTGGTGCATGCTCTACGCTATTGGAGACACTATTTTTTGGGTGATAGATTCATTGTTTACAGGGATCATGAAATCTTGAAATACATCTCCACTCAATGAGACTTGAACTTAAGGTAACGCAGGTGGGTTGAATACATGCAGTCGTTTGACTTTGATCTTCCTTATATCCACAGTAAGGGTAATGTTGTGGAGGAAACTTTAAGGAACAAGACACAGACACAGGCCATGCAGGTATCCTGTAGTGAGTGGAAGATGATGGCGTTGTTTTCATAGATGTATCTAGAGTTTTAGGAGCAGAGTGGAAAACCATTTCTAGAATCTCTTACAGTGACATACTCTCTTCTTGAGAAAGTCCGCAGGCAACATTTGATTTACCTTGATGGTCTCATTTTGAGGTAAAGTGTTATAGGAGAGAACCCACCTCTTGGGTGGGTTATTGATGGCACTGAAACTCTCCTTTACCGTGGCCATGTATGAGTACCTTCAGGTCTGCAGGAAGAGATGATGAAGGAATCTCACACCTCTATTTGGGAAGTTCGTCTTAGTATGACCAAGATGTATAGAGACATGTATCGATAGTATTGGTGGCCTGGTATGAAAAAGTAGATAGCAGGTTTCATCACTCGGTGCTCCACATACCAACAGGTAAAGGCAGAGCACAACCGACCTGCTGGACTCCTACAGCTTCTATCCATTCTTGAATGCAAATGGAATGACAACACCATTTATTTTGTTATAGTCATTCCAAGATCTCCTCGAAGCAGTGATGCAGTATGGGTGGTTGTCGATCAGTTGACCAAAGTTGCGCACTTATTGCATATATGAGAGACCTTTATGATTGATGAGATGGGAAAGCTGTATATCCAAGAAATTGTGTGACTTCCTGGTGTACCTCATTCTATTGTCTCGGACAGGGTTGATCGCTTTACTTCATGGTTCTGGCAAGGGTTGTAAAAGGCACTGGGCTCACAGGTACTTCTGAGTACTATACATCACCATCAGACCGATGGGAAGTCCTAGAAAACTATACAAGTGTTATGGGATATGTTATGGGCCTGTATCCTTGATATTGGAGGTTCATGGGAGAAGCATTTACCTCTTTTCAAGTTTACCTATAATAACAGCTTCCAGGCGACAATCAAAATGTCTCCATACGGGGCTCTCTATGGTAGACCATGTCGTTCGCCTTTATGCTAGCTCGAAGTAGGTGAGGCAGCTCTGTTGGGTCCTGATCTCGTTCAGGATACATCTGAGCAAGTTCAGCTGATTCAGAAGCGTATTACTATAAATCATTCAATGAAAAGTCTTATACCAATTGTCGTCGCGGACCTCTGGAGTTCGAGGTGGGACATCGATTCTTTCTGCGTTTTTCTCTCAGGTTGGGTCACAGGCGGATCAGGAGGCAGGGGAAGTTATCACCGAGATACGTCGGGCCATTCGAGATAGTGGAGAGAGTTGGGCCGGTAGCCTATCGGTTACTACTACCTCAGAGGTACCATGCCATGCATGACGTTTTCCATGTTTCTCATCTTCGACAATAACAATCCAGACTCGTCTCATTCTTTTGACCTTGACGACATCAATCTTAACGTTGATGCATCCATTGCGGAGCATCTAATCTGTATCGTCGACCGTAGAATGAAAGTAATCTGAGGAAAGTCAGTCCCACTGATCATGGTGTTGTGGAAACACAGACGCGTTCAGGATGAGACCTGGGAGTAAGAGACAGATGTACGTGCGTAGTGTCCAGAACTCTTCCCTAGCGATGTTCCACTACCCTCGGAAGGGAAACTCGGTGATGAGTTATCTTAAGGAGATGAGGTTGTAACTTCCCAGCCTTAATCCGGTATAGACCGTTTTTACTTATTTACAGTCTAATTAATTAATCGACCCAGGGCGCATGCCTGCACACCTCGTTTTAGGTCCTGGGAAGCTTTTTATTTAATTTAAATATTTTCGAACGTTGCATGGAAAATTTCACATCGCACTTTGGCGCAGTGTTTGGGTTTTAAATAATTAATTAAGGATTTGAAAATAGTAATAATAGATTTAAAGATGATTTAAAATAAATCAAGAAAAGATAAAAAGAAATTCTGAAATAAAATAAAGAGGGGTTACGGGAAAAATGAAAATAATTGAAATGGGGGATTCCCGTTTTTTATTATTTTTATTATTTTCCATTCCATTCTTTTGTTTTTTTATCTTTTTATTTTATTTCCTTTTTTTATAATATTTTTTTCTCTTACTTTTTTCTTTATTTTTCTTTCTTTTTTCTCTTTTCTTTTTTTCCTCTCCTCTCTCCCTCTCCCACTCATCACGTCACACCCCTGAATCCTATCACACCAACCAGCAGCCCCTTAGGAAGGTCGTTACTCCTCTATCCGATGTTTTATTCCTTCGCCGTTAGGAGCGCAGTAAACCTTAGGGAATGGATAATGTTTCACAATTGGAATCATGCATTTTCGTTGAGTAATATGTGCGCAGTTTTTCATGTAAAATTGTTTTCCTACTTTGGGGTTTTTCTAAAATCCTTCTTTTTCATCCGTTTTTTGTTAAATCGAAGCTTACCGCAGATTTTAGAGTCATCTACGAATACAAGGTATGGCGCCTACTCGCTTTCCCTCCATTTTTTTGTGCTTTATAAAAACGCATTGTTGTGCCATTAGTCAGTGCCTACTAGCTTTGTGCAATTTTACCCATTTTAATTACTTTAATGGTTTTACTTAATTTTTGTAGCCTTAATCATATTAAATAAATTTTTTTAATGGTTTCAACAAGATCAGACACCCATTTTGGTGTTCCTACATAGTCAGTGTTTTTTCCGTTAGCCGGGTTATTAATTTAATTAATTGTGGGTATTATGCATCCCCTTTTAAATGTTTTTAAATTAAATGAATAGTTGTTTGAATTATTGTAACAAAGTTGGACACCCCTTTGGGCATGCCGACATGATCGGTGTATTATTCCATTAACTGAGTTTACTATTTGATTAATTTCATGTGTTGTGAAGCCCCTTTTTATTGTAATTAAATTAAATAAATAGTTTCTCAAACATGAACTTAAATTGTTGGATCATTGGAACTTGTTTTGATGAACTGTATATTATTTAAATATGCATTAACTACAAAGGTTGATATGATATTTATATTGCCTTGAAAGTTGTTGTGTTGCACTATTAAATTTATGCCTTTTGATGCATGGGTGTATCTGGTTAATTTTTATGCTGCGACTTTATATACTGATTATGTCATATCTACTGCTGCAAAAACATTAATTAAATTCAGGGTAGGGAAAGGTGGGGGTCCCATATTAAGGGCCACTCATAGATCCTTTGTTCCTGATGGGTTACATATATGTGCTGGGGGGTGGTGTCATTGGATTTTTTGGACCAAGACTTCCCTGGGATTTCTAATACATTTGAGTGATACCATTTCCAAAAGGTCCCATCAGGATGGATCTGATGGCAATGTGGCTATGCCATCCTCAGATGACACCCGACCCCTTTTTGTGATATCGGGATGGACTCAGGGTAAATCCATGCCTCGGGAGATACTTGGTCTTTCAAAAGATTTCCTTGGATGGCCTCATTGGCATTGGATAAATTGATGGATGTTTCATAGCGATACCATCGGGACAAGCTCAGACTCCAACTCTCAACTTGAACCTTAATAATGATTCACTTAATGTTTATATTATTTTCATTTGAGTTTTCTTGAGAATTGATATATCCTTATGATATATGAAAGTGCACCTGGTTGACAGTAGACTTAGACCCCAAGTCAAAGCACAAGCTTGGGGTACACCTCTTTCTTGTCTGCCTTTCTTTTTTGGGTTTTATATATATACATGTTCATCCATTAGGCTGATAGGTTCCCTTTTAGACTACCAGCTTAGGCTGAAGCAGGCGATTGAGCATGGGTTCCATTTGTAACCCAAGCCGTCTTATTTATTTCAATGCGATTAAATTAACTATCTGAAATTATTAGGTAATGGCACACTGCATTTTTATTGCTTCATGAAATTTAAAGGTTTAGACACTATGGGTGTTGACCTACTGGGATTTTATCTCACACCCTGCTCAGGCGTCTTTGACACCCGAGTAGATTACATGCTCGCAGTTATTGACAATGGGAAGCATGCTACTTATGATGCTTGATTGTTCATTACTTCTTAGGAAGGAGACTGGGGTAGAGGACTGATCCTTGATCATGATACAGTTGTTGCTTGTGTCTTTTCTTTTAGTTGACTGTGTGTTTGAGTTCTGTTTTCCATACTTTCATTTTAGACTCATTTCCTGGCATGACACTCTTTTATGAGTTTCCGCACTTATTTTTTATCTTTCAATTGGATTTATTTATATTTCTTCAGCTGTAGTTTATTCATTCATGTTCTTCCACTATTTATTAATTGTTGTCGTTTACTTCTACTGGGATATTATCTGTTACATATGAGGGCATAGTCTCCCCCATGGACACAAAAAGTGCCCTCGTGGATACTCAGTAGTCTCTGGAGTTCGGGGAGATGCTCTTGAGGTTATTTGACCCATCGATTCGGCCACCGTCTTAGAGGTGAGCCGGGTCGGGGTGTTACACACCTCAATAAGACTTTATTTAATCCTGAAATATAATTTTAATGACTTTATCTTTTATTTTTTGGGATATACATTTTTAAAATCTAATTTCATGACAAATACAAATTATTTTCCAAAAAAAAATATTCTTTCCAATATAAAATGGATTTTTCTCATCTCACATTTACTTTTATAAGATATATGCCTTGTTAACGACATATTTCATTCTTATGGTGTATGTACTTCTCTTTGGTATATCATATCAATAGTCTCCTTATTGTCCTGATATTCTAATGGATTATGATTTAAATGTTTCAAGGTGGTATGTGACTCTTTGGAATGTCTAATGATTATTTCCTCATGGATTTTTCAATGGTATTATTTAAAATTATCTTCATATACGTCAATGTCCATTGTTGAATATTTTACTTCAATTTGGATTATCCCCTATTTTTTCATCCTCCATGTTTTATTAAATTTTTTATGATTAATTTAACTGTGGATGTGCTATCTTGAAACCATTCACCATTTTACTATGAATGGTTAGTGTTTATGTTTAATGATTGGGGATAGTTATTTATATTTCATATGTTATTTTCAATTAGAATTTGAATGTTGTTTATGTTGATAAACTTTCATATGAGGAATTCATTGTACATAGAAAGTGTTGGGGGATATAGCCCCTTGATGCATCGGTAGGTATCATAAGAAAAACTACGGTCTTGGCACAATTATTTGACAAAATGGTTATTTATGGTCTTGGAATGAGGCTTTTATGGTGTGGTTATGATGTCCCACATAATGAATTCCATCACTATAAAACTATTAAATGATAGTTCATGTGGTTCTTCTACAAGTAGAATACCCATGATTAGGCTTTATTATGGAATTATTTATTCAACTCTTATTCCTTCCATAATATTATCAAGTTCACTTTTTAAAGGCTTGTGTTTTTAGTTATTCATTATACCTTATATTTATGTTTATGATATATTCTATTGTATTTCTTACAATTTCTGAGCATCTAAGCTCACACCTTTCTTTATGCTTTATTTTTTTATGAAATGAATAGTTTTATTATGAATGACCTGCAAGGATAAAAATAAAGTAGTAAATTCTCCCAATAAAACATGTATGTTGTATTTCTTTTAAAGTTGTAATATTTAAACTATGTATGTATCTGGTTTTCCAAAACTACTAAACTACTCGGTCCTTCCAGATTTGATTCCTTTTAATCATTCCAATGTGTTAAAATAATGCACTGGATCTAGGATTCTGGGGTCGGGGTGTTATATTTGGAATCAAAAAAAATTTAGTATAAAATTTGGAAACTAGATTTAGAAAATATAGATTATTGAAAAAAACTTTAAGATATACTTTAAGGAGAAACATACAATAATTTCCATGAATTTTGGTAAGGAATATATAATGAAAATATTTCTAAAAAAATACATCCATTTCTGGATACTACAAGTGGATTTCATTTTGAAACAGATGTATATTGGAGAAACAAATCCCACAAGTAGGTTTGAACATGACATGGGGTCTCTTGGTACACAACAATAGGCCTTACTGTGCACCTGGTTTGACACTCATGGGGAATATGGTTAGGATAATTCACATTTTCCTTACAAATATTTATGAAGGAATAAAATGTAATTTTTTCCTCAAAGAAACCATGTTTACAATTATGATATTAGTTATGTATAGGATTTAAATTTATGGAAAGTATTTATCTAAGTAGAGATTATACATCATGATTCATAATATAAACGAGTGTATTCCATTATTTGGAAATTGTTCCTTAATGAAGGAATGAGATCATCACCAGTGCACGTGATGCAAATAGTAAGAAGGATCATATATCTAATGGTCTAAAGCCAAAATTTCAAAGGAATATATTCTCCCAAGTATCTTCGTCATATGAGGAAATAATATCATGTGTTAACAAGGAATGTAACTAATTCTATGAGTCCTATGACTATTAAGGGGATAAAAATATGAAGAGGATGGTAGAGAAATATATGGATAAATGATATAAGGCGAAGAGGGGATTTCCCATAATCGATAACTGTAGATAGAATCATCCTAGTAAATGTGTGAATAGAATGATAGATTTTTTAAGTGTGGAGAAAAAAGATAACAGTTTTGTGATTGTAAGGATAAGAAAAAGGTTTCTGATGTACAATGCTTCAACTTCAAGGATATGAGAGACTATGTGAATCAATGCCCAAGAATCAAAAAAATATACCCCCAAATGATGATTATGGATAATAGTCAGGTTATGATTTTGCTATAGAGGCAGTAGAAGGATTATTATGACTAGTCAAGAATCATTTCTTTGAATATTTTATCAGAAATGTACTAGTTATATGAATTATGGAATATTTGAGTATTGTACCGCAATACATGTTTCATTAAGGATTTTTAACTATAAGTTGAATGGTACAAAGAAATTATATTTAGTGAAAAGTTAAAATTTTTAGTAAATACATGATTTAGGGAAAGACAAACCTTAATATATATCTAATGTTGAGATAATGATTAAGAAATGATTATTTTTTATAATTACTAACTACTTTGGAACTGATTATTGATTAGTTGAGATGTTGTCTATACTATCATCAATGGAGTTTAAAACACATAGGGATTTAGGGAAGATATCCAAAAACATGCATCATGCATAAGGAATATAGAATCATGCGCATTTCCAATATGATTTTTATGGTAATTCAGGTTATTACCATATTTAAAATGGATTCATGATGAAGTTATTCACATGTTCGAAATGTGAAAATTTAGAGAAACATCATCTTGATTATGTGTTAATGATAAGTTCATCTTGAAAATTCAGATTTCTTCATTATAATGTGCTAAATCATTATATTTCGGAATGTTTAACCATTTAATAAATGGTTCATGTTTATCATTGTATAAGATTTTATAGGTTAATGTATTACTTCACCATATGGCGTAATCTGTGCTAAGTGATGAAGTATTGATAGTACTAGGTACAATCAAAGGATGAGTTTGTAAATAGAAACATATATTTATACTCGTATAGAGTGGAATAATTCCTCAACTCACGGAAAATAGTATTACATAAAATGTTCTCTTATTATCATAATATTTGATAATATTGATGAATATTTTAACAATAGTTTATAGTTTTGTAGTAATCAACTTTCAACTAAACATGTTCTCTATCAAATTATGTTAGAACTTCATAGTTATATTTTTCTTCCATGTCTAGGTTTTTACTTCCCAATAATGTCACCCCATTCAAAAGCATAATTATTTTTGTTACCACCTCATTTACCTTAACAAAGTTTATGAGGATATTTTATTAACCCTATTTTCGATGTTGGTTTCAGATAAGGGGATCTTAAAGTATCAACTGTTAACTTTCAATGTTCAATTTCAAATTTTGAGGAGAACATTTTTCTATGGAAGGGATAATGTAACACCCCAAGATTTATTATTTTTTTAGTATTTAATGCATTTAACACTGAGTCTCTACAAAACACTTCTTTGTTATAACCTATCCAGTTAACATAATTTTTCCACCTCTATGATTTGAATTTCAAAGAAATGACATACACAGCTGCATTCAGTAAGATATTTAGAGTCTGATAAGAAAAACATAATTTTTGGTGAATAGTAGCATACCTTTATGAATATTAACACACCATTACAAATACTATGAATAGTAATGAATAGTAAAGAGGCCAAAAAAATATAAACTTTACCCATGAATGGATAAATACAATTTAGACATACCATAAGTGAAAATGTGATCATAGTGTAAGTTTTGGTATTTTTGTATGTTATAAATATAAAAATTATTATTTATGAATAATTTAATAATTTGAAATAAAAATTTATTTTCTTAAAATTTAATCATAATTTGTTATATTATTTTGTTATGGTTAGAATATAATTTTATGGGACCTTGTTTAATTTCTCAAGGTGTTATAATACGAGTTATAGTTTTAATGTTGTTTTTCTTGAAGAAATTATGATTTTATTTAAAAATTAAATTAAAAATATATAGAAAATTATTTTCAAAAATGGATTTCACTTTTTAATTCTATATGTAAAAAAAATATTTGGGGAGAATTTTTGGGATTTTTTTAAAATACATGAATTTTTTTTGAATAGTAAAAATACAGTTTTGTGTTTTAGGTATGTTTGGTGACATCATAATGGTGTAATAATTAATATAAAATCTGGTATACTTTTTTACAATACAATATGATATGAGGTGTCCCAAGTGGATAATACCATGTGTAAATACCATGGGAAAGCCCATGGTTTTTCAAAAATCACTAATGCAGTGACCTTTGAAATTATTTAAAAAAATCCCTCTAATTTACTATAAATACCCACTCATTCATTCATTTTCCATCATTCCATACACATCATCCTCAAGTATCTAGTATTTTTACTCCCTATTATTCCTCCTAAGGTATCCGAAATCCACCAAGGTCCCAACCTTCATGTTTTAAGAGTTACTCTACAAGGTAAGAGAATCCACCACCCTTCTCTTTTTCAAGATTTCATTTTATGTATTATTTTTAATTTAAATGGGATTATGTTGGGATATGACATTCCGTGTCCCCATTACTGCCCATATTATTTCTTAATGATTAGAGATCATTTTTATCTCATCAAAATATTATATGAAAATTTAAGCGGCGATGTTAGGCTATCAAAATTTTGTAAGGGATCTCTCAACTTTTCTTTTATTTCTAAGTTCCTTTTTTTATTTTTATTTCCTCACCACCTTTCATTAAAATTTTGTGATGACCCTAGTACCTTACATATACTAGAATTTTTTCATGATAAAGGAAAAAATCATCATCATCTCTCTTTTCCCATTATTTTATACTAAAAATGAAAACACCATCTCAGATGTGCTAATTTACCACATTCAAGGAAGATGGGTTTTGAATTTATATTACCATATTCAATTTGGGTCATGAAACCATTATTATGTTTGATAAAGACTGTAATATATTTATTATTTCTAATACATGGTTCTAGAATCTTTTTTGACACATAGTTTTGATTTTTAAAGCAAAATTAGTTCGTTGTGTTCAAAAATCTACAATTAACCCAATAGTTATAATTTATTAATTTATATAATAATTCATCTTCACTCCATGTAACCAAATTATGTTTACAAAAATGTAAACTTCTGAATTTTCTATAATAATATATAACTTCAATTCAGATCAGCCATCCTTATTTTACATGATTCTCCATTCAAGTATATAAGTATACCGACCTTGAAACAAACATACCCGAACAATAAAATTGAACCTCTTAACCCATAAAAAGGCCCTTAATGAACATAATAAGGTTATAGTAAATCAATTACATGAAAAATTAGTTTTGATAATATTAATTAATTAATATAATTTGGTTATCCAGGACACTGATACCAAGTGAATAACACCATCAGACTTAAGGTAAGGGGTTCGTTCATCTCACTCCCATTTTTTTGAGATATACTTTATTCAACACTAATACTTGTGTATGGTGTATATATAATACCCATTGATTTTTAAAATCATTAATATGTTTATTTTCATGATAATCAATGTAAAATTTGATAATTCTTAATTTATAGTCATATGATTAAATTGATTATAATGTTTTAAGTATTTTCTACCCAAACCTCCATTTTCATTTGGGATTCTCTTATTCTCTACTCGCCTCATTTAAATGATTATTTCTTCTTATATAATCCACATAAATAATGTTTTAATGGTATATATATATTTACTAATCACATTTATTCATTAGTTTAAAGGGAGTTACATGTTTTTAAATAATCGTTCCAAAAACAATTGTTCTGAAATGCAAGTTAATTCATGGAACATCTCAAAATTCATACCTATTTTGAAGTTCAATTTATAATCAGTTTTATTCCATATTTAGAATTATAGAATCAAAATATTTAACATGAAGAAGTTATTTTGGTTCATTTATAGTTTTATTAAAGCAAGAAATCCTTTGTTCATTAAAATCCTTTAATATTTTCCTTAAACCACACTAACATAATTAATTTTTAAATGCTTATTTAAAAACATTTTCTAAAGAATTTCACCTCAATAAGACATTATTTATGCCTAAAATATAATTTCAATGAACTTACCTTTTATTTTCTTTTATATACATGATTAAAATATTATTTCATGACAAATAAAAATTATTTTTCATAAGAACTCTACTTTCCAAAGTAAAAATAGGATTTTTCTCATCTCACTTTAACTTTTATGAGATATACGCCGTGTTCACCACTTATTTATTGCTTTTGGTGTATGTACGTACCTTTTTTATATAATATCAACAATCTTTTAATTCTAATTATATTATAAGTGATTATGATTTCAATGTTTCGAGGTGGTATGCGACACTTTGGAATGATTAAGGATTATTTCCTCTAGGATTTTTTAATAGTCTTATTTAAAAGTATCTTCATCTTTGTCAATATCCTTTATTAAATATTTTACTTCATTAATGTTTATATCCAATGATATCATCCACCATGTTTTATTAAATGTTTTTTGATTAGTTTGACTATTGATGTGCTATCTTGAAACCATTCACCATTTTACCCCTAATGGTAAGTTTTTATGTTTAATGATTGGGGAATATTATTTATATTTAATAAGATAGTTTAAATATGAATGTGAATGTTGTTTATATTTATAACCATTCATAAGATGAAAGAATTGTAATTAGTAAGTGTGGGGTGGGTCCCACTATATCCCCTCGATGCATCGGTAGGTCTCATTAGAAAAACTGTGGTCTTGGCACGAGGCCCTTAAGAAATGGTTATTTATGGTCCTGGATCATGGCCTTGAAGGTATGGTTATGATGTCCTGTATTATGCATTCCATCATTATGAAACTAGTAAATCAAAGTTCATGTGGTTTCTCGACTATAAGAATACGAATGATTATGCTTTATTATGGAATTATTTATTTAACTCTTATTCTAACCATAATGTCTTAAAGTTATCTTTTTAATGTAAGGTGTTTTTAGTTATTCACTATGACAAATATTTACATTTATGATATTTTTCACTATATAGCTTACCCTTACCGATCATCTAATCTCACCCCTTTATTAGGATTCATTTTCTCAAGACATGAAGAAGTTTATTATGAATGACATATAGGGATAAACATAGAGTTGTGGATGTACCCAATAAAACATATTTGTTGTATTTCTTTTCATGTTGAAATGTTCAACCTATGTATGAATTTTTTTTCAAAACAACTAAACTACTCAGTCCTTCGGAATGTGATTCTTTGTAATCGTTCCAATTTGTTAATATAATGCACAGGCTCTAGGCTTTTGGGGTCGGGGTGTTACAGTTGGTATCAAAGGAATTTTAGTAGAAAATAAGAAAACTATATTTAGAAAACATATATTAGGGAACAAAACCCTAAGATATACATAGAGAATAAATATAAAAGAACATACATGAATTTTCATATGAAAATGATTATGAAAATCTCTCAATGAAATACATCCATGTTTGGATACTATAAGTGGATGTGGTTCTGGTACAGATGTACCTAAGAGTAGCAATCTCGACAAAAATATTCGGCCTTGAGACAAGGTATCCTGGTACATGAAAATAGGCCTTAATGTTCACCTGGTTTGACACTCGTATGGGAGATGATTAAGAAAAATCACATTTTCTTTTCAAACCATTAAAAAGGAATTAAATTTAATTTTTTCCTCAAAGAAACCATGTTTATGATTATGATATTAGTTATGTATTTTATTTCAATTTATACTATGTTTATTTTCTATGTTGAGATTATACATCATTATTCATAATCTAATCTAGTGTATGAAATTGTTTAGAAATGGCGCCTAAAAGAAGGAATGATATCATCACCAAAGTACATGATTAAAATAGTTAGAAGGGTCATATCTCTAATAGTCTTAAGCCATCATTTCAATGGATGATAGTCTCCAAAGTATCCTCATCATATAAGGAAATAATATCATGTGTAACAACGTATTTAATGAATTTGATGAGTCATATGGAATTGAAGGGAAAAAAGAAGAAGTTGTTGGTAGAGAAATATATGGAGAAAGGGAAGAAGGGATAGAAGGGGTTTCCCACATGTGAAAACTATAGAAATAATCATCTTGGTAAATGTTTAAATGGAATGAGAGTTTGTTATAATTGTGGAGAAAAAGGACAAAACTTTCTTGATTTCTAGGGTATGAAAATGGTTTTTTATGTACAATGCTTCAACTACAAGAAGATGGGACACTATGCGAATTAATGTCCCAAAAGTCAAAGGAATATACCCAAAATGATTATTTTGGATAATGATCAAGTTATGATACTACCAAAGATTAAGAGGAAGGATTAATATGATTAGTCCAGAATCATTTCATTTGAATATTTTGTCAGTAATGTACTCATTGTAAGAATTATGGAATATATGGGGATTGTACGGCAATACTTGTTTAATTATTGATTTGAAACCATATGTTGAATGTTACCAAGAAAAGTTCTTCAGGGGAATGTTAAATGTTTTAGAAAACACATTATTGAGGGAAACCCTTAATATATTCCTGACGTTGAGATAATGATGGAGAAAGGATTATTTCTGATAATTACTGACTACCTTAGAAGTAATTATTGACTTGTCGAAAATTGTTATATTCTATCATCGATAGATTTTACACCACTTTTGGATTAAGGAATATATCCAATAACAGGTATCTTACTTAATGAATACTGAATAATGCATATTTCCAATATGGGTTTTATGGTAATTCAAGTTATTATCATATTTCAAAATGATACATGATGAAGTTATTAACATATTTGGAATGTGAAAATTTAGACCTTCTTAATGTTTATTAAGGGATAATGAATAGTTAATCTTTGAAATTTTGATTCATTCATTCTCAAATGTAGAATCATTATATTTTTTATTGTTTAACCAATTATAAAATGGTTTAAGGTGATCATGGTACTACCTTTTAGAGGTTAATGTATTACTTCACCAAATAGCATAACCTATTCTAAGTGATGAAGTATAGACAGTTTGAGGTACAATCAAAGTATGGGTTTGTAAATAGGAATGTCTGTTTGTACTCTAATAGAGATGAATAATTACTCAACTCAAGGAAAAGGTTCCTAAATAAAATTTTGTCATATTATCATAATCATTGATAATATTGATGATTTTTTATAGTAGTTTATAGTTTTATTGTAATCAACTTTCATCTAATCATGTTCTCTATCACATTCCATCAAAAAATCATAGTTTTATTATAAGGACCCGGCCTTAAACATTACATAATATTGAATTAAATTAATTTTTCAAATTGAGTATCTTTTCAGGTTTAGTGTTTTAGATAATTATTCCATAACTATTACATTACATCTCGAAAATTACAAGGTAGAAACTTCTACTTAGTTTCATTTTTGTCATAAAATAAAAACTCTTGAAAAAAAGAGTCATTTCTAGTCCAATTCTTTAGATAGCATGACTTTTCCTTGATCTAATCTTTGACCCTATTCGTCTTTAGGTCTTGTGAAAAAAAATTCAAAACTTGGGATGAGCATAAAAAGCTCATTAAGTCTTATTAAACAAAGAAAGAAAAAATTAGTCTATCAATACATAAAAAACATAAAATCTTTTACATACTTCATTAAAACATAATATTTAAGAATAACACATGGTAATCAAAAATCATAAAGGTAAATTGTGGAATCCATATCATACTTACATTGTAGCTATTACAGCTATGTAGGGAGTTACATTTGGAATACCCATCACAGTATATTCCCTAAATAACTTAGGAGAAACATTCACATCTATCTCTGTCACGTTACCCAATGCATTGGAGATCTATCTCGGGCTCACCCACCCTATGTTTAACACGGAACCACCCGTATACGTAAATAATGCCCAAGAACCATAACATATTTATAACACATAAAACAAACATAAAGGAAAGATAGCATTTCCACATTTCAATCACAATATATCATTTAAATAAATTGAAATAAAAAATCCATTATCAAAACCATTTTCAATACGAAAATACGTAAAAGATCATATGGTATTTATTTTCTTTTTAAAAACATTACGACTTATTAAGGAAGCCAAATATCAAATAATACTCACAGCAGCAGAAAGGTCGTTGTCACCACGTACATTAAAAGAAACATTCTTTTTTGTCATTTTGTAAAACTCTTCCTAGAAAAATATTCCATTTGAATTAAATGAAAATTCAAAGGTGTTTATACAGCGCATAAAATAAAATCGTGTATTGAAACAAAATATGCCTCAATAAAAGGAGATTGAGATGAAGTCCCTTACCTCGTGTCTGACTTAACCCATTCATTCTTTAATATCCTGAATAACAAAGTAAAGTTAATTTATACTTTCTTAAGAAACATTTTCCATGTTTATTATTCCATTAATATCATTTATTACCATGTTATAAACATTATACAATCCTTTAAGTTATTAATGGTCGTTTTGTCGATATTTGGTACTTGAGTCAAAAATGGATTTCTTATAATTACAAGTTATTCACGTGGTCAAAATTGAATTATATATAGAATGATATTCATTTTTTGGATATCATATATATCATATATATCCAGTATATACATGTATTTATAATATTACATAACATTTGGAGATAAGAAATGAAATGCACCGTTCATGGAGACGGTAAGTCGTACGTATACATGAACGCTACTTTCATTTCTATTACTTATTTTAATGGAATTAAAACATAATTATACATAAATATATTATAATTATAGTATAATATAATATATAATATCATTAACTCTATCCTTTATACGTCCCACATATGGCATTAACGAGTCATATCACATTGAGGGGGTGGTAGTCCGCACTTCCTCAAATGAAATTGTCGCGTTTACCCATAATGGAAACCATAAAGGTATCCTTTAAAAGAAAAATAAATAATCATAAATAAAACATAAAAATAATATATATCATATATAAATATAGTTCCATCTTAATGGCCACCATGAGAGGTGGTAGGAGATAATCGAACAATCATCGTTTTGTGAGGCGTTAGTTTTCCATTCACAGAAACAGTACGTACTTCACCCATTTGATGGAGGTGTTTCTAAGTGTTGTTCGAATCCTTCTCATAAAAACATACTAGTATATTGAGGATACTGGTTTTTTTATAAAATAAAGTAATAAAAAGATTTTAGGGGTTGAAAAAGTAAAATAAAAGAAAATAAGTTAAGAGAAACTGTTACCTTTATTTTGGGTAACTCCCTTTGGATTGTACCGAAAGGACTTATTGAAGTGCCTTATGCCTAAGGTAAGGATTTTAGGAGGAGTAGAGTTATCATGAGAGATTATTTTTTCAGGTTCAATATGATTCAAGGGGTTTGAGAGGTGTTAGGAATGGGTTAGAATTGAGGGATTTTTATATGGGGGAGGAGGGGCTCTTTAGGAAAGATTGTAAATATTATTTTATTATAAACCTATCTTCAGTTTATAAAGATCCAAAACTCATTAAAGATTAATATAAGATAAATAAAGTTCTAAATAAAATCATCCAATAAACATTGGCCAAGTTTTTTATGGTTTTATAATATTTATAATCTTATTTATTTAAATCATTTATTAATGAGATAAATACTGCATCATTATTGTGCCATAAATAATTTAATTTATTTGATGTCTAAAAATTGTAAAATAAATAAAATAATTTGTGAAATAATTTTATCTTTCCAAATAAAATTTATATTCAAAAATATAATTTATAT
Source organism: Viscum album (assembly GCA_963277665.1). Taxonomy (NCBI): domain Eukaryota; kingdom Viridiplantae; phylum Streptophyta; class Magnoliopsida; order Santalales; family Viscaceae; genus Viscum; species Viscum album. The sequence continues at coordinate 76,859,995 of OY728155.1, read as the reverse complement.
AACCCTATGTAAATATTAATTTACTAAAAGATATTTGTTTATGTCATTTTTGTCTTTATTTTGAATTAATTAATACAAAGTGTCATTATCACTTCCAAGTGGCTCCATGTGGTCCCAAAATTTATAAAAGGATTCTCATGGTCAAAAATGACTCATACAATAAGTATATGACAAGTTTTAAGGTAATTTTGTATTATTATGATATTATTTTTACCTTGAATTACCCTATATACCTTTAACCGCGGTAAATAAAAGTCAAAAGTTACTTTTCACCAAAAAATATTTTCATCTCATTGAACCATATTTTACTTACTAATAACAACCATGTATGTCATATTTTAGAAATTTAATTCAAAGAAGTGGTAAAATTTCATTTAAATGAAAAAGTTAGCTTTTTAACTACCACTTAGTGGTTTCACTATTCATCAAAAATTGAAGTTTTTCAGAAAAATCCCAAAAATTCAACCCAAGCAATATTTAATATTCCGGATTCAAAAATGATGTCTATTTTACCAAATTCAAAACATAGAAGTTGGATTAATTAATTTAAAATTAATTCTCATTGCCAAAACAAAAGGTGTGTTTTTAAGAAATATTAACTATCAAAAGATTGACACTTGTTTATGTCCAATTTCAAGTTGAAATTAATTTCAATGACCAAAATTGGATTAAATGGTAAAAATATAATATAATTACACTTTAAAACCAATTAAAAAGATAATCTAACCATTTAAATAAATTATATTAAAAGGCGGTTTTGAATTAAAATACATTATTTTTCACTTTTCATTAAAAATTGAATTTTATGAGAAAAATGCCAAAAATTTACCCAAAGTAAATTTTGATATCCCAGTTCTAAAGAAGAATTTTATTTTTTTTCATCTAGAACAAATAAAAGTGACCAAAACTATATTTAAAGAGGGTTCTCCATTAAAAGGCATTAAATCAACCTTATAAAGTAAATTATGATTACAATTAGATTCATTAACATTTTAAGCCTCTAAATTTTATTGGATAAATGTAAAAACATTTAAAAAACAAGTATAATCATATTATATTTAGTTTAGTTCATTCCCTCCAATACAATGGCATGGTGTTAACTACTATTTAAAATAATAATATTATATTATTATTGTGCAACGTAAGATTTCAATGAAACCCGTTGTTGCGTATCGGGTACGCCATCGAGCATATCGACCCCTTTAAAGTAATATTAATATTTAATTCACAAATATTAATTAAAATTAAAATGTATTATTTCATTATTTACCAGGGATGTTACATCCTTCCCCCTTTTGTAAATTGTGTCCTCGCAATTTTATTCACTTAACAAATAAATGGGGGTTTTTATACCTCATAGATTTTTCAGATTCCCATGTTGCCTCTTAAACCATATGGTATTTCAACAAAACCTTTACCTAGTGAATTACCTTATTCTGTAACACTTGATCTCTTCAGTCAACAATTTGGACTTTTTGTTCCTCATAGGAGATATTCTCTTCCAACTGAACTACCTCTGGACTTAAAACATGAGATTGATCTGGCATATACTTTCTCAACATTGAAACATTAAAAACATTGTATACCTGTGATAAAGATGGAGGTAAATCCACTCTGTATGCAACTGATCCAACTTTCTCCAGGATTTCATAGGGTCCAATGAAACTCGGACTCGACTTTCCCTTCTTACTAAAACGCACCAAACGTTTCCATGGAGAAACTTTGAAAAAGACATGATCACCTATCTCAAAATAGATATCCTTACTCCGGTTATCCGCATAACTTTTCTACCCACTCTGAATTGTTCTCTTGTTCTTCTAAATCAACTAAACCTTTTCTGCCATCTCTTCTACCAATTCTGGTCCCATCAACTTACTTTCACATACTCCATCCCAAAATGCTAGAGTTCGACAATGCTTTCCATATAATGCCTCAAATGGAGCCATCTGTATACTGGAATGAAAACTGTTATTATAAGAAAATTCAACCAAAGAAAGATGTTGGTCCCAACTTCCCTGGTAATGTAGTGAACAAGCACATAGAATATTCTCTAATGTATGAATTGTTCGTTTTTACTTCCCATCTGATTGAGGATGAAAAGTTGTACTAAAATTTAATTCATTACCGAATGACTTATAAAGGCCTTTCCAAAATTTAAAAGTAAACTTGGGATCATGATCAGATACAATGGAGATGGGAACACCATGAAACTTGAATATCTCTTTAACATACAACCAAGAATGTTTATCTAGAGACAAAGTATCTCGAATTGGAATAAAATGAGTAGATTTAGTCAACCGATCAACAGTAACCCATATTGCATTATTTCCACGAGATGTCTTCGGTAATCCAACAATGAATTCCATGGATATATTTTCCCATTTCCACTCTTGCACCGATAAATATTGAATCATCCCTTTCGGTAACCGCCGCTCTACTTTAACCTGCTAAAAAGTAAAACACTTCATAGTAATATCAACGACATCTCTTTTCATTCCATCCCACCAGTAATACTCCTGAAGATCTCTATACATCTTAGTACTGCTAAGATGAACTGAAAACGGAGAAGTATGAGCTTCACATGACAACTCATTCTTCAATTGTGAATCATAAGGCACACGAAATATTTTTCCAAACCTCAAAACACAATCATTATCAACATTAAAATCAGGCAACTTACCCTTCTGAACCAACTCTACCTTTTTCTGTAACTCACTGTCTTCTTTTTGTGCTTTCTTTATTCTGTCTGATAGAGATGATTTCACTAACACCTGAAACAAAACAGAAGAATTTCATGCACCAACAACTTCTTTGTCAAAGTTCATCAAATCAAATACCAAAGGATCTCATTCCAAATGTAGCATGATCAATGAATCATTACTTTTTTGACTCAAAGCATGAGCCACTTTATTTTCCCTTCCTAGGTGGTAATGAATCGTGCAGTCATAATCCTTGATTAATTTCAACCATCTCCTCTGTCTCATGTTCAATTCCTTTGGAGTGAATATATACTTAAAAATTTTGTGTTCATTATATATTTCACATTTTACTCCATACAAATGATGCCTCCAAATGTTTAAAGTAAAAACAACAGCAGCTAATTCCAAATCATGTGTACGGTAATTTAACTCATTAGGTTTCAACTGACGTCAAGCATAAGAAATTACCTCATCATTTTGTATAAGGACACAAACAATTCCTTTCAATGAAGCATCACTGTAAATAGAATATTCGCCATCTCTAGAAGGTATTTCCAAAACTGGAGATTTCACCAATCTTCTTTTCAATTCCTGAAAACAATCATCACATTCTTTTTTCCAAATGAACTTAACACCTTTTCGAGTTAACTTAGTCATTTTACTATATAACAATGAAAAATTATCAACAAACCTCCGGTAATAACCTGTCAAACCAAGAAAACTGTGAATCTTGGTTATATTTGTGGGTCTTGGTCATTCTTCAACAACTTTTGTTTTAGCAGGATCAACAACTATGCCATTTTTTTAAACAATGTGACAAAGGAAAGAAATTTGTTTCAACCAAAACTCACAGTTGCTGAATTTACCATACAGCTTCTTTTATTTTAAGGTTTTCAATACAACCCTTAAATTACTTTCATGCTCCTCTTTACTTTTAGAAAAAAACCAAAATGTCATCAATGAACACAACCAAAAACTTATCCATGAACTCACAGAAAATTCTATTCATAAGATCGATGAATACAGTATGTTAATTGGTTAACCCAAAAGGCATAAATACAAATTCATAATGGACATATCTAGTACAAAACACGGTCTTCGGAATATATGATTCCTTTACATTAAACTGATGGTAAACCGACCTCAAGTCAATCTTCAAAAAACACTGAGCTCCCTAGAGCTAATCAAACAAATCATCGATATTAGGCAAAGGATACTTGTTCTTAACAGCGATGTTATTCAATGCTCTATAATCAATGCAAATTCTCATTGAACCATCTTTCTTTTTAACAAACAAGATAGGAGCACCCCATGGTAATGTGCTAGGTCAGATGAATCCTTTTTCTAATAACTCCTGCAATTGATTATATAACTCTAAAAGTTCAATTTGAGTCATTTGATAAGGTTGATTTGAAATTGGATTAGCACCAGGAACTAAGTCAACAGTAAATTAAACTTTCCGATCAGGTATAATACCAGGCAACTCATCAGGAAAAGCATCAAGATACACATTTACCACTGGAACATCATTAATCTGAACAGTTCCTTTGTTTTCAACAATATGTGCAAGGTAACATTCATTTCCATCTTTTACTAGTTTCTAATCTTCCTGATATGTTATCAAAAGAAAGGGTTCTTTCTTGTACACAAACTGAAAATCTTTCTAAAAATAAACCTCTTTATCTCTATAGTAAATCTTAGCATGATAAAAAGAAATCCAATACATACCCAAAATAATATCAAACTCTACTAGAGGCAAAAAAATTAAGGTTTGTAGGTAGATTCTTCCCACACACAAGGACATGAAGGTCCTTATGTTTTCTTTTTGTTTCAATATTTCCTCCAGGTGTTTTTACCATAAGTTCTGTATTCATAACTTGATATGTAATTCTCAATTTACTAGAAAACTTCTTAGAAATGAAAGAGTGTGTAGACCCTGAATCAAACAACACATTGGCATAATCTGAACAAACAAGTAGTGTACCTGATACTACTTCATTTGACATCCCAACATCTGATGAAGTAGTTTCAAAGGATTTCACCACCCCTTTATATTTGAATTCTGGTTTCTTTCCCTCAGTAGAGTTCTTCGTTGGACACTCATTTTCATAATGATCCATTTCATTTCACTTAAAACATTTTACTAATTGTAAATCTGATTTTGTCTTACCATTACCCTACTCTTTTTTAGTGAAATTACGAGCCTTATGTTCCATTTTACCACATCGGTAGCACTTACCCGAATTCAAAATACATTCCCCAACAAGATTTTTACCACAATTTTCACAAACTATAAACTTAAGTTTCTTACCATCAGACTTTTTTGAAGAGTAATTCCCTTTTTCGTGCCACCTTGACCTCTTATTCTACTATTTTTTAAAGAACACATGATCATCATCAAACACCATTTCCACATTCTTCACACAATGAATAAGTTTTTCATAACTTTTGAAATCACGAGAAGCTAAATACCTTCAATAATTTGGATTTAATCCTAAGTAAAAATTGTTGATTTTACTATAAAGATCTCGTATGAAATTTGGAGCATAACTTTCCATTCGAGTGAATTTTTATTCATAAGAAGCCACTGAGTCATCCTCCTACCTCAATTCTAGGATTTTTTTCCCATCCTAAGATGAACCAACTTCGGAAAATATTTCTCAAGAATCATACCTTTGAATTCATCCCAATCAATATCATCAATCTCCTCATTATCCCTAATATTTTTCACCATCGACCACCACTTATCAACTTCACCTTTAAAACGGTAAACAACAAGAATCACCTTTTGATCTTCTGAACACCCCATGACATCAAAAAATTTCTCCAGTGCTTTAATCCACCCTTCTGCTAGCACAGGGTCAAATGATACTCTGAATGATTGGGGATATTTCCTCATAAAATGATCCACTACTGACATGTTCCTCTGTGGTTGATCGGGTTAATCTCATGCATAAATACCACCACCATTTATAGCCTGAGTCAATTGTTCCATCATTGTAACAAACTATTCAGTTCTGATTCCGACCATCTCTAGTTACTGATTTGTAAGGTTGTCTTCCTCCTGATGTCATCTCAACATAGCCGCCCTATTTCCTCTATGGAAAACCATTCTGAACACAGAAATATCTTATGCGAAACAACATGGTAATCTATAAATGCTATATCATTTCAATATTAACATAAATTAACTTATGGATATTAATTTAACAATACCCTATCCTTTAAAGTTATCTAAACTGACCTCAGATACCAACTATAAGGACCCGGCCATAAACATTACAAAATATTGAATTAAATGAATAATTTACATTGAGGATCTTTTCAGGTTTAGAGTTTTATAGAATTAGGCCATAACTATTACATTACATCTCAAAAATTACAAGGTAGACACTTCTACTTAGTTTCATTTTTTTTATTAAATAAAAACTCTTCAAAAAAAGAGTTATGTCTAGTCCCATGTTTTAGACAGCATGACTTTTCCTTGATCCCATCCTTGACCCTATTCATCTTTAGGTCCTGTGAAAAACATTTCAAAACTTGGTATGAGCATAAAAATCTCAGCAAGGGTTATAAAACAATGAAAGAAAATATTAGTTTGTCAATACATACAAAACATAAACTCTTTTACAAACCTCATGAAAACATAACATTTATGAATAACACATGTTAATCCCAAATCATAAAGGTAACTTGTGGCATCCATATCATACATACATTGTAGCTATCACAACAACATAGGGAGTTACATTTGGAATACCCATCACAGTATATTCCCTAAATCTCTTAGGAGAAACATTCACGTTTATCTCTATCATGTTACCCAATTCATGGGAGAGCTATCTCGGGCTCACCTGCCCTAGTTTTATCATGGAACCAATCGTATACATAAACAATTCCCAATAACCATAACATATTCGTAACACATAAAACAAACATAAAGGAAAGATAGAATTTCCACATTTCAATCACAATATATCATTTAAATATATTGACATAAAAAATCCATTATCAAAACCATTTTCAATACCAAAATACGTAAAAGATTATATGGTATTTATTTTCCTTTTAAAAACATTACGGCTTGTTAATGAAGCCAAAGATCAAATAATACTCATGGCGGCGGAAAGGTCGTTGTCACCACATACGTTAAAAGAAACATTATTTTTTTTAGTTTAGTAAAATTCTTCATAAAAAAAGGTTCCCTTTGAGTGAAATTATAATTAAATGGTTTTTATATAGCGTATAAAATAAAATCGTTTATTAAAACAAAATATACCTCAATGAAAGGAGATTGAGATGAAGTCTCTTACCTCGTGTCTGACTTGACCCGTTTGTTCTTTAATCTTCTGAATAATAAACTAAAGCTAATTTATACTTTCTTGAGAAACTTTTTAAAAAATTATTATTCCATTTATATCACTTATTACCATGTTATAAACATTATGTAATCATTTATGTTAATAATGGTCGTTTTGTCGATATTTGGTACTTGAGTCAAAAATAGACTTCTTATAATTACAAGTTGTTCACGTGGTCAAAATTTCATTATATCCAGAATGATATTCATGATTTAGATATCATATATATCATATATATCCATTATATACTTGTATTTATAATAGTACATAACATTTGGAGATAAGAAATGAAATGCATTGTTCATGGAGATTGTAAGTCGTACGTACGCATGAACGCTACTTTCATTTCTATTTCTTATTTTAATGTAATTAAAACAAAATGATACATAAATATATTATAATTTCAGTATAAAAACCAATATAATATCATTAAATCCATCTGTTATACATCCCACATATGGAATTAATAAGTCATATCACTTTGAGGGGGCGGTAGTCCGCACTTCCTCAAATGAAATTATCGTGTTTACCCATAATGGAAACCATAAAGGTATGATATAAAAGAAAAATACAGAAGAATAAAGAAAAAATAAACATAATATATATCATATATAAATATAGTTTCATCTTAATCGCCACCATGAGAGGTGGTAGGAGATAATCGAACAATCATCGTTTCGTGAGGCGTTAGTTTGTCATTCACATAAACAATATGTTCTTCACCCATTAGATGGAGGTGTGTGTAAGTTTAGTTATAATAAATCTCATAAAAACATCTTAGTATATTGAGGATACTGTTTTTGTTATAAAATAAAGGAATAAAAAGAGTTTAGGGGTTGTAGAAGTACAATAAAAGAAAAGAAGTTATGAGAAAATGTTACCTTTATTTTGGGTAACTCCCTTTGGTTGGAACCGAAAGGACTTCTTGAAGTGCCTTATGCCTAAGGTAAGGCATCTATGAGGAGGAGAGGGGTCTTGAGATATTATTTGGTCAGGGGTTGGATTATCCAAGGGGCTTGAGTGGTGTGAGGAATGGGTTAGAAGTGAGGGCTTTTTATAAGGGGGGAGGGGCCCTTAAGGAAAGTTTGCAAATATTATTTTATTATAAACATATATTCGGTTTCTAAAGATCCGAAAATAAGTAATAAAAAAGATAATATGACTCAAGTTTGAAATAAAATCATCCAATAAGAATTGGACAAGTTTTGGTAATTGTTTTAATATTTATAATCTTTTTTATTTAAATCATTTATTAATGAGGAAAATATTATATCATTATTGTGCCATAAATAATTTAATTTATTTGATTTCTAAAAATTGTAAAATAGATACCATAATGTAGGAAATCTTTTAAAATTTTCAAAGAATATTAATAGTAAAAATTATAACTTATATAACCCTATGTAAAAATTAATTTACTAAAAGATATTTGTTTTTGTCATTTTTGTCTATTTTAAATTAATTAATCTAAAGTGTCATTATCACTCCCAAGTGGTTCCATGGGATCCCAAAATAGACCCAAGGATGTCCATGGTCATCCATGACTCATTAAATAAGGTTAGGATAAATGTTAAGGTAATTTAGTATTATTATGATATTATTTTTATCTTGAATTACCCTATTTACCTTTAACCGCGGTAAATAAGTCAAAAATTACTATTCAACACATATTATTTTCATCTCATTGAACAAAATTTTACTTACTTATAACAACCATGTATGTCGGATTTTTAAAATTAAATTCACAGAAATGGTAAATTTTCATTTAAATTAAAAAGTCAGTTTTTTAACTACTACTTAGTTGTTTCACTATTCATCAAAAATTGAAGTTTTTCAGAAAAATACCAAAAATTCAGCCTAAGCTATATTTAATATTCTGAATTAAAAAATTATGTCTATTTTACCAAATTCAAAACATATAAGTTGAATTAATTAATTTAAAATTAATTCTCATTGTCAAAACAAAAGGCATGTTTTTAAGAAATATTGACTATCAAAAGATTGACACTTGTTTATGTCCAATTTCAAAGTAAAATTAATTTCAATGACCAATATTGGATTAAATGGTAAAAATATAATCTAATTAAACTTTAAAACAAATTAAAAAGATAATCTAACCATATAAATAAATTATATTAAAAGGCAGTTTTGAATTAAAATACAGTATTTTTCACTTTTCATTGAAAATAGAATTTTATGATAAAAATACCAAAAATTTACCCAAAGTAAATTTTGATTTCCCGATTCTAAAGAAGAATTTTATTTGGTCAAATAGAACATATAAAAGTGGCCAAAACTATATTTAAAGAGGATTCTCCATTAAAAGGAAGTAAATCAACCTTTTAAAGTAAATTATGCATAAAATTAGATTCATTAACATTTTAAGCCTCTAAATTTTATGGGATAAATGTAAAAACATTTAACAAACATTTATAATCATATTGTAGTTAGTTTAGTTCATTACCACCAATACACTAGCTAGGCGTTAACTTCTATTTAAATTAATAATATTATATTATTATTGTGCAACGTAAGATTTCAAAGAAACTCGTTGTTGTGTATTGGGTACGCCATTGAGCATATCGACCCCTTTAAAGTAAAGTTAATATTTAATTCACAAATATTAATTAAAATTAAAATGTATTATTTATTTATTTACCTGGGATGTTACATTTATTTTTCATCGATGTCTAGGTTTTTACATAACACTAATGTCACCTCATTCAAATGCAAAATTTTTGTTGGGTCCACTTCATTTCCCTTAATTCCTTTTTGGAGGATATTTTATTAACCCTATTTTTTATATGGGATACCCATAAGGGAATATTCAAATATCAACTTTTAATTTTCGAAGATCAATTTCAAAATTTGAGGGTGAAATTTTTGTTAGGGGGGATAATGTAACACCCCATGATTTAGAAAATAAATTTAATATTGAATGCATGAAACACTGAGTCTATACAAAACACCGCTTTGTTATAACCTAGCTAGGAAACATATTTTTTCCACCTCTATGATTTGAATTTTGAAAAACTAACATGCACGGTTGCGTTCAGTAAGATATTTCAAGTCTGATAAGACAAACATAATTTTTTGGTGAATACTGACATACCCTTACGAATAGTAACACACCTTTATGAATATTAATTAATATTAATGAATAGTAAATTGGCCAAAAAATTGGAAACTTCACCCATGAATGTATAAATACAATTTATACATCTTATAAGTGAAACAGAAATCATAGTGTATATATTTGTATTTTGTATGTCATAAATATTTTAATTAAAATTTTATGATTAATTAATTAATTTAAAATAGAGTTTTTTTCATAAAATTTAATCATTTATTGTTACTTTATTTTTTAGGATTATAAGATAATTTTATGGGACCTTGATTAGTTTCTCAAGGTGTTATAAAATGAGTTATAGTTTTAAAGTTTCTTTTTGGAATAAATGATGTTTTTATTTAAAAATTAAATTAAAAATATTTATAAAAATATTTTCAAAAAAATGAATTTCACTTTTGAATTCTACACATTGAAAAATTGGTGGGGTGAGGTGTTAGGATTTTCCTATAATACATGAATTTTTTGTTAATTTTAAAAATATAGGTTTGGGTTTTCGATATGTTTAATGACATCATATGTCATGACCCGTCCTCGGGGCCCATGTCGTGACTACCCCAAGCCCGCCTTCCATAGGCCAGGGGCTGCCGACTAGCACCAAAGGTATGAATCCCAACAAATGGGAAGGAATTGCCTTTATAAGAGTGAACAACACAACAGAGTACGCAATAGATGTAAGCACAAAGTGATAATGAATAAAAAAGTAAGTGTTGAAAGGTAAATGGGCCAGAATACAAACCCAACTGAAAGTATAGTACAACTAAAAGTCTAGCATAACAGTCGTAAAGTAAAGAAGCAACTGCCAAGTCGTCCTCCAGAAATCCCACCTGAAGGTTGGGTACAGATGGCCTCCACAGCACCTCCAGTCTGACTGTCTGCTCCGTGAACATCTCACCAAGTGGTCCAACTCCGGGTACCGTCCATCTCTACAAGCCTCTACCTCTATCATCGGGAAAGCCCGTGCAGGGGTGAGTATAAGATACTCATTAGGGACCCCGAGACCCCCGAAGGTCTCCCAGAATCCACAAAGGATAAACCATAAAGGAAAGAAACAATCACGAAGTATCAACCAACTCTACATAGGTATATGCCCATACATATACCTAAGTTATCAATCACAGTTCGGCTCCAGCTCCCAAGCCCAAGTACAACCCAGTCCACACAGAAAATAAGTCAATCTCATTGATGATAATGATTTAAAGTCAAGACTCAGCTCACACAGGTATACATCTTTCGTAAAGTGATAAAGATGATCAGATGTAGCCACTGATTCATCTAAGATATCAGACCCACGTAGGATACTAGACCAGCTAAGCTGTCGGACCCACGTAGGATACTAGACCAGCTACTCTGTCAGAACCACGTAGGATACTAGAACAGAAGTCAAACTGTCGGACCCACTTAGCATACAAGTAGAGTAATCATCGCTGACGAACCCACGGAGGATCCTAGTACAGAAGTCATCGCCATCAAACCAATGGAGTATTCCATTATGGTAGATGTCGTCGTCGAACCCACGGAGGATTCTAGTACGATAGACGTCGTCATCGAACCCACAGAGAATTATAGTATGGTAGACGTCGTCGTCGAACCCACGGAGGATCCTAGTACGCTAGTTGTCGTTGTCGAACCCACAGAGGATCCTAGTATGGTAAACGTCATTATCGAACCCACAGAGGATCCTAGTATGGTAGTCGTCACTGTCGAACCCACAAAGGATCATAGTACAGTAGACGTCATCGTCGAACCCATAGAGGATCCTAGTACGGTAGTCGTCGCTGTCGAACCCACAGAGGATCCTAGTACAGTAGTCGATGCAGTCGCAGCCAGCTCTAGGGTTCCCGCACACAGCACGCTCGATTCTGGGAGAGTCCACTCCTCGAGCAAGGGGGTTCGATACATCAACTGTCATGAATTCCAGATTTGATGTATCCTAAAGTTCTGTCTCATCAAAATAACCCAATGAGACAGATGGTTCGTCAATCGGACGCCCGGTGTGAGAGTTATTGTCTTTTCCATTCAAGGGGCCCGGTTGGTTTTTAAGCTAAAACAAACACGATCGTACTCCAGCTGCGTCCAAACCTCAATTGGTGTATTCCAAAAGAACCATCTCCTCAAAATAAATTCAACGTAGTTGACGTCACATCCATCAGACATTCGGTCCTTCAGTTATAAGCATTTCCTCTCCAAGGGCCCGGTTGGTTTCGGGTTCGAACCAACCCGACCATACCCAAACTTTGCCGAAACCTCGAGTGTAATATACTGAAACGATCGTCTCGATCCAAGGATTCCTACGCGAATGGAGTTGTGTCGATCAGAGTTCTGTAGCTCAAGTTACGGGCGAATGACCGAAAATGGTCTGAAGTGGGGGGTCTAGGTCCGACCCGACCCGGCCCAACCCCCCCTGGGTTGGCCCGAACCGGGTTGACCCAACCCGGGTCCGGGTTCGGCCCGGGAGGGCGCGGCCCGGCCCGACCCAGCTGGGTGGGGCCTAGCCTAGCCGGCGTGTCCCGGTCCGGGTGGCCCGCCCCAGCCCAGTTGGGGGGGTGCTGGCTCGGCCAGCTGGCTGAGCGGGGTGGCGCAGCCCCTGTTTCCGTGAACGCGGTGCCAGGATGGCGCCGCTGGTCTCCCCAGAACCCTCGCAGCCGCAGAATCTGCTGCTCGCAGTCGCGCTGCCGCGGTCTTCCGCGGGCCACCAGATTCATTCTGGTGGTCCAGTTTTGCTTACGTCTGTTCCTGCGGTCGTCTTGGGATTCGAACCCTCCTGCAAAGGCCCCAAATCGCCATTGCGGTCTCATTTCTTCATCGCAAAACACCTCGCACATCAAGAACAAAAAATAGTAGTGGGTCTGGACCTGTTCATTAGTCTGTACCCACCGCGTTAGTGGTTCAAATCATCACCCAACAATTAAGCACCATGTTCGAGAGTATAAAACACATATATGGATATTACAAAAAAATCCCCCTACCTCGAAGTTGCTATCATGCGTCTTTGATCCGTTGAAGATGAGCATCGCGGAAGAACGGTTTCGTTCCGTCAACGATGGAGAAAGGGTCGTTGTCGTTGGCGACGTAGGCTCCTTGACGTCGAGGTGCATCCGAGGAAGATGCATCATTGGAAGAAGTTCTTTGTGTTCTTCGCCGGGGGTTCTCTTCATTGAAGAATGATGTTCTTCGCTGATGAAAGATCACCTCTCCTTTAATTCTCCAGAGTCTTTTCCCAAAAGTGATTTTCCAACCAAAAATAAATAAGAGGCTCTCCAATTAATAGAATTTTTATGAAATTCATATTAATTCCAAAGCGGTGCCAATTAATTTAACGCTGATATTAAATTGATAGGTTGGCACATATAATGGGATGAGGGAGGTAGGAAGGCTCCACCATAATGAATATGTGGAGTTTTCAAAGTAATAAATAAGGGTATTAATTGGGAGTTGAGGAGAGTTATGGGGGGGTGAAGTTTGGGGCTCGTGTGGGCCCCACCTCACAAATATCCACAATTGGGAGGAAATAACCAATTCACAAATAAAATCATGTACCAAACAATTTTATTTAGTTTAAGATTAAACCCCAAAAATTAACTTTCGACTCACATAAAACGCAACTGCAGTAAAGGTCCCCTTGAGCAAATACCGGTGCTGCGATTTCCTCGGTGTCCTCAGATTTCAATTCCAAGCACCAGTTCAAAAGATAAAAAAACCTGCTCATAAGTTTACTGAACGTACCCAAAAATAAAATCAACAATTGATTAAGGGAAACATCGGGCCTCGGAATCAGGTGCCATCAGAAGCCACAGACTCGTAAAATTTCAAAGTATTTAAGAAAACAAAACTCCTTGAAATTTCTGGGTCTTTACATTACTCCCACCTCAGGGATTTATGTCCCCATAAAGCTACAACATACACTAGGGAAACAGAAAGGGGTACTGAGCACGCATCTGAGCCTCCTGCTCCCATGTGCTCTCTTGAATGTTCATGTGCTGCCAGCGAACGCACACCAGAGGAATCGACCATCCACAAATGACCAGCTCCTGTCGATCCTCGATCTCCACTAGAACCTCCGAGAATCTAGCCTCGTCATCGATGTCTAGCTCCCCATGATTGACAATGTGGGTCGGGTCGTGCACATATCTCCTCAGTTGAGATATGTGGAAGACGTCATGCACCCGGTGCAACTGAGGTGAAAGGGCCAGGCGGTAAGCCACCTCACCTACTCTACTGAGGACCTAGAAAGGTCCGATTAATCATGGAGATAACTTGCCGCCCAGGCCAAATCTCCGTAGACCTCATCGAGGTGAGACCCGTAGGAAAACGTGATCACCATCTTCGAACTCCATTGGTCTTCGTCCCCTATCAGTATAGGACTTTTGTCTGCTCTGTGCAGTCTTCATCCGCTCCTAGATGATTTGCACCTTCTCCGTTATAGCCTGAACCATATCTGGTCCCACAAGTGTTGACTCCCTCGAGTCAGTCCATTATAGAGGTGATCTGCAAGGTCGGCCGTACAACACCTCATACGGTGCCATCCCGATGGTGGAGTGGTAGATGTTGTTGTACGCAAACTCCACCAAGGGTAGGTGATCCTCTCATCTACGACCAAAGTCAAGGACACATGCACAGAGCATGTCCTCGAGAGTCTGAATTGTCCTCTCAGTCTGATCGTCCATCTGAGGGTGGAAGGCGGTGCTTAGATGTAGTTGCATCCCAAATTCCTCCTGCATCCCCTTCCAAATCCTGGAAGTAAAGCGTGTGTTCTGATCAGAGACGATCGTCGATGGCACACCATGAAGCTGTACAATCTCCTGCACATAGAGTCATTCCAATCTCTCTACTGAGCCCTGCTCTCTAATCGGTAGGAAGTGGGACGACTTAGTGAGTTGGTCGACAATCACCCAGATAGAGTCGTGTCCTTTGGATGTACGTGGAATCCCCATCACAAAATCCATGGAGATCCCGTCCCACTTCCACTCTAGGACCTCTAAGGGTTGTACAAAGCATACTGGTACCTAGTGCTCTGCATTCACTTGCAGACAAGTGAGGCATTGTGAAACGAACACTACTACAGCCTTCTTCGTACCCAGCCACCAGTGCTATCGTCTAAGGTCCTAATACATCTTTTACACTCCTGGATGTACCGCTATAGGGGATGTGTGGAAATCCATCAGCACCTCCTCCTGTAGTGTAATTGGTACCATCGTACGTCCCCTGAAGAGGATGACATGCTCCCCTCCTTCAGAAAATCCATCGGGTGCCAGCCCTGAGGATATCTGATCACGTCGTGTCTCGCAGTCAGCGTCTCCTCACTATGCCTCTCTAACCTGCTGAAGAAGTGGAGGAGTGACTATGAGAGACTGAAGAAATGATGCTCCATTTGTATCCACAAAGTACATCTGCAACGTGCCTATATGCTCTGTCACCTCTCCTAGTAGTTGAATGCTCGATCTCTTGTTGAGATCATCAGCTACAACGTTTCCCCTCCCATGAGTATAGACTATCTCAAAGTCATAGTCCTGGGTGAACTCGAGCCATCGTCGCTGTCTTAGGTTTAGGTCCTTCTGCGAGAAGATGTACCTGATAATATTGATATTAGATTAAACCGTAAACCATTCACTCAACGAACTATAGGTGTGACTAGGCATTTGTAAAGAACTCGACTACACCCTTTTTTGCTTACATCCTACAAGAGCTGCTAAGATTTCTCCCTTGCCGTAAAGAGAAATCTGGTCTCATCCCCTGGATGAACCTAGTTATTTTCCTAATACAGTCAATCCTGACATGAACGGTACATTTCATTCCATAGATGATGTTATAAGGCCTCGACGCCACTACCAAGAGATCCAACCATTAGTCTCGCCTCCAAGGGTCGAGTCACACTGTCGACAATAGTGTGTGTTCACTGGGTCTCCTCCAGTTGAAATCTTGAATGTGAGGCTAAAGTCAATGGTTTTAACTGGAACCTCTCAGTATCAACCATACAAAAATGGTAGGAAAGAAAACATCACATGGAAATGTGACTTTTATTACTGTAGCTCAAAGTACAAAGACAAAAAGTAACCACAAACAACGAAATCAACAAAGATAGAAGCATAATGAACAAAAGTCTCTATGCTTGGAGCTAGCCCCGCTCTTGTCCACCTGCTCCTGGAGCACCATGGTCGAACCTCTGCCTCTGCCTGGGAGGTCCCTCTACTTCCATCTACCCATCTGCAGGGCGGGTCGGGCAGTCTCGAGCCATGTGACCACGCCCGCCACATGCATAGCATTGCCTACTCCTCGTATGGCTGGCACTATTTCGTGTGCCCTGCACAACCGGACCTATATCCTGAAGTCGCCCACATGATGGCTTGGTCTTCTTGGACCTCTGCGTCAACTGTCTATTGTCAGCTGTAGAAGACTCTGCTATGTGTCGCCCTGTGGTGGGTCTCGCTGCTGGTGACTGCTTAGCAAGAAAAATATCCACTATAAGGGATCTCTCTAGCACCCCCGCCTGCGTCGGGGTGTTGAGGGAGAGAGCCCTGATCTCATTCTTGACTCCCTGGTCAAAGGTATGGGCCCTGAAGAATGGGTCTCGTACCATGTCTGTGGAGTAGCATGAGAGGTCAGTAAACCTCGCTGAGTACTGAGCTACTGTCATGTTGCCCTTCTGTAGATGAAGTAACTCCTGGATCCATACCACACTAAGGGTGGCTGGTACAAACTCTGCCCAGAACAGGATCTCGAAGTCTGTCCAGATTAGAGATGCCTCATCATGCACCTGGAGCATCAGGCTCCACCATCTGCCTACCGCTGAATGCAGGAGACTCGTTGCAAGGATCACCATAAGGTCAGCTGGTGTCCCAACCAATAAAAAAATCTGACGACAGCCTCCAGCCAGTCATCAGCTGCCTGTGGGTCCGTCTCTCCCCGAAACATGTGCGGCCTCTAGCACTGGAACTCATACAATGCACTCAGGCGGTGTGCACTCTCTGTTGCGGGAGCGGGTAGTATCGGTGGCTCAGCGGGTAGTGGTACCACTAGTGCCTCCGTTATGATGGGGCCCTGCACTGAGGCCTCGTCACTCGGTGGCCTGCCATCTCACACGTAACTCGAAACCTTGGATGGATACCTTCTTGGGGCCATCCTGAAACGAAATAGGTGTGCCACGGTCAAACTGTATACCTGGTGATCTAACACAAATTAATCACAAATAAAACTTTTGAAACACACACGTGCAATTAGTCTTTTCGTGAACTGAGTCAGAAATCAGAGGTCAGTGTCCTGGTGTATGGATACGTTGGCCGCCCCACCAACACTGGACTCCCTGGACTAAAAACCACACTCAATACTCCTAACACTATTGCTTCACATAAGAGAAATATCAGAGTCCTAGGTTCTATGGTAGAACCGACTCCTCTGATACCAATTTGGCACGACCCGTCCTCGGGGCCCGTGCAGTGACTACCCTAAGCCTTCCTTCCATAGGCCAGGGGCTGGTGACTAGCACCAAAGGCGTGAATCCTAACAAAAGGGAAGGAATTTCCTTTATAAGAGTGAACAACACAATAGAGTACGCAACAGATGTAAGAAAAAAGTGATACTGATTACAAAAGTAAGTGCTAAAAGGTAAATGGGCCAGAATACAAACCCAAATGAAAGTAGAGTTCAACTGAAACTCTAGCACAACAGTAGTAAAGTAAAGCAAAAACCGCCAAGTCATCTTCTAGAAATCCCACCTGAAGGGTGGGTACATATGGCCTCCATAGCAGCTCTGGTCCGGTCGTATGCTCTGTGAACGTCTCTCCAAGTGGTCCACCTCCGGGTACCGTCCAACTCTACAAGCCTCTACCTCGATCAGTGTTGTCTGTCGTTTATAACCAACACAACGTAGTGCGGTCAAGCCCGTGTAGGGACGAGTATAAGATACTCATTAGGGACCCCGAGACCCCTAAAGGACTCCCAGAATCCACAACGGATAAACCACAAAGTAAATATTCACACACGAAGTATCTACCAACTCTACATAGGTATATGTTCATACATATACCTAAGTTATCAATCATAGTTTGGATCCAGCTCCCGAGCCCAAGTACAACCCAGTCCACACAGGAATGAAGTCAATCACATCGATGATAATGATTGAACGTTAAGACTCAGCTCACACAAGTATACATCTTTCGTAAAGTGATAAAGATGATCAGATGTAGCCACTGATTCATCGAAGCTGTCGAACCCATGTAGGATACAAGACCAGCTATGTTTTTGGACCCACGTAGGATACTAGACCAGATACTCTGTCGGCCCCACGTAGGATACTAGAAAAGAAGTCAAATATTCAGACCCACTTAGGATACAAGTACAGTAATCATCGCTATCGAACACACGGAGGATCCCAGTACAAAATTCATCATTGTCAAACCCACGGAGGATTCGACTATGGTAGACGTCATCGTAGAACCCACTGAGGATTCTAGTATGGTAGACGTCATCTTCAAACCCATGGAGGATTCCAGTATGGTAGACGTCATCGTCGAACCCACGAAGGATCCTAGTACGCTAGTCGTCGTCGTCGAACCCACGGAGGATCCTAGTACGGTAGATGTCGTCATCCAACCCACGGAGGATCCTAGTACGGTAGTCATCACTGTCGAACCCACGGAGGATCCAAGTACAGTAGACATCATCTTCTAACCCATATAGGATCCTGGTATGGTATTCATCGATGTTGAACCCATGGAGGATCCTAGAATAGTAGTCAATGCAGTCGCAGCCAGCTCTAGGGTTCCCGCACACAGCACGCTCGATTCCGGGAGGGTCCGCTCCTCGAGCAAGGGGGATCGATACATTAACTGTCACGAAGTCAAGATTTGATGTATCCGAAAGTTCTGTCTCGTCAAATGAAACCCAACGCGACAGATGGTGCGTCAATCGGACGCCCGGTCTGAGAGTTATTGGCTTTTCTATTTCAGGGGCCCAGTTGGTTTTTAAGCTAAAACCAACCCGACCGTACTCCAGCTGCGTCCAAACCTCAAGTGGAGTATTCCAAAAGAACTGTCTCCACAAAAGGAATTCAACGTAGTTGACAACACATCCATCAGACGTCTGATCCTTAAGTTATAAGCGTTTCCGCTCTAAGGGCCCGGTTGGTTTTGGGTTCGAACCAACCCGGATGTACATAAAATTCGCTGAAACCTCAAGTGTAATAAACTGAAATTACTGTCTCAATCCATGGATTCCTACGCAACTAATGGTGCGTCGATCAATGTTCCATAGCTCATGTTACGGGCGAATGACCGAAAATGGTCTGAAGTCGGGGGGTCTAGGGTCCGGCCCAACCCCCCTGGTCAGCCCGAACTGGGTCGACCCGACTCAGGTCCGGGTCTGGCCGGATAGGGCGCGGCCCGCTCCGCGTGACCCCCCCCCCCCCCCCCGGCCCTGCCGGGGGGGGCGTCCCCTGGTTCTGCGAACACGGCACCAAGATGGCATCGTTGGCCTCCCCGATTCCCGTGAGGCCACGGGATCCACTGCTCACTACCATGGCCGGTGCCGCGGCAGGCTCCTGTCGGTGGTGCACAGGGGCATCACCACGGTCTTCCGCGGGCCACCCGAGTCATTCTAGTGGTCCGTTTTTGCTTTCGTTTGCGCATGCGGTCGTCTTGGGATCTGAACCCCCATGCGAAGGCCCCAAATCGCTCTTGCGGTCTCGTTTCATCATCTCTAAACACCCCGTGCATCAAGAACAAAAAATAGAAGTGGGTCTGGACTTGTTCGTTAGTCTGTACCCACCGTGTTAGTGGTTCAAATCATCACCCAACAATTAAATGCCATTTTCGAGACTATAAAACACATATATGGAGATTACAAAAAAATTCCCCTTCCTCAAATTTGTTGTCATACGTCGTCAATCCACAGAAGACAAGCGTCGCGGTAGACGGGCGTCGCAGAAGAACGGTGTCATTTTGTCAAAGATGGAGGAAGGTTCGTTTTCATAGGTGACGTAGGCTCCTTGATGTCGAGGTGCGTCCGAGGAAGATGAATCGTTGGAAGAAGTTCTTTTTATTCTTCGTCATGGGTGGTCTTTGTTGAAGAACGGTGTTCTTCATCGACGATAGATCACCTCTCCTTTAATTCTCCAGAGTCTTTTCCCAAAAGTGATTATCCAACCAAAAAGAAATAAGAGGCTCTCCAATTAATAGAATTGTTATGAAATTCATATTAATTCCAAAGTGGTGCCAATTAATTTAATTCTAATATTAAATTGATAGGTTGGCACATTTAATGGGATGAGGGAGGTAGGAAGGCTCCACCATAATGAATCTGTGGAGTTGTAAAAGTAATAAATAAGGGGTATTAATTGATAGTTGAGGAGAGTTATGGGGGGGTGAAGGTTGGGGATCATGTGGGCCCCACCTCACAAATATCTACACTTGGGAGAAAATAACCAATTCAAAAATAAAATCGTGTACCACACAATTTTATTTACTTTAAGATTAAACCCCAAAAATTAGCTTTCGACCCGTATAAAACGCAACTGCGGTAAAGGTCCCCTTAAGAAAATACAGGCACTGTGAGTTCATCAGTGTCCTCATATTTTAATTCCGAGAACCGGTTCAAAAGATAGAAAAACACGCTCGTACGTTTACTGAATGTACCTGATCAAAACTTCAACAATTGATTTCGGGCACACCGGGCCTTGGAATCAGGTGTCGTCAGAAGCCACAGACTCGTGAAATTTCAAAGTATTTAAGAAAAAACAATTCCTTCAAATTTCTGAGTCTTTACATCATAATGATGAAATAATTAATATAAAAAAAATTATACCTTTTTATAGTAAAATATTATATGAGGTGTCTCAATTGTCTAATACGATGGAAAATACCAAGGTCAAGGCCATGTTTGTTTGCAAAAACCACTAATGAGGTGTCCTTTGAAATTAATAAAAAACTCCCTCTGATTTACTATAACGACCCTATGTTTTTAATGGAAATTCCCTTCTTATAAATATGCCATAAAATCACATAATAATGAACTACTAAGTGATAAGTGACCATTAAACATAAGTTTGTCACTTCTGTGTTTGAAATTTTGAAAATCTGACGTACACAGTTGTGTTCAAGATGTTTTTTGGAGTACGATAAGAAAAACTTAATTTTTTTGGTGAATAGTAGCCTACCCTAATGAATAGTAAAATACCCTTATGAATAGTGATATACCCTAATGAATAGTAACCTTACCTATGATAGTATAAAAATAATATTCAAGTTGGAAGTAGAATATACCTATGTTTTAGAATGCGTTAATGCATGTTTTTAAATCTGGTTTTTGATAATAAATTATGATTTTAATTAAATATTAAAAAAATCATATTTAGAAAATTATTTTTTAAAAATGTAATTTATTTTTGGATTCTACACATCGAAAAATGGTTAGGGTGAATTTTTGAGATTCCTCTGAAATACTTAAATTTTTTATGAATAGTAAAATATGGTAATTTACCGTATATATACATTATAAGCTAAATAAACTATTCCTAGAATCATGGATGATGTCACCACCCATGGTTCTAATTCACATGACCCATTTACTATTCTTGGTCATGGAATACTTATTATTCTTTTTCCTGTGAAGAAATAATAAATTAAGGATTATAATATCATTAAATCCCTCCTCTCCTCCACTATAAAAACCCCATTCACTCCCTCTTCTCTACACTCCTCTCAAGCTCCAAGACTTCTCTAAATTCTGACCAAATCTCTCCCCAAGGTCATCCCCCACGTACAAAATCTCTCAGCCTCTTCAAAATACCAAAACCTCTCCCCTTAAGAACTTCTCAAAGGAGGAAGTCTCAAGAGGTAAATTCCTCTTCCCAAATTTCTTCTTTTCTTTTAAGTTCTTTTCTTTTTAATTTCTTTCCTCACCTCCCTTCACCATAATATTACGATAAATCCAGTAGCATAAATGTACTGGAATGTCTTCATTCTAGTGGTAAATTTCAATATCTTCTCTCCTTTCCCCACCCTTTTATTTGAAAGAAATGAAAGCACCGTTTGAGATGTGCTAATTTAGCACATTCAAGGACAACGGTTTATCGATTTTTGTTATTATCTTTAATTCTGGTCATGAAACCATTTATGTTATGGTTGAAATAGATTATTATATAAGTAATATATCCTATTTTTTGTTCTTTAATCATTTGGTACAAATGGAATTAATCTATAAATCAAAACACATTTTTTGTAATCAAACCCACCGAATAACAAAAACGATTATCACTAAGGTTATATATGTAATAATTCAACATAACTCTGAGTAACCTAATTAAAATTAAAACAAT
This sequence comes from Viscum album, assembly GCA_963277665.1. Classification (NCBI taxonomy): domain Eukaryota; kingdom Viridiplantae; phylum Streptophyta; class Magnoliopsida; order Santalales; family Viscaceae; genus Viscum; species Viscum album. Next base: position 76,837,498 of record OY728155.1, on the reverse strand, counting down.
TTAATATCCTGGATATTAACTAAATAATGTTACTTCAATTCTGGATAACCACTTTCATCTTGCATATAATCCAAACTTGAATATAAGTGAACCGATCTTTTAAAGCCAAGTAAACAAACGAGCCCGAACAATGAAATTGAACCTTGTAACTAATCAAAAAGGATTTTAATGAACTAAAAAGGGTTATAATAAATAAATTTAATATAAAAGAGTTTTTTTATTTATTAATTAATAAGATTAATTTATTTATTTAGGTCGTTAATAACAAGTGGTGAACACCAACAGATTTAAGGTAAGGGATCCTCCCCTTTCACTCTTAATCAACATTGTTTTCCATACTATGCCTTTTTGTGTAATACCAAGTGATTGGGTATGTTTATATACCTTCCCCATACTGGCCTAATTTCTTATAAGTGATGAGTAACCCCTTCTCTATCTCATCAAGCCCTATTAGGTACACCCGACACCATGCAGGTAAATTCGTAACGAATTCTACCAAAACCTTCTTCGTTCTTTCGGGTTGCCTTATATTTCATTCAAAATGGTGTTATCATATCTATTTATGTGAATATTATTAATTCTAGATAGTTTTAAAGTATTATGATATCAATACCCTTTCATCACTTTATTTTGGGGATATACATGTTTTTGAAAGATTCCCTCCTTAGAATTTTCCGATAAGCAAACCTATTTTAAGGGGACTTCCCAAATTTTTACCCAAATTTCAAGTTCACTCTATCCTCTATTTCAAGACACCATTGTCTTTATAAAATCAGTATTTTTATTCTTAAAACCTTCATGGTTAAATTATGGTTTTATATAAAAGAATGTGTTGTTTACTATTTTAAAAGCATTAGAGTGTTTTCCTGAAAATTGCACAAAAATGTTTTAATGCTAATGTTTCTAAAATACATTTCTAATATGTTGTCACTTATATTTTACACCAATTACCATGTTATATGCCTATTTTACCCTCTTAACATCCATGTATGTTCTAATCCTTTCCTTTCATGGACACTTTCATGATACACCCATTGGATATGTTTTATGTCATGACTGTGGTACCCAATTCTTTCCATGGGTAACCTTATGTTTATGTATGGTTGATTATGTATGATTTTATATGTGGTAAGAATATTTATGTGGAAAGAATATTCATGAAAATGTTGAGATGGGTGCGCCCAGATAGCGCTCCAATGCATTGGGTAAGGATAAGTCTCATGAGATGCGATGTGAAACGGGATTGGTGGTTAGCCTTGACCCGTACCAAAATGGGAAACTGGATTGGCGGTTAGCCTTGACCCGTACTAAAGATATGATTTATGATTCTTACACATTTATATGATTCCATGTTTATATGATCCCATGCTTGTATTAAATTATTTCATAATTTTCATGCTTTGGATATCATTATGACATGCCTCTTAACTCATGTGCTTGAGATGTATCGCTATGTTCATTCCCTTACTGGGAATTTTTAGCTCATCCCTTTGTTCATGTGTTCCCCAGGGTACCCTATGTAGATATAAGGGCTCAAAGGAAGTTAGGAGCTCGTTATGAAGATTAAATAAAGAAGTTTTTTTTAGCCCCATGTTTTATGTTAAATGTACCTAGTCTTCCAAGACACTAGACTTAACGATCCTTGGCTTGTACTCTGATGATTAATTATGCTTAAAATAATTAAATGTTATGTGTAAAAGGCTCGGGTCGCTATAGTTGGTATCAGAGGATAGTCTAGTTATTTTTGGAGATTAGGAATAGAGAACCTTAGTGAGAACCTTAAGGATGAGACTAAGTATAAGGAAACAGTCCTAAATTTTGGTGAGTATAGAGTAAGTGGTTTATCAAGAAAATACATCCATGTCTGCATACGAGTAGGTAGAGGCGGCTCTGGAACATATGTATCTAGGGGTAAAACCCGAAAACACCACTTTGAGCTAGACTCGAATGGGAACTGGTGCACGACAACGGGTCTTGCTGCACTCTTGGTTACGACACTCCCGGGGGATATGCTTTGGTAGATTCACGAGCTTATTAAAAACCACTATTAAGGGAAAAAAATCCCATAAGAATATAAGTTAAGAAATTGATTGAGGATAACCTAGATATAAACCTAAGGAATCACAAGTTTGGATGTACTTCTTCTTTATAAGTTTATCCTTTAATGTTCAAAGTTTCCTTTTTATGCTCAATAGCTAAGTATTCAAGACCTCTAATTATATGTTCTTTTTCTTAGTTAATGGAGGGAAATAGAAGAATATGTTCCAACAACCAATGTGGTAGGAAATGTGATGATTTCCCTAATGACATGGCTGATGTGATGGAAGCGGGTGCTCAAAACATTATGGCAGTACTTGCTCAGCTGGCTCGAGTTATGAATAATAACGTGAATCTGGTGGAACTTCCCCCTCTCCAAGGAAAGAGCAAGTTTTCGTAGAATCATTCATGCGGCAAAGGCCTCCCATGTTTAGCGGGTCTTCCGATCCCCTCCTCATATAACAATGGATTAACTCCATTGAAATGATTTTCTCTGCCCTCCAGTTCTTTGAAGAAGAGAAAGTTGTAGTGACAGTCTATCATTTTGATGGGGAAGCTGATCAGTGGTGGACACTGATCAAGAATATAAAGTCCCAGGAGGAAATTGATTCCATATATTGGGATCAATTCAATAGGATGTTTTTCAACAAATACTTTCCTCAAACCCTCCATCTCGAGATGGAAAGAGAGTTCCAAGGACTCAAGCAGAAGGAAGATGAGTCCATCGGGGTGTATGAAGCGAACTTTACAAGGCTTGCAAGGTATGCCTCTGGCTTTGTCATGAACATCGAAAGCAAGGTTGATCACTTCTTTACCAGACTAAAGCCGATTCTATGAAAAGTGTTGGCAATTCGAGACTTCGACAGCAATGATGAGATTGTCCGTTGTGCCCTCAAGGTTGAAATGGAGATGGGAGACTATCAGTGGTCTCATGGGCCTAGTGACAAGAAGAGGAAAATGGAGAAAAAATTGGTTGGTTCATCAAACAAATCCCATGATGGAAAGAAGCCTCAATTTCTCCTTGCCAAGAATTGTGGGAAGAAGCATCTTCGTGACTGTCTCAAGGGAATCAGGAATTGCTTAAAATGCTTAATGTTTGGTCATCTGGCCAAGAACTGCCGAAGGGATATGAAAAATCCTGCTAATGTTGAAGAAGAACAGAAGGTTATGATCAACACCCAGCCTACAATGTAGTGTTATAACTGCAAGGAGCTTGGGCATTATGAGAACAATTTCCCTAATAATAGGGTTGTGGGAGGCAATCAACAACAACCTCCAAGGCAACAAGGAAGGGCTTATGTTATCACTACTGCTGAGGTGGAGCCAGAAAATGATGTGGTGACAGGTACGCTTGTTATTCATTCAAGAATAGAGAAATTACTATTTCATTATGGTTCTACACATTCTTTCATATCATGCATGTTTAGTAGAACTATTCAAACACCACCTCAAAATTTAGAGGAAAAGTTATATATGAGAACATAGAATGGTGCAATTATTGAATCCATGGTTTATAACTCCTCCTGGGTTAATTTTTGTGGACTGAACCTCCCAAAAAATCTTGTCATACTTCCTTTAGTGGAGTTCGATGCTATCTTGGGCATGGATTGGCTATCTTTGTACAAGGCCAACATCAATTATTGGGAAAGGGAGATTACTCTTTACATCCCGAAGCATCCTCTGATTCTTTACAAGTGCATGGAGGAAGATGAGTCTCCTTTAAAATCTTCGTCTCAAGTTTGGATATTGATTCCTTATGAGCATGCATACCTAGCTCAAATGATTGAGACGAAGGAGAGAATCATGCTTGAATACATGCCCATCGTGAGGCATTACACTGATGTATTCCCTGAAGAGTTTCTTGGTCTTCCCCCTGACCGAGAGGTTGAGTTATCAATTGAACTTATCCATGGATCTTTTCTAATCTCAAAGACACATTATAGAATGGCCACCATAGAGCTAGAAGAGGTGAAGAAGCAATTACAGGAGAATATGGAGAAGGGTTTTATATGCCCGAGTGCTTCACCGTGGGGTGCTCCAGTCCTATTCATCAAGAAGAAGGATGGATCAATGTGTCTTTGAATTGATTATCGTGAGCTCAATAAAATCACTATAAAGAACAAGTATCCTCTTCTACGGATAGATAACTTGTTTGATTAGCTTCGTGGGGCCATTTATTTCGATAAGGTGGAACTTCGGTCGGGATATCACCAACTAAAGGTGAGGAAGGAATATATTCCCAAGACTGCCTTTTGAATGAGGTATGGACACTATGAGTTCGTAGTGATTCCCTTCGGACTCACTAATGCTCCATAAATTTTCATGGATTTAATGAATAGTGTATTTAGATATTACCTCGAAAAATTTGTGGTGGTCTTTATTGATGATATTCTGATATACTCAAAGAGCAAGGAGGAACATGAGGAGCATTTGGAAACTGTGTTAATGACTTTGCGAAGCGAGAAGTTTTATAAAAAGTCCAGTAAATGTGAGTTCTGCATGGAAGAAGTATCATTCTTGGGGAATGTTATCACTAGGAAAGGGATATATGTGGACCCTTCCAAGATGAAGGCAATTGAAGAGTGGCCAAGGCCAACTTCTGTAATGAAGATCCACAACTTTTTAAGTCTAGCTTGGTATTATCGAAAATTCATAAAGAACGTTTCACGATTGTCAAACCCAATGACCTAGCTGACACGGAAGGGAGTAATGTTCATCTAGACACAGGAATGTGAAGACGGTTTCAAGGAGTTAAAAAAGAGGCTTATCACTGCGTTGGTACTCACACTCCCTTCAAGTGGAGAACTCTTTATGGTGTATAGTGATGCTTCTAAGAAAGGCTTAGGATGTGTGCTAATGAAAAATGATAAAGTGATAGCCTATGACTCAAGGCAGCTGAAAATCCATGATCAAAACTATCCCATGCATGATCTGGAGTTAGCAGTTGTAATCTTTGTGTTGAAAATATGGCGGCATTATCTCTATGGGGAAAATGTGAGATATATACTGACCACAAGAGTCTCAAATATATGTTCACATAGAAAGAGCTTAATATGCGCCAGCGAAGATGGATAGAGCTCATCAAGGATTATTACTACTCAATCCACTACCATCCCGGTAAGGCAAACAAGGTGGTTGATGCTCTAAGTAGAATGGATCCTATATCTTTATCAATGATGAGAATTGAAAAGGATCAGATCTTCTTAGATTGGAAAAGGATGGACATGGGAATCATTAAGGGAGGAACATCATCAATCCTTTCTCAAATGATTTATCAACCATCCCTCATGGAGAAAATAAAGGTTTCTCAAAGAAAGGATGTGGAAATTCAGAAAAGGGTGGAAGCTATTAAGAATGGGAAATCCTCTGATTTCAAAATTGATAAGGAAGGAGTTTTATGATTTGGGACACGATTATGTGTACCATATGATCTAGAGATAAAGAAGGATCTATTGAATGATTCACATAGCTCGACCTTCTCTATCCATCCTGGGAGTACCAAAATGTATTGTGATATCTGAGAACACTTCTGGTGGGATAACATGAAGAAGAAGATTGCAGAATATATATCAAGGTGCTTGTTATGTCAGAAAGTTAAAGCTGAGTGACAAAAGTCCAAAGGTATGATGAAACCATTTCCTATACCCATGTGGAAATGGAAAAATGTTACTATGGACTTTTTCACAGGTCTCCTAAAGACGTCGAAGGGAAATAATGTGATATGGGTTATGGTTAACAGACTCACCAAGACATCCCATTTCATCGCTATTCGGGAAGATCTCTCGCTTGAACAACTTGCAAATATATATGTGAAGGAAGTGGTGAGATTGCACAGTGTTCCACTCTCAATTGTCTATGACCATGATCCAAGGTTCACATCTAAATTCTGGAGGAGCCTTCAACATTCTTTGAGTACTGAATTAAATTTCAGCACGGCCTATCACCCCCAAACTGATGGCTAGTCTGAAAGAACTATTCAGACGCTTGAAGATATTCTTAGAGCATGATCTCTAGAATTCAAAGGTGGATGGGATCAGCATCTCCCATTGGTTGAGTTCTCATACAAAAATAGCTTTCACTCGAGTATTCAGATGGCTCTATATGAAGCTCTGTATGGAAAGCGATGTAGAACTCCAACCAGTTGGGATGAAGTTGGAGAAAGAAAACTACCTGGACCCGATTTTGTTCAAGAGATGACAGAGAAGGTTCAGGTCATCTAGAAACACATCAGAGCTGCTCAAAGTCTATAAAAGTGATATACTGACAACAGTTGAAGGGACTTGGAGATCAACGTTGGAGATAAAGTATTCCTTCGAATATCTTCATGGAAGAGAGTCATGTGATTCAGGAAGAAAGGGAAGCTAAGCCCAAGGTATATTGGCCCCTTTGAGATCCTTGACCGCATAGGAGTTGTGCCCTATTGGCTTGCCCATCCACCAAATATGGCTCACGTTCGTGATGTTTTCCACATATCACTCTTGAGGAAGTACATACCTGATCCCTCACATGAACTAAACTCAGAGGTGGTGCATCTGTAAATGATCTCTCCTATGAGGAGCATCCAGTAAAGATTCTGGATCGGAGAGATAAGGTTCTACGCAACAAGAAAACCCATCTTGTCAAAGTGTTGTGGAGGAACCATAAGTTTGAGGAAGCAACATGGTAACTGGAGGAAGAAATGAAGGAAAAGTACCCACATCTGTTTTTGTCCTAGAATGTAAAATGAAATTTCGAGGGAGAAATTTCTTAAGGGGGGAAGAATGTAACGACCCAATGTTTTTAATGGAATTTCCCTTCTTATAAATATGACATTAAATCACATAATAATGAACTACTAAGTGATAAGTATCCTTTAAGCATAAGTTTGTCACTTCTGTGTTTGGAATTTTGAAAATCAGACGTACACGGTTGTGTTCAAGATGTTTTTTGGAGTCCGATAAGAAAAACTTCATTTTTTGGTGAATAATAACCTACCCTAATGAATAGTAACATACCCTTATGAATAGTGATATACCCTAATGAATAGTAACCTCACCTATGATAGTATAGAAATAATATTCAAGTTGGAAGTACAATATACATATGTTTTAGAATGAGTTAATGCATGTTTTTAAATCTGGTTTTTGATAATAAATTATGATTTTAATTAAATATTAAAATAATCATATTTAGAAAATTATTTCTGAAAAATGGACTTCATTTTTAGATTCTACATGTCGAAAAATGGTTAGGGATAATTTTTGAGATTTTTCTGAAATACATGAATTTTTGATGAATAGTAAAATACAGTAATTTACCGTACATTATAAGCTAAATAAACTATTCCTAGAATCATGGTTGATGTCACCACCCATGGTTCGAATTCACATGACTCATTTACTATTCTTGTTCATGGAATACTTACTATTCTTTGTCTTATGAAGAAATAATAAATTAAGGATTATAATATCATTAAATCCCTCCTCTCCTCCACTATAAAAACCCCCTTTACTCCCTCTTCTCTCCACTCCTCTCAATCTCCAATACTTCACTAAATTCTTCCCAAATCTCTCCCCAAGGTCCTACTACACGTAAAAAAGCTCTCATCCTCCTCAAAATACCAAAACCTTTCCCCTTAAGAGGTTCTCAAAGGAGGAAGTCTCAAGAGGTAAATTCCTCTTCCCAAATTTCTTCTTTTCTTTTAAGTTCTTTTCTTTTTAATTTCTTTCCTCACCTCCCTTCTCCATAATATTATGATAAATCCAGTAGCATACATTTACTGGAATTTCTTCATGCTAGTGGTAAATTTAATTATCTTTTCTCCTTTCCCCACCCTTTTATTTGAAATAAATGAAAGCACCGTTTGAGATGTGCTAGTTTAACACATTCAAGGACAACGGTTTATCAATTTTTGTTATTATCTTTAATGCTAGTCATGAAACCATTTGTGATATGGTTGAACCTGATTATTATATAAGTAATATATCTGATTTTTTGTTCTTTAATACATTGGTACAAATGGAATTAATCTATAAATAAAAACACATTCTTTGTAATCAAACCCACCGAATAACAAAAACAATTATCACTAAGGTTATATTTGTAATATTTCAACATCACTCTAAGTAACATAATTAAAATTAAAACTATGTAATATCCTGGATATTAAATAGATAATGTAACTTCAATTCTGGACAACCACTTTCATCTTGCATATAATTCAAACTTGAATATAATTGAACCGATCTTTTAAAGCCAAGTAAACAAACGAGCCCGAAGAATGAAATTGAACCTTGTAACTAATCAAAAAGGCTTTTAATGAACTAAAATGGGTTATAATAAAGAAATATAATATAGAAGAGGTTCTGGACTTATTAATTAATAAGACTAAATTTTTTATTCAGGTCGTTAATAACAAGTGGAGAACACCAACGGATTTATGGTAAAGGATCCTGCCCTTCCACTCTAAATCAAGATTGTTTTCTATGATATGCCTTTTCTCTGTAATAAAAATTGATGGGGTATGTTTATACACCTTACCCATACTGCCCTAATTTCTTATAAGTGATGAGAAACCCCTTCTCTCTCTCATCAATCCCTCTTAGGTACACCCGACACCATGCCGGTAAATTCGTAACGAATTCTACCCAAACCTTCTTCGTTCTTTCGGGTTGCCTTATCTTTCTTTAAAAATGGTGTTATAATATCTATTTATGTGAATATTATGAATTCTAGATAGTTTTAAAATGTTATAATATCAAGTCCCTTTCATCACTTTCTTTCGGGGATATATATGTTTTTGAAAGATTCCCTCCTAAGAACTTTCCGATAAGCAAACCTGTTTTAAGGGTACTTCCCAAATGTTTACCCAAATTTCAAGTTCACATTATCCTCGGTTTTAAGACACCATTTTCTTTTTAAAATTGGTATTTTTATTCTGAAAACCTTCATTGTTCAATTATGGTTTTATATAAAAGAATTTCTTCTTTATTATTTTAAAAGCTCTAGAGTGTTTTCCTTAAAACACCACAAAAATATTTTAATGCTAATGTTTCTAAAATAAATTTCTAATATGTTGTCACTTATATTTGACACCAGTTACCATGTTATATGCCTATTTTACCCTATTAATTTCCATATATTTTCTAATCATTTCCTTTCATGGACACTTTCATGATACACCCATTGGATATGTTTTATGTCCTGATTGTGGTACCCAATTCTTTCCATGGGCACCCTTATGTTTATGTATGGTTGATTATGTGTGATTGTATATGTGGTAATAATATTTATGTGGAAAGAATATTCCTGAAAATGTTGATATGGGTGCACCCAGATATCACTCCAATGCATTGGGTAAGGATAAGTCTCATGATATGCGATGTGAAACGGGATTAGCGGTTAGCCGTGACTCGTACCAAAATGGGAAACGGGGTTGGCGGTTAGCCATGACCCGTACTAAAGATATGATTTATGATTCTTCCACATTTATATGATTCTATGTTTATATGATTCCATGCTTGTATTAAATGATTTCATAAGTTTCATGCTTTGTATATCATTATTTCATGCCTCTTAACTCATGTGCTTGAGATGTATCATTATGTTCATTCCCTTACTTGGCATTTTTAGCTCATCCCTTTGTTCATGTGTTCCCTAGGGTACCATATGTAGATGTAAGGGATCAAAGGAATTTAGGAGCTCATTATGGAGATTAAATAAATAAGTTTTTTTTAGCCCCATGTTTAATGTTATATGTACCTAGTCTTCAAAGACACTAGACTTAATGATCCTTGGCTTGTACTCTGATGATTACTTATGCTTAAAATAATGAAATCTTATATGTAAAAGGCTCGAGTCGCTATATTTACTGTAAATACTCACTAATTCCTTCATTTTCTTTCATTCCAAACTCATCATCATCTATGATATGGTAATTTTTCCTCTCTAAGAGTCCTCCCAAGGTTTCCTCATGCCCCCAAAGTCACAACCATCACGTTTTGGGAGTAACTCAACAAGGAACGGGAATAAACCTCCCTTCTAATTTCCAAGATTTAATTTTATATTATTCTTTTAATTTAAATTGGATTATGTTGGAATATTTCATTCCATATACCACATGATATCCGTATTATGTTAGAATATTGCGAGACTTATTTTTTTCTCATCAAAATATTTTATGAAATTTTAATCTACGTTGTTACGCTGTCGAATTTTAATAAAGGATCTCTCAACCTTTATTTTATTTTCAAATTCCATTATTTTTTCTTTCCTCAACTGCATTAAACCAAATGTTTTGATGACTCTATTACCTTACATGTACTGAAATATTTTCATGATAAAGGAATAATTCTTCATCATATCTCTTTTCCAATTCTTTTATACTTAAAATGAAAACACCATCCAAGATGTTCTAATTTACCACATTTAAGGAAGATGGATTTTCAATTACTATTACAGAAGGTTTTCATTTATAACTCAAAATGAGTTTGTTGTGCTCAAGAACCTCCAATTAACCCTAACAGTTATGAATAAATAATTTATATAGTGATTCATCTTCACTCCTAGTAACCAAATGAAATTTAAATCCATGTATTCTTATGGATTTGAAATAATAACATGTAAATTAAATTCAGTAAAACCATCCCCATTTTACATGATTCTCCTATCATGTGTATATGTATACCGATCATGAAACAAATGGACCCAAACAATGAAATTGAACCTCCTAGCCCATAAAAAAGGCCATGAATGAACTTAATAAGGTTATAATAAATCAATTAAATGTAACACAAAGTATAGAAATATTAATTAATGAATTTTATTTGGTTATCCAGGACACTTAAATCCAGTGAATAACACCATCTGACTTAAGGTAAGGGGTTTCTTAATCTCACTCCCATTTTTTGTGAGATATTATGCATTCAATACTACTAATTTTGCATGGTTTATATTTACTCTCCATTGATGTTTCATATCATGAATAAATTTATTATCATGATAATATATGTATAATTTTATAATTATTAATTTTAGGGAAAATGATTCAATTGATTACAAAGTTATATGTATTTTCAACTTAAAACTCTATTTTCATTCGGGTTGCTCTTAATCTTTAATATCCTCAATGAAATTCATATTTATTCCTATTTACTCCCAAAAAAAAGTGTTTGAATGGTATATATATTTTTATTAATCATATTCCTTATTTATTATATGGGGAGTTAAATTTTTTAAAATATTCATTCAAAACAATTTTTTCGAAATTCAAGCCGATTAAAAGAATATCTCAAAATTCTGACCTATTTTGAAGTTCACTCTATAATTTGGTTTATGCCATATTTAACATTCTAAAATAACACATTTTAACATGAAAATTTTATTTTGGTTTATTTATAGTTTTATGAAAGAAAACATTCCATTTCACTTTTAAATACTTTAATATTTTCTATAAACCACACTAAAATGTTTTATTTCTAAATGCTTCTTTAAAAATATTTTGAAATGATTTCACCTCAATAATACATTATTTAAGCCTCAAATATAATTTCAATGACCTTCCATTCCATTTTATGTGATATAATTGTTTATAATTTGATTTCATGGAAAATACAAATGATTTTATAAAGGAAATATTATTCCCATAGAAAAAAATGATTTTTATCATCTAACATTAACTTTTATAAGATATATGCCTTGTTCACCACTTATGTATTTATTTTGGTGTGTGTAATTACAATTGGTATATCATATAAAAAGTATTCTTATTCTCATGATATTCTAAGGGATTATGATTTGAATGTTTTATGGTGGTATGGGACACTTTGGATTGTTTAAGGATTATTTCTTCAAGGATTTTTCAATGGTCTTTTTTAAATTTATATTCATCTATGTCAACATAATTTGTTGAATCATTTACTTAATTGTGGTTTATATCCTATGTTATCATCCACAATGTTTTTTTAAATGGTTTATGATTAGTTTGACTGTGGAAGCACTATCGTGAAACCATTCACCATTTTACTCTAAGTGGTTGATGATTATGTTTTATGATTAGGGAAAGCTATTTATATTTCATATGTTAGTTTCAATATGAGTGAGAATGTTTTTTGTTATTATATCCATTCATATGATAAATTCATTGGATATAGTAATTGTCGGGTGGGGCATGTTATATCCCCTCAATGCATCAGTAGGTCTAATGAGACAAAATACGGTCTTGGCACGAGGCCTTGAGAAAATGGTTATTTATTTTCTTGGAAAGAGGCCTTGATGGTATGGTTATTATGCCCAACATTATAAATTCCCTTATTATGAAAGTAGTAAATGAATGTTCTTGTGGTTTTTCAACTAGTTGAATACCCATGGTTATTTTTTATTATTTCAATATTTATTAAACTCGTGTCCCTTACATAATGTGCTCAAGTTATATTTCTGAAGGTATGGGTTTTTAGTTATTCATCATGCTTAATGTTTATATTTATGATATCATCCACTATATTTCTTACCCTAATCAAGCATCTGAGATCCCCACTTTATTATGATTCATTTTCCTAGGACATGAATATGTATATTATTAATGACCTACAAGGATAAATGTTGAGTTATAGATGTTCCCAATAAAACATATATATTATATTTCTTTTCAAGATGTAATGTTGAACCTATGTATTTATCTGGTTTTCTAAAACTACTAAAATACTCGGTCCTTCTGGTTTTGATTCATTGTAATCATGTTAATGTATTAAAATAAGGCACCAGCTCCATGCTTCTGGGGTTGAGGTGTTACAACTTATATCATTTATTTTATTTATTTTAATGAAATTTTAAAATATTTTCTTTGTTAAGTTCATGTTATGTGTTTTGAGGATGTTCGGTGCCCTATTTCAAAATGGCTTCAGTGTGTTGATCAGGGTCAATGCTATCATTGTTCCATCATCTCTAGAATTATTATAACGAAATAAATATCAATTTAAGACATAATTTATAAATTTAAAAGCAATCATTAATGATATTTGTTAAAAATTAACTATATTACAATAATGGAGATGGTAGGTCATACGTATGCATGAGTACTGTTTCTATTTCTCAATTATCCTTGTAGAAATAAGATTAGTAATAGTTAATATTTAAATAATTTTAATAATATCATAAATATTATATTAATTATTTAAATATACTTATATATTTATCATACATGATATTTGGTGATGAAAAGGAAACCACATCACTTCATGGATGCGGTAGTCCACACGTATAGAGGAACGACATTATCGTTGTTTTTTTGTAGAAAATAAAATTATATATTTTCTTATAAAAATGGAAAATATGTCATAAATATAATACTTATTTAAAATATATCACATATATTCATTAAATTTATTTTTAATACCTTCTATTAATATATTTACAAAAAAAAAGAATCACATCACTTCGTGAAGTAATAGTCCACCATTCACACGAGCGATGTTATCATATCTCACATGGAATAAAACATAAAAATATATATGTGATATAATAATTAATTAATTATAATTATTTTTAAATTAACCTATAAATTCTTTAAATCCATAATCACAACAATATTTGAGAGCTGAGGATGAAAGGAAAATTATATCGGTTCCTGAGGCGGTAGTCCGTCGTACACACGAAAGATAGTTTTGTTTCTAATTTTATGGAAACAAATATGGTTTAAGAACTTGTTTTTTTTCTATAAAAGACTTTGGAATATTCTTGATGTTATTCTAGAGCAGCGCCTTTAGACGGCGTACGATTTCGAGCCCCGGTGTGGCTGGAATACAATTTTCAGTGTGTTCACACTAGGCACGCAAAATAAATTGGATAACTCCTAAACAGTAATTTGGATCCTAAATCCGAGAGTATGGATGGGACCAAAATGGGGTGTTTACCCTAGAAACGACATAAAATATGTCAGCGCGGGACGTTGGGATCCCTCGCCCGTTAACTGAACGTTAAATGGATAATTAAAATAATTAATTAATTTGTTTAATGGCTTAACTATAGTATCTCTTAAACGTTTGCACAAACAAGAAAAATGAGGGAACCGTTGAGTCCAGAGCGTGTTGTTCACCCTAGGAGGGGTGTAACTTTCACGGCCACGGGTCTTCTGTGAAAAATGCCACCAGGGGCGTTTTTGTAATTTAGTAGCCTCGGTCGTTGAGTTCTATAACTTTTGAACGGGGCCTCGAATTAAAATTCCAAGAATTAAATTGCACTTGGGAGGTGGTGTTTACCCTAGGGGAAGCTTAATCTTGACCAAGCCGTAGGTTTCAGATACGGGTTAATTTGGGAGTTAAATTAATTAAAACTTTTTAATTAATTTTCTCTACTTAAACCTAACCCCCCTCTTTCCCTTCCTCATTTTCTCTGGTGGAGGAATAAGTTCAACCAATGAGAGCCCCTCAAGAATCTCTCCTCCATCACCTCCTCCTCTCCAAGTGCGGTAGTCGGCGGATCACTGCGAAGTTTCGTGCTACGCCCATGAGGTAGGAGATCTTCGTATCATTTTTTAATTTCAAATCACTCTTTTGAACCTAAATTGAAGCATAAAAATGTTGTTTGATCTTTGAAAAAATCAAATTTATGCGTAGTACTTTTTTCGAGCTTTCCATCGCCAGTTTCGGTTTCTAAATCCGAGTTCTGCGAAGCTCGCAAACCTCCACTGAAAATCCTTGGGTTTTGGTGTTTACCGGCGGTTCTGGCCGGTCCGGTGGGTGGTCCGGCCTTCCTAGGCAGCGGCGCGGCGCTATGGATGGCGGCTCAGAGCAGGCCAGTGCTGGATTCATCATAGTCAGTTGGTCGGCGGCTCGTGGTCGAGCAGAGCGGGCGAGCAGGAGGCGCCTACGGAGGTGCCGGGTGAGGCTGAGCAGAGGCGGCGCAGGCCGCGGTGAAGTGCGTCGGTGGGCTGTAGGGGGGCGTCGTCCGCCGTGGTCGAGGGGGAGCCTGAGGCATGGCCTTGGGCATATGGAGGAAGCAGGACCCGCAGGTCCTGCTGGCGCGTCAACAAAGACCGGTCGAATGGCCGGTCTGTTGGGAGACAAGGACTCGCGCGTTGCGGGTCCTTTTGGGACACGAAGACCGGCCGAATGGCTGGTATGTTTGGAGAAAACCGGACCTAATCAGGTCTGGTGCTTCTGGGCAGTGTGGGGAAGAAGAACGACCAGGATGGGTGGTCTAGTTTAAAAAAAATAAGATAAAAAAAGGGGTTTATAATAATAATAATATTGTTGTTATTATTAATATTATTATTATGAAAAATGATTTATATATCATAAATCATCCGCAGGGCGTCCGTTTTGGGCATTGTCTGTGGTGACACATCCCTTAAATTGAGATGAACTTTTTGAGATGGTTTTGGGGCTTTTTAACGCCCGAAACGGGGGGCCTTGATGGTGCGGCATGCCTTTATGTGGTTTGGAAATTTTCCCGGGGGTTCTTGTTTTGGACGGTGCGGACACATCCGATATATGATATCCAAATTATGTGTCGTCAGTGGCTTTGAGACCCGGTATTGAGACGATGATTTCCAAGGGGTTTCCGGGCGTTGAAGCTGGAGTTGAGGCATGGGCCCCACGGCCCGTCTTTTGATCTATGAGCAGCGTTTTGTTACTTTTTCATCGGTTGTCTGTTCGGGGCGTGCGATTAGTCGATTTTGGGTATTCTTCCAAGGGCATTGCATTGGCGCAATCCACCCACTTTAATTCAACACACTGATGTCAGCCCTGCGAGGGCCGTTTTGGGAGTTGGTGGTGATTTCCATCTTTATCACCTGGTGTCTGTTTTGGACAAGTGAATAGTCCATATTGTGTACGTTTTCGAGAGGATCACAACGATGTGATCTGTTGGCAACGCTTCGGGATAGGGATGTCGGTCCCATGCAGCACCACTCATGTTCGGTATGTCGGAACACATTTTTTTCTCCGGATATCTGTTCCACTCAAGTGAGCAATCCTTTTGATGTGTTTTCCCGAGGGGATCGCGATGGTGCGATGTCCCTGACTATTTTTGGGGCTGAGGCTCGGGACCACGGGACGTCGTTCGGGCGTAAAGCGGTGTCAGAAGACTTTTACATCATATGTCCGTTGGAGGCGAGTAAATAGTCTATCTCGCATGTTTTTTCACGAGGATTACAACGGAACGATCCGTTTGGATGTGCGGAGTCTCTTTTGTGATCTCTTTTAAATGTGGAAGCGGTAAAGGTGTACCGTTGGTGGTTCCTTCTGTGGTGTTTGTAGTGTACCCTTGGCGTGTGATCGCATGCACTCTCGTGTGAGTGAAGTAAATGTTTGAAAAGATGTAGTTGGTCGTGCCTGGGCTGATGAGGTGGCAAGTTGGAGTTGTTACATTTAAGCCCTTTGCGTTGACGTTGGGTGCCCTGTGCGCGATAGCCTTTGGGCTGGAAACGTGGTATACTCTGGGAGTATACAAGAATGCTTGGAGGTACATGTGGTTGTTTGTACCTGAGAACGTTTGTGTGCTTTGTTAGAGTTGACTTGTGGCCACAAGTCATATGGGGCCCATGAGCGTTCCATGTTCTGATTTGCGTACCCTTGACCTCTCGCGACGTAGAGGGTCCCTCGGTTCTTGTTTTTTTGAGCAGCAGGGTTGAGTTTCCCCTGGTTCCGTTCTCGTTTGTTTGACCAGCTGCATTGAGTTTCCCCTGGTTCTGTTCTCGTTTGTTTGACCAGCAGGGTTGAGTGGGTTTCCCCCTAGTCATGTTCATGATAGTTTCGACCAGTAGGTTTGAGTGGTTTTCCCCTGGTTCTATTCTCGATGGTTTGTCCATCAGAGTTTCTTCATGTTACCTGGTAGAGTTCTTGTGGATTCGGTGTGACCAACACATTACGTAGGGACCGATCCTCTACCCAGGAGGTTGTTTCCAGCAGGTTTGTCTGGTGAGGCACCATCCAGCATGGATGGAGAGTTGTATCATCCAGAAGGGGTGGCCAGTTGTAACATTCAGTAGGGGTGTCTAGTTGTACCATCCAGCAGGGATGGCCAGTGCGGTACCATCCAGCAGAGATGGCCAGTGGGTTACCATCCAGCAGGGATGGACAGTGGGTTACCATGCAATAGGGATGGCCAGAGTTGTACCATCCAGTAGGGATGGACATAGCGGTTCCGAGTTTACCTCCAGCGGGGCTGGGAAGTGGTCCTCGATGCCGGGTTTACCTCCAGCTGGGCTAGGAAGTGGTCCCCAATGATGGTTCTGAGCCTCCCTCCGGTGTAGTACCCTTTTACGGGACTATGCATTGGGACTCATCGAAGACTTTTTTCAGGTCTCCCTCTAGTGGATTACCCTTTTACAGGACTCAGCAGTGTCGCACCCGTCGACTCTTGTCGGGTCTCCCTCCAGTGGGAACCCATCAACTTCCAGGGATTACCCTCCAGTGGGGCTGGGCAGGGGGTCGCATATCTATGTTGAGGAGACCTCTCGACTGCGAGGCAGTGACGAGGTGTGGTTTGACGTTCTCCAGAACTCTCAAGTACGAGGGGCACTTTCCCCACCGAGATGCGTCCTTGAGATGCGACCTAAAACCCTGCGGGCAAGTCAGTGCCGCCAAAAGTGTATAGTGTCAAGGTGTGGTGATTTGAGCCCCTTGACTTGTAGTTTAGGGCAGATGCGTGGGATGTTGATCATCGATGGTGTTTACTTCTAGGACTGTTGTCTAATCACTTTCTTGGGATGAGCAACGGGACGGAGATCCCCTTACGATCTTGTTCGGGTTTCTTGACAAAGATTATATTTATTTATACCTTGTTCCAGTACCCACTTCTTTGGTTTTGGTTACTCTTCTTCCAGGAGAGGTGAAGACGCATGGGGTATTCCCGGAGCTTTCCATTTCTAGCTTCTCGTGGTTGGATGAGTTTGCTCTCCTGCTATAAGTAGTGAAGACTCGACGATAAGTTCATCTTCTCACTGTTTCTGGCTTCTTATATTTGGACGAGTCTACTTCCTTCCTCTTGTTGGGTTGAGTTGTACTCTTTACTTCACTCTCAGTTGTACACCTTTACTTTTCCCAGTTCGATCTACTACTCATCTCTGCAGTACCTCCTTTGTTGATCCCTCGAGCCTTCGGGGCATCCTACTGAGTATTTTTATACTCACCCTTGCTTGGGCTTTTCCCGCACTTGGTGTGACCTTGCAGACAATGGATAGGTTGGTCGTGACGTTAGAGAAGCTTAGGGGTTCGGGAGCTTGGACCACATGCGGTGGTCATAGTCGAGTTCCAGGTGTGGGACTCTCCTAGCAGTTTTACTTTTGTTTACCTGTTTCCGGGTTGTGGCACTTTTCTGGTTGGGTGCGTGTTGTTCCCCTTTACTTTTTAGTTTACCTTGAGCACTTACTTTGTACTGTTTAGAGGTAGATGCACTTTGTGGTTTATTTATAGCAGTTGGTACTTTAATTTTTCTTTTACTCTGCACTTTTGCATTGAGTGTGTTGCGTGTGTTTGTACAGGTACTCAGGCAAAGTCCTCCCCAAGTTGTTTAGCCTTCGACGCTTGTTGCCAATTCCTGGCCTATGTAGGCAGGCTTGGGGTAGTTGCGGCTCGAGCCCGGGTAGGTTCGGGTCGTGAAACATTGGTATCAAAGGTGGTTCGTTCCTCGGGACATTGTACGGACGTCCCTAAAAAGAAATTGGTTGGGATTTAGGTAAACATTGATAATGTGTCTCGAGAGCAGCTCTCAGGCAGGGAGTCCAGTGATGGTGTGGTGGCTGACGTATCCATTCACCAGGACCCTGAAAACCCGCTTTTCGACTCGGCGAGCTGAGACACTCGTTGCATGGAAAATTGGTTTGTGCATCACATAGGATTGAGTCTTTGACTGCCCTTCTTGAGTCAGCTCCCCATTGTTGTTACTTTTATATACATATATTCTCATCTAATCACGGCGCTCCTTGATAACATTCAGGATGTCTTTGCGAAGATAGCCTGCCAGGATACCAGCTTTGGTCCGTGATGACGACCCTGTGAGCTATGAGGCCTTAGTCCAGGACCCATCATGTGTGCCCTTTCTCCAGGTGGGCCGGTAACAACACCCCCACCTGGTGAGCAATAGACAGCTCCAGTAGAGAAGACGGGGCTTGAGTGCAGGTTGAGCGTGCACCGTGAGTTCCAGCAGTAGAGACCGCTGAGGTTCGATGGTGAGCCAGACCCTCAGGAATCAGAGGTTTGGATAGAGATAGTGGTTCACCTTTTTAGGCTTGTGCAGATTCCATCAGATCTTATGGTGGCTTCAACCGCCAACCTTTTCCACGGAGTAGCTTGGCATTGGTGGAGTCTGGTGACTCAGTTTCTTGACGAGTCGTCACTTTCGTGGGGAGACTTTCAGTTATTGTTTCATGAGGAGTTTTCCCCCTCCTTCTTACACTCCGTTTGGATTCAAGTGCTCATGCAGTTTCAATAGGGAGGGATGACGGTGGCCGAGTACGCTGCTAGTTTTGCAGATCGTGCACGCTTTTACCCAGACTTGGTCCATGATGGAAACTTTCAAGAGAGGAAGTTCGAGCAGGGTCTCCGTAGAGGGATTCGTGCTTTCATAGTACCCTTGTTTATTTCCACTTATGCCGGGGTGATAGAGCAGACGCTGGTGACAGAGAGCCTCTTGTCACGCTCTACAGTTGGTGGTGGCAGTAGGCACGACAGAGCCGAGACGTCTGCCACAGCTAGTGGGCATAGGCTGACAGAACCTCGACGTAGGTGGCTTTTTGAAAACCAGACTCAGGGGCATGGTCGTACACCAAATTGGAGCCGGAGGGCACCAGAGCATCCCGGAGAGCGCAACTGCTATGCTTGTGATGAGCAAGGTCACCTGGCACAAGACTGCCCAACCAGGCCCACTGAGAACATCGGACAAGCAGAAGGTGCACCACCGCGGTAGAGGAAGCACCGTGATCGGAGTAGCGCCCAAAGAGGTGGTGCTTGCAGAGGAGCGGGAGGATCTGGTAGTGGAGGACAAACTTTCGAGGTCTTCCCATCACAACCAAGCGGTCCACGTTAGGCTCCGGGAGCTGACAGTTGAGACCACAGACAGTCGCGAGCTTTGGATGTCTACGTGTAACAGCCCGAGATTTTATGAAAAATATTCTTTTTAATTTTATTAATGTCTTGTGTTGTATGCTACACCAAAAGGAGCTTGCACAACACGCATCCTTGACTTTTCTTTCATTACACGCAATCGTAACCTTCCTCGATAGCGTGTGTAGTACACAATACTGAGTTTCACGAAACAACGATATGCTATTAAAATATTATTAAAACTAGCCGTTATGAATAGTAATAACCACTTTTTAAATTTTAGAAATTTTAGCTCTCAAAATGGACTTCATTTTTGGAGTCGGAGTATCAAATTTAGCCTAAGGTGAAATTTTGGTACTTTTCGGATAACTTTCATATTCTGATGAATAGTGAAAATTACTAAATTATAATTAAAAACAACTTTTTTAATCAAAATAATTAATAGTGATAAATTATTAATTTGAGTGGTTTTAAAGTATATTTAGAATATATTTTTACAATTTAATACAATGTTGGTCATTGGTTGTAATTTCACATTTAAACCAGACATAATCAAGTGTCAATCTTTTGATAGATATTGTTTCTTAAAAACACGCTATTTGTTTTAACAGCGGGATTTAATTATAAAATTAATTAATGCAACTTCTATGTTATGAATTTGGTAAAATAGACTTCATTTTTGAATTCGGAATATGAAATATAGCTTAGGATGAAATTTTGGCATTGTTCTGAAAAACATCAATTTTTGATGAATAGTGAAACTACTAAGTGGTAGTTAAAAACTGAATTTTTCATAAAACTTAATTTTACCTCTTCTTTGAATGGAATTTCAAAAATCCGAGAGACACGGTTGATGTCAGTAAGTAAAATGTGGTTCAATGAGATGAAAATATTTTTTGGTGAATAGTAACTTTTTACTTTTATTTACCACGGTTAAAAGTAAATAGGGTAATTAAGGGTAATAATGATATTAATATTACCCTAACACATGTCCTAATTCTATTGGACAAGTTTATCTCGACCAACAAAAACCTTAAGTGTAAAATATTATCATTTAGGCCCACTTGGAATAGATTAGGACATTTATTATTATTTAATTCAAAGAAGAGTTAAAAGAGTTAAAATCAAAGTTTATTTACTAAAACATTTTTAATATAGGGTTATACATAAGATAAATTCGATTGTAAATATTCATTATAAATATAAAAAGATTTCCTACATAATGGTATTTTATTTGTAATTTTTAGACATCAAATAATTTAATTTATTTATGACACAAAGATGATGCAGTAATTATCTTATTAATGAAATATTGACATAATTGATATTATAAATACCAAAATAAATGTAATTTTAAACTTTTTATGAATTACACTAATTTTCTAGGTTACTATGATATATTAGTGTTGATTTAATCAACTTGTTTCGAACATATAATTCTGTTATGACTTTCAAAAAAATCATATATCAAATAGTGTCAAAATTGACACAAAATAGTTTTTAAATCAAATATTATATTATTAATTTTTATTTTATTCCTAAAAATATAAGGTTCGGCAAAATGACTTATATAAGGATATATGTATTAATAATATACAATTTGGGGTTCGTTTGGCATGTTATGGTAAGTGTATTAACCATATAGTGAAAGAAAACAAAAAAACACGGTAAAAGTTAAATTATTTAACTTAGAGTTAAATCTAATTGATAAGGTTAAAATAATACCCTAAACTTGTCTAAATCCTATTGGATGATAGGATTTCGACCCATCCCCACTTTATCTTCGAAATAAGACCCTTTGGAACCATTATAAACCGATTTTGACTTTAATATAAAATAATATTTTGAGATATTCCTAAGGTGCCCCTCTCCTCCCTTATAAAAGGGCACCTCCTCCCCCTTCTCCTCACACCAATTTGAGCACTCAAGCTCGGCCAACCTCTGACAAAATCCCTTCTCCACTCCCCTAGAATAATCCTAGAGGTCCTGGTCTTCTTCAAAGACCTATCTTAGTTCCCTAACTGGAGGCCTCAAAGAAGCACTTCAAAGAAGAGGTAATATCCATTACCGATCTTTTTCAATTTCTTTCTTCTTCAACTTATTCTTCTTTAGTTGTTTCATGATAAAGTAATAACATCAGTATTTATTATATACTGATATGTTATTATAAATATGAAACAACTCTAATTAACCTTCTATCCATCCTACGGAAAAATGAAATCACCGCGCGTGCGTACGTACGGAATACCGTCTCCACGCCGTGGTGTAATCTATTTTCCACCACCACCTTACATGGA
This sequence comes from Viscum album, assembly GCA_963277665.1. Taxonomy (NCBI): domain Eukaryota; kingdom Viridiplantae; phylum Streptophyta; class Magnoliopsida; order Santalales; family Viscaceae; genus Viscum; species Viscum album. The sequence goes on along the minus strand of OY728155.1, from coordinate 76,815,144 downwards.
TGGGTATAATGGTGTAAAGAATAACTATACATAGTTATTACAACATCATATTGATTATGATATATTGTATAATCCACTCCAATTCAATTCAATATTTATGGAAATGATATCATCGCTCGTGCGTACGTACGGACTACCGTCTCCATGACGCGATGAGATTCATTCTCCATGTTAACCATTTAAGAATTATTATAAAGTATATATAAGAAATAATAATGAAATATATGACATTGTAAAGCTACTGGATTTATGTGTATATATATATGTATGTCATCTACTTACTTCCATTTCAAGACAATAAGGAAAGGAAAACAGCGTTCATGCGTACGTACGGACTACCGTCTCCATGAACGGTGTTTTTCATTTTATTTATCTATCTATTATATATATATATACTGAATATATATGATATATAAATCATATTTTATATTCTGGAAGTAAGTAAATCATGATATAAGTAATAATGATGTCAAGAACAACAAGTCAAAACACCTATGATAAATGAAACGATTTTACCCAAAACGCTTCTTTAACATGAAATTTACAAAGAACGGGTAATATAAAGTCATAATTGAACCATATATGATATCATAACAATGAATATGATTCTGTAATAAGTCAATGACATTATTTAAATCATTATACAGGAGGTTCGGACACATACGAAGCAAATCGGACCTAAGGTAAGGGAAATATCACAATCTCATTTTTATCCGAGATTGTTTATTCGTAAGTATTTACTGGGGTGTATTTTATTATCCACATCCATGTTTCATCAATATGTAATATTATTTACATCAACCTACAATTGTTTAAATCCATTTTTACCCTTCGGTGAGTTTTTAGTAATATGTATGAAAGGAATCTTTTGTCGTTTTTCGTACGAGGTACTGTTTGACTTTTTCGACAAAAGTACGAAGAATGTTTTTTTAACTTATACGGCATGAATGGATTTCTAAAAAATTAATTCCAAGAAGCTTCCTTTACAAGTATTCAAGTTTATTTTTAATCAACTTCTTTTATTTTAAAATTGTATGAGATGTTAAGAAAGGAAAAGTGTTTTTGAAGAAGAAAGGATATTTTCCTCAAGAATGGAGTTCAAGTGTTTTATCAAAATTATTTTCCATCTAAGATAATAAAGGGTTCTCTTTTTTTATCCCTATTATTACATTGATTTGATTATGTTGTCATGATTTGTTTTATGATGTCATGATGTTTCAAGAATCCCATTTTTATTACATGGGTTATGCGATGATGTATGATTTATGATTATGTGGAACACATAAGAAAGGATTCATTATAAGATGGGTGGGACCTATATCACCCTCCAATGCATTGGGTAAAGATTTTATATCTCATGAGATGGACATGGTTGAAATGGTAGGTTATACCGGTTCAGTGAAACAGGACTGAAACGAGGGCTACTCGATTCATAAAGGGACTTTGTCCACTAAGATAGTCTTGGCAATGAGTCTTGACTAACAAGAAATGATTCTCTATGATTATGTGTGTATGCCAAAAAGTTTCATGTTTTAAGTTATGATTATTGGGATTTCATTTCACTACTATGATTTATCCCATGTTATGAAATTATGCTCTCTTTTGCAGGTTAAGATTTCCAAAAGTTATGTTCTTATGAATATGATGTGATTGATTTTTCTTTTGTATACCCTTACTGAGCATTTGAGCTCACCCTTTTATGTTTTCTTTTCCCCAGGATATAAAGAAAGGTTTTAGGTAAAAAAGGGAAGATCTTTATGGGAGATATTGAAGATCTTTCACCACGATTAGAAGATTACGTTCCGAGTTTCCAAAGACACTAAACTATTACGATCCTTGTGTGTGTGTTTTTGTTATGTACTAAGTATTCTGCAAAAGTAATGTAAAGTCCATGTAAGTCAGGCTTCGGGTCTCTACATTTGGTATTAGAGGAAAGGTTTAGTCAACCTTTGGAAACTAGGATGTGAAAACATTAGTGAGATCCCTAGAGATATTTCTAAGGTATGTCTAGGGATGTCCCTAAGGATAAGTATGCGTATAAGATACAGTCCTAGAACTATGGTAACGATCATAGAATTTAACCTAAGAAGTTAGATATTGAGGATACTCCCCCTTTATAATGTAGTTTTCCCTAGCATTATTTTTGCCTCTCACCGAATTATTTTTGTGTTTTAGTTAATGGAGGGAACCAGAAGGAATTTGGTTAAGATTGAATCCAATGGACAAATTGGTGACTATGAGCAACAAAATTGGGTAATTCCTAGAGAGAAAGAAATTGTGATTATGCCGAATCAGTCATCGCGATATATGATTAACAAGGTGAAATTTAGTGGTATGGCTAATTTATCAAAGAAGAGGAAGATAAACTATTATGCATGTTCACATGTTGAGGAGCATAAAGAAAGGAAGATTTAGATTTCTAAAGAAGGGAAGAAGAACCTTGAGGAATACCTCAAATGGAGGGACCAATGTTATCTGTGTGGAGAAAAGGGTCATAGAGTGACAGATTGTTATGGAGTTCAATGTCTTATTTGTGGAGAACATGGGCATTACCCAACTCAATGCCCTGACCTAAAAAGTTACATCTAAATCAAGGAAGGAATTATTCCAGGACAATCATTGAAGTGGATGGACTAAAGTGTTTATGTATTGGTATTCAAGAATAATGTTGTTGAGGTACTTTTATGGTGTACTGAAATATTTATGTATTGGTCTATTGTGGTTTTCAATAATTTTTAGGTACCGGTAACCATGAAAAGTGATTCAAATATTTTGGAAAGTAGATGATATGCGCATCATGAAGGGATAAGGAGAAAATGAAATGTTTGACAGTATTCATGAACTCATGATTGATATAAGGACTAAGTGATATCATTGTTTGAGTATATAGAATTTTGAGGATTTTGGTATGTGGAAAGTGTTAACTTTTAACTGCATTCATGTTTTCACTAAGTTATTCAAGAGAATACATGATTAAGGACTTTGAATGTTTGGAATGTGACCAACAAAACATATCTTATGATATATGGGGATCGACGATGGTGTTAAATCTCTGGTAATCGTTTTCACTATGTTATGAGAGTGGACTGCAGTATTATGGATAAGCCTAAATATTGGAATGGATTATGTTGGACATAAGTTATTATTGTTTAAAGATAGAAGTTTTCTCGATATTATTGATGGGATGTTATAGTAATATAGTTTTAGAAAAAGGACAACCTGCAGGACGGGCGACAGCCCATCGCGTCGGACAAGGCTGTAGGAATCGAACCCACAACCGAAGTGCGACTGGCCTTTATCGCCTACCACTGGCCTACAAGAAGTCCATGTTTAGTAGAAACTAGTTTTATTATATTAAGCAGTATGATATATTAAGTATAAGTCCATTTTAGGAACCATATATGATTAATCTCACTATAGATCAACTTATGTATATGATTTTTGCTAACCTTTTGTTTGAGACAGATGGAATGACCTTTCATTCTATCTGCTAACACTTCACGAATAACAAATTCAACTTCATTTATTTAATAGATGAAGTGGAAATTGTTAAAGGCACGAACAACAGTGAGATTGTACCAAAATAAAGTAAGTATTTATTCTAATTCAAATTCTTTAACTTTAGGAAAACGATCTTGAAAACCAAAAATGTTGTCCAAGTGATCTTATATCTGATGAATCAGATGGTACCTTAGATCGTCACAAATATATGGATTTGTGATTGCTGGATTTTCCATAGCCATGTTCTCTACCACTCTCCATCAGAACATGATGGTTAGATTTCTCTTCCATATCCATATTTTCACCTATGTGGAAACCCAGTGATTAGTTTATTTGGGTAACCGTTACGTTTCATACTTTTGTTTTTAAAGATTGGTTTTGATATTCCTTTTTATGATGTGGGTTTCTATTAAAGAAACTTTCGAATAGTAAACCATTTATAACCCCGACGAATTTCGAGGGCGAAATTCATTTTAAGGGGGGTAGAATGTAACAGCCCGAGATTTTATGAAAAATATTCTTTTTAATTTTATTAATGTCTTGTGTTGTACGCTACACCAAAAGGAGCTTGCACAACACGCATCCTTGACTTTCCTTGCATTACACGCAATCGCAACCTTCCTCGATAGCGTGTGTAGTACGCAATACTGAGTTTCACGAAACAACGATATGCTATTAAAATATTATTAAAACTAGCCGTTATGAATAGTAATAACCACTTTTTAAATTTTAGAAATTTTAGCTCTCAAAATGGACTTCATTTTTGGATTTGGAGTATCAAATTTAGTCTAAGGTGAAATTTTGGTACTTTTCGGATAACTTTCATATTCTGATGAATAGTGAAAATTGCTAAATTATAATTAAAAACAACTTTTTTAATCAAAATAATTAATAGTGATAAATTATTAATTTGAGTGGTTTTAATGTATATTTAGAATATATTTTTACAATTTAATACAATGTTGGTCATTGTTTGTAATTTCACATTTAAACCAGACATAATCAAGTGTCAATCTTTTGATAGATATTGTTTCTTAAAAACACGATATTTGTTTTAACAGCGGGATTTAATTATAAAATTAATTAATGCAACTTCTATGTTATGAATTTGGTAAAATAGACTTCATTTTTGAATTCGGAATATGAAATATAGCTTAGGATGAAATTTTGGCATTGTTCTGAAAAACATCAATTTTTGATGAATAGTGAAACTACTAAGTGGTAGTTAAAAACTGAATTTTTCATAAAACTTAATTTTACCGCTTCTATGAATGGAATTTCAAAAATCCGAGAGACACGGTTGATGTCAGTAAGTAAAATGTGGTTCAATGAGATGAAAATAATTTTTGGTGAATAGTAACTTTTTACTTTTATTTACCACGGTTAAAAGTAAATAGGGTAATTAAGGGTAATAATGATATTAATATTACCCTAAAACATTTCCTAATTCTATTGGACAAGTGTATCTAGACCAAAAATAACCTTAAGTGTAAAATATTATCATTTAGGCCCACTTGGAATAGATTAGGACATTTATTATTATTTAATTCAAAGAAGAGTTAAAAGAGTTAAAATCAAAGTTTATTTACTAAAACATTTTTAATATAGGGTTATACATAAGATAAATTAGATTGTAAATATTCATTATAAAGATAAAAAGATTTCCTACATAATTTTATTTTATTTGTAATTTTTAGACATCAAATAATTTAATTTATTTATGACACAAAGATGATGCAGTAATTATCTTATTAATGAAATATTGACATAATTGATATTATAAATACCAAAATAAATGTAATTTTAGACTTTTTATGAATTACACTAATTTTCTAGGTTACTATGATATATTAGTGTTGATTTAATCAACTTGTTTCGAACATATAATTCTGTTATGACTTTCACAAAAATCATATATCAAATAGTGTCAAAATTGACACAAAATAGTTTTTAAATCAAATATTATATTATTAATTTTTATTTTATTCCTAAAAATCTAAGGTTCGGCCAAATGACTTATATAAGGACATATGTATTAATAATATACAATTTGGGGTTCGTTTGTCATGTTATAGTAAGTTTATTAACCATATAGTGAAAGAAAACAAAAAGACACGGTAAAAGTTAAATTATTTAACTTAGAGTTAAATCTAATTGATAAGGTTAAAATAATACCCTAAACTTGTCTAAATCCTATTGTATGATAGGATTTCGACCCATCCCCACTTTATCTTCGAAATAAGACCCTTTGGAACCATTATAACCTGATTTTGACTTTAATATAAAATAATATTTTGAGATATTCCTAAGGTGCCCCTCTCCTCCCTTATAAAAGGGAACCTCCTCCCCCTTCTCCTCACACCAATTTGAGCACTCAAGCTCGGCCAACCTCTGCCAAAATCCCTTCTCCACTCACCTAGAATTATCTTAGAGGTCCTGGTCTTCTTCAAAGACCAATCTTAGTTCCCTAAGTGGAGGCCTCAAAGAAGCACTTCAAAGAAGAGGTAATATCCATTACCGATCTTTTTCAATTTCTTTCTTCTTCAACTTATTCTTCTTTAGTTGTTTCATGATAAAGTAATAACATCAGTATTTCTTATATACTGATATGTTATTATAAATATGAAACAACTCTAATTAACCTTCTATCCATCCTACGGAAAAAGGAAATCACCGCGCGTGCGTACGTACGGAATACAGTCTCCACGCCGTGGTGTAATCTATTTTCCACCACCACCTTACATGGATGGGTATAATGGTGTAAAGAATAACTATAAATAGTTATTACAACATCATATTGATTCTTATATATTTTATAATCCACTCCAATTCAATTCAATATTTATGGAAATGATATCATCGCTCGTGCGTACGTACGGACTACCGTCTCCACGACGTGATGAGATTCATTCTCCATGTTAACCATTTTAGAATGATTATAAAGTATATATAAGAAATAATAATGAAATATATGACATTATAAAGCTACTGGATTTATGTATATATATATATGTATGTCATCTACTTACTTCCATTCAAGACAATAAGGAAAGGAAAACAGCGTTCATGCGTACGTACGGACTACCGTCTCCATGAATGGTGTTTTTCATTTCATTTATCTATCTATTATATATATATATATACTGAATATATATGATATATAAATCATATTTTATATTCTGGAAGTAAGTAAATCATGATATAAGTAATAATAATGTCAAGAACAACAAGTCAAAACACATACGATAAATGAAACGATTTTACCCAAAACGCTTCTTTAACATGAAATTTAGAAAAGAACGGGTAATATAAAGTCATAAGTGAACCATATATGATATCATAACAATGAATATGATTCTGTAATAAGTCAATGACATTATTTAAATCATTATACAGGAGGTTCGGACACATATGAAGCAAATCGGACCTAAGGTAAGGGAAATATCACAATCTCATTTTTATCCGAGATTGTTTATTCGTAAGTATTTACTAGGGTGTATTTTATTATCCACATCCATGTGTCATCAATATGTAATATTATTTACATCCACCTACAATTTTTTAAATCCATTTTTACCCTTCGGTGAGTTTTTAGTAATATGTATGAAAGGAATCTTTTGTCGTTTTTCGTACGAGGTACTGTTTGACTTTTTCGACAAAAGTACGAAGAATGTTTTTTTTTAACTTATACGGAATGAATGGATTTCTAAAAAATTAATTCCAAGAAGCTTCCTTTACAAGTATTCAAGTTTATTTTTAATCAACGTCTTTTATTTTAAAATTGTATGACATGTTAAGAAAGGAAAAGTGTTTTTGAAGAAGAAAGGATATTTTCCTCAAGAATGGAGTTCAAGTGTTTTATCAAAATTATTTTCCATCTAAGATAATAAAGGGTTTTGTTTTTTTTATCCCTATTATTACATTGATTTGATTATGTTGTCATGATTTGTTTTATGATGTCATGATGTTTCAAGAATCCCATTTTTATTACATGGGTTATGCGATGATGTATGATTTATGATTATGTGGCACACATAAGAAAGGATTCATTATAAGATGGGTGGGACCTATATCTCCCTCCAATGCATTGGGTAAAGATTTTATATCTCATGAGATGGACATGGCTGAAATGGTAGGTTATACCGGTTCAGTGAAACAGGACTGAAACGAGGGCTACTCGATTCAGAAAGGGACTTTGTCCACTAAGATAGTCTTGGCAATGAGTCTTGACTAACAAGAAATGACTCTCTATGATTATGTGTGTATGCCACAAAGTTTCATGTTTTAAGTTATAATTATTGGGATTTCATTTCCCTACTATGATTTATCCCATGTTATGAAATTATGCTCTCTTTTGCAGGTTAAGATTTCCAAAAGTTATGTTCTTATGAATATGATGTGATTGATTTTTCTTTTGTATACCCTTACTGAGCATTTGAGCTCACCCTTTTATGTTTTGCTTTTCCCCAGGATATAAAGAAAGGTTTTAGGTAAAAAAAGGGAAGATATTTATGGGAGATATTGAAGATCTTTCACCATGATTAGAAGATTACGTTCCGAGTTTCCAAAGACACTAAACTATTACGATCCTTGTGTGTGTGTGTTTTTGTTATGTACTAAGTATTTCGCAAAAGTAATGTAAATTCCATGTAAGTCAGGCTTCGGGTCTCTACACTACGATCCTGCAGAGTGTGAAGTAGCAAGAGGTACGCTTTACGACTCTTCTACTTCTTGTAGTAGAATTGTTAGACTATGAGTGTGAAATGCCTTTCTCCCTGCTCCTTGTTTGATTTGTTACCAGGGTGGTGCGGGGCGTCGGTGTAACCCTGTGTTGGTAAGGTAAAAGGCGTGGGACCTTTTTCTTTAGTCGATGGTGTCGAATCCTTCGCTCTCCGAGCGTGTAAGAGAGTATGGGTCGTGGGACATCGACTATGAAATCTTGCATGACCAGATATCCTTGGGTGTTTCACCATATGGATATTCTGATGGAGGGAATCACTGGGCTTTGTCCCAGGTCCAAATGGTGATTCCAGTCGCAGAGTGCGACGTAAGGGTTCGGTCGGGGAGGTGAGCTACCCCCGAGAGCCTTCGGGCCGTTTGAGACTGTGCAAAGGGATGGCGAGGTTCCCTACCACCTTGGCCTAACCCCAGAGGTTGGTTTGGGTGCATAGCGTCTACCACATGACTCACCTAAGAAGAAGCATGCATGTCCCTATGCAAATCATCGGCGAGGGAAGATCTCACGTGAACGGATCAATCCTTGGTTCATGAGCGGTGACGCGGGACTGTGCAAGAGTACTTCTGGGTACGGGAGAGCCAGGTGTGGTCTTAGTACCCTATGTTGTTTTTCTTTTCGGGGATGAAAATATTGGAGGAGGTAATGATGTAAGAACCTGATTTTTGCTATAAAAGACTTTGGAATATTATTGATGTTATTACAGAGAAGCGCCTTCAGACGTCGTACGATTCTGAGCCCCGGTGTGGCTGGAATAAAATTTGTAGTGCGTTCACACTGGGCACACCAAATAAATGGGATAAATCCTAAAAAATAATTCAGATCCTAAATCTGAGAGTACGGATGGGTCCAAAATGGGGTGTTTACCCTAGGAATGACATAAAATATGTCGGTGCGGGACGTTGGGATCCCTCGCCCATTAACGGAACGTTAAACAGATAATTAAAATAATTAATTAATTTTTTTAATGGCTTAACTCAAGTATCTATTAAACGGTTTCTCATACGGTAAAACTAAGGGCACCGTTGAGTCCGGAGTGTGCCGCTTCCCTAGGAGGGGTGTAATTTCGCGGGCGCGGGTCTTCTGTGAAAAATGCCACCAGGGGCGTTTTCGTAATTCAGCGGCCTCAATCATTGAGTTCTATGAATTTTAAACAGGGCCTTGGATTAAAATTCTGAGACTTCCATTGCACTCGGGAGGTGGTGTTTACCCTAGGGGAAGCTTAATCTTGACCGTGCCGGAGGTTTCGGATGCGGGTTAATTTGGGAGTTAAATTAATTAAAACTTTTTAATTAATTTTCTCTACTTAAACCTAACCACCCTATTTCCCTTCCCCATTTTCTCTGGTGGAGGAAGGAGCTCAACCAAGGAGATCCCCTCAAGAAGCTCTCCTCTGTCACCTCTTCCTCTCCAAGTGCAGTAGCTGGCAAATCGCTGCAAAGCTTCGGGCTACGCCCACGAGGTAGGAGATCTTCGTTTCATTTTTTAATTTCAAATCGCTCCTTTCAACCTAAATTGTAGAATTTAAATGCTTTTTGATATTCAAACAAATCCCATGTATGAATATTATGTTTTCCGAGATTTTCGTCACCTTTTTCGGTTTGTAAATCCGAATTCTGAGGAGCTCGCAAACGTCCACCGAAAATCCGCAGGTTTTGGTGTTTACCGGCGGTTCTGGCCGGTCCGGTGGGTGGTCCGGCCTTCCCAGGCGGCGGCAGAGCGCTGTGGATGGCGAATCGGAGTGGGCCGATGCTGGCTTCAGCAGAGTCAGTCGGGGGGCAGCTCACGGTTGAGAGGAGCGGGCGAGCAGGAGGCACCTAGGGAGGTGCCGGGTGAGGCCGAGTAGAGGTGGCGCGGGCCACGGCGAGGTGCGCCGGTGGGCTGCAGGGGGCACCGGCCGCTGTGGTCGAGGGGGAGCCCGATTCACGGGATCGGGCGTGCGGAGGAAGAAGGACCTGCAGGTCCTCCTGGCGCATCAACAAAGACCGGCGGAATGGTCGGTCTGTTGGGAGACAAGGACCCGCGCGCTGCGGGTCCTGTTGGGAGACGAAGACCGGCCGAATGGCCGGTCTGTTTGGAGAAAAACGGACCTACTCAGGTCCGTTGCTGCTGGGAAGCGTGCGTAAGAAGACCGTCCAGGATGGCCGGTCTAGTTTAAAAAAAAGAAGATAAAAAAGGGTTTATAATAATAATAATAATAATATTATTATTATTATTAGTATGAAAAATGATTTATATATCATAAATCATACGTAGGGCATCCGATTTTGGCACCGTCTGTGGAGACGCATCCCTTAAATTGAGAAGAACTTTTTGATACAGTTTCGGGGATTTTTTACTCCCGAAATGGGGGCCTCGGTGGTGCGGCACGCCTTTAAGTGGATTAGCACTTTTCCCGGGGGTTCTTGTTTTGGACGGCATGGACACACCCGATATAGGAATTGAGCACCGTCAGTGGATTTGAGACCCTGGCGTTGAGACAAAGTTTTCCAAGGGGTTTCCAGGCGTTGAAGCTGGAGTTGAGGCGTGGGCTCCACGGCCTGTCTTTTGAGCTGCGAGCAGCATTTTGTTACTTTTTCATCAGACGTCCGTTCGGGGCGTGCGAGCAGTCGATTTTGGGTGTTCTTCCAAGGGCATTGCATTGGCACAATCCACCCACTTTAATTCAGCACACTGATGTGGGCCCTACGAGGGACGTTTTGGTAGTTGGTGGTGATTTCAAGCTTTATCACCGGGTGTCTGTTTTGGACAAGTGAATAGTCCATCTTGGTTACTTTTCCGAGAGGATCGCAATGGTGTGATCCGTTGGCAGCGCTTCAGGACCAGAATGTGAGTCCCACACAACACCGCCCATGTTTGTTATGTCGGAACACATCTTTTTCTCCGGATATCCATTCCACTCAAGTGAGCAGTCCTTTTGACGTGTTTTCCTAAGGGGATCGTGATGGTGGAATGCGCCCAGCTGTTTTCGGGGTCGAAGCTCGGGACCACGGGACGTCGTTCGGTCATAAAGCAGTGTCAGACGACTTTTACATCGAATGTCTGTTGGAGGTGAGTAAATAATCTATCTCGCGAGTTTTTTCCGTGAGGATTACAACCATACGATCCGTTTGGATGTGCGGAGTCTCTTTTGGGATCTCATTTAAATGTGGAAGCATGAAAGGTGTACCAGTGGTGGTTCTTTCCACGGAGTTTGCAGAGAACCCTTGGTGTGTGATCGCATGCACTCCCGTGTGAGTGAAGTAAATGTTTGAAGAGATGTAGTTGGTCGTGCCAGGGACGATGAGGTGGCAAGTTGGATTTGTTACATTTACGGCCTTCGCATTGACATTGGGTGTCATGTGCGTGATAGAATTTGGGCTAGAAACGTGGTATACTCTGGGAGTGTACAAGAATTCTTGGAGGTACATGTGGTTGTTTGTACCTGAGAACGTTTGTGTGCTTGGTTGGAGTTGACTTGGAGCCACATGTCGTATGTGCCCCATGTGCATTTCGTGTTCTGCTTTGTGTACCCTTGACCTCTTGCGACGTAAAGGGTCCCTCTGTTCTTGTTTGTTTGACCAGCATGGTTGAGTTTCCCCCTGGTTCTGTTCTCATTTGTTTGACCAGCAGGGTTGAGTTTCCACTGGTTCTATTCTCGTATGTTTGACCAGCAGGGTTGAGTGGGTTTCTCCCTTGGTCATGTTCATGATGGTTTCGACCAGCAGGGTTGAGTGGTTTCCCCCTAGTTCTGTTCTCGATGGTTTGGCCGGAAGAGTTGCTTCGTGTTCCCTGGTAGAATTATTGTGGATTCGTTGTGACCAACACATTATGTGGGCATCGATCAACTACCCAAGAGGTTGTTTCCATCAGGGCTGTCCAAGAGGTTGTTTCCAACAGGGCTGGCCAGGAGGTTGTTTTCAGCAGGGCTGGCCGGGGAGGTACCCTCCAGCAGGGATGGCCAGTTGTATCATCCAGCAGGGGTGGCCAGTTGTATCATCTAGCAGGGGTGGCTAGTTGTATCATCCAATAGGGATATCCGGTGTGGTACCATCTAGTAGGGATGGCCAGTGGGTTACCATCCAGCAGGGATGGCCAGTGGGTTACCTTCCAACAGGGATGGCCAACATTGTACCATCCAGTAGGGATAGCCAGAGAGGTTCCGGGTTTACCTCCAGCGGGGCTGGGAAGTGGTCCCCGATGCCGGGTTTACCTCCAGCTGGGCTGGGAAGTGGTCCCTGATGAAGGTCCGGAGCCTCCCTCCAGTGGAGTACCCTTTTACGGAACTGGGCATTGGGACTCGTTGACGACTTTTGTCGGGTCTCCCTCCAGTGGATTACCCTTTTAGGAGACTCGCCAGTGTGGGACCTGTTGACTCTTGCTGGGTCTCCCTCCAGTGGGAACCTGTCGACTTCCATGCATTACCCTCCAGTGGGGCTGGGCAGGGGTTCGCCTGTCGACTTTGAGGAGACCTTTCGACTGCGGGGCAGTGGCGAGGTGTGGTTTGAAATTCCCCAGAACTCTCAAGTATGATGGGAGATTTCCCCACCGAGACGCATCCTTGAGATGCAACCTAAAACCGTGCGGGCGAGTCAGTGCTGCCCAAAGAGGATAGTTTCAAGGTGTGGTGATTTGATCCCCTTGACTTGAAGTTCGGGGAAGACGTGCGGGATGCTGGGCATCGATGGTGTTTACTTCTAGGACTGTTGGCTACTCACTTTCTTGGTCTGAGCTACGGGATGGAGATCCCCTTATGATCTTGTTCGGGTTTATTGACAGAGCATATATATATGTATACATTGTTTCAGTACCCACTTCTTGGGTTTTGGTTACTCTCCTTCCAGGAGAGGCAAAGACGTGCAGGGTATGCCACGTGCTTTATGTTTCTAGCTTCTCGTGGTTGTACAAGTCTACTATTCTGCTATAATTAGCGAAGACTCGACGAGAAGTTCATCTTCTCACCATTTCTAGCTTCTTGTGTTTGGACGAGTCTATTTCTTCCTCTTGTTGGGTTGATCTGTACGCTTTACTGCACTCTCGATTGTACTCCTTTACTTTTCCCTATTCGATCTACTGCTCACCTCTTCAGTACCTCCTTTGTTGCTCCCTCGAGCCTTCGGGGCATCCTACTAAGTATTTTTATACTCACCCCTACTTGGGCTTTACCCGCACTTGGTGTGCCCTTGCAGACGACAAACAGGTTGGTCGTGACGTCAGAGGAGCTTAGGAGTTCGGGAACTTGGATCACGTGCGGTGGTCATAGTCAAGTTCCATGTGTTGGACTCTCCTAGAAGTTTTACTTTTGTTTACCTGTTGCTGGGCTGTGACACTTTTCTGGTTGGGCGCGTTTTTTTCCCCATTACGTTTTAGTTTACCTTCAGCACTTGCATTGTACTGTTTAGAGGTCGATACACATTGTGGTTTATTTATAGCAGTTGGTACTTTACTTTTTCTTCTACTCTGCACTTTTGCATTGAGTGTGTTGCATGTGTGTGTACAGGTACTCAGGCAAAGGCCTCCCCGAGTTGTTTAGCCTTTGGCGCTTGTCGCCAGCCCCTGGCCTATGGAGGCGGGCTTGGGGTAGTTGCGGCTCGAGCCCGAGTAGGGTCGGGTCGTGACAGATGGATTGATCTTTTTGAAATAAAGTAATAACATATAAGTATATAGTAGATATTGGTGTTATTATATTATCATAATCACATAATATTATAAGGATTTTTTAAAATAAATAAAATAAAAAAACATGGTTAAACACGATTCATCTTCATTGAACAACACCCTTAGGTTATCTCCCAAATCCTTCATAGGAAGCCTTTCTAAACAAAACATGGGTTATAGGTCTTTGGGTGGGAATTAAGTAAGTTATTTAGGTAGGTATTTTAAAATAAAACGTTATTTTAATGTGTGAAGAAAAGAGTATATGGGTATCTTTTTATAAGTGAGGTGAGTGTCAAACTTTTAATTTTTTTAAAAAAGAGATACCCATGATTTTTCACATGAAAAAAGAATGAAAAATTGATGATTATTAATAATTATATGATATATGTTCTATATAAGGCTATAAAATATAATTATAAATGTTTTTAGGTCATATTAAACCTTATTGTTTTATTTTAACCCCTATAAACCCTTTTCACATTAACCACGATAAGATATTTCTACAATTTTCACTAATCATTATGACCAAAAAATTATTTGAACTTATTATATAATATAAATTATTATGTTTCCAACTGTGTTATTAATTAAACAAAATTAAATTCATATAACTGTGATAATTTAATTTAAAATAAAACCCATAGAAGTTACAAAATGTGTTTTTTTTTCAAAATTGTCTTTTCAAGCATAAATTGATTCTATATTATTCTATGACCATTAAAAATAATTGTATGAATTATAATTAATAATTTTTTATATATAATAAATATATTTCTTATAAATCATTCCACCTTTGGGTCTTTTAATTGATTAAAATGGAGAACCATTATGCATGTTAAAATGGTTTTCAAAAACATCGTATTTATAAACCCAAAAATAAACTTATACTAAAAACCAAAAAAAAAATTATTAAAATTTAGATAACATAATTTAATATAAACAATGAATACTTATGTTACATTAAATCAAATTAATATCACAATGGCACTTTGATTTTAATTAATTTTTTGAAAATATATTTTAGTTTTACAAAAATCGGCATATTTCAGTATTCATGGAAAAAATCAATATTATCCAAAGAAACCCAAATTTCCACAATAAATTAAATTTTATATGATAATTTCAAAAATTAATTTTCTTTTATCAAATAAATTATTCAAATTCTATAGAAATTGATTATAATGTTTTCTCACAAAGGGAAAGGAAAATCCTTATTAAGATAACATATTTTTAAAGAAAATAATTTTGTTAATAAAAATTGATGGATTATTTACTAGAAAATTTTCAATAAATTTATATTGACTAGGAAAAAAATATATACATTTAAATAATATTTTATAGTATTCATACCATCCAATTTGATTACTATGTTATATCGGTCATATGTTAAATAGTATTATTTCTTGGTTTGTTTAAGCTTCGTGTTGTGTGTCTTATATGCTATCGTACATAACATCATTTTTAAAAGAATTCCCAAGGGTTACAATAGTAACTAACTAATTAGAACTAGTATAACATTTATAAACCTTCCATTATATGGTGTTAATGGTGATTTAGGAAAAGGAATGCAAACTCCATAATTATAGAGAAACCAGGTTGTGCATCAGGCCTTCTTGTTACACATTGAACACAAGATCATTAATGAGGAAATCAACGATTAAAATTGGCTGATGGATATGAAGGATGAATTAATAAATTTAGAATGAATAATTTTTTATATCTATTTTAGATATCCAAATACTAGTTTTCCATTATCACTAAATGGGTATATTGAAACAAGGTGATGAATCTGCAAATATTAGAATAAATAAAGTTAGATTGGGGGCACATAGCCATTATCAAGAAAAAGGTTTTAAATTTGAGTAAATAATTTCCCAGGTAGTTATAATTGAATCCATTAGGAATCTAATTTCTTTTATAATACATCAAAATATCAAAATATATTGATTATATGATTGGTGTTCATTTTTAAACAGTTATATTTTTTAGGATGTTTTTGTTGAACTACCCCTATATTTTCAATTTCTCCTTTCCAAAATCTCGTTTCTAAATTTTCAAAATGGCATTATTGTTTCAAAAAGGCTCATAAAGCTGGGTATTATCGACTCAACGCTTCTCTTAGTTCAATAGGGTTTACAAGAGTTTCTATTGACCCTACCACATTTTTAAATTGTATTTACAAATATGCTTTAGTTGCACCAATATTTATTAATGATATTATATTTTGTTCTTCAGGAAATAATTTATGTACTGAATGTTTGATACATACAAAAAATGAATTTAAAATAATACTGATGGTTGAATTGAAAATCTCTCTTGGTTATTAAATCTTTAAAAATAATGATGTATTTATTTTAAAATAAATTATTTACACTAATGATGATTAAAAACGTTTTAGTTTAAATTGTTCAGAAGGATGTGATAATCCAATAAGCACCACCTATAAATTGGATCTTCATGAAACGAGGAAACGAGTAATATAACCATTTATAGAGGTATGATATGGAGATTACATAATATGTAGTTGTCCTGACATTTTTTTAGTGTTCGCATATCATCTTATTTTAAAAAAAAATCAATGTGAATCTCAATTAAATATGTTTAAAACTATTTTCAAATACCAAACAAGTACATCTAACGTAAGAATATGAGAGTGTAGAGGAAATTATTTTTTATTTAATTGCATGTTTTGCTGCTTAATTTGGTTTTTGTATGCTGTATATGAAAATAAATTCTAGAACTTGTCAAATTTTGGGTGATGTCTCTAGTGTCTTGGTGTAGTAAAAACTGAAAACCATGTTTCATTATCTAATACTAATGTTGGGTTCATAACTGTAAGAGATTATTGTTCATGGATTCTATTGATGATACACACATTGCAATACTATGAATATTATTTTAAACATGTCCCTGTAAATTGTGGAAATGCATATGCTATTAAAATTTATAAGAATCTCGTATCTCACTCAAGGACAAAGCACATTGATATAAGGCTTCAATTTTGAAGAGTTTATTTTCAAAGTGTGGTATAACTCTTCAATTCATTGGCATTCATCATCAACATGCATAAATTTTTACAATGACTTGGAAAATTGAGAGATCAAGCTATATCAAACATGATATTTGTATAGCCAATTTTTATTAGTATTTTATTCACTGCATTATTTTTTGCCTATTATAATTAATTCATATATTAGGTGATTCCACTTTATTTTTACCATTTTATGTTCTATAGTTGTATTCTACCATTGAGAAAAATTATTATGGTGTTTTGGGTGATTACTATCATTCCTATGCTACCGATATGAGCTACCGTTTTCAATATCCTTTCATGCACTATGATTGGGTAATACTAGTTGGTACAATAATTTTGATGCTATCATCAAGTAATACCATAAGATAATATTTTTAGGTTCAATGGGTGATTTCTACCAATGGTATATTTAATTTGTTGGTGGTGTTAAATGATATTGTGGACATTATTTTGCTACCATTCATTATTTTTATTCTATTTATGTTGTTTTTAATATCAGTATTTTACTCGAATTACATTCATTTTATATTAAAATATATATTTATCCCCTAAATGATCTCAAAACCCTAATTTTATTCTTAATTGAATCCTCTCCTGCGTACGCCCTTCAAACAACCTCTTTACCTCTTCACGTGTCCCAGACCATCAGCCTTAAGCCTCTGAGCCTCTGCTATTTTTCTGAATATAAAATTTTATTCTGGTTCTCTAGATTAATCATGATTGTGAAATAAATATAATGGTTTACCCAATAAATCCGTAAAGACATATAAACGTCTTCTCTCATCTCGAGTGGCCACTGGTGAGAAAGAAATATATACAGAATTCATAGATTCAAGAATGTCTATAGTATGGAAGGCAGTTCATTTGTAGGGATGAAGGAATGGTTTTCCAGGAAGAACTGACCATTCTATCTATTATTCGTTCTTTATTTCTATCCTGGAAGTCATTTTTTTTTAAATTTTCAAAAAATAACTTTATGGGATAATTTGTGAATCTCACATCATCCAAACACAAAAAAACAGCGGGAAAATATGAAACTCTAAATCCATCATTGCATCGTTGGTGCCATTATCACATTGCCGTCGAAAAACCACCGGATAATCACACCACATCATCCATCATAGAAAACACCTCTCCATCGACTCTTCACCCTTTTCGTCACCACTAAAGTCAACGCCCATCACCACACCAGAAACAAAATTCACAAAAATCCATCAGAGATTAGAAAACCACCACTGAACATCTGAGTACCACCCGACGATGACGCTCCGCAGGTAAAAGGAAGGCCAACCTGGCAGACCCGAAGACGCTTAAAAACCATCACAAGTGACACTCACTGGGACACCGTCGGCCATTCGTACTCACATCCCAAAACAAAGTAAAAACCACAGCACATATCCAACTAATATAAGATTGGTGGATTCCTGGTGCCAGATCATAGAAAATAATGGACTCAGACATCGATAGATATCCCATCATCATGGCCACTCCAACGCGGACGGCTGCCACCTCCTCCACTGACTATTAGGAAGAAACATCAAAAGAGAAACCATCTTCACAGGAGAGAGCCAAATCAGGCCATGATGGGACACCGTCGACCACCAAAACCTCATAACCCAAATGTTAGGCTATTTTCAAGAGCATACTGTTGATGGAAACCCATGTTGACCACCTTCAGTAAAACTTGATAGAGAATGTAAAATACTCTTCATGTCGATTCAGTAGATGTTATGTACTATGAAGGGGGAATAACGACCCAAAATTAGCATAGACAAAATTACATCTATTTAGATGAATATAGAATACATAAAAATAATATATATGCTTGTACCGTAAAGGTATACTTTCGTTGGAGATTCGATATACATACTACTTATTTTATGAAAGATCATCAACATCTCCAACAAAGATCTTCTCGCATGGTAATCCTCTCAGACACACCCTACATAAACCTGTATTTATCACATAGGTTATGAAACATAAGAAAGGGTGATCTCATATACGTAGTTTTAAGAACTTGGTTTTGGGCTGTAAAAGACTTTGGAATATTCTTGATGTTATTCCAGAGCAGCGCCTTCACACGGCGTGCGATTCCGAGCCCCGGTGCGCCCGAAATTAAATTTACAGTGCGTTCACACTGGGAACACCAAATAAATGGGATAACATCTAAACAGTGCTTCGGATCGGAAAACTGAGTGTACGGATGCGTCCGGAATGGGGTGTTTACCCTAAAAACGACATAAAACATGTCGGCGCGGGACGTTTGGACCTCTCGCTCGCTATCGAAGCGTGGAACGGATAAATTAAATAATTAATTTATTCATTTAACGGCTTAACTCAAGTATCTATTAAACGGTGGCTCAGATTTGGAAACCGAGGGCACCGTTGAGTCCGGAACGTGCAGTTTACCCTAGAAGGGGTGTAAGTTTCGCGGGCGCGGGCCGTCTGTGAAAAATGGCCCCAAGGGCGTTTTCGTAATTTGGCAGCCTCGGAAGTTCAGTTTTATAACTTTCAAACGGAAGCTCGGAATCAAATTCCGAGACCGCCGTTGTGCTCGGGAGGTGGTGTTTACTTTAGGGGAGGTTTAATCTTGACCGCGTCGGGGGGTTTTGGACGCAGGTGTTTTCAGGGGTCGAGTTTTAATTAAAGAGTTTATTTATTTAAACTCTTCTCTCCCCCTCCCCCACTCTCATTCCCCCCTGTCGAAACCCCCTCAACCTCAACCTCTCCTCTCCTCCTCCTCCTCCTCCCTCCCATGCAAGGTGGAAGCGGCAACGACAATGTGCGGATCGTCGCGAAGCGTCGGGCTTCGCCCAAGAGGTAGGATTGTGTGTATTGCGTTTTTAATTTCTGCACCACCTTTGAACCCATAAACATGTGTCAAATCTGTGTTTCATCTTCGAACAAAACCCATGAATGCGTAGTATATTTTATTATCTTTCCAACACATCTTTTGGAATTGAAATCCGAGTTCGGAGGGGCCGCAGTCGTTCGTCAAAGTTTGTGGGTTTTGGGTTTTCGGCGGGTTCGAGCGGCGGCGCGGCGTCCTCAGGAGGTGGCGGCGGGGCTCTCAGACGGCGGAGCGGGCTAAGGCGCAGGCAGCGCGGGCTCTGGCTTCAGGTGGTGCGGCCTCCAGGCGGCGGGCGTGCCCGCCGGGGCGCGACGGAGCGGTGGACGGGGTCGCGACCACGACTTCGCGCGGGGGATCGAGACCCGCGCTCGGCGGGTCTCCGCGCGGACCAAGCGACCGGCCATGCGGGCCGGTCGGTGTGTGGACCGCGGGTCAGCAGCTGGGCTGCGCGGTTGAACCGCAGCCCAGCCCAGAACAGTCGGACCGGCCGGTCCAGGCCGGTCCAGCCCAAGGGGCTTTGCCCCCTCGACTCGGACAACTGTAATTTCCGCTACGGGCGTCCGTTTTGCATGCCGTCAGCGGCAGTGCGAACCTCGGCTCGAGGCAAACATTTTGGGATGGTCTCGGGAATTTTTAATTCTCGAGACGAGGGGCTCAGGGGCACGACACGACCGTTAAGTGGACGAGCGTTCTTCCACGAGTTCTTGTTTTGGACGGCACATGCACATCCGACATCCGTTTTGAGCGCCGTCAGCGGCGTTGAGACCCTAGTGCCGAGGTGGAGTTTTCCAGTGTTGTTTCGGGCATTGAAGCTAGAGTTGAGGCATGAGCCCCACGACCCATCTTTCGAGCTGCATGCAGCGCTTTACAACTTTTTTGTCAGACGTCCGTTCGGGGCGCGCGAGCAGTCGATTTTGGGTGTTTTTCAGAGGGCATTGCATTGGCGCAATCTGCCCGCCTTAATTCCACACGTTGTTGCGGGCCCCGCGAGGGCTGTTTTGGGAGTTGGTGGTGATTTCAAACTTTATCACTGAGTCTCTGTTTTGGACATGTGAATAGTACATCTTGTGTACTTTCTCGAGAGGATCCAAGCGGTACGATCCGTTCGTTGTGCTTCGGGACCGGGATACGGGTCCCATGTAGCACCGCTCGTGTGCGGTACAACGAAATGAATCTTTTTCTCCGGACATCCATTCCACGTAAGTAATTAGTCAATTTGACGTGTTTTTCCGAGAGCATTACGATAACACAGTTCGCCCGACCTTTTTCGGGATCGTGGTGTGGGTCCCATGCGACATGGCTACGGTGAATAGTACATTTTTCACCGGGTGTCCATTTTGGGTGATTAAGTAGTCAATCCCGTGTGTTTTTTCGATGGGATCACAGTGGTGTGATCCATTTGTTCAGGTTCGGGATCTTGGGGTGGGCCCCACATGGGCTGGCTACAGTTAATAGTACCATATTCACCGGTTGACCGTTTCGGGCGAGTAAACAGTCTATCTCGCGTGTTTTTTCCCAAGGATTACAACAGTGTCATCCGTTTGGATGTGCAGAGTCTCTTTCAAGACCTCATTTAAATGCGGAAGCAAGTAAGGTGCTCCGGTGGCGGTTCTTCTACTGTGTTTGTAGCGGACCCTTGGCGTGTGATCGCATGCACTCCCGTGTGAGTGAAGTAATGCTTGAAGAGTTGTAGTTGGCCGTTCTTGGGCCGATGGGGTGGAAAGTTGGAATTTTTATGCTTATGCCTTCGCGTTGACGTTGGGTGCGGTGTGCACGTTAGCCTCTGGGATGGAAACGCGGTATACTCTGGGAGTATACGGGAATGACTGGAGGTACACGTTGTGGTTTGTTCCCAAGGATGTTTGTGCACCTGAATGGGGTTGAACTGGGACCACACGTCGTGTGGGACCCATGTGCATGTCATATTCTGTTTTACGTACCTTTGACCTCTCGTGACATAGAGGGTCCTCCTGTTCACGATGGTTTAGACCAGCAGAGTTGAGTGGTTTCCCCTGGTTTTGTTCTGGAGTTGGGTGGTGGCGCGATACCCACTCCGAGTTCTATTGGCCAGTGTTGTACCATCCAGTAGGGATGGCCAGAGTAGTTCTGGGTTTACCCTCCAGCAGAGACTGGGCAGTGGGTTTCTCATCGACTTCTTCGGGTTTACCCTCCAGTAGAGACTGGGCAGTGGGTTGCTCACTAACTTCTAGGGTTTACCCTCCAGTAGAGACTGGGCAGTGGCTCACCCAATGACACTCCTAGGGTTTACCCTCCCGCAGAGACTGGGAAGTGGGTCCCCCGACGACACTCCTAGGGTTTACCCTCCAGCAGAGACTCGACAGTGGGTCACCCGATGACTCTTGTGGGTCTACCCTCCAGCAGGGTTGGGCAGTGGGTCACCCGTCATCTTGTTCCAGGTCTATCCTCCAGCAGGGCTGGGTAGTGGGTCGTTTGTCTACTTATTCAAGGTCTACCCTCCAGCGGGGCTGGGCAGTGGGTTGCCAGATGATGTATTAGGGTTTACCCTCCAGCAGGGCTGGGCAGTGGGTCACCAGATATCTTATTATGAATTATCCTCCAGCAGGGCTGGGCAGTGGGTCACCCATTGGATTTTCAGACTCAGGCCTTCTTATGAGGCTAGTCGGTGACTTTTCTCCGTGTCTACCGGAGCGAGACCCTTGGTTGTACGGGTCAGTGTGGGGACGACCTTGACTTTGAGGAGACTTCTCGACTGTGGGGCAATGACGAGGTGTGGTTCGACTTTCCCCAGAACTCTCAAGTATGAGGGGTGATTTCCCCACCGAGACGATTCCTTGTGATGCGACCTAAAACCGTGCGGGCGAGTCAGTGCTGCCCAAAGAGGATAGTATCAAGGTGTGGTTATTTGAGCCCCTTGACTTGCAGTTCAGGGCAGACATGCGGGATGCTGGGCATCGATGGTGTTTACTTCTGGGACTGTTGGCTACTCACTTTCTTGGGCTGAGTTACGAGATAGAGATCCCCTTACAAGCTTGTTCGGGTTTCTTGACAAAGCATATGGATATGTATATACCTTGTACCAGTACCCACTTCTTGGGATTGGTTACTCTCTCTACAGGAGAGGTGAAGACGCGCGGGGTATTCCATGTGATTTCTATGTCTAGCTTCTCGTGGTTGGACGAGTCTACTCTCCTGCTATAGGTAGCGAAGGCTTGACGAGAATTTCATCTTCTCACAGTTTCTAGCTCCTTGTGTTAGGACGAGTCTACTTCCTACCTCTTGTTGGGTTGAGCTGTACTATTTACTGTACTCTCGGTTGTACTCTTTTACTTTTCCCTGTTCGATCTACTGCTCACCTCTTCAGTACCTCTTTTGTTGCTCCCTCGAGCCTTCGGGGCATCCTACTAAGTATTTTTATACTCACCCCTGCTTGGGCTTTGCCCACACTTGGTGTGCCCTTGCAGACGATATACAGGTTGGTCGTGACTTCAGTGGAGCTTAGGAGTTCGGGATCTTGGATCGCGTGTGGTGGTCGTAGTCGGGTTCCAGGTGTGGGACCCTCCCAGCTGTTTGCTTTTGTTTACCTGTTGCCGGGTTGTGGCACTTTTCTGGTTGGGCGCGCGTTTTTCCCTTTTCTTTTCAGTTTACCCTCATCTTTTACTTTGTACTGATTAGAGGTTGATGCACTTTTGTGGTTTATATATATAGTAGTTTCACTTTACTCTACTTGTCTTTTCTTTTACTCTGCAATTCTGCATTGAGTGGGCTGCGTGTGTGTGTACAGGTACTCAGGCAAAGGCCTCCCCGAGTTGTTTAGCCTTCGACGCTTGTCGCCAGCCCCTCGGCCTATGGAGGTGGGCATGGGGTAGTTGTAGATCGAGCCCGGGTAGGGTGAGGTTGTGACAAAGTGGTATCAGAGGTGGTTCGTTCCTTGGGACGCTGTTCAGACGTCCTTAAAATAAAAGGAATTGGTTGGGATTTAGGGCAACTGTGTTAACATGTCTTGAGAGCGGCTCTCAAGCCAGGGAGTCCAGTGATGGTGCGCGGCCGACATATCCATTCACCAGGACCTTGATAACCCGCTTGTTGACTCAGCATGCTGAGACACTCATTGTAGGTAAAATTGTTTGTGCATCACATATGATTGAGTCTTTGACTGTCTTTCTTGAGTCAGCTCCCCATTGTTGTTACTGTTATATACATATATGCTCATCTGACCGCGACACTCCTTGATAATATTCAGGATGTCTCAGCGAAGACAGCCATCCAGGATACCAGCTCTAGTTCGTGACGACGACCCTGTGAGCTACGAGGCCTTAGTCCAGGACCCATCATGCGAGCCCCTTTCTCCAGGTGGCCCGGTATCAGCACCCCCTACTGTTGAGCAGCAGAAAGCTTCAGCAGAGTAGGCTGAGCTTGAGTGCAGGTTGAGCGTGATCCGCGAGTTCCAGTGGCAGAGACCACTGAGGTTCACTTATGAGCCAGACCCTCAGGCAACAGAGGTTTGGCTGGAGACAGTGGTTTGCCTTTTCAGGCTTGTTCAGACACCGGAAGATCAGAGAGTGGCTTTGGCAGCCAACCTTTTCCGCATAGCAGCTTTGCGTTGGTGGAGTCTGGTGACTCAGTTTCTTGACGAGTCGTCACTTTCGTGGGGTGAATTTCAGTTGTTGTTCCCTGAGGGGGTTTTCCCCTCCTTCTTTCACTCTGTTCGGATTCAGGAGCTCCTGCAGTTTTATCAGGGAGGGATGACGGTGGTCGAGTACGTAGCTAGTTTCCTAGACCATGCATGCTTTTACCCGGACTTGGTCCATGACGAAAATATCCGAGAGCGGAAGTTTGAGCAGGGTCTCCGCTGAGAGATTCGTGCTGTCATAGTACCCTTGGGTATTCCCACTTATGTCGGGGTGCTAGAGTAGGCGCTGGTGACAGAGAGCTTCCTGTCACGTTCTAGAGTTGGTGGTGGCAGCAGGCACGTGGGAGCCGAGACGTCTGCCGTAGCTAGTGGGCGTCGGCAAGCAGGACCTCGACGCAGGTGGCTTTATGATAACCGGAGTCAGGGGCATGTTCGTACACCACAGTGGCGCCGGAGGGAACCAGGGAAGCCTGAAGAGTGCCGATGCTATGCCTGCGATGGGCGAGGTCACCTGGCACGAGACTGCCCGACCAGGCGCGCTGAGAGTATCGGGCAGGCAGCAGGTGCACCACCGCAGCAGAGGCAACGCCGTGATCAGAGCAGTGCCCTGAGAGGCAGTGCTAGCAGAGGAGCAGGAGGAGCTGGTAGTGGGGGACGAATTTACGAGGTCTTCCAGTCACCACTAGGTGGTCCACGTAAAGCTCCGGGAGCTGACAATTGGGACCGTGGACAGTCGCGAGCTTTGGATGTCTACGATTCTGCAGATCCTGAGGTGGCAAGAAGTACACTTTACGACTCTTCTACTTTTTGCAGTAGAATTATTAGACTCTATGTGTGAAATGCTTCTCTACCTGCTCCCTGTTTGGGTTGTTACCTAGGTGACACGGGACGTCGGTGTAACCCTGTGTTAGTGGAATAAAAGGTGATGGACCTCTCTCTTCAATCGATGGTGTTGAATCCTTCTCTTTCGAGCGTGTAAGAGAGTCTTGGTCATGGGACATCGACTGTGGAACCTTGCGTGACCAGATATCCTTGGGTGTTTCACCATATGTATATTCTGAAGGAGGGAATCACTGGGCCTTGTTCCAGGTGCGGGCGGTGATTCCAGTCACGGCGTGCGACGTTGGGGTTTGGACGGGGAGGTGAGCTACCCCTGAGGGCCTTTGGGCCATTTGAGACTGTGGAGAGGGATGGCGAGGATCCCTACCGCCTTGCCCTAACCCCAAAGTCTGGAGTGGGTGCACGACATCTCCCACGTGACTTACCTGAGAAGAAGTGTGCGTGCTCCTGTTCACGACATCGGCAAGGGAAGACCTCCCGTGAATAGATCAAATCCTTTGGTCTATGTGCGGTGGCGCAGAACTGTGCAAAAGTTCTTCTGGGTACGGGAGAGCCTGGTGCGGGCTTAGCACCTTGAGTTGTTCCCTGGTTTTGCTTTTCGGGGACGAAAATCTTGAAGGAGGGAATGGTGTGAGAACCCTATTATTGGCTATAAAATACTTTGTAATATTTTTGATGTCATTCCAGAGCAGCACCTTCAGAGGGCGTGCGATTCCGAGCCCCGGTGTGGCTGGAATTAAATTTACAGTGCGTTCACACTGGGAACGCCAAATAAATGGGATAAATCTTAAACGATGCTTCAGATCAGAACCCTGAGTTTACGGATGGGTCCGGAATGGGGTGTTTACCCTTGGAACGACATAAAACATGTCGGTGTGGGACGTTTGGACCCCTCGCTCGCTATCGGAGCGTGGAACAGATAAATTAAACAATTAATTTATTCGTTTAACGGCTTAACTCAAGTATCTCTTAAACGGTGGCTCGGATTAGGAAACCAATGGAACCGTTTAGTCTGGAATGTGCCGTTTACCCTAGGAGGGGTGTAAGTTTTGTAGGCGCGGGCCGTCTGTTAAAAATGGCCCCAGGGGCGTTTTCGTAATTTGGTGGCCTCAGGCGTTCAGTTTTATAACTTTCAAACGGAGGCTCTGAATCAAATTCCAAGACCGCCGTTGTGCTATGAAGGTGGTGTTTACTCTAGGGTAGGTTTAATTTTGACCGCGTCGGGGGTTTTGGACGCGAGTGTTTTCAGGGGTCGAGTTTTAATTAAAGAGTTTATTTATTTAAACTCTTCTCTCCCCCTCCCCCACTCTCATTCCACCCCCTAAAGAAACCCCCTCAACCTCAACCTCTCCTCTCCTTATCCTCATACTCCCTCCCATGCAAGGTGGAAGCGGCAACGACAAGGTGCGGATCGTCGCGAAGCGTCGGGCTTCGCCCAAGAGGTAGGATTGTGCGTATTGCGTTTTTAATTTCCGCACCACCTTTGAACCCATAAACATGTGTTGAATCATTGTTCGATCTTCTAAAAAATCCCATGAATGTGTAGTATATTTTATTGTCTTCTCAATGCATCTTTCATAATTGAAATCCGAGTTCGGAGGGGGCCGCAGTCATTCGTCGAAGTTTGCGGGTTTTGGGTTTCCGGCGGGTTCGAGCGGTGGTGCGGCGTCCTCAGGAGGCAGCGGTGGGGCTCTCGGACGGCGGAGCGGGCTAAGGCACAGGCGGCACGGGCTCCAGCTTCAGGTGGCGTGGCCTCTAGGCTGCGAGTGAGCCCACCGGTGCGTGACAGAGTGGTGGAAGGGGTCGTGGCCGCGACTTCGCGCGGGGGACCAAGACCCGTGCTCGGTGGGTCTCCGCGCGGACCAAGCAACCGGCCACCCGGGCCGGTCTAGCCCAAGGGGCTTTGCCCCCTCGACTCAGACGCCATTAATTTCCGCTACGGGCGTCCGTTTTGCATGCCGTCTGCGGCAGTGCAAACCTCAGCTCGAGGCAAACTTTTTACGATGGTCTCGGGAATTTTTAATTCGCGAGATGAGGGGCTCGGGGGCACGACACGACCATTAAGTGGACAGGCGTTCTTCCGGGAGTTATTGTTTTGGATGGTGCGGGCACATCCGACGTCCGTTTTGAGCACCGTTAGCGGCGTTGGGACCCAGGTGCCGAGGCAGAGTTTTATAGTGTGGTTTCGGGTGTTGAAGCCGGAGTTGAGGCATGGGCCCCACGACCCGTCTTTTGAGCTGCGTGCAGCGCTTTACAATTTTTTCGTCGGACGTCCGTTCGGGGCATGCGAGTAGTCGATTTTGGGTGTTTTTCAGAGGGAATTGCATTGGCGCAATTTGCTCTCCTTATTTCCGCACGCTGGTGCGGGCCCCGGGAGGACCGTTTTGGGATTTGGCGGTGATTTTCAGCTTTATCACTGGGTGTCCGTTTTGGACATGTGAATAGTACATCTTGTGTACTTTCTCGAGAGGATCGCAGCGGTGTGATCCATTTGTTGTGATTCGGGACCGAGATGCGGGTCCCACGTAGCACCGCTCGTGTGCGGTATGACAAAAT
Source organism: Viscum album (assembly GCA_963277665.1). Classification (NCBI taxonomy): domain Eukaryota; kingdom Viridiplantae; phylum Streptophyta; class Magnoliopsida; order Santalales; family Viscaceae; genus Viscum; species Viscum album. The sequence goes on along the minus strand of OY728155.1, from coordinate 76,787,378 downwards.
GCATCTTTTTCTCCGGACATCCGTTCCACGCAAGTAACCAGTCAATTTGATGTGTTTTTCCGAGAGCATCACGATGGCGCAGTTCGCCCGACCTTTTTCGGGATCGTGGTGTGGGTCCCACACGACCTGGCTACGGTGAATAATACATTTTTCACCGGGTGTCCATTTTGGGCGATTGAGTAGTCAATCCCGTGTGTTTTTCTGAGGGGATAACAGTGGTGTGATCCATTTGTTTAGTTTCGGGATCTTGGGGTGGGCCCCACATGGGCTGGCAACAGTGAATAGTACCATATTCACCGGTTGACCGTTTCGGGCGAGTAAACAGTCTATCTCGCGTGTTTTTCTGTGAGGATTACAACGGTGCGATCCGTTTGGAAGTGCATAGTCTCTTTCAAGACCACATTTTAATGTGGAACCAAGTAAGGTGCTCCGATGGCGGTTCTTCTACTGTGTTTGTAGCGGACCCTTGGTGTGTGATCGCATGCACTCCCGTGTGAGTGAAGTAATGCTTGAAGAGTTGTAGTTGGACGTGCTTGGGCCGATGGGGTGGAAAGTTGGAATTGTTACACTTACACCATCACGTGGATGTCGGGTGACGTGTGCATGTTAGCATCTGGGCTGGAAACGTGGTATACTCTGGGAGTATACGGGAATGATTGGAGGTACACGTTCTGGTTTGTACCCAAGAATGTTTGTGTGCCTGACTGGGGTTGACCTGGGACCACATGTATTGTGGGCCCCATGTGCGTGTCGTATTCTGTTTTACATACCTTCGACCTATCATGACATAGAGGGTCCTCCTGTTCACAATGGTTTAGACCAGCAGAGTTAAGTGGTTTCCCCTGGTTTTGTTCTGGAGTTGGGTGGTGGCGCGATACCCACTCCGAGTTCTATTGGCCAATGTTATACCTTCTAGTAGGGATGGCCAGAGCAGTTCTGGGTTTACCCTCTAGAAGAGACTGGGCAGTGGGTTGCTCATCAACTTCTTCGGGTTTACCCTCCAGTAGAGACTGGGCAGTGGGTTTCTCACTGACTTCTAGGGTTTACCCTCCAGCAGAGACTGGGCAGTGGGTCACCCGACGACACTCCTTGGGTTTACCCACCAGCAGATACTGGGCAGTGGGTCACCTGACGACACTCCTAGGGTTTACCCTCCAGCAGAGGATGGGCAGTGGGTCACCCAACGACACTCCTAGGGTTTACCCTCCAGCAGAGACTAGGTAGTGGGTCACCCTATAGCTCTTGAAGGTCTACCCTCCAGTAGGGTTGGGCAGTGGATCGCCCGTCGTCCTGTTCCAGGTCTACCCTCCAGCAGGGCTGGGCAGTGGGTCGCCTGTCAACTTCTTCTAGGTCTACCCTCCAGTGGGGCTGGGCAGTGGGTCGCCTGATGATGTATTAGGGTTTACCCTCCAGCAGGGCTGGGCAGTGGGTCACTCGATATCTTATTATGAATTACCCTCCAGCAGAGTTGGGCAGTGGGTCACCCGTTGGATTTTCAAACTCAGGCCATCTTATGAGGCTATTCGGTGACTTTTATCTGTGTCTACCGGAGCGGGACCCTTGGTTGTACAGGTCAGTGTGGGGATGACCTTGACTTTGAGGAGACCTCTCAACTACGGGGCACTGACGAGGTGTGGTTCAAATTTCCCCAGAACTCTCAAGTACGAGGGGTGCTTTCCCCACCGAGACGCGTCCTTGTGACGCGACCTAAAACCGTGCGGGCGAGTCAGTACCACCCAAAGCGGATAGTATCAAGGTGTGGTGATTTGATCCCCTTGACTTGCAGTTCGGGGCAGACATGCGGGATGCTGGGCATCGATGGTGTTTACTTCTAGGACTGTTGGCTACTCACTTTCTTTGGCTGAGTTACGGGATAAAGATCCCCTTACAAGCTTGTTCGGGTTTCTTGACAGAGCATATAGATATGTATATAACTTGTACCAGTACCCACTTCTTGGGCTTGGTTACTCTCCCTCTAGGAGAGGCGAAGACGTGCGGGGTATGCCACCATCTTTCCGTGTCTAGCTTCTCGTGGTTGGATGAGTCTACTCTCCTGCTATAGGTAGTGAAGGCTCGATGGGAAGTTCATCTTCTCACAGTTTCTAGCTCCTTGTGTTAGGACGAATCTACTTCCTACCTCTTATTGGGTTGAGTTGTACTCTTTACTTCACTCTCGGTTGTACTCCTTTACTTTTCCTTATTCGATCTACTGCTCACCTCTCCAGTACCTCATTTGTTGCTCCCTCGAGCCTTCAGGAAATCCTACTAAGTATTTTTATACTCACCCCTACTTGGGCTTTTCCCGCACTTGGTGTGCCCTTGGAGACGACAGATAGGTTGGTCGTGAATTCAGTGGACCTTAGGAGTTTGAGAGCTTGGACCGCGTGCGGTAGTCGTAGTCAGGTTCCAGGTGTGGGACCCTCCCTGCTGTTTGCTTTTGTTTACCTGTTTCTGGGTTGTGGAACTTTTCTGGTTGGGCACATGTTTTGCCCTTTTCTTTTCAGTTTACCTTCAGCTTTTACTTTGTACTGATTAGAGGTCGATGCACATTTGTGGTTTATATATATTGCAGTTGCACTTTACTATGCTTGTCTTTTCTTTTACTCTGCACTTCTTCATTGAGTGAGATGCATGTGTGTGTACAGGTACTCAGGAAAAGGCCTCCCCGAGTTGTTTAGCCTTCGACGCTTGTCGCCAGCCCCTGGACTGTGGAGGCAGGCTTGGGGTAGTTGCGGCTCGAGCCCGGGTAGGGTCGGGTCGTGACATAGTAATGGTAAAAAAGAGAGATATCTATATTAAAATAAATATAACATGATAATACTGGTGTGAGAACACGAACCTAACATTTGAAAATCTATATAATCCATATCATAGACTCATAATCTTGAATCATGGAATAAATTTTGAGTGTCCATAAGTCCTAAATCATAAAAGAACCAAATAACATCATCCACAAGAGTGTATCATTGATCTGAAACATGGAATTGTGACACACACAGAAACTTATAACATCATGAAGATGTATAAATAGAAAGTGGTTCACTCAACATGTTAGTGATAAAAAATCATACATCCACATAAACCTGTGTGAATAAAACTATGTCAACACATAATATTAATGTTATGAGGGATAGGTCCATGCATACCACTGTGAACATGTAATCAGGTCCACGCATAATATTGGGAACATATTATCATGTTCGTGTATAAAATTTTCAAACATGTAATCAGGTTTAAACATAACATTTTTACTTACAAGTTATCAATATTTACCCAATGCAATGGAGGGAAATATAGGTCCCACTAGTAACATAATGAAAATCACACATATGTGTTCCCCAAAAATCAAAATACATTCATAATCATTGAACTCGAGAAAAGAAATTAATTTCATCAAAGTATGACCAATGGAAAAATTTAATGGGTTTCATCAACATATTTTCATTAGAAAAAAAACCATCTAGAAAAAAATAATAATGGTATCCTTGGAACATATCACCAGTAAGTCCTATATAAATTCAAATAATGTTATCTTATATTGAAATTGATTTTGAAAGATAACTTGAAATAAATCTTGAAGGAAATATCCATTCCATTTTTATTTTTTAAATCCCCACAATTAATAAATAAAACTTTTTCATTTAAAATTATATTTTATACGCTTATGGGATGAATCCAAAAATTAAGGTAAAATGATGGTGGTAACATTCATTCATGTTATATAAGTTAGGAAAAACCATAGAACATCTTTTTGGAAAATGACAAGAAGACACCATTTAAAATAGTTTTGAAAAAGTAACAAATAAGTAAAAAATGTATTTAAACAATCATCAGAGAATAGTAAATTTTTTTGGAAACATTATTAGAAAACATGATCTTTTAAATGAAATATTTTTTAGTAGATATTTTTAATTAAACAATATTAGAAAATGATGAGATGATGAATTAAACCCTTTCTACATTGGTATTGATTGAATCATATGCCACAAGAAAGAAAAAAACTTTGACGGAAATGTATATCCTAAAACCATCTGGATGATGCACTTAAAAAATATCAAGGTCATTATATACTCCACACAAAAGAAACATGTAGTGTGTAGGGAATTTGTCCCATAGAAAAAAAGTTAACTAAAAATCCCCTATAAAGAAAATATCATTGAATTTTAGAAAATGAATAAATTATGTGTATCTAATGTAAATACACATAAAAGAAGTTTAAATTAAAAATAATGCAATCAAATGTCATTTTACACATAATATTATCTTGAAATTACAAATGAACTAGAAGTTTCACCAAATGTATGGAAAATGAGTTAAGAAATCCATTACCTTGGGTCTTCCTTTTCATTATCATGTTAATAACTCTTTTATAGTAGATTTAGATTTATTATAAATTTAATAATTTAAAATATTTCCAGCAAAAAATTTATGATTTATTTATAACATCTTATCATCTGTTTTTTAGTAATTTGTTATTAAAATTACTATTTGGGATTATAATTGCATCATTTTCTATGCATGATTCGGTTCAACAGTCCCGGTATTTATATTTTCGTCATGGTCCCCTCAATTCCAAAATTTTAATCATTGTATAAAAATAAAATAATTTAATTGTATACAAAAATATTTAAAATTAATTATAAAAATTAAATATATAAATATTAATTACACCATTCATAGAGATGGTGGGTCGTATGCACGCATGAACATTGTTTCAATTTTTTGACTGATCGAATAAAATAAATATAAATAATAACACAAAATTATGAAATTATTTTATTGATATATATGATTTATATTCATAAAATCCATCCTTATTACCTTCCATCTGGAATATAAAATGAAAATGAATTCACATTGCATCTGGTGATTGGAGTCCATATGCATGCACAAGCGATGTTTTCGTTTACAAAAATATTAGATGATAAGAAGGTAGAAATTATATTATCATTATTGAATTGTAATTAAATTAAAATTTTCATATATAATCTTTAATACCATCATTATATTCATCCATGGAATATGGTGATGGAAAATGAATTGTATCTATATGTTGAGACGGTAAGACGTACTTACACATGAGCAATAATTTCACTTCATGATTAAAGGGAAAGGGGGTTATAATTATTTTTTCATAATCATAATAAAATTTAGTAATATTTAGTATCAAGAAGCTATCATTTTATGATATATATCTAATATAGATAATATTTATAGAAGAGCAGAAAACTAATGTGATCAGACAGAACGATTACCTCTTCTTCTACATGACTCATTTAGATCTTATCTAAAGGGATATAGTGTTGATATTTTGTGAATATACACACCCCTAGAACGTGGATATGCAATTAGATTAGACAATTTTTCATATTTTTGTCGATATAGAAGACTCAATTTTGTGAAATGAATTAAGGGAGGAGGTTTCCTCTTATAATGGAGGTGATTGACACTTTTAGATTTTGTCAAAATTTCGATTTATAAGAAATTCAATATTTGTATAAATACATAAAAATGTAAAGGGTTTAAAATATAAGGTTTTATAGGGTTTTAACACCATAAAATATATTTTTCAACATGTTTTGTTGTAATTTTAACCCTCATCATTTTGATTAACCCTTAGTTTTCTAATTTTTATTTTAACATGGATAACATTTTTTTTAATAATAAAAGGATATAATTTTTATATATATTGGTTCAAATGAACCATAAATCAAAAAATAATGATATTTTATACCATAAATTATTCCATGTGTGCTTATTTGATATTTTAATTATTTTTTAATAACTTAATATTATAATATTTTCTAAAAATCTCATTTGTGTAAATTTTGACACTATTAATCATTTTGAATTTTAGAAAATAAATAATACAAGATAATATTGAACCAAATCATTTAATACACCTATAATTTGTGAGACCCATATTTAAAATTCAATGATGAAACTAATTACCTCAAAATATAGTTATTTTAATATTTATATTTTCATTACATTGATTTCTCTATTAATTGAATAATATCTACATCATTATTGTGTAGTTATTTTTTGAAATTATTTCTTTATTAAAAATTAATAAAAATTTACCATGATGTAGATGAATAAATAGTATTTCAAAATAATATTTAAATTCAAATACATATTCTAGGTAATACCATATAAAAAATTTTATAGTTATTAAAAACCTGAATGTGAAATCTTTGACTTTTTTATTAAGTAAAATATTATAAAGTTCATAATCTCATCCATGTGGCCGTAGACATCAGAAAAAAATATATTTCATGAAAATATTTTTTTTTTAATTTTAAAAGGGACACTTATATTCATTCATGACCTACTTTTTTATCATGCGGACACATATGAGGTATTTATTATAAATAAAAAGATATTTTTTTTTACTTTATTTGATTTAAATAACATATAATTAATTTTCATGGAAAAGATTTCCTTAAAAACTCAATTTCACAATATAAGTGTTAGTAGTTTAATTAAATTCATCCAATAAAATTAATATATGTGTTTGGGTAATTTAATAGTTCATATAATTTGATTTTTAACCTAAATTACATGTTTTATCTTTTACCGTGGTATAAAAAAGTTCCAAGGTTACTACTAATATTGGAAAAAAAAATGTGAATTATTTAAAAAAATTTGATCCAATGATTCTGTAACGTCCCAGTTCCTGGTGCCGCCCAAATCTGCCCCGTACCCGGTGGGTCACATGACCTAAAGCATATTTACCCAAATGCGAGGGGCTTCTGACTAGCAGTGAGGGCCAAGGTCTGATAATGGGGAAACTATGCCCTCATTGGAGGAGTATAGGAAATATAATAACAATTAGTAAACAGCAGAAGACTGATAGAAAAAAAAGAAAATGGTGAATATATATATTATGGATGAAACATGTGTCTGGGAAAGAAGAAAAACAAGTCACAATGCTGGAAATATAACACTCAAACAAAAGTATAAAGTACAATAAATTGCAACAACATCGCAAGCCCCAGTTTGGTCCCATTCTCTCTAGCTCCAACAATAATATTGTACCTGGTGAAGAAGGGCTCTTTCCCTTATCTATACCTACAACCATTAATCTTTTTGGGTCTAAAAGCTTGACCCAAATAGGGTGTGAGATGAATCCCAGTATGCAACCACCAAAATATTTGTGCCTAACTACCTGTGAATATATATAACCAGAAATACAAAAAATGAATCATTAAACTAGTAAGTAGTGAAATGTAAACAGTCCTATAGTTTCTAATTACATTCATTTACATTTATTAATTATTCTATCTATTGAATAATATAACCTCGGGATCAAGACTAATATCTATATCCCCTTGCATAATACCAGCAAAAAAACCTCTCAAAAGACTATTTAAACAGTCAGGTAAGACATAGTACAAGCTTTTGATTTGGCTAGGCAGACTCATCACAATGAAAAAACATTCCAAAGAAACCCTCTGTAAATGTTCCCACTATCTAACCCCTCTGGTTGAATGTATCATCAATTCAATAAACAATGAGCCCCAGGTGAAGCTCACACAGCCTGACCCCTTTGGTACCACATAGCACTAATCATTGATAAATGACCACCTGGGTAGATCTCACGGTCAATACCCCTTGGTCTTCTCTGAAAAGATAATATATAATAACCACCTGATAGATCTCACAGTCTATTCCCCAAGGTCCAACATTTATTTAATAACAACTCTCTGGGAATGTCTCACGGTATAACCCATCTGGCCTATGACCCCCTGGTAGCTATCACAGTTAATACATCTCAGTCAACATAACTACCGAATTATACATAAATTACTCTACATTGAGAACTCTCACAGTAAAATTCCCCTTGGCCATACATCCACAATATGAATAACATGCATCTAAAATAAATGGTAACTCTATCCTAACAACACAAGACATGGAAAACAAAGCATGACCTATTAAAATTCTATTCCAAACGTCCATAATCAATCAAACATTGAAAACACACCCATAATCAAGGTATTAAAGCTTACACCTAAGAAATAACCCTTTCTAAATCAAACAAACCAAAACAAGTATTAAAAAGGGTTAAATTAAAAAACACGCAATACATGAAATATGGGTAATCCGCATTATAATCAGATATAATCCAAAGACAATCAAAGAAAGGAACAAACCACATACCATGCAATTTTACAATAAACACTCTTGAACGTTGGCATCCAACGCACCCGGTGGCATTTCAATCAGTGTTCGAATGGAGGAACTATAGGAGCTCAAAGTTCTTCAGCCGTACATCGCTCTCATATATGAAACACACTGAGAAGAAGTGATTTCTAGTGATGAGACAAGAACCTACTCCAACACATCAATTAAAAAAGAAAAGTACATGGATTTTTCAATTAATGTACAAGTCGTTAACTAGCCTCAATTTGCCTTCACTTCAGGCCGTTTACCAGGTCACCCACATGGTCATGTACTCGACCGTTACACATCCAATACAGGGCTAAACATGGAAACTAGGTACACGATGTGTACATAGAAAATTTATCATTTCTTCCTTTTCCCTAAAAAACAAATGTGAAATAAAGATCAACAACTAAAATGAAGATCCTGGTTCTTACAAACTTCCCCCTTAAAGAAATTCTTCCACGAATTACCCTTCCAAGGGTGGTAAAGAGGAAGCATCAAACAACTTTGGCCACTATGATTGTACGTTGGCCTCCCTCTTACAAGTCTGGTCATGTACTCACCCATACTGTCATATCACCTATACCAAAGGAACAGATTGTCCATGGAGAACCTTCGTGCTGTGTTCCACAATCTGAATATGGTTCTCCTCGAAGAATGCATACACCTACAAATCAACCTCCTCAGGTTCAAAAAACGTGAGACAAGTATTAAAAGTAACATTGTTGCTGAGAAACATGGAAGTCATTGTGCATTTCCTGATACCTCTATGGTAACTAAAACCGATTAGTAACTAGCCTGAATCTCTACAAAACCTCAAACGACCTGATGTATCTCAGTGAAATCTTCCCCCGTCTTCAAATCCTCCTATGTCCCAACCTTTGTGTGAAATATAAGATTACATGATATTAGACCTCGAACTCTAGTGGTCATCTCCATCGATCATCATAAGATTTTTACTGAGATTGTATAGTAGACATCTTCATCCGAATCAACTCCACCTGCTCAGTGGTCTCCTGGACAAGGCAAGGTCCCAACATAGCTGTGTCTCCTGTCTCCATCCAACATAGGGGTGATCGGCATGGCCTACTGTAAAAAGCCTCATATGGTTCCTTTTGCATCATTTCCTGAAAACTTTTATTGTAGGAAAACTCTAACATAGGTATATGTCTCTCCCAAGAGACCCTAAAATCTAGGACCTATGCCCGATGCATGTCCTCTAAAACCTGAATCGTGCGTTCGGACTGGCCATCTATCTGGTGATGGTAAGTTGTACTTAGAAGTACCTGTGAACCCAAATCCCTCTGTAGTCCCAACCATAAGCGAGAAGTAAAACGATCATCCATGAATAAAATGATAGAGTGTGGAACCCCATGAAAACGTACAATCTCTCAGATGTATAACCTTTCAATCTCATCAACATTAAAAGTTTCCTTAATTGGAATGAAATTTGAATATTTTGTGAGACTTTTGAGATCAACTCATGTGGTATCGTTACCATGATACCTCTAATAATTGAATAATCTACAAAGCATGACCCTAAGCGTTCTAATGATGCTATCGGAGTGTGTTCCTTTAACCGGGTGAACCCGAACACAATTGAGATCATAACCACGGCCTCACAGTAGGGAAAGGTCAACCCAAAATGGCATCAAGAAAACATGTCACACAATCTTTACTTGAAAGACATTGCAGATTTTTAGAGCACACCCACCCTTAACTGGAGGGGTGTTATAACTGGCCCACTCAAACCATACTCATGGAATAAGAAAGAGAAAGATTCAAACAATCACCATATGAATTTTCATAAAAACGACCTGCTTAAAAATTTGACATTTTTCAATATAAAAAGAATGCCTTTTACAAAGTAACCACATACTCACAACGAACCCATTCACTGAATCTCACACCCGTCACTCAGAGACACTCATATGTCACACCAACCATTGATCACTAAAAAGGTCATGCCACTCCATGAGAAAAAAGGTAATTCTAGATCCACTCCATTGAAATTATTATATATTTAATCATTACATAGGAGCCCAATTAAATGTCTGTGATAACCTCTTATCAATCAAATCAAAGTCTAAAGAACTCACCATGGTGGTCCATACTCCCCATACAAGTGATACATTGGTGTGAATCCCAAAAGTCCACATAAGAAAATTAATTGTACCCAGGACGGAATCCACCTAGAAGTGAAGTCGATGAAGTGGTAGGCATCAAGAGTTTGTCCAAGATGTTCATAACTTGGAACTCAAGTATCCCTCAATATTTACCAAGCCTCTATAGAAACCATGTATCCAGTGCACAACATGGAATAAGATCACAAACCAGTCCAACAACTTCTAACTATAGCACAATGTATAACTGATTCTCTCTTAGTGCACCCAGGATTATTTCACGATAGGGGACATGATCACATTTTAAGAAAGAGTACCCTAAGAGGATTTCAAATGTTACTAGAAAAGGATATTCGAACCACTACTGGTCAAATTCTTAAAGGAAACTCGACTTTACTTTCCAAAACATCTTCATTCAACCGATCATGACAATGTTGTGCTACGTATGAAGCACTATCATGAAACAAGATTTGCAAGCCTCAAAGCATACATGTAAAAACAACCATTTCAAAATGGTCCTTTATTGGGAAACTTTTACCTGGAAAGAACATATTTTAAATAGAATTGATGTGTCACACCATACCTAGTTGTGTCTTATACGTCGAGACGAACTATTCCCTATCAAATATTCTAGTTCAAAAGAAACTTTAACACAAATATGTTGTTCCATGAACCATGATCACGACTTCACATCACTCGGCATGATGTCAAAAAGATAAATTGACCGGCGTTTTAAAAAACATGTGTCATAGAATGTCCCCCCCAAGTTGTGAGATGAAAAGGGATCCATAATGATTAGGTCACTCTATACCAAAGATAACACAATAACATACACTACAGCTCAAATAGAATCTATGAGACTGAAATCAATGGATCATTTAAGCATTTAACACTCTATGAGAATTGCGTATGTCAACATACACTACCCCAAGTTCACAAGATCAGTGACACATTCTGGTGTACTATGCATAGGTAGTCCACCCTATGCATCCTATTAACAAATGGCTCACACAAGAACTAGCTCAAAAAAACATTATTTACACAGACATTAACTCCGGTGACGTCGTAATAAGTTTTCCATTACTAAAGAAAAGGGAGGTTTACACAACCTCCTAATCAGGGACCATTACCTAGGTGTGTCTAACCCGGAGCACCATGCGATCCTCAATATTGTTCCCACATCAAAAGTCAAGGCACAATGAACACCCCTTCGAACAAGTATGTAATTTAAAACCAGAAGCTTTACCAGGGACAATGGAACTTGGACCACACCATCATTAAAATATCTCAGTGGAGAACAACAAAAACCAGCTCAAAATGTACTACCTACCATGGGAAATTTTTTTACGAAGCATAAGCGTCAACTTCTACTACTAGGTTATGAAAAATAGTCTCACTAGTCTCAAAATTACCTAGGATAATACTGTATCTCTGCAATTCAAAGTAAAACCGCCAAGTCTAACCAATGTTCAATTAAAACATTTAACAACTCTAACATTCCATCACGAACAACAGGTTATCCAAAAGATCCTTTTTAACAACCAAGTAAACTTAAATGGATATTGTTAAACCAACTTGGGTCCTCAAAAGGGAAACCTAACAGTGACTTTTTAATAACCCAAAGAAAGAACACATAAGTTGATTATTCTATTAAAACCATCTCACAAATCATGTAAGTAGAGGAATCATACAAGAGATCTTCAAATGATAAATAGTAAGTGCATCCCATGATAGGGATCCTCGAAACGATACGCAGTTGAGGGATCCTACTAGGGACTCCCTAGAAACAATAGGTCTCATAGCCTCATATGCCAAAAGTTACATCTCACATGGTAAATGTCCTCAAAAGAAAAACGTCACGAGAGAAAGCTCGCAGCTCATCTTAGATCAAAGGTCTCAATTAGATTGGTCCAAACACCCAAACGATCATTTACACATTGGTCTCACTCTAAGGAGACAACTATAAATGGTAACTGGACGAAGAACCAATCCCTTTATAAAAGAAACCCCAAAACACCTATTAGTAATCTTTATAATGTGCCATAAGTTCCACCATCATGATATACATAGAAAACTACTCATAAAGTACTACCCGCAGGTCCAAAACTGATATCAGCGGATAAAACAAGAATAAACCCTGAATGGGTAAAAAAGATTACTACACAGAATGTAGAACTAATACATGATTTGTACACTCATGCTATTACATAGGCATTTACCCCCACCTTTCTAGGTGTGTAAACATCATAGGTACATGACCTACCATCGCGGAACATTGTGTGTACTTAAGTCCTCCCTCTTGGCCTTGTCCATCTACATGGCCAGACTCACACGAGTTCTTTACAACACTGCGGGTGCAATCTAGACACAGTGTGTTCTACCAAAAGTTTCCCAACCTCGTGTCTCATATCACATAGTCAATCTCACAGTCATGCACTACATGGTGTGTGCTCCCAGTACACAGTGTCTATGTAAGAAAATTCAGTTCTTCTAGAATATAAGAACACATGGAATGTGTTCATAAGACCACACGTTGTGTTGTCAATGTTTCTAGACATTAAGCCTTTGAAACATATCCAGAACCCTTAAAAAAATAATATTTTGTCCAAGGAATGACAAATTCCGACCTGTGAGATCCCATACTCCCACAAATCAATGTTTGACATTCTTATTCATCTCAAAAATGAAAACATTCTATTGAAGTTCAAGCATGATCCACTAAATTACGATCGAAGAGGGCCCATAATACCTCAAGGAATAACATTTGGCATTCACACAAATGACACTCTACAATTTCCAATACCCTATAAAAATAGCCAGTATTCTATCAGGGCCTCTATCACAACAACATTAATATCTAGCACAACATCTATCACAATAGCATGCAGTCAGTAATGAATCATAAATGGCATGACAAGAATGCATGAAATGTGATCTCTAGTAGTGCCTATATTATCCATGGGATGTAATACCATCATCTCATCATGTTGTAACATAAATAGAACCATAATGATTTCAGTAATAACAACACAAAACAAGTGTGTAACCAATCGGTGAAATCAAATCAACTGTAACAATTACAAAACTTGAAAAATTAAAATATTTGAGGTAACTTGGATTTTCCCTATACATGGGACAACTAATCTTGGGCACAACATATTACCAACTACATATTCCTTCCAATTCATCTATATAGGCACAAAAGTGTAATCCAAATCAGAAAACAACCATCTAATACCACTTTGTAATGTCATAGTTTCAGGTGCTGCCTAAAGGTGCCCCATACCCATTTAGTCACATGACTTCATGTGAATTTCCACAAATTCCAGAGCCTTTTGACTAATATCATGTGCCAAGGTTTGATTTTGGGGGAACAAATGTCCTCATTGGAAGAGTACACACAACATAATTACAATTAGTAAACATTATAAGACTGATAGAAAATAAGAAACATGAATATATATAAAAATTATTCATGTCACATGTTTCTAGGAATGCATCCAAATAAGTCACAATGCAAAAAATACAATACTAAAACCAATGTACAGAAAAGAAGTAAACTCCAATAACATCGAAATCCTTAGCTTGGTCCCATGATCTCCTGCTCCAAAAGCAATCAAGTACCTGATGATGAAGGGTTCTTTCCCTTATCTATACCTATAACCATATAATCTTTTTGGGTCTAAAATTATGACCCAAACAGGGTGTGAGATGAATCCTAGTTGGAAACAACCAAAAGATCTGTGCCTTTCTGTCATTGATTATATATTAGTCAATATGAAAAATTAAGGAATTAACTAATATCTACTCACATGTAAACAATCCTATAGTTTCCAATTACATTAATTTACGTTTATCAATTATTAAATCCATTTAATAATGTAACCTCAGAATATAGACTATTCTATATATCCCATTCTATAATAATAACAAACAGACATATCAAATGTCCTTTTAAACAATCAAGTAAGATAGAGTCTAAGCTTGTGCCTTGGCTTGGTAGACTCGTCACAGTCAACAAACATTCAAAAGAAACCATATGAGAATGTTTTCAAAGTCTATCCCCTCTAATTTAACATAACATCAAATCCAAAAATAATGACCCCCTTGGAAGGCTCACACAGTGTAACCCTGTTGGTCCCACATAGCACTAATTATTTACAAACAACCACCTGGGTAGCTATCATAGTCTATACCACTAGGTCTTCTTGGAAACAATAATTTTTAATGACCACCAAGAATATCTCACCGTCAATGACTTAATGTTCAACATTCATTTAATACCGACCCTTTTGGTAGCTCTCATGGTCTAACCCCTCTAGACTATGACCACCCGAAAGCTCTCACAGTCAATACCTCTGGGTCAAAAAAACAACAAAAATATTCATAAATGACCCTACCTCGGGAATCTCCCATAGTCAAATTCCCTTTTTTCATACTTCCAAAAATAAAATCACATGCATATCAAATAAACGGGAACTCCATCCTAACAACACAAGTAATGGAAAAAAAATGAAAGACTAACATGCATTCTAGACCAAACATCCATAACCAATCAATCATGGGAAACACACCCATAATCAAGGTATTAAACATTACGCATAAGAAATATCCCTTTCTCAATCACGAAAAGCATAACATGTATTAAACATGGTTAAATTCGAAAACACGCAATACCCAAAACATGGTTATTCAACACTTTAATCATATATAAACCAAAGACAATCAAAGAAAGGAAAAAACCATATACCTTGATGTTTTACAATGAACACTCTTGAACGTAAGCCCTTGAGTCAGACTAAAATGACCTAGATCTAAAAAAAGGTTAAAATCAATCAACCTTGAATAAACCATGTGAGAAGAGGAATCAGGAAGAGCGGTTCTAGGGGAAGAGGGAACTCACCAGTGGGAATCCAACACACCCTATGATGTCTCAATTAGATCTTAGATAGAGGAAAGAGTGGAGCTCAAAGTTATTTGGCCATACCTCACTCTCATATACATGAAATGGGGAGAATAAGTTTTTTCAAGAGATGAGACGCAACCCTGCTCCAACTCATCAATTAAAAGAGAATAGTAAATGACGTGTTCATTTAATGTACATGCCATGTGCTAAACTCAACCATCCCTCATTTAAAAGGTTTTCCAGGTAACCCACATAGCCATGTACTCGTCTGTTTCACAGCCAGTACATGGATGCATGTGGCTACCCGGTACTCGGCGTGTACTCAAAAGTGCACAATGTGTACATATAAAATATAAAATTTCATCTTTTTTCCCTCATTAACTACCCTAAATAATGATCCATACCTGAAATAAAGATATGGGTTCTCATAGATTCAAAATATAGAATTTATTTTAAAAATATAACAATACATAAGTTATAGAATTTAATTTTAAATAAAAATTGGCAAAACATAATGAAAAATAGTTTTTTCATAAAATTCACCTTTTTATATATAGATTGTTTTAATAATAAATTAAATTATAAAATTAACTTAGAATATAACAAATGAATTATTTTAAATAAAAATGAAATAATAAAAATTTAAAAAAATCAGTAACATAATTTTACATTGTAAATTAATTAAAATAAAATACATTTTTCAATAAAAAATTTTATTTTTCAGTATCCTTTGAAAAATAAATTTTTTCAGAAAATTCTCATAAAATAATTTTAAATAATTTTAAAATTATGAATTCAATAAATGAAAAACAAATTTTCAAATAAATTTTACATAAATTCTATAAATTAATATTCCCTCTCAAAATGAGGAAAAACTCATTTTTGAAGAAAATATATATTTGGTTAATAAAATGAATTTTCTAAAAATTGTGTGATAATTTTCTAAGAACATATCAGTACATAAATATCGAGTTTTTTCAAAATTTTAATGTCATAACATATTTATTCCTATTCATTCCCACAAATATAATTCCTAGGTTATGACAAACATAAAATAATTTAACAATATTTTTCATTTCATCTAACTTTTTGTTGCATGTAACAAAAATTACGAAATAATAAAAATTATTTAAAAATATATTTCATAGAATTATTGGGGTGTTACAAGGGTCTTTAGGGTTTTGATATTTTTGAATGTACTCTACTTACACTATTTGAAAATAGGGTCAAAGGTTAATCATTTTAGATATATTATGGTGTATATTATGGAATTATGTAACCCTTATTCTAGATAAAATTATCATGTTTATCCCAATATTATACCTTTTATGCTAGAAGAAGAGGGCTTGTTAATGATGGAGAAGAAAATGTCACTGAATGTGGAAATATATAAATAATTTGAGATACACGTAGAAGGTGTTCTGAAATTTTTAATCTATAAATAATGAAATCTCTTATAGATTGTGAATGAATTTATGAACATCTTACCCCAATGAACAACCCTACTAAACCTAGGGATTGGGTGATCATGTTGTTGATCCCGCTAAGGTTGTCTCATATACATCTGATGAAGATGTTTTTAAAGCTAGTGTTGATGTTGAAAAGGAATCAATTATTTTGGATGAGGAAGAAAAATATGTTGTTGAATCTATTGAATATGGGAGTGACCATGATACAATATGAAAGATGGATATCACTCTTGAGAATTCTAATTCTTCTTTTTTTTATTCCTTATAAAGATATATTTTATGATGATAGTGAGGTTTAATATACAAAACTTTTTCATAGTACTCTTTTTAAATGATATGGTTCTCAAAGCCCAAAATATTTCATTGTGTTTTATGATTACTCACATTATGATATTGATGGTGAAGATGATGATGAAGATACTAATCCATTCATTACTATATTAATGATTAGAAATAACAAATTTTAAAATTGAGACTATAAATCTCAATGTTATTATATGGGTTAAGGTAATGAGATCCCAATGAGATCAGATGTAGAGGATGCAATAATGAAAGCTGAGAAGTCCCAAGGTTCAAATGTTCTTGGATTGGATTATCAAGATTTGTAATCATATGGTGATTGTGATAATGGAGGAAATGCACCAAAGCATAGTGGGCCTTCCATCAAAGTTCTTCTTAGAGATACTAAGGGTTATATGGTTGAGTAAATAATATAGGATGATATTTACAATAATTTGACATCATTTTTCTAATAAAATAAGATGATGTATCTTCAATATGAGTTCATATTTAGAAATACATTCATGTGTATGCTTTTCAAATATCTCCTTCTGTCCATGTTGTACCTACACCCGGTTATGTGAAATTTACTCCTCCAAAAAATTATTATTATTTGAACAAATATGATTTATATTCCCCTGAGGAATATATGAAATCTTCTATTTATAGTCTTCTAAACTCATCTAAAAATCAAGGAAGATCTCATAGTCAAGGATAAATATCTTGGATTTTCATTTTGGTTGTGGTGCACCTTTAGCCAAAATTATTACTATAATATATGGATTTGGAGGTAGATAATAAATTTAATTTTGACTATATCAATGATATTAACTCTAACATGCAGAGTATTAGTATGGACATGAATCATAGTTCTCTATCTATCACTGGGAAGATTGATTCCAAACCTTCTTCAGTTGATGCTTTCTCCTACCGACCTCTTCCCAATATTCCTTCTAGTGATGAAGTTAACTTGGTCAAGAAATTATTTAGTAAGTATAATATAATCTTTGGTAGAGTCCTCTACTTCACATCAAGAATTTCTTTGGTAGATCAAGTTACCAGGTGATAGAATATATATGATTTTCACATTATTACATAATGAGGTTAGGAATAATAGTGAAATGACTTCCAAATCTAGTAGTTATTATTTTTCTAATTTTAATAAAAAAATGAAATCAAATTAAATTTTAAATGTTTGACTAATAATATTTTATTAATGACTGTAAAAATATACTTAAAGGATAATGGGTGTTTTTTTAATGTTTCAGATCACGTTTGGATGTTATTTATGGATAAAAAGAAGTAATTCATTCAGCTGATAAAGAATTGTGGGATAGTAATAACCCAGATTGTTGAGATGATGAATCTATTCACATACACTACTAGGAAAAATGTCATTTGTACACCTATTTTTCTTATGAATGATTCATTATTTACTCATAATGAGGATCATGTTTAGATTGATTTCAATACTATCATCCCATATGGAATTACATAAGTAGAAGTAGTGATGCATCACATACTGGTAGAATCTAGAATTGTCTTTAGACCTACGGATACTCATTCTACATCGTCTCTTCCTCCTGCCAAATTAAATGATAAATACCCACTTCTTAAGGAATCATATATGGACTCATATTATGCTATGATAGGTATTATTTTGTGTGGATTTTTTAATTTTTTTTATCTTAAAAGAAATTTTGTAACCTTTCATTTTTATCTTTTCTCTGGTAAAATTTTCTATTCTATGATATTTATTTTTGTTAAGATAGTTTGATAATCCAAAGGAGGGAATGAATGTTATTTTATTCTTTATAGAAGTTTTTGGAATTGTAAGTGGAATGCTTATTATTTTACCACAAGTGATAAATTTTGGAATTTTTTACCTTCTTTACGATTAAATAACACTCAAATTTTTTTTTACAATATTCTAGTTTAAATTTATTTTTAACCATGTTATGTGATCAATAAAAGGTTGAAATTGTTGTCTTAGTACTTAAATTATATATTTTAATGCTAAAAAATATTTCTTACATTATTTTTAACTATTCTTAGGA
This sequence comes from Viscum album, assembly GCA_963277665.1. Lineage (NCBI taxonomy): Eukaryota > Viridiplantae > Streptophyta > Magnoliopsida > Santalales > Viscaceae > Viscum > Viscum album. The sequence continues at coordinate 76,768,372 of OY728155.1, read as the reverse complement.
TGAATGATAGAACATTATAATTCTATTTCTCTTCCACACTTGATACAACCATAAGTAGTCCACTACTAATATAAGTTATCCTTCTTCCATTAGAAGAATTATTTCTACCATCAGTTAAAGGTTGTTTCTACCAGAATTGATTTTATCCTTCCAATGGAATTTACCAACTTCCATATAAAATATACTACCTCCAGTTCAAAATAGAAACCAATATAATATTTTTTTCTTCCATTAGTATGAATTTTCAACTACTAAGTTGTTATTTCTACTATAAGAATATTTTTTATGCAAGTAGTCAACATTCTCTACCACAAATCCAATGTATCTGAATCAAATTAAATACTTCTTCCACCAATAAATATTTACAATCACATGTTGTGATATTCTACCGTCAAGAAATCCTTGTGATCAGATGCATGTTTTTTATAATGTTAAGAGATATCTGATTATGTTTATATGTTCTTATATTTATATTTAATTTTGCTGATACTAGTTTGATATATATTTTCTTCCATGATTTTTTGGAATTAAAGATTTATTTAAATTCTAACTAATAGGTTATTAAATTTAATTCAGGTGAGAGATATGTGGATTTAATAATTATTATTCTAAAAACTGATACTCAGTAGCATTGAAGAAAAAAATTAGTCTTTCATGAATTAAAGATAGGTTTATGGATTTTTTATTATGATAAAAAATGGATAGTTTGAGTTTTATGAAAAATATATATCCAAGGATCCCCACATACACAAGTTTTTGATGATCTATGTATTGATTTATTGGTGGAACATATGGTAAGTGAACATTCCTACTTATGTGAGACTATAGAATGAAAGTAGATTTTGTATGTTGTATATGAGACCATTTCGTAATGAAAAAATTGAATCCTTGCATTGTTAAATCAAGGATACTTAAATTATAGGTTTAATTACTATATTATATAAGAAAAAGATAATTGTTGATCATTTTTTCTTCCTCAGTGGAAGAGATATTCACAAACATCATCACATTCATTCTCTCTTATAGATTTTTTATTTTATTTTGAGTTGTGATTTTATTAATTTTATATATATTGATAACCATATCTCATACTGTGTTGGATAGTACTCTTATAATCACTTCTAAATTATTTTACATATTTTATCCCATGGTTAAATCTGGAATAGGCTCAGTGTATTATAGATTTCCTTCTATGTATTTGTAACTATAAAACACTTATCAAAGATGTTGATATGTTTATTGTTCAATAAATGTGCTTGGAAACAGGTTATTATCAAGTGGAGGGGAATAATATTTAGCTTAAGACTGAAAGTTATATATTTTTATTATCATTTTTTATTATATTGTTTTTCTTAAATTGTATTAAAAATAATTTTAATTTTCAATGACTCTTTATCAAAACTATACTATAATAGTAAGGATCAATCATTCTTTAATTTATATTTTTTGATGTGATTATAATTTTTTTTTAAAAGTTAAATTTATTTAAAATATTTTTCCAATATGGGATCAAGAATATGAGAAACCTTTAAAAAATATAAATTTTTTATTCCTACTATTTTAGTTAACAATTCTGCTTTCAAAATTAGGAATCAATTAATTATTTAAAATAGAAACATTTATTGGGAGCTCAATTCAGAAACCTCTTGAGTTGAGTAATGGGATAAATAATATGTTATAACTTATATTTGTAGGATCATAACTATTACATGAATGTAAAATATATTTATTAAATCCATCATAATTTATATCCTTGTGTGCTTGTGATAAAAAATAAAACACATCGACTAGTAAAGGTAGTAGTCCACACTTACGTATAACTGTTCATTTCATTCAATATTGGATGGGAAATTATATGAATAAGGATGTGAAACTAAAATAACAACATCTCATTATTTGGTAGATACTGATATTATTATATTGGAATGATTAGGATAACACTAAAGGATAAAAAACAAGAAGTAAAATGAATGATATTGGTTAAAATGATTACCTCATACTTGAGAGACTTCCTTTGAATTTTATTTTACGAAATATAAGAATGATATTTTAATATACCATAGCTTATGTAACTTGTCTATAGTATTTTATATGAATTATTTATTGGTTTCCTCTAGATATGCAGATAATGGTGGTGTTAAGAATATATCTGAGTAGAAATCATTTTTTTACTAATGTAAAGGACACACTTGAAATTATAAGGATTATTTATATATATCAAATAATTTTTATGTTAAATTTGATATAAAGAGGAAAATTTGGATGATAAGATAGGGTACATTTTAAATAATTATAATAAAAATTTTTATTGGTTTATAATGAATTCTAAACCATATCTTTGGGTTTAAACACTTTGTTAACCAATTTTAACTATAACTTTTGTAACAATTTTATCAATACTATAGGGTTATGTATTTACATATAAGGTAATAATTGGCTCACTAGTGGTAAAGGGATGAAATTTTAGACCATATACCATCCCCTTGTAATCATTGAATATTTTTAGGGCTTTTAAATTTTTTAATAATATATTTTTTAACATAATATATCATTAAGGTCATTTTTAAAACTATTCACAAATTTTCACATTAAAGACATCAAAAAGCTATGGAGTTAAAATATAAACACTTTAACCATAAATAAGAAATTATTATTTATCATAAATATTTTGTACAAAATATGTCAAAAAAATATTACTTTTCTATTTTAAAATTAATTTACTTTTATTTTTCTACTACTTGCATAAGCACTATGTCTATGTGGTGTAAGTATTTACAGTAATTATACCATTAGTTTAAAAATTTAAATAAAATCAAAACATAAAAATGTAAATTATGTTTAGAATAACAATTTTAATTCATAACTTCTTCTTATACCTATGTGAATATATAAGTGAAAATATAAGCAAGATAGTAAGAATTTAGAATTTTCCATTACTTAAAATAATATAAAGGTATTTATCAATGAAAAATAGAACCAAGTTTCCATAATTTAGAATATATTATGGTTCTGGTTAAAATAAACTCTCCCAATGGAAATAACTATGGTGACATATATATTTTTAAATCCATATCTCATTATTTTTAACCAAAATTATCTGATTTAACCTTACTGAGGGGAAAAATATTTTCCATGATTACTATGCGTTTTGAAAAAAATATAGTTGACTGATTTTTCCAAATTTGGACCACTAAATTTTAAATATGGAATCAACTTAAAAATATTCAATTTATATAAGATTAAGGTATAAATTTTATTATCAATGCATAAAACACATTGAATTTTTTTTATGAAAATGCGTTTTAAGGCCCAAATTGAACTTATAAAGAAATAAAATGCAATATTGATTCATATAAGATTAATCACATAATTTAAAAACTAAACTAGTGTAAATTTAATTAAGGAAAATATTAAATTAATATTTTTAATTTTTAGTGAAAATAAATTAATGTTTTATAAAAATCGTTATTATTTTCTATTCATGAGAAAATCAATATTTAAAAAAATCAAAAAACAAAATCATCATAAGATAACTTTGATATACCGATTTCAAAACATATATCATTTTAATCAATTAATAATTCTATAAGTGATAGAAATTAATTGAAATATTATTCCATAGAATGATACAAAACATTTCTCAATAAAACTTATTCTTGAAGAATAAATTTACTTTACTTAAAATTAGGTTCTTATATCATAATCATTGGTCAATAAAATTGTATTGGGAAAATACATTATATATATATATATATTATAATTTTTATACTACAACTAATATCATCCAATTAAATCAATTGGTAATATTGGTCATATTTAGATAAAAATATTTCATGGTTCATTTCACCTCAGTCTTCTATGTATCATTTTATATTAAACAAAACATTCTTTTAAAATCCCATGTTGTTATATTTTCCCCTCATTAATAATTTTCATCCTCATAGTTTTAACTTGAAAATGGTTTAAAGGGTTTAAATTTTCTAAATATATTATTTAAAATAAACAACATAAAATGGGTTTAAAATACATTCATTTTAAAGGGGAATTGGGAAATATGAAGGTTAAATAGAAGAATGATTAAATATGTCTCTAAATTGGGGAATATCATTGTTATGTTGAAATATAGGCCTGATGGAAAAAACTATATTTCCAAATAATGAGGTTTAAGGATAATGAAAATTTATTCCTAGAATATGAATTATCATGATAAAGTGAGTCAACACAATCTATAAACCAATGAGGTGTGACAAAGAGAATCAATTGTTCAGAAATTAATTTAATAGGATAATATTTGTTTTAATATTTTATTCTTAGACATGAATAATTGCATACCATATTGAATAATAATAAAATAAAATATAATTATATGATTTTTTAAAAATCCCTAAATGCGATTTCAACCATTATTTTTTTGTTTTTATCAATTTATACCATTATATCATGTTTTAATGAAAATTATGAGTACTAACATTTTTTCACTAAGAACTATAATCATCTTTTTATTTAAATGATGTACATAATAGAATGTAAAAGTTTTTTTCATGTCGTTACTAAAACAAAAATGGTTAGAATATGGTATGATAACATAAAAAAGGAATTAATCATTATATTAACAAATAATACATTAATATAAAAATTTAATCATCAATACCCAAAGGATAAATTACGAAATTTCTCAAATAATGAACCCTATATCCCAAATAACTTCCATAAGAATATATTACCCTCATAGGTTATCTTTTAAAATACATCCCACATCCAAAAAAATCAATAAAAAGATTCCCAAATAATTATTCATGTCAACTCACCTGATATACATACGAGATAATTTAACTTAAACATAACAAAACACATCCCAATATATAATTAATTACATTAAAAAACCATTACAGAAAGACCTAAAATGGTATTTTTGATTATCCTTGGACTTATAAACCCATTATTTAATCCATAACTCTTAATATAACCTCGCATGAAAATATTTTAATCCCTAATTTTACCTAATCCTTGATCTAATACCAATTACAGTGCCCCTAAACCCACACACCTAGATCATACATTAAAAACATAATCATTAAATTTCTTCCATTAATATTGAAAAACATAACAAAATTTTAAACATCCAAAACATACTACATAAAAATTAAATATTAGATCACTTACATATTGAAGTACATTTTAAGCCAATATTTTTATTGAAATATGAAAAACACTTACATAATAATACTCTTATCACAATGTGATAAATTTTCCTATTATAAAAACCTTTTCCTATTTCACAATAATTCATCCACATCTAACATAAAATTCATCACAAACAAAACCTTTATAGACATAATTTATGTAACATAACAATACATAAACATTGTTAATTTAAAACCAAATAAGGGTGAACTCAAAACATTACTGTGTGAAAATATATGTACTAACTATTGAATTCCATCAATAAACAAAGAATGAGAAAAAGTGTATGCCAACATTATCAAAGTGAATAGGAATAACATAAGGGAATTCATACCCAGAAAGATGTGGATCATAAATACTGAGATATAAAAAACTATTTAATATATTATAAAACCCATAAATTAAAATAATCATGATCGTTGTGAAAAAGTTTTGTGATAAATGGATCCATTACAACTTGTAGAAAGTGTTAACTAAAAATAAATGTACCTTGGAACGTAAAACATTCTTCATGGAATCATTTTACATGATAATTCCCATATATATTAAGAGTAACCTATAATCAGTAAAATATTTCTTCTATTATGAATAACATTCAATCGGTTAACTTCATAATATTTTAGGAGTAACACGTCTATGGCAGTTTTTAGTTGTATCTTTGATCTATTTAACTATGTCACATTAATCAATGAATTAAATTTCAACAAAGTACAAATTAAGAAAAAATATGAAAAATTCCCTTAAATAGTTGGGTTCAGTCCATAATATTTCATTCATAAATAATTTACAAGAACTATATCATTAAACAAACCACATGGATTTATTCATTTCCTCAAAATATTCATAACTATATTTTTCTATCAAAATCCAACATTATTGCTGAATTTGTCTTAAACATATCATCATAAAACATTTATAGATTGGAATTGAAAGTTATAAGATGACCATATCCATATTTAATCATAAGAATCATTAATTTTTTATGATATAGATTGAAAATTCTAAAAAAGTATATTTTTTTGGAAAACATGGGAAATACCATTTTCAATTGGTACATTTATAAAATTTAAAATAAAAAAATATGTTGGATTTTTTTTCATTTAATATGTTGATGAGCTATTTTAAAATAATATTAAAATCAATGAAATGTTATAATATTGGGAATTTCTATTCATTTCATAAATGTTAACAATATTCACTAATTGTAACCTTTTTCAAATAGAGTAAAAATTAACCCATGTGGGAAAAGATAATAAATTTTATTTTCAAAAATATTAATTTTTTATAAAAATATAATGTAGAAAACATTATGAAATCATTTATATGAAAAAATATTCTTTATAGAAGATAAATAAAATGGAGGAAGAGTTCTGAATAAAATTCATTAAAACCATAATATAACATTTCTAATGAAAAACCCTTTGTAGATGTTTAAAATAAATAAATTGAAAGAAATAAAATAAGAATGAACCTTAAATACCATGAGTGTTATTAGTTTTATATGTCAATAGTCACTATATACAACATTTAAATTAATATTGGCGCATTAATCAAATCACACCTCAGAGAATGAAGATTGAAATGAGAAACCATTGCAACATGGGTAAGGATGAAATCAAAAACCATCAAACGAAGAAACATATAATGATTATAAAAAACATATAATTTTCATAAAATAATTTATTAATTAAAATTCATGGTTTATTTTTTACTCAATATAAAATATATCAGGTTACATAGCATGAATTATATCCCAATGAATTCAAACCGAGACCATCAAATTATCTGAACTTTTGTAATATTTGAATAAATATCCCATGAATGTGAGAACATCAAAGGAAATTCTAATATCATGATCATGGATTCATTAATTACAATTTACCTCAAAATTTATCATATAATCATTAGAAAAATTATTTGTTTCACAAAACAATACTTGTCTCAATTAAATAATATACATATGATGGAAGAATTATTCAATAAAGGGATTATGTCTAACAATTTTAGAACCCAAAAATATGGATATATATAATAATAAAATTAGATTCCATTTGACACATAATTTTGGAATAACATGGCCAATGATGTAGATGTATAACGCAATGAATGGAAATATAGTTAAGAAAACCCTTACCTCGATTCTAGGAATGCTTTGTAGGTCAACAACATTCCTATATAATAATTATAATTTAATCATTTTATAGTTTAAGAAAATTTATAGTTTTATACTATTACCATTAAATAATTTATTTCATTTATTATAATGAAATATTTAATTACTTAATCTATTATGTCCACGTCAAATGTTTTGTGGATGTTCGGTTCATAATTTCAAAATTATATTTATAGCTCAATTTTCATAAAAGGGTTAATTATTAAATTATATTTATAACAATACTAATTGAATAATTATAATTTTTATACAAAAGATACTATTTTTTAATCACCCAAGAATGGTTGATGTGAAAAAAATCACACCAGTTCATGGGGGTTGTATACGACACATACAAATGGGTAACATCATTTTTTTAATAAGTGGAAGGGTAAAAAGGTAAGTATTATTTTATATTTACAGAATAACAATTATGTTATTAACATAATATATCTTTATTAAATCCATTATAATATCTAGATTCTTTAGGTGGTGATAAAAAAGAAACACATCACTTCATGGAGGTAACATTCCACATGATCTCCCAAATAGTTATTTTTTTCATCATAAAATTGAAAAAGGGATGAATCGGGTTGTAAAGATAACATAATAACATCTCAGTATATAGGATAAAATGATATTATTATATTTTAATGTTTTTCAAAAATTAAAATTAGGTAAAAGAATAAACAAAATTAAAGAGATTTGTTAATATGATCACCTCTTCATTGAATGGCCTCCATTAGATATCTTATTAATGACCCTATGGATTATATTTTAAAGTTACTAGAACTACTATAATATGAAAATTATTTCTAGAAGTGGTTTTTTCAGGGGTCACTCATGTTATGACTCTCAACATTTCTCAAATAATTGAGGAATGGTTGTGTCCTTTTAAATTGTTGGAAATTGCATAGTTGGAATCACATATAATATTTATATTTAATAAACTCATTTTCAAATGAACGTTCAACCAATAATAAAAAAATTGTAACATATAATAGGTTAATATTTAAATAATTTCAACAAATAAAATTGGGATATGTTGATGAGGCATTTTAAACCTTATCATTTTTGTTTGACCCCTTCATTTAAAAATTTTATCCATAAATGTGGTAACGATTTTATAAATATTAAATGGTCATAAATTTTATTATATGGTATAAATTGGATAAAAAATGGTACTATGATGATATTATAGAACATATCCCATAAACTTATCAAATATTAATATTTTTAATGATTTTTCAATCATTTAATATAATATTTTGTGACATAAAAAGTCAATAAATTAATTATAATAACTATTGACATATTTTGACTTTCAAGAAATCAATTTAGGTATAGAATTTTAGGTGATACATTTTTGAGCGATATATGAATCCCAAGATTTACACTCTGTGAAAGGGTTGCATGTAATGTAAATCCTCTCTACAATGTGTCATTATAAATAACAAGGTACTTGGGTTTTATCATAACCTATGGACCTTATCTCAATATATATGTTGTTGGAAAAAATATTTCCATGTTTTTTGGGAATCCGTTAATGGGAATTGATTTGTGGATTCCCATATTCAATTTTTGGTAAAATGAGGTATGTTGTACCTCTTCTCTTTTAGTTTTTTTTGATTTGATTCGTCCCGCTGCTTTTTCCCTTCGATGGGGCTTTATATAAATATTTCTATTGAAAGTTTTCTTGGTTTTTGATATTGTGTTTGTTCCGTGAAATATTATGAGGGATGAGGGGATCAGGATCTATGATGTTGGTCATTTCTTGTGTGAATAATCTTGACACCTTTGAGGTAAGGGATTCATTTATTCTCTATTTATTTACATTATATCATTAATTAATAAGGTTTTATCCCTTTGAATTTAATTATGATTAACTTAATAGTTATAGAACCTGATTAATAAATGATTTATTAGAGATCACATGTTGATGTGTTTATACAGTGATATTAGGATGCTGCATGATTTTCTAGATAGTGTTATATCTATGATATTCCTTATTATCATGTTCTTATGATTATGGGTGAATGTAGAAAAAGGTAAATAGTGTAAAGTGGGAAATAATTTATAATAAATATGATAATGAATTAAATTAGAGGAATTTTTTTAAATTTTTTTGGTGTTTCTTATGATTTGACGATAATAAAATTGATGCAATGCTCATGTGTTACTGAAAATGGTAATCTATGAGATTAATGTAATTTTTATATAATGTTTAGCATGTTTATTCTTCATACTGATAATAATAAAAATGGAATGTTAAGTGATAATGGTACATCTCCTAGTTTGAAGAAAAAACTTTAAATGATAGAGAGAATGTTTAATCATTCGATAGTTTGTTATAGCCTGATGCCTTAAGTTTCCTATAGTTTGAACTTCTGAATAATAAATCAATTAATTTAAGATATAATAAGAACTAGTTTTTTGATTAAGATTATTTCTAGGGAATTATTTTCCAATTTTCTCTAGAATACCAATTTCCTTTTATTTGGAGTCGTGAGAGAACCTTTATGTGTGAAAGATGAATTCATTATTTTAAGGACATGATTTTACCTATAGGTTATTCTTGTTCTCATAATATTTCTTTTGTGATGTTCTACGAATGTGAGCTTCACAGTGCGATGTGATATGGGGTTGGGAGGTCTGGTGGTGTTATAATCCTAGGATGGTAGATGTGATGTGGGCGGGGAGGACCATATGATGTGGTAGAAGTTGACTTCTGGGATAGAGAATGCATCGGGATATGCATGTTGGTGTCAGGGATGGAATCAAACAATATTAAACATGTTGAAGTAGATCTTACCCATTCATGTGTTTTTAATATTGTTGATGTTCAGTTAAGAATCTATTTAATGGATAGGGATTTGTTTCCTTGTTTTTTAATTATTATTTTCCCACTTCTGGAGGTTGATGGGTGTTCCTGGTTTCATGTTTCCATTTTTTGGTATATTTGGATGGTTTTACTAGATTAAATGGTTTATATAATTATTATAATAATTAATAAATAATTCTTAACCCATAGTATTGGTAATGATAGAATATAAATTCCAAACAGATATAAATCGTGATAAACTGTGGAGGCATTTTTGATTATTCATGGAGGGTATGGACAAGGATTGATGGCTAATGAAATATAACAGGGATGAATGTTAATGGTCAATTTTGTGTTTGATAAATTAAATAATGAAAAAAGGATAAAAAGTAAGAATTAATTAATGTATCTCTTTTACATGCAAGTGTTCATATAGGATATCAAGTTTTAGTAGTGGCTTCCGAGAGTTGGATGATCATTATCTATAGTTGATTATACGACTACTGTATTCTCATAGTGTGGTTTTTAGATATAGTACATATTTTATATTATATGATTTAATATTCTACCCCAACCATGCCAGTTATGCTGATTCAATTGCAGTGGACTTTGGGAGGGTCTATCCCCAAACATACCAGTGAAAGGTTGGATAGATGACTACCACTTCTGACCCTACTCACTTTTCTGGGTAATCACTTGTGCTAGTACACATGATGGATAGTTTATACTTATATATGTGGACAGAGTTATGATTAATTAAGGCTAATCATACACATGTATCCATGAATATAGTTTCCAATGGATTATTATAGGTATGACGTATATAGGTTGGGATGGTTTAAGTTACTGACATTGTGTATGAGCTATATTGGGTTGATGTATAGTACCCAATTTTTGATACAAGTTATATGATATTTGGTGGATATTATAAAATACTTGGTTACTATATATAGATATGTGTACGAGAAGGCATGATTATGTGATGCACAAGGTGCATGTTATGATACCTTTCCCTGGTGTCTTCAAGACAACTTATTTTTTTTGAGATATGGACTAGGACGTGCAAAATTGGGGAAGAGTGAAAAACCAATGGGGAAAGGAATTAGGGTACCCTTGATTTATCATTATGATACTATATTCTCCATTGAATGAGATTCTTGGTGAGTATTAGCCATAGTTAGGTTTGGAACATAGTATACATATTTCGGTGACAAATTACTCTCACTGTTGTTTACTCTTCTTTTGCATTATTTCTTTATCTTTTCTATGAGAGGATACAGGGAGGATCCAATTAGGTATACCATTATGATCACCCTATGTATTTATAATCTTTTTTTTCTGGACACCCTCATCATGTTTGTGACTTGGATATGTAGTACTATATTGTGGTTTTGTAGGATTTGTTTTGGATTCGTGGTCAATGTTGTATTTACCTTTTGTTACTTATAGTTTTAAATTTAGTTATTTAGTACTATACGCCATTTCATGTTTTAACTTGGGTTTTCTTTATATTTATGGTTGAGTAGGTGTATATTGGTGTATCCTAATTATATCCTTATTTAGCATGCCCTCTTAGAGCGTAATTATATCATATGTATGTTTATTATACAATTAAAGGTAGTTATCAACTTGGGGCCTACTAAAGGTGGGACTTGGGAAGTAACCATCTCCCTTCCATCTGCACTGGACCAGGAGGGGTAAAACGTAAGGGTAGTTGTTCTTGATAGAGTGGTATTAGAGGTTTGGGTTGAGGGGTATGATGGTGTTTCGAGGTAGGCATAGGTGAGGTTTCATGGGCTGGTAGGGAAATGGTGTTAGCTATGATTAACAAATGATTCAAACATAAGAGTGTGACTGAGACAAAGGTATTTTTGTCACTATGTGATCTGATGCACAAAACATTTGGTTTACTATTCCTACTAAATTAAGTGATAATGGTTTCAAGGTATATACCTGTGAAATCACCAGGCATACTTCTTCTTTGTTCTAGTGTCTGAAATTGGAGGATATTGGGATAGCTTGAAACCTTATATAAGATAAATAAGAAAATAATTAATTAATGTTAAGTATTCCATATTCTATTTGTAGGATTGTAATTTTTTTCCTTTTCCAAGAATTTCTATAGGTTTATTTCTTCTTTATTTTCATGATGATGATTCTTAGTAGGATGTGCCAGTAGATCACCATAGTATACAGGTTGATGATAAAAAAACGTGGAGGAGGAAACTTTGGTTTTTCCAATGATAGAGTCTATCAATTTATAAAGGATCCATTATATATTTAGTCATAGAATACTGGTTAGAATAATTTTAGATATATTTTTGTATGATATATTCACATAGGGAGAATTATGTTTCCTTAGTAGTAAAAATTTTACATTGATCGGTGAGGTAGTTATGGGTTTTCTTCTTCGGGGAACATAGGGAGTCAAAATTCTCATGGGAGAAGTTCCAAGACCAGTTCCAAGAAGAGTCACTTTATTTGACCAAAAAGGCGTTGAATCAACATGATCCACTTACCCATTTATAGGGGAGTTTCAATATTTTAGGTATCTAGATCCATTTCATGACCCTTGTGCGATATTCTTCAAATCGGGTTCCTACTGAGGAAGCAATTTAGAGACATTTTGAGGTGTATTTTCATCCATAGATCCAATGGAAGGTCATCACTTTTATGATAAATAAATATCTAGATGTACTATATAGAGCATAAATTATTGATATGACACTAAAAAACTATATATTCACAAGAGGGGAGTCTTTATAATTTCACCAAGCAGAGTTATGGTATGGTTTTCTCATTTACTAGGACAGAAGATCATTCAACCAGCTGAGGGTTGGTCCCAACAATTATCAACTAGTTTCTCTAGGGGAATCATCTCTTAAACTTATGTTAAGCGGTCATATTCTAATTTTCATATGGAGACATAGGTCATTAGTGGTGAGAGTGTCTGACATTGCTGAGTAGTCATCATATTCCATGTGCTGTTTTTTAGGTTCCTTCATTAAAAATGTTTCAGCTAAGATATATGTATAATAGTGCTTTAGTTTAGGATTAGTAGAGGGAAGATAAGTAAAGAAGATTGTATACCTAAGATAATCTACATCCTCAGAGAGTAGAGTATTACCATGAAGGTGGTCTTCAACAGGATTAGTGGGGCCATGAAGGAGGTCTTTGTTAACTTCAATCTTTATCATTGTTAGTGTTGTGAATTGATGACATTTTTCAAGGTACTATTTTCATGTTTTTTACATGAATTAAATATTTGTTTTTTGATTTGGGAGTTATTCATTCCTTCACATCACATTCCCTTGTCCATTAGTTGGTACATAAGGTAGAGATGCTTCTAGTGGCCTTAGAATTTACTACAATAGTTGGACAATGAGATGAATTTTATGATGTATAAAGATACTATGAAGTAGTACTTGGGAAACAACACTCTTGGGGAGATTTAAATGATTATAGATATATAAATATGACATCATCCTTAACATGAATTTCTTATATTTAGTGAATGATATCATGGATTTCTTCATGAGGAGTGTTTTGTTATATGATGTTGGTGGAGATCCATGGGTGTGTTTTGGATGGTGAGTCCATCAGATGGGGTAGTGGCGTGTTTATTCCTTGGATTTTTTTATGGATGAGTTAATGTTGAGCTCATCAGTGGTTTAGTAATCATATTTTCCAATGATTTTTATAAGTATTCCAAGAATTATTTCAAACGGATGTTGTAGTGTTACCACCCCAATGGATATCATGTTTTTGATCAAGCTATAGCTAGCTGTCTCTCATATTTTTATGTATCCATATATAATTGAACCTTCCAATTTGTGAGAGATATGAGTACAACTCATTGATTTTTTTCGATGTTAGGTTTTTCGACTAAGTGTGTCACCTTAGGATACACCGGTTTCGAATATAAATAAGGTTTGTATTGGGTTGTGGATTTGTATCAATTATCATCACATAAAACCAGGTGACAGTGATAAACCATTATCCTCATCCATGGATTGATGATTTATTTGATTAGATGATGGGAGAATGTTGGTTCATAAAGATCAATCTAAGTTCAAGATATTTTTACATGTAGTTCAAGGATGATAATATTCATAAGACAACATTACATTGTTATCTAGGGTATTATGATTTCGTTGTGATGTCATTCGGTGTGATGAATACACAAGACATTTTTATGGGGTTGATGAACACAGTATTTAGTGAGTTATTGGATAAGTTTTTAGAGATTCTGATTGAAGAAATCTATGTGTAATATTTTTTTAACGAGGGAAATTCAAATACTTTTTGTCCCATTTGGGTGTAATTCATCATGAAAATCTATTTGAGATGTTTTTGAATTGTGAGTTCTGGGATCGTTAGGTTATTTTCATGGGGAATTTCATGTCCCAATAGCGAGTATTTGTGGATACTTAAAAGATAGGATTTGTTATGACATGGGTATCCCCCAAGATAATGGCAGAGGTGTGGATTTATCTTCATCATTAAGGCCATTACAAGAGGTTTATATCCAATTTATCTTAGGTTGTGTTTCATTTGATATCATCGACTAGGAAGGATCAATCGTTCTTGTGTACTAACTGATGTCAAAGTATATTTTCAGTACTTTAATGATAATTTGGTCAGCACTCCCATTGTTTTCTAGCATAGGTAGTTCAGTTTGAGTTTTTCAGTGATGCTTCAATACACGAGTTGGGATATTTTCTGATGTAGTAAAGATTAGTAATTTCGTATGGGGGTTCATGGTTACATCCCCATGAGAATTACAATCCCACACATGATCTTGAGGTGGAAGAACTAATTTATTCCATAAATTTGTGGAAACACTACCTCATCAGTGAGAATTTGTATATTTTTACCAACCATTAGAGAATTAGGTATGTGGTCTCCCTGATTGACATGAACTTGTTTTAGTTTTTGGGAATTAAATTATTACTGGATTATGACTTTTATATTTCATACATTACCAAAAATTGAAATATTGTGGAAGATGAACTGCTCAAGAAGTCACATTTGATGCTTTTTGTGAATTTGGGGATCCCTAGAGAGTGATGGAAGAAATCTTATTAATGAATCCATATATTTTAGAGGATATAGGAACTAATTGTCTTTTCCAGTGGAAAGTGCAGTTGTCTTTGGTGCAGTAGGTGGAGGAGACCCATCTAGGGGATTCTAAGGTGGTAGTCAAGAGAGACTGAGTTGCTTTTGGCAATTCCTATGACTCGTATTATGAGGATAGATAACACTGTGCTCATGTTGGTTTTCACAAACGGTTAGATGTTCCCCAATGGAAGTGGGAGGACATATCTATAGAATTCACTAAAATTTAACCTCAATCTCAAAGAGGATATGATTTTATATGGGTGATAGTGAATCATTTGATTAAATCAAACCAAAATATTGAAATTAGTGAGTTGATCTTAGTATATGTATTATCAAGGATGTATCTAGAGGATGTGGTGTGAATCCTCAATGTCCTAAGGACGGTCATATCTAATTGAGATCCTTGTTTTACCTCAAGGCTTAACAGAGGTCTCCATCATTCATTTGAATCTTATTTATTCCATATAACAACTTTTCATCCACATAAGGATGGATAGACTGAGTAGACCATATTAACTCTTCAATACATGTTTCACTCCTGTGTCCATAATTATGGAGGTTCTTGGATGAGGAAATTTCACGTTGATGAGTTTTCTTACAATAATATTTTCATATCCACCATTGGTATGGATACATTTAAAGAATTTTATGTCAAACCATTATGTTCTACAATATTCTTGACTGGGTTCAGAGAGGTAGAAATTCTATGGTCGGAACTAGTATAGAATACAATAGAGATGGGTCATGTAATTCATTAGTTGATGAATGAAGTAAAAGGTCAATAGAAATCCAATTCTTATAATATTAGGTGATTGTTGGAGATTTATGATGTATAATATGTGTTCTAGAAGGTGAATAATCATCATGGGAAGTGAAGGTTTGGTCATGGGATTAAACTTTATCCCTGATTTTTTTGGTAATTTTGAGGCGTTGTCTTATATTGGAGATGTGGAGTATTAGATGACACCCCCATGTATTATCTAAGTACATAACATTTTTCATTATTCTTTTATTAACATCATGATGACTATCATTTCATTAATTATGGTGAGAACCATGTTGACAATGATACAACCTTTGAGTAGTGGCCTACGGAGATCAAGGACAACTAGAAGAAGATATTGTGTTGTCATGATAATTCGTTGGTTCATGTATTTTGGCATCACGATAGTGTAGAGGATATTACCTAGGAACACAAGTCTTATAAGTAAACTCAATACCTTAAATTGTTTGTTGTTGACCTTTTCACTTGTAACATTATCCTTTTAGATGATGACCATTTTTGTGTATGCGATAGATTCCTTTTACTTATTTTTGTGGATTTATTCTTATTTTAGAGTTATCTCCATCCAGAGAGTGTTTAAGAGATGGTTTTTTCTATTCCATAGATTCCTGTTATTCCTTTGATGATGTGGTTGTGATCCTTCATGGGTGAGATCCATGAGATTTATCTCATGGGGTGGTTGTTCAGAGGACCCCTTTCTATTTTCTCTCAAAGATGGGTTTTCGATTCTCGAGAAAAAAATGGTTTGATATTTTTCTAATATAAGGTCCCAAATCCATATATTCCGAGAATTCTATTCATTACATACCGGATGGTGTTCATTGGAGGCCTGGAGTGGGCCTGGAGGTGTTCGGCATCTAAAAGAAATATGTAAGGAGAATACATGATGTGTAGGTGTTTCACATCTCGAATACTCAGTTCTTGGATTAGGTAAGATCTCTTTCACTACTTGAAATACATTCATGTATTTTTTGAGGATATCTCATGGGGTTCTACACAACATGTAAATATTTGATATTAATTGGTATAAGGTAACACATTTTTTTATTATATCTAAAGCCTGAAATTCAAACAATTTAAAAGGGTTTCATGACATGTAAATATATTATGAAGCCCAATTTCATAAAGAGCATGGGACATAGGTTTTATTAAAGATTATTTCCCTTCTCATGAACTCAAGGAGTTCTATGACCATCATTCCATGTGTTTTGGGATTCCTTTGAAGGAGAACAATTTTGGGATTCCAATCTTTGATATATGGTGATCTAATGTATGTTATACCATTTTACTTGCAGTTTTTTAATCTGGTACCTAATAATTCATCATTCCATGTGATTGAGGATCATAAAATTTTTTCTAATGGAAATTTTTCTCTCTTTTTATGTGATTTTGTTCTATAAAATGTTTAGAGGGATACACCTTTTTTCGGGATAGGTGTTCAGGATCTACGATTTTGGTCGGTTTTCATACAAAGAATATTGATTCCTTTGAGGTATGGGATTCATGGTATTTCATTATATTTATGCAAAATCATAAATCAATTATTATGTATCACTTTTGTGAAATTAAATTAACTTAATAATTATTGAACGTGGATAATAAAAAAATTAGTGATCACATGATGATGCTCTTCATTCCATGGTAAAGGGTTTCCCCTTTATTCTAAAGACAGTGTGATATCTATGATATGTATTATTATCAATATCTTATTATTGGAGTAGCATATTGAAATTGGTAGAGATTATTAATCTATAATTAATTTAAAATTAATTGGATTGAAATTAAAGAGGAGGCATGTTGTATTGAATATGGTGTTTCTTGTGATTTGATAATAATAAAATTGATGAAATGCACATGTATAATTGAAAATTATTTTAAAATTGATCAAGGTAATTTTTAATGAATGTGATTCATTTTTATTCATGTGTTTGATAATAATTAAATTGTATATAAAATAAAATGTTATATCTCATAGTTTTATAAAACTAGTTTAAATGTTAGGAAGTACACATGACTTTCCAACAGCTAATTATAGCATGAAAGATTATTTTTCCATTCATTAGAACCTAAAAATGATGAATTAGTTAATTCAATTTGGAATAATAACCATTTTTTGATAGTGATATTTTTAGGGCCTGTGGTACCAATTTTAATGAGAAGTTCAGATGCCTTATGTTAAGATCTTTGAGAGCTCGTTTATGTGTGAAGGATAAATTCCTTATTTTAGATCCTAGATTTACATATTTGATGTTCTTATTTATTTCGTACTACTATTGGGATGGGATTCATATATGCTATTTGCAATGCGATGTGATATGGGGAGGTGAGTCTTGGTTGTGATATGATCCTGGGATGGCTAATCCAAGAATGGTTAATGTGATGTGGGTAGGGAAGTCGGGATGATGTGGTAGTATTTGATGCCAGTTGTTGAAAGATGTATCAGGATATGCATGTGTATGTTGGGTTAGAACCTAAAAAGATGTAATATTTTGAAGCAATGCGTACCAATTAATTTTTTACTGAGATCTGGGATACTCTCTTATGAATCTGTTTAATGGCTAATGGAAAAGTTGGTTGTTTCATTAACATTCTATTCCCCACTATATGAGGTAGATGGGTATGATTTGATTCATATTTCCTATTGGTGGTAGATTAGTATGGATTTCTAAGATTACATACTTTATGGAATGATTCTAATAATTAACAAATAATTCTTATTCTATGGGTTTTGTAATGATGGAATGAAAATTCTAAATAGATGTTAATCTTGATGAACCATGGGCTCAGTTTATATTTTGCTTGGAGGTCATGTACTTCACTTGATGATTAATGTAATGTAATAGGGAATAATTTCAATGGTAAATTTAATGGAGAATAAATTAATAGATTAATAAATTAATGGAAATGATAAAAATAAAATAAGTAAATAATGAAGATCTTTTAAATTCTTCTTCCCTTATAAGATATTTAGTCGCAGTAGTGGATGCAAGGGGTCCGAGCAAAGTTAATGGCAATCGATTCCATATCTTGGTTGTCTCCATATTGTTTCTTTGAGGTATATTATATCTTGTTTTTTATTTCATACAATATCCCAACCATGTCGGTTATGGATTCAGACACCTAGTGGAATCTTTAAGGGTGTTTTCCCCAAAAACCCAGGGAGAGGATGGATGGTTGACTACACCATCTTGCCCCACTCCATTCTCCTGGTAGTTACTTATGTTGGTAAAAATTGTAGTTATTCTCCTTATATACATGTATAGATATTTTGATTTCTTTTGTTTATTCAACAACATGTATCCCATGATATAGTTTTAAAAGGATTGTTATAGTTATGACATGTATATGCTATAATGGCTTAAGGTACACACTTAGTGTTTTGGATGTAATAGCCCAATGTATAATACCTGATGTATGATACATGTTATATAAGATGTGGTGGATCCAAAAATCTAATTGGTTAATATATATATATATGGATATATGTTTGGGATGACATGACAATGTTCTGCATGAGTTTCATGTTTTGAGGCCTTTCCTAGGTGTCTTCGAGCTAGCTTATTTTTGAGAGAGATGGAATTATACATTTGATGTTGTGGAAGGGTGGAAAACAAGTGGAGAAGTGGTATTTGGGAACCCTTGAAGTCTCATTTTTATATTATATGCTCTATTGTATTCAATACATGGTGGGAGTAATCCATGGAGAGGCAATGAAATTAGTATATTGGTTTAGGTGATGATTTAAATTCATTACTGTTCATTGTTCATTAACATGATTTATTTACCTTTTCTATGAGAGGATACAAGAATAATCCTAATGAGTATACTATTATTCTCACCATATATATATATATATAAATTATTTTTTAGGTCTATTGAAGAAGGTTATATATTAGGCCTAATATTAACAGATCATGACTGCGAATGATCATTTTATGCTTCATGGTTGTTGTCGAGTTTATCTTTTGGTACTTTTTGTTTTTCTTTTATAATTTTAGAACACTACTGAATTGAATGTTTTCACATTGGTTTTCATTATATATATTTCTCAGAAGGTGTTTATTTGTGTATCCTTATAATCTCTCTCTCTCTCTTTAATTTTCTATTAGAGGGTAATGCCTCTCATATGTATGTTTATTATACTCTTGTTACATGTTTTCAACCCATACCTTGCAGGAGGTAGGACTAAGTTAGTCACAATCTCTCTTCCCTCACTACCAGCCCAGGAGGGGTAAACATTTGGGGAGGAGGTAATGAAAGGTCTCTTTCAAATAAAAATGGAACCAAAATGACATATTTTAATATAAATGATGGGTCTGGTCAGAGTAAACACAAAATATATATATAATTATAGTCTTATATATATATATATATTCAAAGCCACATGAAATTATTTATAACCTCAAATCATTTTTTTACTCTTACTGAGGTGATAAATATTTACCGCAGTTACTATTCACTATGACCCAAAATAATGTTAACCTTTATACAAAATTAACCAAATGATTTTAAAATTTGAATAAATTTTTCAATATTATATTTTTAGAATCGTAGGAATATAATTTTAATAAATAATGTGTAAAATGCAATGAATTTTTTTTATAAAAATAGTTTTTTAGCCAAAAAAATAAAATGATACATAAATAAAATACAATGTTGATTCCTATATAACAAATATATTATTTCTTATTAAAGTATACATAGTTTAATTTTATATCAAATTAAATTAACAATCTGAATTTTCAATAAAATGATGTGAATGTTTTATAAAAATCAGTATGTTTCAATATTTACAGAAACATAAATATTATTAAAATAAATACAAAATTTCACCCTAATATATTTTTATATATTGATTTGATAATAATATATTATTTATCAAATATAATTTCTATATGCGGATTGTATTTATTTTTAATATTTTCTCACAAAAAAATCTATTGAAGAAAACATATTTTGGAAACATAAAATGACTTTACTAAAAATTGAGTTCTTATTTCCTACACAGTAATCCATATTTTTATATTGATTTGAAGCATTTTATATATTTTTATTTCATTATTATGTTACTTGTATTCAGAATAATCAATTCAAAATCTTGATTTATCATTCATATTTAAATAATTATATTTCATGTGTTATTTAAGATCGGTGTTGCTTATCGTATTTGCTATCAAACATAATGTTATTTTAAAATCATTGGGATTTTATACTAAAATAACTATATTCCATTAATATTAATAATAATGACACCATTTCAGATATGGTATGGTATAGGTCCCAATATATATTTTATAAGGATTGGGGTTTATGAATATACTTTCAAAAAAATTTCTTCTGATATGTACAACCACAAATCAAGGAAATTATAATTGGTTTGATTATTAAATATATTTTAGTGATTTATATTTATAATCCTACTAAACAAAACGGTTTTGGGGCCCAATGTGGTATTTTCATTTAACAATGATAATATATTTCAAGGTTTTAGTAGGATGAATATTAATCATTACTACGTTCAATTGAAGTAAAATAGAAATGTTTTTAAATTTATTGATGATAAAAAAGAAACATTGAATAGAAATGAATTAAATTGATTTTTTATATATTATATTTTATTTTATTGTAGGATTAATCATGATCTTGAGTGATATGGAATTTTTTATAAATATATTAATTTAATGTTCATTGGAGATAAAATTACTATATTATAAGAGGCTATTGGAAATTCAAATTTCACGAAATTATTTGAAGCCTTGGTATTTTTAAGGGACTCCATGTACACTAATTTAATTTGGTACATGGTGGATAAACCATATGAAGAATGGGACATAGAGTTCATGTGTGATTTTTGTATGAAAATAATTATTCATGGTGGATTATTTAACTATAAATCCTAACTAGCGTAAAAGGGTTATAAGAGAATTCATGGTATTGACTGTGAAAATATCTTTTCATTTATTGAAATGATGATCTAAATTTCAATATTTATTTCCATATACACTTATTTTATTATAAGATATGTCAAATGGATTCCAAAACCAATTTATTTAGTGGTATTTTATTTAAGGACGTTTATATGATACAACCCAATGGTTTTGATGTTTCTAATGGGTATGATAATGTATTCATGTCACAGCCATCAGTTTATGATTGAATCATGCATCTTGGAGTTGGAATATATAGTATGATTATGCGATTGAACAATTATGTTTAATTGAATTAATTAATGACAATAATGTATATAATTCAATTATTATAAGTGTTATAATGTTTAAAATATTTTATGCAGATGAAAAACATATTATTAGAAATAATATCTTGAATTTTCCCTTTATAAAGATGTGGTGGTGTTACAAACTATATACTAGATTTGAGGTCATATAAATATTGAACTAAGAATACACATATATTCTGTTAGGAAATGTATATTTGTAAATTATTTATTTTTTAAGGAGGGGGAATTATAAAAAGTGGTGTTTACTAGTGTTTGATGGCTCAAATATTAAGAAGATTAAATATTATTCTATAGAGTTAACATAGATGGATTTAATTCCTTATTCATCCACCATAACATCTCTCATGTATTATAGGTTGTGTAGTGGACATGAAATTGGGTATAATCTTATTATAAAAACATGATTCCATTTAAATATTTATGGGAATAAAAATATTTA
Organism: Viscum album; assembly: GCA_963277665.1. Lineage (NCBI taxonomy): Eukaryota > Viridiplantae > Streptophyta > Magnoliopsida > Santalales > Viscaceae > Viscum > Viscum album. The sequence continues at coordinate 76,745,633 of OY728155.1, read as the reverse complement.
TGTTAGGAATATCCTTATGTAAATAATTAAACTTTGGATATGCCTTGGAATTATAGGGGAGTTGATAGGATCCATGTATTGTTTTACATTAATACCAAATTACAATTTGATATATATTATCAATATGGTTTCATTGTTTTCCAAAATTATGGGTTATTGTTTATAAGAGTTCCAAATAAGCCACCGTGGTGGACTCAACAATAGAGTAACAATACATTTTTGCATAAGATTATATGAATAAATCTATTTAGGTCAAGATGTTCTTTTCATAACATTATGTGGCTCTTATTATTGATGGATAATTTAATATTTACTTTGAAAATAATGGATCCCCTACTCATTCTAAGGAACCATAATCTCAATAATGGTAAAAATACATCCTTTATAAATACTATATCATATATAATACTTTGTAGATGGGGTATTATTGAATCTATTGGGTGGATAAAGATTCAAATGTAGGGGATATATTGATGAAAAATTTATCTATGTATAGGCGTGATAAATTTTTTGGATCTCTTTCTATATGATCAATTAGGGATCAATTTTGATAGTTGTATATGTATAATTGTTTAATTATAAAAGGTAAACTCCATCTACAATTTATTCATATATTATGAAATTAATATTATAAAGTTCTAGGTTTCCCCTAATAGGTGATCATCATAGAGTATTTTGGGTTGTGATTACTTATTATGATTAGCCTAAGTAGTTGACTCATGATAAAATTAGTGGATAGTTATTATTTGGACATAGAGAAAAAATTAAATCTCATAGAATGTTTCAAATTGATCGATATACATAACAATATATTCTTACCATCATTAATTTTTACTTAAGGGTTGAGACATACATAGAATGAGAAAAAATGTACATATATTCCTTTTATACAGAATCCATGATACATTGCTAATCAGTGGTGGTTCGGTATGTCATTGATGATGTCATTAGTGGAAGCTAAACCAAAATGGGATTCATCATTCCATATAAATATGAAAAATATCTTTCCCTTTATGGAAATAGATAAAGTAAATTCAATTCCTTACATAGTTGAGTAACATATGATATGTTTAGCTATATAGATAAGGCATATGTGATGTGCTCAACCTATAGATGGATGACATGTGATGTATTCATTAATTATGTTAGTATTCTTCAAAGAGTGTTGAATGTATGAGAAATAACATAGTATATTTACCTTGTTCAATGTCTGTTGGTCATTCAATGTTATTAAAAAAGTAATTATATAGCAACATATATGATTTAAATGTTTTATCTTATGTTTGACATATTCTTATTTGGTTATGATTATGTTTAATCTAGACTATAGAATATCCGGTAATAGTTTGAGTAAAAATAATGCATTATTAGAAAATGCTCTTTTAATATATCTATGATATTTGGATTTCATATTTTTTTATAAATGTTATTATGTTCTATAGGGTACCCTTGTGAGGTATTTGGATAATGATTATGTTGTTTCAAAAATTATTATTTATGAAATAAAATTAATTTGTTAGATCATTTCAAAAAACATGGATAGAATCATAAAGTGTTTTTATTTTTTACATAAATTCCATATGTATTTTAATGAAAGTGTGAGATTTTTAAATATACACTAAATTGATAAAAATATTAAATTATATATACCTTTGGTAAAAATATACTATATTCTTGTAATTCATATCACATGTTGTGATATTTTCATATATTATAAGAGATAGAATATCATTGTTGAATTCTATCATAGTGTATTATATGGATTATGACATCATATTCATATGACGTGGGTTCCTCAAATAAATTCATATATAGTTTCCATAGTTTGTGAATCAATAATATTGATTCATTCATTACATGTCAATCCGTTTCCAAAATTTTAATAGATAGAAATCAATTATTAAAAACTCATTAATTTCTATGGTAAAGCAGTCAATTCAGTAGTATCATGACACACTCTATTAAATGAATAGAGACCATCATAAGTATTTTATCCCTTCCCCATAGAGTACTCTGGATGGATGCACACAATCTCTGTATCTCCCTTTTCATCCTCATTTTACATTCATCGTCATTAATGGTGTTAGATTCCCATTGAAGAATATAATTATCTCATTATAAATTATGATCTACAACTAGTATTTTCCCTCTGAGGTAGAATGAATTTGGTTATTGATATAAAGATCCTCATCATGCATCAATGAATTCATATAGATGCTACTTATAGGTAGGGATTTATAGTTTAGGATATTTGATATTACATATTAATACAATTGAAGGTAGTTCATGAATATCTCGGTATTTTCCACTACCAATGATCATAGGATCATATACATATACCCATCACCACATGACCATAGTTTTTCACTAATCATATAACCAATTCCTAAAAGACTTTCTTAATTATCATGTAGGTGTATTAAATAGTTATTGTTCACACATTGATTTATGATAATATAATTATATATATGTAGAATTATTTAAAAGGGGGAGGAAATATCCATTGGTAAATACTTATATTGAGGTTATTTCCACTGATGTTTTTGAAAACTATTCATGTCAATCTATGGAGTGAACCCAATGAAAACTACATGTTTCCCAACAATCAAATTCAAGAAAAGAGTACTGATATTTGATGTAATCAATTTACATGGGTCATGATTTAGAAAATATTAAAACCTATTGTTGGACTCTTCATGTATAAATCATGTTTTAATGATCAAAAATCCTATTCAGTCTATAAATCATGTTAACTCTATGTAATCTATCTCACATCAATTGTACAGTTGTTTATTAAAAGTTATCCAAAGATCTTAAGTGCTATACACTTAGTTTGGTTACTATACACTATCTTTCGATTCAAATTATAATGATTTCTCTGAAAAGTTTAATTCATTACATAAATATCACTTCTTAAGTCTGAATACATATATTTTCCTAAGTCTAAGACACCATGAACAAGAAGACAATGTAACATGCAGACACCATGAGACATCGTGACCATGAGACACCGTGACCTTGAGACACTGTGACCTTGAGACACTGTGACCATGAGACCCCGTGACCATGAGACATTGTGACCATAAGACACTGTGACCCAGACACCATAAACAAGACACCGTGACATCAAGACACCGTGAACAAGACACCGTGACATCAAGATACCATGAACAAGATACCATGAACAAGACACCATGAACAAGACTCCATGAACCAGACACCATGATATCAAGACACCATGACCAATCAAGACACTGCGTGAAAGAGACACTATTTTCATGACATACCATGACACTATTTCTTAATATGTTTTTTCATATTTCAATTTAATCTCTAATGGTAATATTTGAATATTTTAATGCACTAACATACTTAATATTTATTTTGTAGACACATATGAGGTACGAGGTACAGAATACATGCAAACTGTCAGCTCAAACACATGCACGCCAAGATAAAAGAGTAGTACGACCTATAAACAAAAACACACTAAAAATAAAATCAAAGGGGGCGTGAGAACGACAACAAAGAATACACTCAAAGAATTCTTGAAGAAAACAATTGTCTCATGAAACTAGATGCAGCTGAAGAACACACAAATCAAACTAGAATCCAGAGAACATATTTTCTCTGTAAAACATCATGAAGAACACAAGCTGGATATATCTGACTTGCAACACTCTTTTTTCCATACAAGGACTTGATTTCTTTATCTTCTTTATCTTAAGAAGTCCAGAGCTTAAAAGATTAACACTCAGAGCACTTCTAAACCCATCTCAATATTTCTGCTCTGTTGTGTATAATTTTATTAACTTTCGAGAAGTATGTGTATTTGTATTACAACACAATCTGTCTCCTACATTAAACTGAAGGATACAAGATATTCTTACTCAAACATCTTTTTACACTTGTGTATATGCATAGATAAGTGTAGAAGAGATCCCTGTGTGGCCTGGTTGTTTGTACCCATGAAGAACTGTAGAAGATGTCCCTGTGTGACCTGGACAGTCCTGTGTACTATTGTTAACCCCGATACAGGGTGTGGATCAAGTTTATTTAAATAAAATGTTTGGTGGTAGGTGATCACCAAGTGGAGTGGATTAGGTCTCCTCTTGAGACTGAACCACTTGTTTTATATCTTCTGTGCTACTTAATTTAGTCTTCTCTGTTTTACTTCTTTACTATATAATTCAGATATCACTAAATTCACTTTGATAATTACTCTTGGAAAGAAGTTATAATTGCCTTATCTTAGTATAATATCTTCAAAAGTAATATTAATAACCGACATTAAGATTACTGAGAACAAATCAATATTCTAAGAATTTATTTAAACAATCAAACGCTTATAAGATTATAACCTTGATTAACTAGGCTGTTTTTAATATTTTGGGGAAAACCTTTTAGAAATAATTTTTAACTAGAAATTTTTATAGGTACTCAATTCACCCCCCTCTTGATTAATCTACTCTGACCAACATTTGGTATCAGGGGATGTTTATTAAGTCTCTGTTTAACCTTATTCAACTATGATTGTATTTGTGCTTTGATGATCTGCAAATGTTTGTTAATTCTAAACTTCTATCTCTTTCAATGTATATCTTTATTATGAATAATAGATAAGAATGTGTTTCAACCAACATACCACCATTCTTTAATGGAACCAACTATGCTAAATGGAAAATTAAAATGAAAATGTATTTAGAGAGTATGAGTTTTGAAATATGGTCTTCCATTATAGATGAATATAAGATTCTTGATACTGATAGAATCACATCGGATGAACCTGTTAAAACTACCTACAATAACAATTGAAAAGCTATGAATGCTTTATACAGCTCCTTAGGAGATGAGGAATTCAATAGAACTTCTACTTGTAAAAATTCCCATGAAATTTGGGATACCCCTTCTGTCTCATATGAAGGAACATCTAGTGTAAAAGAAATGAGACTTAATACTTATAATATTAAATATGATAACTTTAAAATGAATCTGGATGAGCCTATATATGACATGTATCTTCGGTTCAATGAGATAGTCAACATAATGATTTCTCTTGGAAGAGAAGTCACTACCAAGGAATAGAACATGAGAATTATCAGATGTCTACATGGAAGATGGAGAGGAACCTGTGTCTCTATTAGAAAATCATGCGACATTAGCAAGCTACCTATAAAATAACTCATTAGGAAACTGATGATGTATGAAGAGGAGTTGAAAGTCAACAAAGAAGAGGAGGATGAACCAAAGAAGAAATCTGTTTCATTCAAGACCACCACCTTTAAACACAAAGTCAAAGGGAAATTAGAAGTCTCTGTTGAATGTTCCAGTAGAGAACAATAATAACCTGATAGTGATGAGGAGATGGCTTAATTAGCCAGAAGATTCCAGAAATTTTACAAGATGAAGAACTTTTTTCGAAAGCCTAACTTCAAGGGAAAATATGACCAAAAAAGGAAGTGGGAAGAAGGATTGGAAAAGAAGTGACAAGAATGATTAGATTTTCTTCTATGAATGTAAGTGAAAAGGACATATCAAGGTTGACTGTCCAAAGATCAATTACAAAAAGAGATATGAGGACAAGGTCATGAAGTATAAAAAGGCCCTAAAAGCAACCTAGAGTGCTTCTGAGGATTGTTCAAGTGACTCAGAAATATCACATGATGAAAAGGAAAACAAATCCAATATGTGTTTTATGAAAAACACATCTGAGGTAACACTGGACTCTCTTTTACCTAATTCATACTATTTTAGAGATGATAGTGACTATGAAAATATGACTAATGAAGAAATGTTTGAATACTGTAACATGCTTGAAGAAAGATGCAATGAAATAAAAGACAAATATAAATCATTGAAGAAACAACATGCTCTTACTATAACTGAAAAATATGAACTTACAACAAAAAAGTAGAAAAATGCTCAACTGCTCAAAGAGAACAATGAGTTAAAAATGTCTAGCGAACAATTGAAGAAAGACTTAGAAAATATTACAATTGGGAAAAATACTCTTACACAAATTATTTGTAAAAAAATAGGTCATAAGTATACTTCTGGGATAGGATATCAACTCGGTCAAAGGAATTTATCCAAATCACATGTTGTACTAAATTCTGGAAAATATGCTACTTTTGTAAAAAACTAGAATTGTACTGCAAGTTATAGTTCCACAAATTCTTTTATTGTATCCAATTATTGAGCACCAAATAGTGTTTATTTTTCAAAAAAATATATTATGAATATATGTAACCCATAAGACAGTTGTGGGTTCTTAAGGCTTATATTACTAATATATGTGGACCCGGACAAATATGGGTACCAAAGTCGTTTCATGGTTAAACTGTTTTGTAGGTAAACTGCCTAAAGAGATCCTGTAAAAAGCTGTGGTATTTAGATAGTGGGTGCTCAAGACATATGACAGGGGATTTTTCAACCTTTAAAAATCTTATCAATATCGATGGAGGACATGTCACATTTGGTGACAATGGTAAAGGAAAAATCATCGGCCTAGGCCAGATTGGTAACCCTAACTATATTTCAATTTCCAAAGTATTGTATGTTGATGGATTAAGGTATAACCTGCTCAGCATATCTCAACTACGTGATGATAGATTTAATGTTAAATTAAAAAATGATTCATTCCATGTTTATGATGCCAAGAATAATTTAGTATTTACTGCTCTTAGAACGGATAATGTATATGCTATAAATCTAGACACACTAGCCTCATAGAATGTCTCTTGTCTAAATGCCTTCCACAAAGAGTCTTGGCTATGGAATAAAAGAATAGGACTTTGTAACATAAAATCTCTTAGGAAGTTAACTAGAAAAGTCTTAGTTAGATACCTACCCAAATTATAGTTTCCAAACAACAAAGTATGTAATACTTGTCAAAAGAGAAAACAACACAAAATTTTCTTCAAACCAATGAACAAAGTGTCAACTTCTCAACCTCTCAAACTGGTTCACATGGATTTTTTTGGACCATATAGAGTTTCTAGTTTAAATGGGAAGCACTATGTTTATGTTCTTGTGGATGAATTTTCTAGATATAATTGTACCTTTTTTCGGGATCACAAAATTGAAGCCTGTTCTTATTTTACTAAGTATGCCAAGTCTGTGGAAAATCATATCAGACTTAGAATTAAATCCTTAAGAAGTGATCATGGTCATGAGTTTGAAAATCAAGGGTTTGAATACTTTTTCTCACAAAATGGTTATCGACACAATTTCTCTACCCCTAGAATACCTCAACAAAATGGAGTTGTAGAAAGAAGAAATAGAACCCTGCAAGATATTTCTAGAACAATGCTTAGTGAATATGACCTCCCTATTAATTTTTGGGATGAAGCTATCAATACAGCATGATACATAATAAATACTGTGTTGATCAGACCTATTCTTAAGAGGACTCTTTATTAGTTATGGAATAATAAAAAATCCAAGGTTAACTACTTCAATGTTTTTGGTTGAAAAGTCTATATTCTTAATACTAAAGACAATCTTGAAATATTTTCATCCAAGAGTGATGAAGGTATCTTTTTAGGATATTCCATGTATAATAAAGCCTATAGAGTGTTCAATAAAAGAACTAAATGTGTGGAAGAATCTATCCATATCAAATTTTATGAAACATATCAACATGAGCCTAAAACTATTCTAGAGAATCTAGAGGATGATGTATCAAATCTGAACATTAATCCAAAATCCTCAAACCATTTTGGGAAAGAAGCTGTGAAAACTTCCAGTTCTAGAAATTCCTTAGAATCAAGTAATAATGAACCAGAACCTGTCGATGAACCTGAAATCACTAGTCCCTCCTTTTCTAGAGCTATTAGAACTCTTAAGAACCATCATTTAGATTCTGTTGTAGGAGACCTAGACAAAGGAACTCAAACTAGAGCTTCTCTTAGAAATCAGGTTGAACATCAAGTATTCTTGTCACAACTTGAACCTAAAAACATTAATGTTGCTATCAATGATGAATTTTTGGTGATGGAAATGCAAGAAAATCTTAATCAGTTTGAAAGGAACAATGTTTGGAAACTTGTTGAAAGACCTAAGGACACATTCACCATAGGCTCTAAATGGGTGTTTAGAAATAAGGTAGATGAAGATGGTAACATAGTTAGTAACATGGATAGATTGGTTGAACAAGTCTATAGTCAAGAATAAGGAATTTACTATGAGGATACCTTTTCACTAGTAGCTAGATTTGAAGTCATCAGAATCTTTCTTGCTTATGCTGCACATCGGAATTTCAAACTATATCAAATGGATGTTAAGAGTGCATTATTTAATGGGTATATAGCTGAGGATGTATTTGTTAAAAAATCCCATAGTTTTACAAACCGCCATTTTCAAAATCATATTTTTAAATTATCAAAAGAATTATATGGTTTAAAACAAGCTCCAAGAGCTTGGTATAATAGGTTGAGTACTTTTCTTATTTATAAAGATTTTATAAAAGGAATAGTTAATCCTACCCTTTTTATAAAAAGAATTTCTAATTATGTTTTAGTTGTTCAAATCTATATATATGACATTATCTTTGGATCTTCAAGAAATTCTTTATGTGTTGATTTTTCTAAAATGATGCCAAATGAATTTGAAATGAGTTTAATGGGTGAGCTAAAATTCATTCTCAGATTTCAAATCTATCAAAATAATGATGGTATTATTTTAACTCAAAGTAAACATACTAGAGATCTTCTAAAACATTTTGGACTGGATAGAAATAAAATTAGAAACAATCCCATGAGTACCACTTATAAGCTGGATATTGATGAAGATGGAAAATCTGTTGATCAAACCACATATAGTGGAATGATTGGAAGTTTAATCTACTTAATTGATAGTCGACCAGAAATTATGTTTAGTGTATGTATGTGTGCTCATTTTAAAGAAAATCCTAAGGAATCTCATTTAACTGGTGTAAAGAGAATTTTCAAATACCTCAAGCACACACCCAATCTAGGAATGTTTTATCATAGAGGATAATCATTTGAATTAGTTAATTATTATAATTATGACTTTGGTGGCTGTAAGTTAGATAGAAAAATCATATATGGAACATGTCACTTTTTAGGAAAGTCACTAGAATCATGGTGTAGTAAGAAACAAAATTCTATTGTATTATCTACTGCAGAAGCTGAATACATAAATGCTGGAAGCTTTTGTGCACAAATCTTGTGGATAAAACACACATTACTAGATTATAGATATCAATTCAGGCATGTACGTCTAAATTGTGACAACACACCTGCTATTAACATTTCAAAAAATTATTTTTCACATTCTAGGACAAAGCATATTGATGTAAGACATCACTTTTTTTGAGATAATTATCAAAAGGGTGATATCACTTTGGAATTCATTAGTACTGAGTACCAGATTGCTGATATATTTACCAAACCATTAAATTATAAAATAATAGAATACATCATACATGAATTAGGCATGAAAACTCTTAAGTAATTGTATTACTATTTTATATCTTACTATTTAATGTTTACGGTCTCACAGTTAGTATTTTTTGATTACTGTCTGATAGTCACTGTCGCACCGTGAAGTTCATTCACTGTCTCACCGTGAATTCATTCACTGTCTCACCGTGAATTCATTCACTGTCTCACCGTGAAATTCATTCACTTTCTCACCATAAAAACTTTATATGGTCTCACCATATTGATTCTTTATGATTGTTATTTATGAATTAAAAACCGTATCGCGATAATTATTGATTTCACCTTTTTATTTTCCCGGGCTTTTACTTTTGCGATGTTTGATATTCCTAAATGATAAAATAATGGAAGTGTCACTTGTCCTTCACTCGATATTTCTTCCATTCACTCAATTTGTAACCCTTCTTCAACCCTTAAATCCCTCTCTCTATGAAACCTTTGGTGAATGTACATGATAAAATGCCCTTCATCTTCGAAACCTAAGAAACGTAGCTCAAAGAAGAAGAAAATTGCACCCAAGATACACCGGAAGGTCCTCTAAATCAAAATCTAGTGAACCGAGTAGTAGTACCTGAGAAAGAGGTATTCCTTAAGTGGATTTTTTAAAGTAAGTCTCTGGTTTTGAATGTTTTAAAAGAGCAAGGCTTGTTATAATGGTTTTCTATGGAAGATAGACCTATCTACCCTAAGTTAGTGGCTCAATTTTATCAGTATGTTCAGTTCTCCTTTAATTATGAATATGGTTATGTTGTGAAAATCTAGATAAATGGTCAGAAATGATCATTTTTTCGAGGTTATTAGATTCATTCCATAGGATACCTCATGAAGGAATCTATGAAGACTATTAGAGAGGACCTCCACCTTTTAGTGAATTCTTGGTTTTCAAAGATGCTTTGAAAAGCTTCACCGGAAATGGAACCAAGAGGAGAGCCATTGCTGCTGAACTGGATAGAGAATTAAGACTTTTGTTTAAGTTTATAAAAAACCTAATTATCCCCAGAAAAGGTGATTTTGCTGTACTAAAATATCAGGATGTTTTTCTGATTCATCTTATGAAAAATGGGCATATGATCAACCTTTGTAAGTATATCATACACCATATGTGTGATCTGATCAAAACCACATCCAAGTCAACCTCCCTATTTTATTCTCAACTTATCTTAGCCATGCTTCATGCCAAAGGAATGGTTGGACCTAATGAGGAAGTTATCAAGGATTGTGAGTACTTCCTTTCAAAATTCATTATCAAGAGGATGAAAACCAATTGGAATCATTGGAAAAAGGCATGGGTGGAAGATAATGATAGGATTTATGAAAATCTCAATACAATGGAAAATACCTCAAGGCCAAAATATATTTTTGACCTAGGTTTGGAAACAGATGATGTTGTTGAGTATTCTGAAGAAGAAGAAGAAGAGGCTGCTGTGCCTCCCAGGGAAACTGTTTCTGATCAAGAAGACAATAGTCTTGTCCCACATGTTGGGAGTTAAAAAGATGTCCCAACTTCTAAGGATGTTGTTAATCTGGAAGATTAAACTAAACTTGAAATAGAATCTGGTATCAAAGAAACCAAACATAATTCTATGGAAGAACCTATAGAAAAATAATTACCTGCTATGAAAGAAGCTGATCTTGAAGAACTCCCAGTGGAACAATTTGTTCCTGAAGTCATTCCTTGGCCCGAGGAAAGGCTGGAGCTAGTTTTTCAGCTGGCTAGGATGGAAATGGGGGAGGAACTAAGAGTTGAATTTTTGGAATCATATCAAGACACTGTCTTTTAGTCCTGATAAGTATGAAACTGTTGAGGGGGAGAAAACCCCAAATTTGGAATCTCTTGAAGTACCAATCCCGATTGATTCAATCCCTGTAGACACTCGGTATAAGTTCCCCTATTTTTATAATGTTAATGCCTCCGATGAAGTCTCAATAAAAGGCCTTGAACTTTAAACTATGTTCCAATTGAAATCTATCTCTAATATGGCCCCTGAAAAGTAACCTGAGCCCGTATTAGTCCCTATCTCGGTACCTTCAACAAAACAACCATCCTTAATGAGTAAAGATGATCTGATAGAATTTGGAGCAACCCTTTTGTTTGGAGTTTAAAATGTATTGAATTCCCAACCGGAACTAGTAACACATCTAAGTGAGAAGGATTCCACACTGTTTTTGGGAAAAGTTATTTTGAATATAAAACCCAAAATGCTTCATGAGATTCGGGAAGTCAAAGTTGAAAATAGACTGCTTAGTGATGAAGTGAAGACCATAAGAGGTATGATTGAAGACATGTAGAAAGAGATGCATTCAAGATCAGAGATTTCTTCTCATCCTATGGAACCTATTGTTTCTCAAAATCCACAGAATGTTGTCTCCAAAATTCAACCTCATTTAGCTTGCTTAGCTAAGAAGGTCTCTGAAAGGAACAAAAAAATAGTGAAAGAAATGTGAGAACTGGTTGTTAATCATAACATGCTCACTAATGAGTATATGGGGTGCCTTCAAAAATTGCTAAATCAACTGAAATCTACTACCTCAGCTATCACTACTTATAAAGTATATATAAAATCATCTCAATCTTCCTTAGATAGTGACCTGCTCAGAAAAATGTTCAAAGAAGAACTTCAGACAATGCGTAGTGGTTTCAATAATGATTCTCTATATGAAGTTATCAAGAACAATGACAGAGTTCTTGATCTGGCCCAAATCCATTCAAAAATTTCTAATGACGCTCAACAAGAAATTTCCATGAAAGTAGATTTATACTTCAACCAAATAATCTCAAATACTAAAAAGACCAATCAATTTAAATATCTTGTAGAAAATATGAGGATACCTACGGTTACTCATGCTTTTAAGACTCAAGTCCAAAAGCTCACAGAGTTCACTCGTCTGTTAGATAAGTTTATGGAAAACAAGGATGACTTTGAGAAAGCTATGAAGTATGGAGGGGAGATCACTGTGGATTTTATTAAGCTTTTGTGGCCCTATATTCATTTATAGAGTACTGCCATTGTTGCTCCTATGGCGGCACCTCTAAGACATGGTTTTCCTATATTCATCTCTGCCCTATCCTCCACTTCTATGTTTTTCAGTCAGGCACTGAGTCAGATCAGGTCTTTGATCCTTGATCAAAAACTGCCTCGATCTTATACTACACCTAATCTGGCTCCCTCTGACTTTGAAGGCCTTCCTTTACCTTCTCTATCAACCAGCTCACTACCTTCTTCAACTTCAACTTATGATCCTATGGCTTCCTCTTCTACTGTTACTACTAAAGGAAAATAGAAGACTAGCCAATGAAGAAAGATAGTGATTACACTATTTGAATGGGAATATTCAGTCTATAAACCATGTTAACTCTATGTAATCTATCTCACATCAATTTTACAGTTGCTTAGTAAAAGCTATACAAAGCTCTTAAGAGCTATACACCCAGCTTGGTTACTATACACTACCTTTTGATTCAATTTATAATGATTTCTCTGAAAATTTTAATTCATTCCATAAATATCACTGCTTAAGTCTGAATACAGATATTTTCCTATGTTTGAGACACCGTGAACAAAGAGACACCTTAACATCCAGACACCAAAAGACACCGTGACCATGAGACACCATGACTATGAGGCACCGTGACCATGAGACACTATGACCATGAGACACAAAGACCATAAGACACTATGAACCAGACACTGTGAACAAGACAATGTGAAATCAAGACATCGTGAACAAGACACCATGAACAAGACTCTGTGAACCAGACACCATGATATCAAGACACCATGACCAATCCAGACACCATGTGCAGGAGACACCATTTTCATGACATAATGTGACACCGTTTCTTTATATGTTTTTTCATCTTTCAATTTAATCTCTAACGGTCATATTTGAAGATTTTAATGCACTAAAATAATTAATATTTCTTTTGTAGACTAGTATGACGTATGAGGTGTAGAATACATGCAACCTGTCAGCTCAAACAAATGCATTCCAAGATAAAAGAGTAGTGCGGCCCAGAAAAAAAAGACACTGAAAAGAGATATAAAGGGGGAAAGATCAAAACAACGAAGAATACACTCAGAGAATTATTTATGAAAATAATTGTCTCATGAAACTTGATGTGGCTGAAGAACACACGAAGCATACTGGAATCCTGAGAACATCTTCTCTCTGTAAATCATCATGAAGAACACAAGCCGGATCTGTTTGACTTGCGATAATCTATTTTACATACAAGGAATTGAGTTCTGCATCTGCTTCATCTCAAGAAGTCCAAAGCTGCAAAGACTAACACTTAGAGTACTTCTAAACCTATCTAAATATTTCGACTCTATTGTGTGTCATTTTATTAACTTTAGAGCAGTGTGTTTATTTGTATTACAACACCCTCTGTCTCCTGCATTAAAATTAAGGATACCAGATATCCTTAATCAAAAATATTTGTACACTTGTGTATACCCAAGGATAAGTGTAGAAGAGGCCCCTGTGTGTCCTGGTTGTTTGTACCCATGAAGAACTGTGGAAGAGGTCCCTGTGTGACGTGGAAATTCTTGTGTACTGTTGTTAACCCTGATCCAGGGTGTGGATCAAGTTTATTTATATAAAATTTTTAGTGTAATGTGATCACCAAGTTGAGTGGATTAGGTCTCATCTTGAGATTCAACCACTTGTTTCATATCTGCTGTGCTGCTTAATTTAGACTTTTCTGTTTTACTATATATTTCAGATATCAACAAATTCACTTTGATAGTTACTCTTTCTTAGAAGTTATAATTGTCTTTTCTTAGTAGAATATCTTCAAAAGTAAAATTAATAACAAAAATTAAGATTACGGAGAACTAATTAATATTCTAAGAAGTTATTTAAATTTTCAAACTCTTATAATAGTATAACCTTGATTAACTGGTCTTTTTTTAATCTTCTGGGGAAAACCATTTTGAAATAGTTTTTAACCAAATTTTTTTACAGATACTCAATTCACCCCCCCTCTTGAGTAATCTACTTCGACCAACACCTATAATCTTTTTACACTCATATAAGGGCCAAAAAGACATTTTCATCAAACAATCATCACTATGAGTGAAACGATTACCACAACAACAAGGTTAATCGATCATACACCCAAGAGTATTTATCACATTTTGTGTATAATTAATATTATTAAATGATTGTAACATCCTATGCAATGTTTAATAAATCCTTTTTTATATTTTTTAATATTTATGAATTAGATAGCTATTTTACCTTTAAAGGGGTTCTATCTCTAATGTCATACACGACACACAACAATGAGTTTCTTTGGAATCTTACGTTGCATGAAAAACTGAGTTATACCAAACAAAAACATGTTATTATTATTATTATTATTTTAAGTGGTAGTTATCACATATTTTTTGTATCAAAAATAATGAGTAGTGAAAAGTATATTATGTTTACACATATTTGTAAAATATTTTTACGTTGATCCAATAAATTTGACAGGCATGAAATAATAATTGAGCAAATTATAATAATAAAGAGATATATATTTTAAAATGTTTGTTTTATTGTGTTTTAATAGAGAAATCACTTTAAATGTAAAATTTTAATGATTTTATATTTTTAAAATGAAAAAATTAACTTATTATTTTAAATAAATGTATAAAAATTTACTTTTTGATGATTTTTGGTATTTTTCTGTGAACATTCAAATTTTGATGAATAGTGACTAATACTAAATTTTTGTTCAATATTTATTTTTCATCCATTATAATTGTGTAGATAAATAAAATTTTTAATTGGTTTTAAATTACAAGTGGTTCATTTTTATATCAGGAAAACCAATGTATGTCATTCAAATGAATTTCACTTGGAGATTGGATATAAAAACTTATCAAACTTTAGAAAATTTAAACTCTATAAAACCACATTATTTTCTTATATGTGTAATTAAACTTAAATTATTTTTATCATCTTATGTTATTGGAATATGGAAAACTCTATTTCATATTTAGAATTTGAATTATTTATAATATCAAATATTTTAAAAATAGTTTTACACCAAAAATATTAGTGAATGTAATTAAAATTAATTACAAGGATTAAGAGAAAAATTAGCCTAGAAGGGGATGAAAACATATACATAAGCATCCAAATGAACAATAATCTTGTAAAACATCCATTTTATATCCGTATTTGTTTTTATATAATCCATTTTTTAAATTTGGATCATTATTAGCTCCACTTTACAAGGGTAAAATGTTGGTGGAATTCCCTTTTAAAAAATTTACAAGAGTATCCCTTCTCATCCACAATAAAAAGCACTCAATCCTCCCACATTATCACACCTCTCATGAAATATTGGATCAACCATGATCTACCCAAATAGATCCTATAAATCCCTACCATAATCCTATAATAATCACCTTGGGTAGAAATCCATTTAAGGAATCTGTTTTGTGAAAACCAAAAGGAGTTACCCAAATAATAGCTAACACCCTTACTATAGCTCATTAATATTATTTCCTTTATCCAATTCCTAAAATATTTTAATTACATTAATAAATTAAAAAATTGTTATCTTATATTTACTTAAATGTTTTTATGATAAGTTTTCGACCTGCACTTACTATAATATCTATCTAATGGGTTATTAACTTGTCTTTCTTGTGTACGGTGAACTACCACCTCACAAAATGATGTTGTTTATTTTTCATTTAACAATTTTCATGTTTGGTAATTATTATGGAAATTATATTTGTATATGATTTATATTATCTTTATTATATCTTTATGATTCTATGATTCCATTATTAAACATACCTTTATACATTCCATTTTGTGTAAATATGATTACATTATTTGTGGAAGTGTGGATGACCTCCTCCTCCAAGTGATCTGATACATTAATGCACTAAATAGAACATATTAAATATGGGATTAATTAAATATACGTGACATAAAAAACATATATATGATAATAAAAAAATAATTACATTTCTATAAATATAATACATCATTTTATTTAAAACTTTTCTAAATAATGAAAAAGTGATAACATCTTTTGTGGACACGTGGACTACCTACTTCTCGCAGTGAGATAATTCCATTTGAATCACCATAAATATATATATAAGAATATTTGATAATTTAATATGGTATAAATTATATAATTATATTTATATAATGTTAAATATTTTACTTAGCATCTTTCTGTGGCCCTTATTAAAAACATAGAACATTACTCGGGCGTACGTACAACCTAAAATCTCCATGATTATAACGTTGGTTCATTTTTCATACCCATATTTCATGATAGGTTTTAAAATTTTAATTTATATTTACATATGATTATTATTTCATGATTATTATTATAGATGAGTTCTTATAATAATCCTTTTTTTTTCATATTTGACCAACCAAAGTCATTTTAACACATAAACCGAAGATGTCCAAAACACCAAATATAATTTTTTTTATTATTTGTATAAAATATTTTGATAAGTGAAATAAATGTAATAATAAACATGAACATGGTTATAAAGAAGGTATATAATTAATATAATTGTATTATTAAATAATTTAAAGACACATAAGGGAAGTTCGACCAACGGTAATGTATTTCATAGAAATCTGATTCTATTAAGATATTTCTTGATTATTTGTATATTTATTCTTTTATAAGGTGTTTAGAAAGCCCCTTGGTCAATATATATGAATATTTTATCAATTATCATGTTATTTAATTATTTGATAATGTTCTTATTTCACGGGGATTATTATTTAAATGTTCAATGTGGTATGCAATGCTTTTATTTTTTAAAAATCTAATCATTTTCTCATGTCAATATTCTTTATAATTTTTACATATTTATTATATGGTTATAGAAGGACTATAAAGGAAATTTTATGTCTATTTTTAATTTAGTTCTAATATTTTTGAAAAGGGAACTTTTTTACATTCTTTATATGAAATGTTTTAACAAAAAAAAATGAATGTTCCATTCTTAATGTACACGACAATATTGATTTTTTTCACCACAATGTGAATTGTTTTTGGATACCTTTTCACAATTTCATGTTCTCTTAATTAAAGAACATTATTTTTAATTTTTGGGTATTTTTTATTCAAAATTGGGTTTTAAATGGATTTATTATTCAAATTTCATGAAATATTTTTCTTGTGATTGGAAATGAAATTTTCAGTGTCAAATTTTGAAAACTAAAATATTATATTTGTTATAATTATATAATTTTAATTGGACATTTAACTGGTGGTTTTGTAACAAACCAATGATAGGCGGTTCAATGATAATCCAATGATATATAGTTATGTGATAAACCATTGGCGGGTGGTTCAGTGATAACCCTCTAGTACACTGTGCATTGATATCAGCATTATCATTATTCCTTTTATAATAGTGATATGTATGGAAGTCAACCATACAGTTAATAAATTTATATGGGTTAGAAGTATAATTTTATTCCAAGTCGCCGTTATGTATTTTATATGAATTTAATGGGTTTGATGGTAATCTTGTGATTATTAAAAAAAAGCCTAAAATGAGCTTATTATCAAAGGAATGTATTTTCTACTTATAAAGGAGAAATTAGTTACTTTATTTTAATGTTTTCATATGTTTATAAGGTTTATAAATGGATTAATGGTCTCCTTATTTTAATATCCCTTACTAATATTTTTGTTCTAATCCCATGTTTTTTTCATGTTTTTCAAAATACTTAATGATTAATAAGGGATGAAAAGAATTCATGTTGATAGTAAAAAAGATACATCATAAAAAAGACCATGTTTAATATCATTGAGGTTTTATATGGTGAAAAAAAGGATACTAATAAGAATATTCCATGTTTTATATTATGGTTTTTTATGTATGAGTTATCGAATAATTATCTAAAACTCTTAAAATGTAAAGATCCTCAATGTGAGATGATGAAAAATTATTAAGTTAACTCAAGATTATGTAATGTTTAAAGGCTAGTTCCTTATAGTTTGTATTAGTGGAATGGATTAGACAACATTAGAGTTTAGGTTAATATTATTATCATTCCCTTAAGATATTTTACATTAGGGTTAAGTTAATATTATATATCATTTTAATATTACAATGTTTCTTTATCTAAAGTATGTTTTTTTGAATGGGTTTCCATAGAGGAAACAAGGAATATATATTGGGAAGTCACCAAGGGGAAAATATCCTTCCAAATCAGCATCTTTAGATGGATGAAACCAGAACTATGTTGTTTTTTGTAGTGATAGATCAGTTGGATTATGCTATAAATAGTGGTGGTGTCCATTTCAGAGAGACTTTATATCTACAATAGAGAAACATAGTGATAGTGGATCATTTTATATGACAACATCCCCCATATATTAGAGAAAAATTTGACCCCATGATATCAGAAGGATGGATTAAATCCCTATAAATGATATTAGGTGTCATTGGTTATCTGGATTACCGAATGGAGACTCTTTCAATTTATCGTTTTGATGGTGAAGCTGATCATTAATGGTCAATAGTTAAGAATTTTAAGGAAATTTAAGATATTTATGACTTGTAATGGGATAAATTTATGACTATTTTCATTGAGAATTGTTACCCTAAGGTTGTTAAAATTTGGATGGTGAGGTATGTCCAAAATTTTATCTGATATATTGATAGAAAGATAAATAGTATTTAATCTAGATTGAATCTAAGATATAGAATGGAGTTGACTTATCATGAGATCAAGAGATATTAGAAATATGTTTGATGTGTAGAGAAGGTAGAAATTGTGTTTTCTGATGATCATGTGTCCCATAAAAGAAAGGAAAAGAAGTTGTCCAGTTGGAAGACAACGGGAAACAATTCAATATAGAAGTTTTGAGGTAATAAAACCAAATTCCCATCGCGTGAGAAGTTTGGTATGAATCATACTAGAGAATTTTTTACAATATCTAAGAAGTGCGTCTGATGTAGTAAGATTGGTTATATGGTTCATTATTTCATGGAATATGATCAGACATGAAATGAAAAGCCAACGATAATATGTTTTAGTTGCAATGAGTTAGGCCATTATGCTAATGTGTGTCCAATGTAGATTACCAAGGGTAGAAACTAGCATAATTGATTTTAAAAGGTTTTGGATAAATATTTTTCTATTACTCGAGTTGATGTTGGGCCATCAAATGTAGGGATGAAAGTTATATTACTGGTTTATTCAAATTATGCCAAAAATCTATTTTTTTTGGATATTCACATTCATTCATTTTGGTTAAATTTTCTAGAAAATTATGAATATCACCTCACTAATATAAGATAGAAATTTCGGTAAAATTTTTGGGTGGAAGTATTACAGAAACCAAGATTTATAGGAATCTTCTTTTTAACATTATTGGGATGGTCATTAATGAAAATATTGGGGAATATCTTAGAGTATAGATTGATATCATTTTGGATGTGTGTTGGATTTGAGTTTATCTTAATAAAACATATTTCAAATCCAAGGATGTTTGTGTTTATATGATATACTATCTTTAATAAAAATACCAAGAAGATAATAAATTTATTAAATATGGCTATGAAAGTTATCTAGCTCATATTGTTGAAAATAAAGAAATTGTTCTCAATAGTGACATACCACTAGTAAATGAATTTATGAATGTTTTTTTGAAGGAAATTCATAGTGTTGTTCCCAATTGGAATGTTGAATTTACCATTGATTTAGTGACTGGTTATTAGCCTATTTCTAACTCATTTATAGTGTAAATCAAGTATAATTAGTGGAATTAAAAAAACCAGTTGCAATAATTTCATGATAAATGTTTCATTAAACATAGGACATCACCATGAGGTGCTCCTATTTTATTTGTGAAAAATAAATTTGTTTTCATGATACATTTCATTGATTATAGAGCTTTAAATAACATGAATATTAAGAACAATTATCCTTCTCCACATATCTATAATTTGTTTGATTAACTCTACATTGTTCAGTGTTTTTTAAAGATTAATTTGAGGTCTCGGTACCATCAGCTCAAGGTGATGGAAGAAAATATTTTTATGGCCACATTTTAGAAAAGATATTTTCATAATGAATTTTTATTTATCTGTTTGGGTTATCTAATTCACCTAATGTATTTTTTATTCTTATAAATTTAGTATTCCATTAGTTTTTGTAGGAGTTTTTGGTTGTGATCAAAGATGATATTTTTTAATATTTTAATGGCCCCGAGGAACATGAAATTCAATTAAGGATTGTTTTTTCAAACCATAAATGAAAAGAAAATATATAAAAAGTAGAGTAAGTGTGAATTCTTATTGTATCAATTTTCACTATTTGGTCACATTATTTCTAAATATGGCATAAATATTGATCTTGTGAAAGCAAAAGTTGTTGAAAAGTGTCCAAGACCTACCAATGTCATTGAGATTCGTAGTTTTCTTAGATTAGTGGGTTATAACCAAAAAATATTAAAACGTTTCTCAAGTATCTTCCACATTGACTAAGTAAATTCAAAAAGGAGTTATATTCATCTGGATAGAAGAATGAGATATTTTTTTTCAGGATCTAAAATGAAGATTAGTCAATTCTAATGTATTTTTTTTCCTTCTAGAAGTGGTGAAATCATCATCTATATTGTTTCTTCATTTAAAGGACTTCATTGTGTCATGACATAGAATGAATAAGTAATTTTTTATTATTTATACGAGTTTAAAACACATGAGTAAAATTACACTACACATGATTTGAAGATAGCAGGTATTTTTTCATTAAAAATTGGGAGGCATCATTTTTATGGAGTGAAGTGTGAAATATATATGGATCAAAAATGTTTGAATTATATATTAAATCACAAATAATTGAACATGAGATAGGAAATATGGTTGTAACTGATTAAGGATTATGATTTATAGATTTCTTGTCATCTTGGAAACGAAAACATGGTAGTCAATGCTTTAAGTCAAAAAGGTAATGCTACATTAACAATGTTATATTTGGAACAAGACGCTTTGGTTAATGAATTAACGAATTATGGCCTCAAATTTATGGATTCTGGGATATCCACTTTTCTTATTCAAATTTCAATGTAGTGGACTTTATAAAAAATAGTTTAAAGGGATTAGAATGTGGTTCAATATTTACTAGAAAAGTTAGAATTTGTTAAGAATGGTAAGATTACTAATTTTAATATTGATGAAGAAGGTCTTTTTGTGATTTGGGAAAAGATTATGTGTTCTATTTAATGCACAGTTAAGAGAAGAGCATTTAACTAAAGCTCATAGTTCTCCATTTTCTATTCATTAGGGAAACAGTAAGACGTACAAAGACCATCAAGGATTTTAAAGGTGGGATTGAATGAAGGTAGATACTATTGAATTCACAGTGAAGTGTTTGAGTACTCAATAAGATAAAAAATCAAAATAGTTAATGAAGGGGGTGATTCTACCTATCATAGTTACATAGTGGAATGGGGGGAATATGTTAATGGATTTCTGGGTCGGATATACCAACACTTATCAAGAAAATTAAGTAATTTCGGTTATTTTTGAATGATTATCTAAATCTTCACATTTCCTTCTCATTCGAGATATCCTATCTCCAGATAACATATCTAGACAGTATCTAAAATATATTTTCAGGTTTTATGGGGTGCTTATTTAAACTGTATCAGACCGTGATCTCGGGTTAATATCCAATTTTTTTGAAAGGACTTTAGAAGTTGTTGGGTAGTGAATACAATTTAATAAAACTTTCATCCTCAATCTAATGGACAGTCTAAGAAGACGATTCAGACATTATAAGATATGCTTCTTTATTTTTCAATGGATTACCAAGGATGTTGGGATTAATAAATTTATTTGGATGAGTTAACTTTTTTCATTTGAGTAATTATATCTCACCTTTATATGGATTATATGAAAATGGTGTTGGACATAGGATTTTTGGGATGATGTAAGAGAAATGAAGTTGATTGGACCAAATTTGTCAATGGAAATAGAGGTGAATGTTTACTTGATTCAGAGATACATGCGGAAATATCAAATCATTATGATGTGTTATATGGATAACCTGAGATAATATCACTCTTTAGATGTAGTGGATCATGTTTTTTAAAATATTCCCCATATAAAAGTGTGATGCATTTAGGTAATAAGGGGAAACTAAATCCATGGATCATTGGATAGTATAAAATCCAATAAAATGTTGGAAAATTTTCCTAATTATTGGACATACCTATGAGTTTATCCCAGTATCACAATGTATTTAATTTTTCAATGTAATTTAAACATGTATCATTCTCATATTATGTTTTGATCTATGCAGTAGATCATGAGTAAGAGAATATTTCTTATGAGGTACAACAAGTTCATATTCTTGATTGTAGAGAGATAGTGTTGAAGAATAAGATTTTTCATAAGTTTATGGTTTTTTGGAAATACTATATGGTTTAAGAGGAAACATGTGAATCTAAAAATACTATTAAGAAAAAATATCCCCACTTATTTTATAAGTGAATAAAAATTATTAGTTTGTAGTTTCCAAAAAGGAGGAAGGATGTAACATCCCTAGTAATGATAGAATAAGTCTTTTTCATATTTATTAAATATATAGTAATTTTACCATAAATCGTATGCTATCTCCAATAGGGTAAAAGGAACACAACAATGAGTTCCTTTGTAATCTGATGTTGCATGCATAACTGAGTTATACCAAACAATAATATAATGTTAATATTATTACTCTATGTGGTAGTTATTGCCAAGCCATTTTATCAGCGGGAATACAAATATCTTAATATATTATTTTTAAACATTTTATAATTTATTTTTAAATTCATCCAATAACATCTGTGGTCTTAAAATAATAATTGATCCAATTTTATGTATTAAAGGGTTTATATTATTAAAAGGTATTTTTAGAACCTTTTAGTGGAGAACCTAGTTTAAATCTAAATATTGACATTGTTACACTATTTATAATAAAAAATGTACTACATTTTTATATAAGAATATTAAAAATTAATTTGGGTGAATTTTTGATATTTTTCTATGAACATTCATATTTTGATGAATCGTGAATAATAACGATTTTTTGTTCGAAACTGGTTTTTCATCCGATTTACTTGTATGGTAAAATAATTTTTGAAATTAGGTCTAATATATAATTAAATAATTTTTATATTAGTTAAACCAGTGTAGGTAATTGGAATCTATTTCACTTTAAAATTTTATAAAAAACATAAATAACATTTGAATGTTTTAAGAGTGAAATTAGCTTTACAATGGCCCAACCCTTACATGTAAGGGCACAAATAACCTAGAAAAATGTCCAAAAGTAAAATTTTGACCATATTAAACCATATAATTTATTTTATCTTTTTTACAACATTATTTTATCTACTTTACATGGAAAAAATATTGGTCTAATTCCCTTCTTAAAAATTTTGATGAGTCCCATTCCTCTACAATGAAATGACACTCAACCCTCCCACTTTCCCACACTTCTGAAGACCATTTGGATCAACCAGTATCTACTTAAATATATCCAAAAATTTTCTTCCCTAATCATAAAAGCCACACCTTGGGAATAATTTCATTCAAGGAATCCATTTTGTGAAAACCAAAAGGAGTTACCTGAATAAGAGGAAACACCCTTCCACAAGCTTTTTTATTTTATTTTCCTTATATAAAAAAAAATTATACATTTACTATAATGTTGTTATGATATTAGTTATAATTGAACTTTCTTATATGTCCATATAATGGGTAATGAACCTATAGTTCTTATGTATGGAAAACAACCGCCCCGTGAAATGATGTTGTTTTTTATCCTTTACCACCATTCATTATTGGGAATTTTGTTGGGAAAAGTATTTATATATGATATATATTTTAGTTATTATGTCTTTATTCTTTGTTAATTCTTTTATTACAAATACCATAATTCATTCCATTTTTTGTAATTATGATAACATTGTATATGGAAGTGTGGACTACAGCCTCCTCAAAGCGATGAGATACGTTCACATACTAAATGAAACATATAATGGATGGTTTTAATTAAATATATTTGAGATAAATTAGTTATATATGATATTAATTACATTATTACCTTTATATAAATATAAAATATCGATTTATTTAACACATTTACACACATTGGAAAAGTGATAATGTCATTCGTGGATATGTCGCTACCACCTCCTCAAAGTGAGATGATTCCGTTTACAAACCAATAATTATATATATAAATTTACATATTATTAAATAATATTTTATATATTATATAATTATCATTATTTAAATATAAATTTTTACTTGATGTCTTTCTATAAATATCAATTAAAAATAATAACGTTATTCATGCTTACGTGAGGGCAACCGTCTCCATGATTATAATGTTGGAAAATTTTTCATAACCGTATTTCATGAATTTTTTAAATTTTAATTTATGAATATATATATATATATATATGTGTGTGTGTGTGTGTGTTATTATTATTTCATGATTATTATTCTGTATATGTTCATACAATTACCCCTTTTTCCATTGTTGACCCACCAATATCGTTTGGACACATAAACTGAATATGGTAAAAAAACCTAACAAAAAATTAATGGTTTAAGTAGTTGTATAAAAAAATTTAATTAGTGAAATAAAATTAATAATAGACTCTATAATAGTTTCATGAAATTAGTTAATTAATATAGGTTATTATTCAAGAAGATAAAGACATAGAAGACAAGTTAGATCCAAGGTAAGGGGTTTTGTCTCAATCTCTTTTAATTGATGCATTTCGTGACCATATATAACTTTATTATTTTATAAGGTTTATATAAATACCCTTTAACATTATATAACCATATTTTATAAATTATAAAGTAATTTTATATTTTATGAAATGTTATTATTTCATGGGGATTAAGATTTAAATGTTTAAAGTGGTATGGGATGCATTAAATGTTTAAAAATATAATCCTTTCCTCATGTCAATATTCTTGATGTTATTTTATATATTTATTTTTATGGATATAAATAGACTATAAAGGATATTTTATGCCTATTTCTAATTTCAATAAAATATTTTTTTAAAATAATATTTCTATGTATTTTATACGGAATGTTTTTTGGAAAATGACAAAGGGAATGTTATATTCGTAACATTCACGGTGATAATTATTTTTTCACCACCCTGGGAATTATTTTATTTTTGGGTTACATTGTAATATTTCATGTTTTATTAATTGATTTTTTTGATTTTTTCTATTTATAATGGGTTTTTTTAATGGATGATAATTCAAAAATACGAAATTTTTGATTGTGATTGGAAATAAAATTTTGTGATTTAAATGTTGAAAATTTCAATCTAATGTGTGTTATGATTATATAATTGTACATTGAAATTTGACGGGCAGATCTTTAATAAACCAATTGAGGGTGGTTCCTTGATAAACTAATAATGGGTAGTTCTGTGATAGACCAACAATGGATGGGTCTTTGATATCCCTCCAATGCAATGGGTATGTAAGTCGTTTGTAAGGATATTCCATTTGTAAGATTGAAAAATATTGAAGTCGAATGTATGGTTATTAAATTTATAATAACGACAAATAAATGACGTTCCATGTGAACTTTGTATATTTTATTTTCATGTTATGTGTTTTATCGTAATCTTATGATTATAATAAATTATAAAACTATCTTATTATCAAAAGAATGTATTTAATAATTATTAAGTTGAAAAACATCACTTGATGTCAATGTTTTCATATGTTTTAATTTTTTATAAATAGACGAATGGTTTCCATCTTTTTATATCCATTTCTGATATTTTTATTATCATCACACATTTTATCTTGTTTTTCATAGTACTTAAGGTTGAATAAGGGACTGGAAGTATTCATGTTAATAGTTGAAAAGAGTTTTCAAAAAAGAAAAGATTTTTATTTTTTTATGGTTTTATATGGTGAAACAATACATACTGATAGGATGTTTCCATATTTTATTTTATGGTTTTTTATGTATGAGTTATGGCCCAACTTTGTACATTTATAAACCTGAAATAATTCCCAATGTAAGATAAAGTAAAATTCATTACATAAATAAATATTATGCAATGTTTTATGTTTGGGTCCTTATAAATATATCCATGGATTTTTGATTAATTTTATATGATATATTGAAGAATTATGGAATGAGGATTGGGAACATTTTGACTCATTCTCATGATATCAATGGGTCAATAAAACCTACCCATATTGAAAAATGATGTCATTCTATTTGGAATAATAATTTCCATGTATCATCTTCCAGATCATAGGATATTGATAAATAATTTTATTCATTGTAAATTGATTATGAAGAGGATGTTGTGTTCCTCATTTCCATATTATTAATATTTTTATAATTACTAAAATCGACATTATTTACATATTAATAATTACTCTTTTAATATTATTAATTATTTTTTATTATTCTTTGCGATGTTATTCCCTTTTAATTATTTATAATAAACATATTTTTTATTTTAATATTGTTTCCCTAACACCATATATTGAGTAAAAATTAATGTAAAAATATAATATCAATATTTTATTCTAAAATAATTACTATTTTTTGTTATTGGAAAATGATATCCATTTTGGTATCTATCCTTGTGTTTGAGAACAATTAGAGATGAAAAAAATGTTATAGAAGCTTATGTTGTTGATTAGCATCAAATTGGGAATATATCTCAGGTTTTGAACCTAAATATTTATGTATACCTAACATTGAGGATCCTCAAATTTGTATAATCCCTCATGTCAATGGGAATATTATGTCAACTATAGGAACTTATAAGTATTTAAGTGGCTACTACAATTATGTTCGAAGTATCATGGACGTTATATTTTTTGGTATAAAATATAATGGAATATAGGATAGAATTATTAATTATCAATTCTTTGTCTCCAAATAGTCATTTAAATTAGGGGAAAAAATATTATAATTTGTAATATGTCCGTAAGAGAATAGATTGAACAAAATACTGTCTGTATCACCTACTAAATGTATGTTGACCTAAAATACTAAGATTTTTAAAAATAAAATTTTATTACAAATATAAGGGGATTATTTATAATTTATTAAAATAATAAATTTTAATTATTCATTTTAAATTTTTATTTGTTTTGAAATCATTTTTTCATTATGTAGTTTGAAAAAAATGATGGAAATAGTTTATAAGCATTTCAGATACTAAATAATGTCAAAAGATGGAGATAATTAATTTATTGTAGTGATTGTAAAATTATATATCATATGTGAAATGAACCAAATGTTTAATAATTACACTATAGGATATAAATATTGAACAAAATTGTTATATCACCCACCAATTAATTCTAAAAAAATCAATTGATATAAGTACTGAATCTTTTTAGAATATCTATAACAACAATACTATTTATAACACAGTAATACATGATTTATTACATAATATTAAAATTAATACAAATTATAAGATTGATAAGTATAGTTTACATGGTGATTAAGAACATTACATTAAAAGTTAAATAGAAAAAACAACATATTTTTTGAATACTT
This sequence comes from Viscum album, assembly GCA_963277665.1. NCBI lineage: Eukaryota > Viridiplantae > Streptophyta > Magnoliopsida > Santalales > Viscaceae > Viscum > Viscum album. The sequence goes on along the minus strand of OY728155.1, from coordinate 76,717,602 downwards.
CCTTATCATGATCACACCTAAAACTCTATGGGATAACCAGGGGTCATATATATGAAAGTGGTGAGAAATAAAGAAACATAAGGGAATGAAAATGGAATAACATGAAGAATATTATACATGATATAATATAATAATATCAATAGAGAATAAAAATAGTGAGAATCATAAACATGAACAAATAGGAATGACATAACAAGATGATCATACCATAGGAAACGTGGCAACAAGATAAAATATTGCATCATAAAAACAGTTTAAGGAAAACTTCCAATAAATCATGATGAAAAAAGTACAATAATTTAATTAGGTTTAATACCTATCACAATATGAAATTTCATGAGACTTAACATTACCCAATTTATTGGAGCATTATATAAGTCATGATGCACTTGTCACATTCATTTCATTCTCGTCCTTAGGTGTGCCACATATATCATAAGAAATGGATTCATTAATAATCATATTTTACATGAAGATCCAGGGGTATGGAATAAATAAACTTAAGTACCATGTAAAAGAATTATATGTGTATAATGGTGAACAAACTTGAATGGAAATGGTTATACTATTCATTGCACAATTCTTTTGGCATGAAAAATCATTGCGAAATTTCCATATCATAATGAAATATTTTAAAAATTCATCAAAATGGGTTGATGGGAGAAAAAGGGGTTTATCATAATTTTTCAAAAAAATGATCTCTAATAGGGGATTATAAAGATATATCCAATCTTATGTAATTAGAAATAGAAGGCATAATATAATAATGAAAAATTAATAAAAAAGAGAAGGTGGGGATTCATTACTTTAGTGTGTGACTAAAAATGCTTGGTAAGATATTCTTGAGATCATGGGTGACCTTGGGAGGACTCTAGAGAGGTGGGGGAAGTGTAATAAAGTGATCCAAGGATCATGAGTGATGAAAAAATTGGATAATGGGGGGAGTTTGTAAAGTAAAATATTTGGGAATTATTTATCATTTCTCAAACATAGGTTTTGGACTCTATATAATAAAATAACCAAAACCAAAATTCTTCCCATTGTTTTGACAATTGTTTCTAAAAAATGGGATCATATTTCATTATATTATATGTCCATTGTATGAACATAAAAAAATAACGCCCTTTCTTAATTTGAGGCGAGTCATACTCTTAATGAAATGATTTTAAAACCATAAAATATTAATGGTATTGGAGAATTTATAATGGATTTATAAAATTAATCATATAAACATAAAATCAAATTATATAAAAGGTTAAACATATATTTTTCTTCAATACCATTTATATTTTTTATTAGATCACTTTTTGGTCATTATGAGGTCATAATACACAATTGTTTTTTATTTTTATGGTATTTAATTTTTTCCTGAAAATTTTACTGCCTTTAAAAATTGTAAAAAATTACCCATTAGATAGTTTTAAAATCATGATTCCAAAAATAATATAAATTTTATCAAAATAATTTTATTAATACGTGTGTTTTCTCTTTTAAAATAGTAATAAACATTTAATGAGATATGCTAGTTTTTTTACGATAAGAGTTTTTAATTCCTTATAAAAAGTATACTATAATTCATAAAATCATATGATCATTTATATTTTAATTAAAATTATTTAATAATAATATTTCATTTAAATATTATTCATTTTAGAAAAGAAAAACAAATTCCTTAGTTGAATTTCAATATTACCAAACAAAACTATTTATGTTTAATTATTTCAAAATAAAAAAACATTTATAATGTAAAAATAATAGGATGAAAATATATCCATTATTATATTCAATATAATTTACATATTCAAATCACTAGGGTCTTGAAACATATCCCATTAATACAAAAAAATTCCTTCTCATTAAGGTGCACAATAATGAGATATTTGTGGGGGTGGTTCATCGTACATGGTTTGGGATATCATCTCGATGAACATGAACTAATCCTATAAAGTGTTTCACTTGTGCTTAAGATATATGATCTCATATTGGGATTGGTTAAGGGAAAAAATTGTTATTCAATCTCCCTCATATGCTCCGAAAAATGGGTTTCATAGTGTATGATCCTGTTGATTGAGGACATAGATTCCATTGTTTGTGTCAATTGAATTTCTTAAAACCCATAATTTTACTAATCATGTGATAACTATTGAAAAAATATATTATCATTGGTAAAGATGAATACCAGTATTTTAAATCAAGTTGGATATAGTAAAACAAAAGAAGTTCATGTGTTTTTTAACCAATTTACTAAAAAATAAATTCAATTAAATTTCATGGTGTATTTTATTTACAAGAGTTTGGTTTGTTACAATATTAACCCCTATAGAAATTATTCCCTCGAATTTTTTTCCAAAACTATAATAGATGAGGGTAGCTATGTTTCATCACCTCCGCTTAATCCCTTTTAGATTCATCAAAATTTTGGTTTCTCTATAACACTTTGACATGTTGAATTGACTTTTTCATAGAACATTTTATTTTTGATCTATGATATTAATTAAATTATCTTAATAGGAAATTTGATTATCCAATGATACCATAAATTTATTGCGTACATGTAAGTTTACTGGTATGTACTTCTTCAATAGGGATTCATGGAATACATCATATACTTTAGACAGGTTCGGTGGGAGTGCTAGTAAATTGGACACCGGTTTGATGTGATCAATGATCTCAAAGGAGACAATGTATCTTGGACTAAGATTTCCCTTCTTCCCATATATCATCATATTATTCCATGGAGATATGTATAGGAATACCAAGTCTCCAACTTCACACTATAGGTCTCTTAAATGAGTGGTAACACTTCTCTTCTGTAGACTATAAGAAGACTTGATGTGTTGTTGAATGGAGTTAACCTTTTACACCATTTCCTCAACTATTTCTACACCAATCAGTTTATATTACCCTAATTCGTCTTAGCAAGTAGGTGTTCTGAACATCTTCCCATAAAGATCTTGATAGGTATCCATTTAGATGCTTGAGTGGAAACTGTTGTTGTAAAAGAACTCGACTAGAGGAAGATGTTTCTCCCATCCTCCTTTGCAGTTATTTGATCATCTTTTCAACATATCCTAAAGTGTCTGGATAGTTTAGTCATGTTGGCCATCAATTTTAGTGTGATAAGTTGTTTTGAATTACAACTGAGAATTTTAAGAATTATGGAGACTCATCCAGAACATAAAAGTGAATCTTGGATCTCGATAAAATATATTTGATAGTGGTAATCCATACAGCCTCACCACTTCTCTAATGTATATTTATACAAGTATATCATGTGAGAAATCCTATCACATTAGAATGAAGTGTGAATTATTTGTGATACGATCCACAAAAAACCCATATATTCTTATTATATATTGACGTATTTAAAATAATAGTGAAAATTTCAATGGTGATGCTTTTCCCATTTTTATATAGGTAAAGGTAATGGTTGCATCATCCCCTTGAATGTTTTCCTATACTCTTTCACATTCTAATATACTAGACATCTGGATATATATTCCATCATCTCATTCATCATATTGTCCAACCAATAGTTTTCTCAGAGATGTGGATACATTTTTGTGCTTCTTGTTTGGATGTAGAAGGTTGATCTATGTGCATCACCCAACAAATACTTTAAATTAGGATTTGATTGGACACATAGCCTAGACCCAATTTTTACAACTCCACCTTTATTAATATTGAACACTAACAATTTCCTTTTTATTATAGTTACCAATTTATTTTTGATTCCCCCATTATATCTTTGAGAATATTTTATCCTTTTTAAAAGAGATGGTTGAGAAATTATATGTGAAAGAATTGATGATTTTTTTCCTTTATGATTCACATATACATCCTTTCCAAATATAAGAAGATTTAATCCCTCTCAATTCCCATTAATGATATATTTTTAGGATCATTTCTAATTAGAACATCCCAATCATTATATTCATTACAAGGATGGCTGTGAATTAGAATACGTAGTCCTTGATCTGCTCTAACCATCTTTATTGTTGCATAATTAGGTCTTTCTATGTGAATATTTACTTGAGGATTTTTTAATCCATATTTATTTTACACTTCTCCTCCAATGAGATAATTCCACCATATTTTCAGAGACATGATCATTGCCACAAAATCTAAATCATGACTTGGGTTGTTATGTGTTGGAGTTGGTGGCCTAGAACCAGTTATTTTGTACTTTATTCATTAATGAAAGCCTTATCACATCTTGATTGTTCTTCTGCCTGACAATGCATGTGATAATGTCCTAAGGACAGCTGTTGCATTAAAGGGTTGTTGCGGATCCCTGCTATGATGAGAACCCGGAAGTGCCATAATACTGTTCTTGAATATATGTTCCATGACCGGATGATATTATTTAAGGGGCACAAATAATACAGGTCATTAGGGGTAATGACTCATAAAACATTGAGGCACCTTTTCATGGTGTGCGCCCTTGGTAATATCCAGGAGGATATTATGAGAACGAGACCCGCCAGTAGGAAATCCACATTTAATAGTGTCATTGGATGTTCCTATCTGCGGACATGTGTATTGATCCTTAGACTTTAAGATTATTATTAATGGGTATTACAACTCGCAAACTTCGATGTATTGAAGAAAACTGTGATGACACACTGTTCGCAGCGAGGTAGGATACGTTGGGTGCGTCACGAGTAATACCGCATTAATAGATAATGCAAGAAAGGATTTGTCCCTTCCATTCCATAACAGAAGTAGATATCTCAGGCCCTTTGATGGAATTGATATAGCCTAAAAAAATCAATGGCCATGGTAAGGTATGGGAAAGTTCAATTCCAAGAAGTCAAAGAAATAATAATCAAGCACATGGGTTGATGGCACTAGCATGCAACCCGCTTGATTTGAGATATCGAGACAAAGGGATTATTTTACATGGTAAGCGTTTCGTAGGAGGTGACACGTCATTGCAGTGTTGAATTCTTTCTCTATGGGTGCCTTGGCGTGTTTCTAGACGCTAACCTTGGAATTTAGGCAGGCTCAGCCTAATGCCACTGAGAAAGAGGCCTAGAGGGTCACACACTAAGTGTGTCCATGTATATCAGTTAAATATTAATTTAACAAGTTGAATAAAGATTATTCCTGATTCTGGTTTAATAATTATTCAAGGATGTCTGATCAAATTTATTTCGACACTAGTTATTCGAGAGAATATATATTTTGGGTGAAATAATATATATTTATTAGCGAGTAATGCAGTTACATTTATTAAAAAATAAATAGCCATTACTCAAGGTCTAATAAATATGGTGGATGAAAATAAATAGAACTGAAAAATAAATTACGCGCTGTGTATATTTATATATACACGCCGTGTAGTTTATTTTTTTGGGATTCATGAGAAAATGTAGTTCATTTAATTAAATGATATTAAATGTAATACGTTGGACGCATGTCAAGTAATAATGATGGTCAACCGTCTTTATTAAGAAACAGGGTATTACTAAGAATTAAATGAAATGATTAAATGCTTATGAGCAATTAATTTATTTTATTATTCTAGGTATTATAAATCCTAATTACATTATTCTCAAAGAGGTTAGCCATTTTGGTTATGCACAACGGATTGGAAATACTCTCAAGTCAAGAGAGAATTCCCTTTCCACCAAGAACGCTTTCAAGTTACAAAAGCAAGATCCTCCACCAGATCAAGGCGATCGAAGACGGACATCACAAGCGAAGGATCTTCCGCGCTAGCACCCGGAGTTCCCTTCGGCGACGTCCAGAGATATGTGGCACACGTGTGGATCACCGCTAGAGGAATCCTACACTTGGATTCTCCGACGTAACGACGGATCACAGGATCATGACCGGGGACACCAACGAAGAAAGAATTCCATCAAGGCAATTCTTATGAATTAATTAAATTAATTATAACCAACATATGAAGATCCTATCTCAAGTGTTCTAGGACTCTTCTTTTCTTTTTCGTTCTTCATTCTATTCCGAAGATCCAGCGTTTTATATCGTGACAGATCTCAGATTGAACGTCGTTTAACGCCAAAATTAAAGTTGGGAAAACCCACCAACGCGCTTCCGCTGTGCTCAGAACCTTCAATTGGTAACAGAGCGGTGATATCGTTGATTATAATTATTTAGTTTTTCGTTGGTAATTTACGCATTTAATAATTTAGTTATTTCAATTCAAGTTTAATCGTTCTGGAAATCTGAATATCGAGATCTATTCCTCCTCCCTCGTTTCTCGTTCACCTAAAAAATGAATTTTTCTTTTAATTTTGATTAAAATAAAATAGAGTAACTCATCCGGAAGAGCCAAATGTTTCTGGCCGTATAACACCAGAATACACTGCATGTATTCAGAAGTACATGCCGTGTAGTCTAGGTTCAATGCATTGACCGATCCGCCAAATCGGGCCATGTATTGAGGTCATTTATGACACTGTGTGTTGACCAGAAACAGGTGGCACACGGTTTCCGGATTACATGCTGTGTGGTCCAACTGAACATGACTTGTAGTCCCTTCAGGTTCGGGTTGGGCCGTGTACCCTGTACACAGATTGCCCGACTGGAAACCGTGTAACGTGGAAACTACACAGCGTGTGTCGAAAAGAACACGACATGTACTCCGAAAATTTCCGAATTACATTTACACGCCATGTCCCCGGGTGTGTACTTCGGATGGACGGTGAATAAAAGTACATTCCATGTAGTCAGAACTACACGCCATGTACTCACCCAAATTACGAAGATTTATTAAAATTTAATTATTATATTATACAAACCCTTGAGACATGTACCATAGTTTAGACATAAAGCTGAGGCACAACACGTGATAGATGTTTTATATATGTGTGTTTAATTTAACATCTGCATAATGAAAGGGAACTCACCGGGTTGCCTCCAAGGTACAAGTTACGTACAAGGATAATTTTAAATGAATTTATTTGTTTAAAATTCTGATGGATGAGAATCTCAAGGAAGTTTAGAAAAGGGTTTGAGATAAAAGGATTGATTAATTAAAGATAATTAATTAATTCGAGCATGATTTATCTTAAACAAGAACGATTAAAGAATTGAATGCTAGTTTTATTTATGCGTAAATATCGTTGCATGTATGGATGATCATGAGCTAGGCCAAGACCTTTGTATGTGAATGGTTTTCATTTAATTTATTTATTTAAATTAAATTTGTTGGCCTACGAGCCATCTCCTCATTAATATGTAGGGCCTGCGTGCCCAAGGATTCTTTTATGTGAAAACCCCTTTCCCCCTCACCTACGTGTGAGATAAATGCATATGTAATGGATGGAGCTCCCAGGCTAGTGGAGGCGGCTCAATTCAGGAGCCAATGTGAAACCAATCCAAGGAGATACAAAGGTGGACAGGTGGAAAGCTGTAAACACGAACCCGAAAGGTTCAAGGTGTTTCTCCCCTAGGTCTTGGGTTAGTTTATCAACTGCTAGATAAACTAACCAATATAAAAGCTCATGATCATACCATTTGTTTTATTTCTGTCAGTTTCATGGTTTATTTATTGTGGGTGTGTTGTCATGATCACACAATTAATGAATAAAACGAGCATGCAAGATGGAACTTAAATAAAACCGGCTTATACGTAAATATTATCTTAGACATGGTTAATCACTTAAGTATATCCCACTTAATATTAATAAGCATGTAATAAAAGATAATAAAATGGAAATTTACGTATAAAGGATAAAATCCCTCAAAATAAATATGAAGTCAACATAGCCTTCCATAATCTTGCATAGAATCGAACCATAGTTCAATGTTCTTGACCAACCCTAGTTGGGGTGTTTTCAATTATCGGGGAATTCTAATTCAAGGTTTTGGGTTGAATTGATTTGGTTTGCATCAAGGGTTGACTACCACAGCAGGACTTGGTGTTACCAAGAGGCAAAGGTTGAGGAAATCCAAAAGGATTTCAGGATTGGGGAGTCTACACAGCGGATCAAGGAGCTTCGAGTTAATGCAGTTGGCATTTGGAATGCCTACCTAAAACCCTTCAAGTTTCTTGACCAACCCTAGTTGGGGTAATTCTAAGGGCAATATGGATCCTTTACACTAGAATATTCAGGCAATAGAATATTCCGAAGTCAATGGTGAGGGCTATTGGATTTCGATAAAATAGTGAGAGACTAATAAGTATTAATTAATTTATTTGTCTCAATTTTGCAATAAAGTACTAAACCTTTGCTCATCTTAATTTGTAAAAATGACAAGAAAATGACTTCAAACATATCATTGCGCACCATACTCAAGAAGTAAAACCTTCTCACCGGCACCAATTTCCAAGAGTGGCAGGGGCGTTTACACGTCGTCCTTCGCCACGAAAGGAAATTGTATGTGCTGGAAGAGCCTATTCCAGTTGCGCCTGGGAAGGAGGCTAGTGATGAGGAATTATCTCTCTACATGAAGCACATGGATGATGCCACATATGTCCAGTGTTTCATGCTATCGGCCATGTCTAATGACCTCTTGAAGCAACATGAAAACATGGACGCGTATAGCATGATGTATCACCTTAAGGATCTCTACCAAGAGAAGGCGAGACAGGAGAGGTATGAGATCTCCAATGCTTTGTTCACCATGAAGCTTGGAGAGTCTGTACCAGCTGGGCCTCATGTAGTCAAGCTTATTGGCTACATTGAACGCCTGGACATCTTAGGGATTAAATTCCCAGATGAGTTGCGTACAGATCTCATCCTATCATCACTGCCCAAGACCTTCTCTAGCTTCATTGTCAACTATAACATGAGCGGCAATGAGAAGAGTCTATTGGAGCTTCTTGACCTTGATTCGCCAGGTAGATAAGGACATGGGGCATGAAAAACCCACGATCCTTATGGTGAACAAGAAAAGGAAGGACAAGGCAAAGGGATCAAAGACTTATAAACGGTCTGAAGCCCTCGAGAACCGTCCCTCCAAGAAGGGGAAGATCCAGAGGCAGGTCAAGGAACAGGAGGCAGTGTGTTTTGCATATGGCAAGCAGGGCCACTAGAAGAGGAACTGCACCCAGAAGCACGGGGACGCTAAAGGTGTGTTCGTTATCGAGTGAAATGTTTCTATTTCTACACATTGGGTATTAGATACAGCTTGTGGGGATCACACCTGTATTCAAATGCATGAACCATGTAGATTTAGAAAGATCGCCAAAGGAGAGGTGGATCTTCAAGCTGCCAATGGTGCAAGGCTGGCTACGTTGGCTATTGGTGACTACCACCTCTCATTGCCGACTGGGATGATTTTGGTTTTACATAACTGTTATTTTGTGCCTAGTGTTACGAAGAATATAATTTCTATATCTTGTTTGGATATGGATGGATTTGTTTTCAAGTTCAGAAATAAGTGTTGTCTCTTTTATAAGAACAACATATGTTATGGTATGGAACATTTGAATAATGGTTTGTATGTATTAAATTACGAAAACCAAGTGTTGGCAATCGATAACGAAACAAACTCACATGACTCATACATCACCCAGTTGTGGCATCACCGCCTTGGTCATGAAAACGAGAAGCGCTTGACAAAGCTCTGTCAAGATGGCTATTTAGACTCTACTGAGATAAAACACATGATAGATGCCACGCTTGTTTACAAGGTAAAATGACTAAGCCACCTTTTGGTGGATAGGGTGAAAGGGCCACAAAGCTTCTAGGATTGGTTCACACGGATGTATGTGGACCATTTCCAGTAGAAGCTAGAGGTGGATATTCTTACTTCATTACTTTTATGGATGATTTGAGTAGATATGGATTTGTCTACTTAATGAGGTATAAGTCAGAGTCCATAGAAAAATTTAAGGAATTCAAGAATGAAGTAGAGAATTAGCTTGGTAAGAAGATAAAGAAGCTTCGATCGGATCGAGGTGGAGAATATCTGAACCAAGAGTTCATCGATCTTCTACGGGAGTCTGGGATTTTATCTCAGCTCACTCCTCCTTATACACCACAGTGGAATGGTGTTAGTGAAAGGAGGAACCACACCTTGTTGGACATGGTGAGGTCGATGATGAGTCATGTGGATCTTCCATTATCCTTTTGGGGATATGCATTACAAACTGCAGCATACACATTAAACCGAGTACCAACTAAGGTGGTAAATGGAATTACATCTGAGTTATGGAATGGACAGAAACCCACTTTGTCACACACACTTGTATGGGGATACGAGGCATTTTTAAGCCCTTCTCCGGAAAAAAACTAGCACCCCGGGGCATGAAGTGTATCTTTATAGGATATCCCAAGGAAACGAAAGGATATTTCCTATACAACCCTCAAGACAAGAAAGTGACTGTCGCCAGACAAGCTATCTTTCTTGAGAGGGAGCACATCCTCAAGAAGGATAGTGGGACCAAGATTGACTTTGACAAAGTTGATGATCAAGATACACAAGAGTTGGAAGAGGTTCTAGAAACACAAGTACTACGTAGGAGCTCAAGAGAGGTTAGGGAACCAGAGAGATTTGGTTTCCTAGTCACCAAGGATGGCGAATCATTATTGTTGGACAATGATGAACCTCTATCCTACAAGGAAGCTGTAGAAAGCTCAGAAGCTTCAAGATGGATAGAAGCTATGAATTCTGAGATGGATTCCATTTATCAGAACCAAGTTTGGGTTCTGGTTGATGAGCCAGTTGATGTAAATCCTGTTGGATGCAAATGGGTATTCAAAAGAAAGCTGGACATGGAAGGTCAAGTTAGCACCTACAAAGCAAGGCTAGTGGCTAAAGGATTCAGACATTGTCAAGGAATTGACTATGTTGAAACCTTCACACCAGTTTCCATGTTTAAATCCATAAGAATCATACTTTCCATAGTAGCTTACCATGAATACGAGATTTGGAATATGGATGTCAAAATAGCATTCCTTAATCGGAACCTTCAGGAAGATGTCTATATGACACAACCAGCAGGGTTTGTGACACCAGGTGAAGCCAAACGGGTTTGCAAGTTACAGAAATACATTTATGGATTGAAGCAAGCATCCAGGTCATAGAACATTCGATTTGATGAATCCATAAAGGAATTTGGTTTCATTAAGAACGAATGTGAGCCATGTTTTTATAAGTGGTTTAATGGGAATGCGGTCATCATCCTAGTGGTATATGTTGATGACATATTGCTTATTGGAAATGACGTACCAACCTTACAGTCTGTTAAGGAATGGTTGAACAAGTGTTTATCCATGAAGGACTTAGGAGAATTATCCTACATTCTAGGGATCAAGATCATTCGTGATAGATCCAAGAGGCTGCTTGGACTAAGTCAGGGTACATACATTGACCAGATACTAAAGAGATTTAGTATGGAAAAATCCAAGAGGGGATTGGTTCCAGTGTCACCTGGCTTACATCTTTCTAAGAAAATGTGTCCCCAGACACAATAGGAGAAAGATAGGATGGGTAAGATCCCATACACTTCGGCTATAGGATCCATCATGTATGCCATGTTATGTACCAGGCTTGATGTTTCCTATGCACTAATCATGGTAGGAATATATCAAGTAGATCTAGGAGAACAACATTGGACTACTGTTAAGACTATCCTTAAGTATCTGAGAAGAACTAAGGATATGTTCCTGGTGTATGGAGGAGACGGGGAGATTGTCATCAGAGGGTATGCTGATGCTGGGTTTCAAACAGTTCAGAATAATCTGAAGTCGCAATATGGATATGTTTTCTGTCTCAATGGAGGAACTGTGAGCTGGAAGAGTTCAAAGCAGCCAGTTTTCACCGATTCTGTAGCGAAGTCTGAGTATATAGCGGCTTCTGATGTAGCCATGGAAGCCGTCTGGATTCGGAACTTTGTCCAGGAGATTGATGTGGTTCCTAGCAGTAAATATACCATTACATTGTATTGTGATAATACTACAGCGGTGGCTCTTGCAAAAGAACCAAGGTCACATCAACGGACAAAGCACATAATCCGGAAATATCACCTCTTGAGGGATTTCTATCAAAGGGGTGAAGTTGCAGTGAGCAGAGTGTCCATGGAAGAGAACATGGTGGACCCCATGACTAAAGGCCTATCTCAGCAGAAGCATGAATATCATGTGAGAGCTAGCGGGTTAAAGGTTGTTAGCAGTTGGCTCTAGTCCAAGTGGGAGTCTGTTTGAGTTGGTGGCCTAGAACCAACTATTTTGTACTTTATTCATTAATGAAATTCTTATCACATATTGATTGTTCTTCTGCATGACAATGCATGTGATAATGTCCTAAGGACAGCTGTTGCATTAAAGGTTCGTAGCGGATCCCTGCTATGATCAGAACCCGGAAGTGCCATAACACTGTTCTTGAATTTATGTTCTATGGCCGGATGATATTATTTGAGGGACCCAAATAATATAGGTCATTAGGGGTGAGGACTCATAAAACTTTGAGGCACCTTCTCATGGTGTGCGCCCTTGGTAATATCCAGGAGGATATAATGAGAATGAGACCCGCCAGTAGGAAATCCACATTTCATAGTGTCATTGGATGTTCCTATCTGTAGACGTGTGTATTGATCCTTAGACTTTAAGATTATTATTAATTGGTATTACAACTCGCGCACTTAGATGTATTGATGAAAACTGTGACGACACACTGTTCGCAGCGAGGTAGGATACGTTGGGTGCGTCACGAGTAATACAGCATTAATAGATAATGCGAGAAAGGATTTGTCCCTTACATTCCATAACAAGAGTAGATATCTCAGGCCCTTTGATGGAATTGATATAGCCTAAATAAATCCATGGCCATGGTAAGGTATGGGAAAGTTCAATTCTGGGAAGTCAAAGAAAGAATAATCAAGCACATGGGTTGATGGAACTAGCATGCAACCCTCTTGATTGGTGATATCGAGACAAAGGGATTATATTACATGGTAAGCATTCGTAGGAGGTGAAACGTCATTTCGGCATTAACTTATTTCTCTATGGGTGCCTTGGCGTGTTTCTAGACACTAACCTTGGACTTTAGGCAGGCTCAGCCTAATGCCACTGAGAAAGAGGCCTAGAGGGTCACACACTAAGTGTGTCCATGTATCTCAGTTAAATATTAATTTAACAAGTTGAATAAAGATTACTCCCGATTGTGGTTTAATAATTATTCAAAGATTTCTGATCGCATTTATTTCGACACTAGTTATTCGAGAGAATATATATTGTGGGCGAAATAATATATATTTATTAGCGAGTAATGCGGTTACATTTATTTAAGAAATAAATTTCCATTACTCAAGGTCTAATAAATATGGTGGAGAAAAATAAATAAAACTGAAAAATAAAAGTACACGCCATGTATATTTATATATACACACCATGTAGTTTATTTTTTTTTGGGATTCATGAGAAAATATTGTTTATTTAATTAAATGATATTAAATGTAATACATTGGATGCATGTCAAGTAATAATGATGGTCAACTGTCATTATTAAGACATGGGGTATTACTAAGAATTAAATGAAATGATTAAATGCTTATGAGCAATTAATTTATTTTATTATTCTAGGTATTATAAATCCTAATTACATTATTCTCAAAGAGGTTATCCATTTTGGTTGTGCACAACAGATTGGAAATACTCTCAAGTCAAGAGAGAATTCCCTTTCCACCAAGAACGCTTTCAAGTTACGAAAGCAAAATCCTCCACTAGATCAAGGCTATCGAAGACGAACATCGCAAGAGAAGGATCTTCTCTGCTAGAACCCGAAGTTTCCTTCGGCGACATCCAGAGATACGTGGCACACGTGTGGATCACCTCTAGAGGAATCCTATACTTGGATTCTCCGACGCAATGACAGATAACAGGATTGTGACCAGAGACACCACTACTAGAAATAATTGTTTTTGCGCCCCTACGTACGGGCGACCGCCAATGGCGGTCGCTATAGATAGCATTAGCGACCGCCAATGGCGGCCGCTAATGATGATAAAAAATTGGCGGGATTTTTCCCGCCCCTCCCCCCCCCCCCCCCCCCCCGTCGTCGTCTTCCCCGAATAACCGCTGCAACATCCCATAAACGATGCCGCCGGCTCTATAACCCTCGGTCAGCCCCGTTTCTACCCTCCTTCACCTCCCTTCAGCCTAATAACCTCTAACGCCGAACCCTACAACCCCCCGACATTTGATTGCACTCACATAACCCCTCACCGTCGCACCCGCCTATTCCTCCGGCCACCGGGAACCTGCCATGGCCGACGACCCATACCTGCAGGATCCCTGTCGTCAACTGGCCTTGTCCCCGTGTCCCTCCCCGCAACTCACTGGCGTCTCGAACTCGTGAAATGTGGTATTTTTTTACGGAGCTAGAGCGACCGCCATTGGCGGTCGCTGTTGGTCTTTACCGACGGAGCAACAGCGACCGCCAAAAGTGGTCGCTAGGCGGTCGGTAAAGGCCTTTAGCGACCGCTTTTGGCGGTCGCTAAAGAGCTGTATTGTAGTAGTGCACCAACGAAGAAATAATTCCATCAAGGCAATTCTTATGAATTAATTAAATTAATTATAACCAACATATGAAGATCCTATGTCAAGTGTTCTGGGACTCTTCTTTTCTTTTTCTTTCTTCATTCTATTCCGAAGATCCGGCGTTTTATATAATGAAAGATCTCGGATTGAACGTCGTTTAACACTAAAATTAAAGATGGGAAAACCCACCAACGCACTTCCGCTACACCCGGAACCTTCATTATGTTCATGAACATTCAACTAATTTGAAGAATACGGTATGAATATATCATTCTACCTCAATACATAACCCAATCACTTCTTCAAACTATTGCTGAATACTAGTAAAATTTATCCACTTGTGGGTAGTGATAGATCATGGGTAATGATAAGCCTCATTTTCAACACCATGATGCTTTCTTTACATTAATAGTTCCTAGAAATATTGACCCCCATTCATGTTAGTTTGGTTATAGGGTTTGAAAATCATGATAAAATTCTCAAAAATTGACAATAACACCCAGGTTAATGAAGGAATCTATAGATACCTATCACTGATATTGGCACCAATGATCCTTTAGTTGAATATATCTTTGTATGGTCCATATATATCACATTCTGTGTGATGATATACCCCAATAACATGGCTTCCCTCAACAAGAACTCACATTTTTTGTACACATCATAAATCTCCTCCTTTCTCATTGTCATTAGCACAGTTCACAAATGCTCTTTAAGCCCCTCATTGGTATTTTTTTTATTTTAGAATATCATCTATAAAGATTACACCAATTTTGTTGAGGTAATATCTAAAAAATATATTCATCATGTCCATTAAAATTTCTAGAACATTAGTGATCCCTAATAGAATCACTATGAAATCAAAGTGCCTGTACATTGTATAAAAATATGCCTTGGGGATATACTCCATCTTTACCCTAACATGGTAATATCATGAACAAAAATCCAGCATAGAGAGGTATTTTTAATTACATAGATGATCGAACAAGTAATAAATACTTGGAAGAGGAAAGATAATTTTTATCATGTTCTTATTAATATTATGATAAACAATGTAAAGGTGCATTGACCCATCCATCTTATTGAGAAAGAGGACTGGTTCACCACATTTTGAAGCACCTTCATGTATGAACCTTACATCTAGATTCTACAATAGTTGTTTCTATAGCATCTTAAGATCCACAACAACCATTCTATATTGATCCTTGGGTAGTCTAAAAAACCCAATTATAATCTCAATTGAAAATTCTACCTCTCTACTAGGAGGATGACAAAACAATTCCTTGGAAAACAAATCAGTGTATTCCTTTACTATAGTTATGTCAAAAAAGATGATATTCCCTAAGAATAAATTATTTTAGCTAGATAAACATTCTCATAGGGTTATAATATATAGGATTGAGATGTTGTTCGAGGAGAATATTTGTCCTCATCCTTGGAATTATATAGAATCAGTGGTTGATTTGTGATATAAAGATTGATTTCCATCTAACATAAGTATATTATGGATCTTTATATGGAATCCAATCAATGATTATAATTACATCAAATTCCAGAAATGGGAGTATGAAAAGTTTATATAGGATTTTAATACAATAAACTTTGATAGGGGAGGAATTATATAAATGTTATTCAATAATAGACCCATTTTAAATATTTTCTTACATCTCTATGTCAATTATTTTTGGAAGTGTTTGAATAGTTATACTAAACATTCATGATATAAGGGAATATATAGAACCACAATCAAAAAGTATGTTTAGTATAATTTAATGAATAACTATATTACCTATCACCACATCATTTTAGTCACCCTACTCAACAGTTGTGATGGTAAAATCTTTCTCATTATATCTTGGAGGATTTTTCTTGTCTCTAAAAATACCTTGGCTTAGCGCAATAATTTTTAATGTTCTTCTGTTCCTTGAAGTTTAAGCAATGAAAAATGAGATGAGGGTTTAACAGAGAATTATTATCCTCCAACACATTATTAGGTTTATCTTATCAATAATCGCTATCTAGGTTCCCTTACTACCCACACCTAAAGTATTTCCTTAGCCCTCTAAGGAAATTTCTTGGGTTCTTTTTTCCGTACCTTGGACAAGGGGGTTACTGAAATTTCATTGAACTATCATACTTATCTATCATACCTCCATTATTAAACTCCACTTTCCTATTATTTTATTGGTGACACCCATATTATTCATTGGAATACATTTTGACATTGGGGGAATATTAGAAAATTTCTTACTGGTTATCAATGTCTTAGATCACAGTACCTTTTCATAGAGTAGGTTTTATCCCACTAAATAAGCGGTAAACCATTTATTTTGGGGTAAAAATAGTGTGGTTTGTTATGAATGAATTATGATGTTTTCCTCTTACAACCTGGTAGATTCATCATCTTTTTTCATGAGGGAAAGGGAATCCCTTTCAATTTTAAGATATAGAGTGCGAGGAAAGTAATTGTCGACAAACATTTTTCAAAATTCCTTCCACCCCATCACTTCCTTGTTTTCCTCGGGATTTGTTTTTCCAATGACCACCACCAAACCTATTTTACCTCCTTACAATAAATATCCAGTTGAACCTTTTTTTTGGAACATTGAGGTATGGGGAATATCTTCTCAATGGAGTTGATCCATTATTATGCAATTATGGGATCATATGATCCACTGAAAATATGCGGTCTTTTTTACCTAATTCTCTAAATTACAAAATTTTCAATATTAGGTAGATTTGGGTGCTCCTCCAAATCCAGGTTTCAATATAGAACCTATTTTTTCTGACAGAGTACCATTATAATGTTTGTGATTCCTACTCCAATCACGTTGGGAATCTCATTGGGGGCATTCATCATATTCCTTGTTTCATTGATTTTTTAGTCAATTGCTCCAATTTCCAAACATTATATAGAATATTAGTAAAATTAGGGGTGAATATTTTTAAAATATTAAACAAATAAATGGGAATAAAATGTCATTAAGGTGGTTAATTATAAATTACTATTATTTCCTTATGTTATGAATTTCTAGTGTTAAATCTATTTTATAAATGATCTATTTCCTAACATATATTCATATATACATTTTTTAACCTTATTAATTTTTCACAATGATATTATTAATTACCAAAGAAAATCCCCCTAATGTGTGAAACTGTGTGTGTTTTAAGACCCATTTTCATGTACTAGGTTACACCGTTTTTAGCCCGATGCAACTTGTTGGAGTTGTTACCCCTTAGTACATATTTTCCAGAACAACATCCAAATGTACATTCTAGAAAAATATGTATTTTATTGATAACCCAATTAATATATACTTACCAATTTTAGGTATGTTTTCTTATACTTATCCATTTACCAATGGATTTTTCAATAGTTTTTTATCATAATCCCAAAAATAGATAATCCTTTCCTCTGATACCAACTATAACAACCATGTTCTTTATTAGACATGAATACATGATTTATTATGTAATATTTATCTTAATTGAAACTAAATGATATATATCTACTGTGTGTTTTTGATTTATGTACATTACATAGAATTTTATATAGGAGAAACAACATCTATATTAAAAACTTCTTTAACATGCTCACACTTAAAACTACACGAGATAACTTAAGGACATATATAATAAAGCGGTGAACTATAAATCCCAGTAAGGGAATATTAGTATAATAACATGATAAAGATAATAATTTTTTAAAAATGTTAATATAAATGGATAAAAAATAAGTTATAATCATAAACATGAACAAATTTGATGACATAACATGGTGGTTATAACATGGGAAATTTGACAACAATATAAATCACTACATTATAAATATCAGTCAAGGATAACTACCTAGACACAATAATTTAAAAATGCCCATAAATAACTCAGGTTTACTACCTATCCCAATATGAAATATCATGAGACTAAGAATTACCCAATGGAATTGAGAACTATAAAATTCTAAGCGCACCCGACACTTTCATTTTATTCTTATTCTTAAGTGTGGAACATAGATCATACAACCTGTATTAATTCATCATCATTTTCTATTCCCTAATCAAGGAGTGTGGAATAAATAAATATATTTTAAAATTCAAATAAATATAATTTTATAATGGTATACACCCTTTAATGGAAATTGGTATGGGATTAACTACATAATTGTTTTGGCATGGAAAATCACGATGAAAATTTGACAGGATAACAAAATCACATACAAAATCATAAAAAATGGGTTGATAGTAGTAAAAGTTATATATAATCATTATAAAGTAAAATTGAAAGTAATAGGGATAGCTAAATACATATCCCAACATAAGTAATTTGAAATAGAAGGCATAATGTATTAAATAAACTTTAATAAAGAAGAGAATGTGATGATCCCTTACAAGAGCGTGTGACTCCAAATGCATGGGAGGAGACTATTGGGAAATTGGGGGAGCTTTGGGATAAATATGGAGAGGGGATGGATGAGTTATGATCTGTTTCAAGGATTTTTAGTGAGGATAAATAGGTTATTGTGTGGGAATATATATGAAAAGAGTGGGGAATTAAATATTATTTCTCAAACTTAGGTTTTGTAAAATATATAATAAAATAATGAAAACCAAAAACAATCCCATGGGTTTTCCCATGGTTTCAAAAAAATGGGATTTTTATGATCATTTTATAAGGCCAATGTCTTAAAATAACAAAATAATTCTCATTCCTATGTAGAAGAGAGTCATGCTCATGAGAAATTATTTTAAAAACTAAAAATATATTAGGGGTTTTACTGGATTCATAATGAAATTATACAATTAATAAAATATACATAAAAATAACATTATTTTAAAAGGTAAATATATATTTGTTCATGGATACCATTTATACCCTTCAGTACATCACATTTGGGTCATTATAATTCCACAATACACAAAGTATATTTATAAAGTATTTAATTTTTACCCCAAAATTCAATTATCTCAAAAATTAATGTAAAATTTACCATTTTATATTTTAGAAGAAATTCCTCAAAAAAATATATTAATTTTATCAACATAATTTTATAAATAAGTGTATTTTCTCTTTTAAAATAATAATTTTTATTTATAGAGAAATACTTGATTTTTTTGACAATAATAGTTTTTAAACCCTCATAAAAATTGCATTTGACTTTATTAATATTATTTGATCATTTAGATTTAATGAAAATTATTTAATAATAATTTTTTATTTAAATATGATTTATTTTAGAAGAAAAAATAAATTCCTTAATTTAGTTTGAATATTACATAGAAATACTATTTGTTTTTTATTGTATCAAAACAAAAAACATTTGCAATGTTACAATAATAGGATGAATATATGTCCATTATCCTATTGTAATTATGTTACATAATCATATCTCCAGGTTATTGATTCATATATATTTAATACACCCACAAATACTTTTAGAGTATGATGCATGATTATGGATCTTTCATGGTGTGGTATAACGTATATGGCCTGGGTCGTGATCTCGATGAGCATGAACTTCACTCATAAATAGAATCTCTCATGCTTAAGTTTTTAGATATCATATTAGGATGGTTAAATGAAAAATCCTAGTGAATCTATCTCTATTTGATGCTCCAGTAAATGGGATTCATAGGGTATGGCCCTACTATATGAGGATATCATTTCCTTTGACTGTGTAATTTGTATTTTTTTAAAACCCTATATGTGTACTAATCATGTGATCACTGTTCCATGACTATATTATAAACGCTAAATATTTTTACTGGTATTTTAAATATAATAGTATATAAAAATTAATTATTGGATTAGTTATACATAACAATATTTAATAATAATACGTATAATTAAATTTTAAGGGGAATTGTATTTATAACAGTTATGGTCGTTAAAATATCATTATGGTAGGAAATTTTTATCAAATTTAAATTTTCATTTCTTACTTAATTTTTAGAATGTTTTGAGGATATTTAGTTTACCTACCCATATATTTATATCATTATTTAAAAATTGATTTTGTATATGGTTTTTTGAAATATATTATGAAATGATCTTAAAATTTAAAATTTGAATACCAGCATGATTTATGGATGATAAATTATGGAATTATACTATAATTTTCCTAGGACATATTTGTGTAAATTAAAAATAAAAAAATATTTTATTTTATAAATGTCCAAGTCAAAAATATTTGGGTTATTATATTTAATAATGTCTTAAAGTGGAAAATTTAAATATTCAAATATTATTAATATCGACTCATTTTAATTTGTTGAAGGGTTTTTCCAATAATATATATATATGTCTTCACTATAATTATGGAGATAATTAATGATTCCATTGGATTTATAATATAAAATTATTAAAGAAAAAGAGTGATTCATCAACAATTTTAAATTATCAATTTTGAATTGAGCACGATGATGGTGGAAACAAAGTACTTTATAAAAAATGATACACTCTTGAAGATCATAAACAACAAGAATATATTTGTATTTTTACCCACATAAAGATTTATTCTCTAATTAAGAATATCACATAATATATAATTTTCTACTACAACTGGGATCTGATGAACTTTTAATCAATTCTACATCTGATATACTATCTATTTAAGTGAAAAATAATTTTACTCAATCATGGTGATGTATTATATTCTTGAATGAAGCTATCACGTTCCCATAAAAAATAACCTGAAGGACCAATAGAAGCATTTGTTTAGGATTCAATTTCTGCCACTAAAATTTCATTGTCCCTTGATAACAAATTTTTATCACTGAAGAAAACCATACTAGGAGAGTGAGTATTGGTGGACTGTACTAGATGATCTTTATGCCTCAAACAACTATACATGTCCATTTATTTATTTTCCAATAAATTATCAAAAATAATAAAGAATGACATTATTTCTTACTTTAAAGAGGTTTGAGTAAAATTGTATAGAAATTTTAAAAAGGACATAGTTCACCACCCTCTTATGTCTTTATCATCATCTAAGGACAACACTTTGTATCAGAGCGAAGGCTCTCTTACATAAAATATTTTAATATATACCTTCATTTATACCTTATAACAACTATTAGTATCAGATCTTGGGATCTATTAGTGAATATTATTGATATATTTTATCCTTTACAATATTTAGTTAATGATCCCCCAGAAGAAGTTTTAAATTAATGATTTAATAGAATGTATATCCATGATTCATTGTCGTTATTTCAATGGTGATAATTATTGTTAGTATAATGGTTGTATGATTATATATATGAATAATATTAGATTAAAAATGAGTTTTAAGACTATAAACCCATATATTATTCATAAGGGTAGTAAAAAAGTGGACTGTTTCGCATGTAATTGATTATGACCCTAATTCAAGGGTTATGAATGCCATTGTTTTTGGATTCTGAACCAATGAAATTTATCATGTTTCTTACTGTGATATAGATTATGAAATGTGAAAACCCATATAAATTTACAATGAATAAAACAATAATGTTTTAAAAATAATTTAGAATACTTTTACAATTAAATATTATATTTTCAGTATATAGGAATATTAAATCATTACCAATAAAAATGGGACATTGACTAAGATAGTCATTAATGTTAATTAACACAAAACACCAATACCTAATCATAACTAAACTTTTAAATTATATATTGATTTCACTCTGTATGGTATGTAATTTTAGTAATAATTTTATAGTTAATATTACTTAAATATTTGAATATGATTGAAATAATTTGAACATTGATGGTGTATGATGTTGAGATGCTTGCTGAAGCGAAACATCAAATTTTAATAAAATAGAAAAACATTGCACTAAAAGTTTCATAGGATAAATAATATAATTCTTATTCTATTGAATCATTCATTAGTGATTACTTATCATATATTTCTAGAGAATTCAATAGCTATACAAAATACAAATTAGAAATCAAAGGAGAATAAAAATGCGGAATTCATATGTTTTTTGTTTAAAAAAGAAAGCCCATTTGAGACCGTATATCCCTCAACTAAAAGATCAATAAAAATATAATTATAAAATAATAGTTTGGAAATACATGAAGGTTTTCTTGATCATTAAAATATAATGTTAAATCCGTTTCATATGGCTCACACTGTTGAGTGGTAATAATATTCCTCTTAAAATTATAATTCTAAAAATATTTTCATTGATGTGTATAATAAATATTTTTATATTATTGAAGACAAATGTAAATCCTTAAAGAAATAGGATTGAAGACTTAAAGGAATTATGATTGTATTTTAATTGAAAAATTGAGTTTGACTAAACATATTTTATATTTAAGATCTAACACTGTAAAAAAATATTATGCTCTATATGAAGATTAAATAATAAATTTTTGAAGAATCATCTTATTTAAAAAAAGAATCTAATGTGTTTACTATTGAAGATAATTATATAAACCCAATTCTTATAAAAATAAAAAAATAATGGCAGATTTGGAAATGGTAGTAATTGAGAAATGCCTAAAATATATTGGGATTATTTATTTCTTGGTTTCAAAATGAAAAATATGTTTAATGTTTGATGTATCAATTGTGGTATTAATGGAAATTAGGCTAAAACATCAATTCAAGATATAATAAAATTTTCATGTCATGAATGATTATTATTCTAAAGAATTTTCTATCCATGTATCTTTAATTTCAAGTCAAATAACAATGTTTTTGTAAACAAAGTATTTAAATTATAACACAAGTAGACCACATATAGGTACTAAAAAGAATTTTTTTTTGATATTTTTCATGTTTATTACACAAAACAATTGTTAAATTAATTTTTAGCTATTTGATAAATAAATATTTATAATATTTATACTTATTATTATCTTTATTTTTATTGGAATGATCCTTATAGTAGGAATAGTCAAAATTAATTAAGTAATTTATTTCTATATTATTTGTAATATTTAGTCTATGTTCACTTGCAATGTTATAATGGGGGAGATATTTTTATAAAAATCATTATAATTTATTTCATTTTCTTCATTAGATTGAATTATTATTACATATGATATATTTTCATATTTTTAGGATATAAGAAATTATTTTTTTTCTTAAATAAAAAAATCAACCTCAATTTGATTATATTTTATTTTTTTAAAAAAATATATTAATTCCACTAATATATTTAATATTAAATCATACTTTTAAAGGGGTTTTATTTTAAATATTTTTCATATTCTTAGTTTTTTTATTTTTATGGAATGAATTTATATTTTTAGAAATTTATTTTATTCATTAAAAATTCATTTACTAACCATTCAAAACTAACTTAAATGTTTCATGTATCCTTGAAATTCACTATATTTATATTTTGTTTAAATTAGAAGCATATTTTAAGGGAAAGTTATTTAAAATTTATTGCAATCACCGTATAATGTTTTTGTTTATTGTTTTTGAAAATTTCAAAGAGAAATTATCAAATTCGTTTTTAATCCCAAAATGTGTAACACCCCATGATTTCATAGTAAGTTATTTTCTTTAAAGTAATTCAATAGCTTGCGCTACACGCAACACCGAGTTCGAGCGCACCACGACTTACCAAACTATTCGTTCAAAAGCAGTTATGAATGGTATTAACTGAATTTTGAATTTTATATACTCCATATAATTTTATAATCTATATTATGTGTTTCATAGACATAATATAAGAAAAAATTCATTTTCTTCCAGATAAAAGAAGTATTTTTCAAAAAAATGCAATTTTACCACCTTTTAATGGAAACCTTTTTTAAAACCAATATTTGAAACTTTTATATAATCAATTTAATGAAATTAAATTCTTCTTTAGAATCGGGATTTAAAAATTTATTTTGGGTAATTTTTGGGTACTTTTCTAATAACTTTTATATTTTGAAGAATACTGAAAAATACTAAATTTTAATTGAAAACAAATTTTTAAATAGAAATAATTTATAGTGTTAAATTATGTATTTGAATGATTTTTAAGTATAATTAGATTATATTTTTATCATTTAATACAAATTAGGTGATTATAAGTAATTTCACATTTAAATTTGACATAAACACATGTCAATCATTTGATAGTTTTCACTTTTTAAAAACCCGTTTTTCGGTTTTAACAATGGGAATTAATTTTAAATTAATTAATGAAACTTATATATTTTGAATTTGGTAAAATATAATTCATTTTTGAATTCAGAATATCAAAATTAGCTTAGGGTAAATCTTTGGTATTTTTCTGAAAACATCCAATTGTTAATGAATAGTGAAAAACACTCTGTTATAGGTTAAAAACAAATTTTTATTTAAATAATTATTTATTTTATTTAAATATATTTTAAGTAAAAATAGATGTATAATACCTATATAAGTTCAATTTAACTCATTGGTGTCATTTTATAATAAAATTAGATGTATAAAATTTTATTGAACTTTTTACTGTCTTTTACCGACCTCATGGGAGCATTTGCAAATTTACATAAAACATAATTTCACTACTTCTGTGACTTTAATTTCAAAAATCCGAGAGACACGGTTGATATCAGTAAGTAAAATTTGGTTCAATAAGATGAAAATAATTTTCGATGAATAGTAATATTTTTCTTTTATTTACCACAGTTAAAAGTAAATAAGGTAATTAAGGGTAAAAATGATATTATTATTACCTTAACACATGTCTTAATTCTATTGAATAAGTATAATTCGATCAAAAAAAATCTTAGGAATAAAATATGATCTTTTAGGTCCACTTGGATTAGATTAGGATATTTATTATTATTTTATTTAAAGAAGAGTTAAAAGAGTTAAAATCAATGTTTAATAACTAAATATTATTTAATATAGGGTTATACAAAAGATAAATTAGGCTATAAATATTCATTAGAAATATAAAAATATTTCATACATAATGGTATTTTATTTATATTTTTTAGACATTAAATAAGTAAATTTATTTATGACACAATGATGATGCAATAATTACCTAATTAATGAAATATTAAAATAATTGATATTATAAATATCCAAATAAATGTAATTTGAGACTTTTTATGAATTCCACTAATTTTATAGGTTAATATTACATGTTAGGGTTGGTTAGATTAATTTTTTTCAAAGTAATAATGCTGTTATGAATTTAGAAAAAAACAAAATACCAAATAGTGTCAAAATTGACATAAAAGAGTTTTTAAAAAAATATCATATTATTAATTGATATTCTATTCCTAAAAATATTGTGTTCAGAAAAAGGTCTTAAATAATATTATATATGTCATTAATGAACCACTTAAGGTTCTCTTGGAAGTTTATAGTAAGTTTATTAACCATATAATATAAAAATACAAAGAGACATGGTAAATGTCAAACTATTTAACTAAGAGTTAAATCTAAAAGATAAAGTTAATATCGTAACCCAAACCTATATAAATCCTATTGGTTGATTGTTTTTAGACCCATCCCCACCTTATCCTATAAATAATTCATTTTGAGCCATTAGAAACCGAAAAGTATTTTATTATAAAATAATATTTCTATCTTTTCCTAAGGTGCCCCTCACCCCTCTTATAAAAGGGCACTTCCCCTTCTCTCTAATTCACACCTTCCAAGCCATTTGTCTCATCCAAACCCTCCGAAAATACCCTCTAAACTGTCCCTCCTTCATCCTAGATGCCTTAAGTTAGTCATAAATCTATCCTAAGGATCCCTTTTGATCAAATCAAAAGATGTACCCGAAGAAGAGGTAAATATTTCATCACCTCTTTCAAGTTCCTTTCATCTTCCACTTCCTATTTCGTTGTTGTTTCCATTCTAAAATAATAACTCTAGTATCATCTATATATTTTGATGTTATTATAAATATGGTAAAACTATATTCATTATTCTATCCATCCTCTGAATGACATGTCACCATACGTGCGTACGTACGGCTTACCGTCTCCACGTCGTGGTGTAATTGTTATTCAATACATTATTATTTGGACGAGTATAATAATGATATATAATTGATGTAAATAATAAATATAACATGATAATGATTCTATATATATGATATAACATCCAATTATATATTATTTTAATATCAAAAGAATGATATTGTCGCTCGTACGTACTTACGTATTACCGTCTCCGTGAACGCGATGAGATTCATTCTCCATCATATACATTAAAGACTAATTTTAATTAGATGATCAAAAATAATGTTTAAATAATTACTATCATTATGAATATGAATAAGATACATCCTATCCATAACAAACATTACTTTCATAACAAAGCATATAAAGGAAACGAACCAGTTAACACCAGAAACAACGATAATACTAAAATATTATTAACCATGCAATATTGAGTGATCATATATGATATAATATTAATGTATACGATTATTTTATAATTTAATAAGAATTATTTCCAAATTATACATAATTTTAACCTACCCTCGACCAAGGAAAAGTTCAAGGTAAGGGGTTTCTTATCTCACTTTTAATTCATTGAGATTTCCATTGTTCGCCACTTATTTATTGGATGTGGTGTATTATATACTATGATTTGATATATATTATCACGATTCTCATTATATTAATGGTATTCTATGATTCATTTGATTGTTACCATATTTGTTTCATACAACTCGATTGATTACAATGATTTAGGGGTTTTTCATCTCACTTTTTATTCCCGTGAGATTCATGTTATATTTGCCACTATTTCCTTTTGCGTGGTGTATGTATTGTCCATGATTGAATTCTTGGTGTAATATAATTTACTTTATGGGTACTTACATATTCATTGTATGGTCCTTCTTTCATGTTTTGTATGTTTCATAAGTTACCAAATTGGTAAGGGAATTTCAAATTTCAATTTCCACTCAGTTGGCATTACGCATACTTCATTGATTATTTTACTCAAATATTATGTGTGGAATCACAATTTATTATTTATGTAGTAATTTCCACTCCAATTTTTGTGGATATAAATTTGATACACATAATCACTCCATTGAAAATTTCTCAAGTCATTGATATAAACTTGATCTTAACCCAATTTCCATCCATTGAGTTAGACATCCAAGTCATTGGTGTTGTTTTTACAAGAATATGTGTGAATGTCCTATAACTGATTTACACTGAATATCCAATCATATTGAGTGTATTTATATTTTTCACATGTAATTATTTCATTGATTTATCCTTTACCTAAGGGTACTGTCTTTATAATGGATTTCATCTCTATTTACATTCCTTTGAGACTTCATTGTTCTTATGCACTAATTCACTTTTATATTGTGTATATACTGTCCTTTGACCTAGTATATCATGAAACCCTTTATTCTCAAGATATTATAAATTTTTTATTACCTCAATTATTTGTATTCAAGTATCTCTCATTTGGTTAGGAACTCTAACTAAAATATCATTTTAAATGTTTTAAAAATTTATTCTTCTAAATCTTTATCATTAATGTCCATGTTTTAAAAATGGTTTTAAGGATTTATTTATATGGAAATTAATGTTTTAAGATTAAAATTCCTTTTAATTGTTTCAAAGTGGTATGGGACACTTTGATTCAAAAATCTATTTTTAAATGGCTTCTTAAAAAATATTGTGACTTTTAAAATATTTCAAGAAAAGGGGGATATTCCTCTCAAATAGTTTTGTTGATTATTTTCATCTATGTCAATATCCTTCATTATTCTCGATTGAGGTTAATCTGTTACAATACAATCATCCATATTGTATTTAATGAGTTATGTTTGACTATGGATGTGTTATTTTTATACCATTCATGGTTTTTGGATAAATAATTGACATTTTGTATGCTAGTTTTAATACGAATGTTTATGTTATGTTTCAAACATTTCATATGAGGAATGCATTAGACTTAGTAAGTGACGGGTGGAGCCCGCTAGAAGGATGAATCAATATTGAGCTAGAATATGAATCCATCATTACAGGATTATAAGTGGTATTGATTATACTAGTTTCTCAATTAAATATCACGGTTGATTATATTTTAGTAATAAAGAAAATAAATTTATATTATTCTATAAAGAAGGAATATTTAATTCCCATATATTTGTATATACGAGGGTTGAAGGCACAATTACCCTTAAATCCAAAAAATATCTAGAATTTCAGGCTCAATAAATGATGATGTATATACACAGACTAATATATCCTGATCCATTGTAGATCTATTCATGGATGAGATGGTCATTTTCCTCACCCATCAAAATTAAGGTTTTTATCTTCATAAATTATCAAATTAAAGAGATAAATGAGACTAAACCCACAAAAAATCAATCTAAACATATACAATCACTGATTTAAAACAAAATATCCAACCTTTCACTCATAGTAGAGTACATATAAAGTTGGATTCTCACACTATATCAAACAAAGAAGAAATAGATCCATTTTCAAGAAAATAATTTTTGCCTCTATGAAAACCTATTTTCCCATGTATTCATTCTCATATATGGCATCAAAAGTGTCCCCATATGCATTTAGTAAAGTACGACTATCTCACTCATAATTAAAGTACATGTTAGATCTAGTGGTTTCCACCAATCTGATAAGAAGTGATGGGAATGATTTATAGTGAGTACTGACTCAATTATTTTATTATTTTCATTTGATGCATGCATAGTGTTCATTCTACACTCACCCTATTAAGTATCACACATACATAAGAATATTATTATATTTTCACTATTTATAATCTAATATATACTATAAATAAAATTTACAAAAATATTCGGGGTTTGTAAAATGATGGGTTAAAAATAAATACATAAATATATTAATATATGAATGAAAAATAAAAACATAGGAAAAAGAAATTTATTTAAAAGAAACTTTTATTATTAAAAGTTTATAATGACATTATCATTGATATTTAAAATTAAAATATCAATATAATAATCAATGTATAGATAAAAAAATATCAATCTAAATTCACTGGTTCAATTTTTTTACACACATCGTGATATGTACAAGTGAAATAATAATTTCCCTATGCTTAGTTAGGAGACACATCATTGAAAGAAATTATACAAGTTAATATCCACTATATGAATGACTTAGATAATGAAGGGAAAGAATATATATATATATATATATATATATATTAGTAAGAAGAAAACAATTGACTGGAAAATTTGGTAAACCTATCACCCTAATTGGTTTAACCTTCACCAAATTCCTAGAATAAAAGAAAGGGAAAAAAATTAAATCCTAATGAACTAATAATATCATTAATTCCCACCTTGAACAACAATGAGGTTTAATTCTCCACAACCATAATTAATAGAGAAATGTGATGGAGGAACAAAAGAAAAAACCAAAGGTAAAAGATAGATACAGATAAACTAATATACATCAAACTTGTATATGACAATTAAATTTGAAAAATAACCTCCATAGATATGAAAAATTTCTTAATGCATTGATGTGAAGTTGAGTTACAAATATATAGGCACAAGGGGTAGCTGGTTTCCCACAATTTTTTTCTCTGAATTATGGAGCTTGTTTTACCATTTAAATGGATAAATCATAGAATATAACATTCTCTGAATTTCATCCTTGAAATATCTACATTATCCACAAAAATGTCCAGCTTCATTTTTATCATATAGAAATGATTATAAAAATATTAGAAAATAATTTTTTTCTATACAACCAAATTATTTTAATTATAATCCTTTGGATTCAAATGAATTAATTTTCATTAGTCGTTGTAATTATTCTATAGCTACAACTAATAAATTGAATCATATCACAATTATATATTTTAATGAAAAAATTAAACTCATTTGGATTAGTAAATTGTGTGATATGGGCCCAATGATAAAATTTATCAATATTATGCACGCATTTAAGGACTAAATTGCATGATTCAACTGTGACACAAATATCCAAAATCTAATTTTTTTAGTCGAAGGAACTATATCTCAAAAACAATGAAACAAAATATAATGGGATTTAACAATTTTGATTAATGTATAAAATTTTAAGTCCCAAAAAGCAAATTGAATAAAAATTATAAACTAAAACATTTTGAAATATAAAATATAATTATTTTAATAACCTAAAAATGTGAAAAATAATTCACAAATATGGAAATTTTTGGGATTATAAAATAATAATAGAATATAATGTATGAAAATATGAGATTGATTAGTCCCCTGTATTTAAAAAATTTTGTACTATGGAATCGTATATAGTATTTATAAATCAGACTTCCCAAGGTATATATGGACACAAATAAATTATTACATCTAAAGGAAATATGATGTCTCATACATGGATATAAAAAAAGTCCAAAAAATAAAATTAATTTTTTTTCAATATTATGAAAATCCCCATATTCATGAAGTACCTACCTCCCTAGAAAAGTATTTCTCTATTCACTTGTAAATTTTTATATGAGTCTTTTCTCATCTTCAATAACATTTTTGATCTCAATAGCCTTGCTAAATCTTAATATATATACATCATGGAAAAACATGTCTTCAATTAGGTGTTATTTTCATGGTTGTTTGGTGACATCGGGATTGTTGGTAAAATATTAAAAAATTCAAGGCTGAAATGAGGTGGTTACACTCCTAAATACAGTTACACGAATATTCATGTCAAAAATAGGTAAATAATCACTCAATTCCCATTAGAAGATACAAACCACACAACCATTTTGTGGGGCCGGTTATGATTAGAAAATTTAATTCAATGAAGGATTGATCCCATTGTTCCCATATTTTACAATTTTTTTTAATATCTGATAACATTGGGAAGTAGTGAAGGATTAATATATCCTACATGGAAGCATAATTGTGAATTTAATCTAACCATCATTTTAAATTTTTTTTTATTGTTTAAATTTTTTTTAGAGTGAAGGATGATATGAATAATGTATAAGGACTAATGAATAGTCTCCACTTATCTCTATCATCTATATATAATAGTGGTAGACATCTCATACCCCCCCACTAATGATATGCTTCCTAAATAAAACATATCTAATTCCATTAAACCTCACTCAATTTAGAAATATCCATGAATAAATATTAACAGTGATGGCGGGTAAGGAAATGTCTTATCTATTTTTTCTTAAACATATAGAAAAATTATTTAATTTTAAGGGATAAAATGTCTACAATTAATGGGTATGAATCAAGGTATGAAATTGACCAGCCAAATAAATGAATGAATTTCTTGAAAAATATTTCAGGAACTCCAAATCATTGATTTTTTAAAAAAATATGTTATACATCACCCAATAGGATTCAAAATCCTTAAGAAAAATTTAAATATAATTAATATGACAAAATATATTTTAAATACTCAAGGTTTTGGAAAGATAATAAATTTGGATAGTACTAGTGATCATTAGTTTCATAATAAATCATATTTCTTTAATTAAATAGATTTAAATGAAAAGAAAAATATCTATTATGAAATAATTTAAATCCATAGATATTCAAAATAAATAATAAATAAAAAAACACCAAAATTATTTGAATTTTAAAAAGTGTTTTAGTAACCATATAATTAAAAAAATCTTCAAATATAAAAATAGAAAAATAAATATTCATACTTTTATCTAAGAATATTTTAAAAACATGATAAAAATAGAGATAAACTAACATATTCAAAAAAAGATTGAAATTTATCTACACATAAGATCAATCAACCATTTATTTATCTTAAATTAAATTATGTAATGGAATAATCAAAGAGAAGAAAAAACACCCATTTTGTTTCTTTAGATTTTTAAAACATTGAGTTATATTCCTAGCTATTTACATATTAAACATAAATGAATTGAATAATGAGAATTAATGAGAAACGATATGATAAAAATAGATTGATATTGGATTAAAATTATATGAGTTATTATATTTTACATACTCTAATTAGATATTTCCATTATCACCCAAAATATGATGTTCGTTGTGTTTTATATTATTTAAACCCCCACATCCTCCTTGTTCTAATTCTCTTCATTCTGAATTGGTTATAGTGGAACCCATTGGCAGATTAAATTATCCCCATAAAACTAGAAATCTCAAACCACGGGAAATATGGGGGAAGAAAAAGAAAGGGTCTTGCTATTTTTTGACCAATACATATTTAGGATACTTTTTGACTTCTAGTACCAACTCAAATTGGGCTATTTTAGATATTCTTGATAATGAGAAATTAGTGAAAAAATAATTGTAATTATGATGAAATAAATATGAATAAATTTTTTTAAATCATCCCATTAATAAAGGATAATGTACATATTATTGACTTTAGGTAGGCTGACAGAGAACATAATATAAGACTAAAAATAATTTAATTCATCATAATTTCCCAATAAAACTTATGGATTGGTTGATTCTAGAAAATAAATATGTTGTATGGTAATGAATAATTAATTTTCTATTAAATGTGAAATAAATGAGTTCAAAAAAATATTATATCCTTATATTAACTCATATACTAATTTCTTTTCTCTTCATACTACCTCTGGGAATTTTTAATTATAGTTTGACGTAGGTATTCAATCTACTCTATCATATCATAAAGTTACACAACATCAATGGTAATGTTTTTCAAAGAAATAAATTTTTAGGAAAGTACATATTTTTTATCATAAAATATGGGCTAATAATGTTCATTATTACCAATTATGAAATGGATTTATTATGAATCCAAAATATGTTTATCTACCACATGTGTATCGGTAATGATGACTTCTTTATGAACCTATTAGATCAATGGTTGATTAAGACATGAATCTATATATTCATGTAGCACCATATCAGTATCCTTCAGTACTAAAACCAATAAAAATTATTGTATAATATTTGTATATAATATATCTTTATTATATTATTCTCGCTATAAATCTTTAAGTTCAAAAAGAGGAGTGGAAATTAACTTTATTAGGTTACTCACTTCTTCGATCATTTTGAATATTTATTTTACTTTAATATTTAAATACTCTTCCTTAATAAACTCATCAAAACATTTTACAATACATGTATCTAAAAATCAAGATTAAATTACATCTTTTACCTTTGAAGTAAAGGATATGTATTGAAACTCTATTAATCTTTATTTCTGAAAATTATCTTTATTTCTGAGAAGTTGTGTGTGAAAATGTTTTCTGTCATAGTAAATGGACCAAATTGGAATATGTATTGTTAATTAGTCCAAAATGATCATATTTAATGCTTCTATGAAAATAACATTGTCAAAACAATCTATCAATGAGACAACTTACACAATAATAATTTTCTATTATCACAATTAATAATATAAAATATACTAAATTTTAAAAAATATAATGAGGGGTTTTAATGATTCATGATAATATATATATATATATATATATATATTTAAATATATATGTATATATATATATGAATTTAAAACAAAAATATGGATATAACATAGTTAGTAAAAAGAAATTATTTTCCATTGGAGTTTATGATGATAAAATAATTGTTCATTCAAAGTAATATCATAAATTCTTAATCAGTGTAGGAATAAAAACATATTACTATAAAACCTCATATTATAATTTATACTAACCCACTCTAAGACCTCTTCATGAGAGACAATACTTATCCTAAAGGCTGTTGGGATACCAAATCCGTGACCAAATGTATCCAAGTGAAACTCAATCTTATGAATGACTTAGATAGTGATGGGACAGAGTATATATATATATATATGAGGAGTATGAAAACTAATAATAGGGAAATGTTGGACACATATCATTCTAATTACTTTAATGATCACTCAAGTCCTGAAAAATAATAATAATGAGAATACATTAAAGTGAAAAAACTCAAAATAACATTGTTATCCCCTCAAACAAAATCATGCGTTAGTTATCACAAATCATAGAGACGAGAGAAGCACTATGGGGGTACTCAAAAAAGAAAATATAATAGATAAAAGATAAATTAATATAAAAAAAATATTAGAAATATTTATAACTTTTTTAACATCATGATCCCATTCATAGTTACTAAAAATGACTAACTATTTTGAAATTAATATGAGGTACAAATTAATAGCAAGAATAGTGGTTAGTTTACCTTTAATTATTTCCTCCAAATGAGGGAACATGTTTTTCTTATTAAAAGTTTGAATCATGTAGATTTTACTTCTATGAATTTTAATATTTATAACTTTTATTTTTGTCCATTAAAATTTATCATTATAGAAACATGTAGAGAAAACTATAACTGAATTAAGAAAAAAAAATTTCTAGACTAATCAATATCTATAATTCCTATTCATAGTCATTAATTTACTTGAAAAATTATAAATATAGATTAAAAATTTTAAATAATGTTTTTTCTAGGACCCCTTTATATCTCCCATTAATATTTCTAATCATTTAATTTTTTACATTGTGAGATATTTCCCCAAAATTAAAAGTCACCGAATCTATGCATAAATTTAAGGCCCATCTTGCATGTTTATTTTATTCCTAATATTTTTGTATTCAATGGAAGTTATAGTTTATTTAATATATCCTAGTCATTATATAATCCATTAAAAATTAGAATTTTGTATTAGTGTAGAAATTTTAATGGCCAAAATTTAGAACTGAATAAAAACATAAAATTATAACATATTAATAATTAATATTAAATTAATAAAAACCAAAAAGTGAAAATTTCCTTTAAAATAAACATTTTGTTGAATTTATATAATAAATTATTGAAAACGATGTAGCAAACTATGAGCTTCATCTCAATGAAATCAATCAAATCCAAATAATTTGATAAATTTTACTTGTGACATCCCAACCCATATTCCACTAAATGATTTTTTGAGTCAATGGGCCACATGGACATAGGAATTTCTCCTCATATACTAGAGGAAGCTGACTAACAGTTAGAGTCCAAGATGTTATTGTGGGGAGACTATACACATCATGATCTGAGTATCACAACGTGGTAATAAATGGATAAATAGTGTAATAATAATAAATAATTGGTTATAGAAGGTAAAGCATCAGAAAATAATAGACAACTAAGAGCTCTTATTATATACAAAATAGTGATATTTCATATGTCCATCAATGTAAAATGGTTGATATGGAAGCAGTCATGCAATACATTACATGTATCAAAAGAGAAAAAAGATGGAAATATTATATCGTATAGCATCACAAACCACATCTCAGTCCTATTCTAACCTAATCCCTTCCTATAATCAAATAATGCATAAAAAATGGGTACTTATCCCTATCACTAACTGCATTCACATAATCTATGTGGGTACCATCAGTGGCCCAGATTGGGCGTTTGATAAACATAATAGGCCACCACCAATGCTATCTATAAATACCCAATTAATGCATATACTCTGTGAGTGTGTTGATAATAATATAAGGAATTAATAAAAATTGTAAATGGGATGGATCTGGTTCCAAATAGACATTGGGATGGTACTACCTTCTTTGGACCATGCCATATTATCTCTGAATAAGTAACCATGTGTATACACATATATAGAGTGTATACATAGTGAATTATAAAATTATATATATAGATGATACTACAAGACTTGACCTGAGCCATAACTCTTGCATCCATAAACTATAACATTAGTGACATGAGAATCATGCAATATAATGACCAAAATCAAGAGAATAAGGGATTCCCTGACCAATATCACAGTAGTAGGTTCACTATGCTTGAATTATCATAGAAGTTTCAGTATTCCTAGTATCATATAAATGAGTTTCATCAAACCCATATATAATAGTAAGGGACACCATGACTTAATCACAATAGTGTCACCATGCCTAAATCATAATAGGGTCTCCATGCCTAAATCATAATAGGGTCTCCATGATTGAACCATAAAATAGTATTCATGTTCATATATGATATCTCATAGGGATCACCATACCCATTCATTAATATTCATATGGTTTCCCATTTCCAAGTGTCATTATATATATTTATTCCATGCATGTATCAAAATATAGGGATGACTAGACCATATCATAATAAAAATAAATGGGACACCATAACATTATCATAATGTATATGGGTCTCCATTCCCATACATCATAATCTATGAAATGTAGTCATGTATTTATGAAGATCCAACTAGATAGTTCACAATCTAATTGCATTTATCTTTTTACAAGGTTGTAACCATTGTATTGTATAATCAAGTGATGTGGTAATACCACTCCCTTTTAATTTAATTATATATAGTCTAGTTAGTGTGATATCCATTTTATACTAATAAATTCATTAATCTCATTAATTATATCACAATCTAGAATTAAATTCAAACACATCGCTAAGTGTTTTGGCTGTATGATGATGAAATAAAATTAGGCATATAAAGGGTGCACTAAAAGTGGTGGAGTGAAATGAGGTGATGATCTAAAACATATCTCGGTATCTTATATGGTAATTATTTTCCAAAATATGTAATCCAATTTAAGAAAAATTAAATTTTGGGGTAATGAACGATGAAATCAATGTGTGGAACAATAACAAATAATACAAAAAAATCACAAATTAAATGATAAATACCAGACCACCTACCTTATGCCTATATAGGATAACAAATCCTTTATCATCATTTTATTTTATACAAAATTGATTAAAAAGCAAGAAAATAATAACACCCAAAAAATATGGCATATGATCCGTCACCTAAATAACTCATTCAAGAGGAAGAACAATTATGAAAGGCATCAGTTGAATGGATTACATTCTAGTGTGCATACAACGATATGAACAAATGTCAAATCAGATCCTAATTTAGAATGTTATCTAATAACCTAGGTTAAAGGATGATTTAACTCTCAAAGAATAAATGGAGCCTCCTATGACTCGAGTAAAAAAATAGAATTAGGGTGGTAATGTTATATGTTACTAAGGAAATTTTGGAAAATTTAACCATATTATTTGGTTTGACGGTTTGGCTGAAATGTTATCCAAAATTTGTGCCACCCATGTTCACCTCATTTCTTCAATAGGGGAGTTACACAGTTCATGGGAACATTTTTCCAAACCATTCGCAAAATCACTTAGGTTGTGTTTAATATCACAAATCTTCTGCACAGATGCGTGACCCTTGACGTATTGTTAGGGAAAAACATTATCCAAATTATTCTCACTAAAAATCCCCCCATGGTTAAGAGAAATATTACAGTGAGGCCTATATGGTTTCTACTAACCATTTAGACCAGTTCTTTCTTCCACCAGCTGGGCTTCTGAGCTCCAAATAATCCCCAAAACCCTTGTTCCATAGATATCCTCACTACAAATGTATATTAGGTCAAAACCATACAATTATACGGAAAATTAATTTCTTCTTACATCATATAAAATGTTGGTTCATACAATCCCAACTAAAGGAACTCTTACCCAGGTTACCCATCCAAGGGTGATATGACATCATATGATAACAAATCAAACCATAGAGTATGTACATCAGCCTCCCTCATCCAAATCTCATCTTATACATAGTAGTGCCTTTGTTTCACTCATTCTAAAGAGAAAAATCTTCCTATGTGATCCTTGTTTATAATGACCCTAACTTTTGAATAATATTTGTTTCCTAAATTTATGTGTTATTTTATTTTGTACACAACAAAACAATATAATTTTATTAATGAAGTGAGTATAATTAAAATGAGACCATTGGGTTTCGACTGTTATATGATCGTTGGTCAATATGACCATTGGAAAATATACTCTTAGCGTTATGATTATTGTATATAAATATAAATGATCGTGTTTAATTAATATAGAAATAAGAGTTGATGGCCTCATCCTATAGACTCAGTCCATACGAATCCCATCTGTCAAAGATTGGGAAGGTTTTATCATCACTAGGCTTTTCTATTCACCAAGACCAAGATAGGCTTCAACATATTAATCATGAACGTAATATCATTCCGGAGAAGTTAAAGATGATATAAATCAGTACATGTAAAATTTGGTCTAAGCCGCCCAATGATTATATAACCATTGAACACCTTACTCTTTGGTTCTATGTAGGTGTTATTAGGGGCTATGTAAGGAGTCCATAGTTACTTTGTGTAATACTTTTGTATAAATAAAGTTTTTATTTCTTATTATAGTAAATTTTTTGAATTTCAAACATCAAAATAAATATTGGTTGAATTTTTAGAAGTTTAATA
The DNA here is from genome assembly GCA_963277665.1 of Viscum album. Classification (NCBI taxonomy): domain Eukaryota; kingdom Viridiplantae; phylum Streptophyta; class Magnoliopsida; order Santalales; family Viscaceae; genus Viscum; species Viscum album. Next base: position 76,678,962 of record OY728155.1, on the reverse strand, counting down.
TTATTGGTGAATATAAAAAAAGATAGAGTATTATAAAATGTTTTTTATATGTTAAATAATTAATAATGTGAAATTACTTTAAAAATGGTCATATAAAATTGTGATCAGTAAGAAATTTAGAGTATAATAAGATCAACAATATTTTTGGTGAATTGTAAATTATGAATAGTAATGTTACCCTTATGAATAGTAATGTGACCAATGGAATAATAGCCTCACTTATGAAATTATACATATAATTTCATCATCTTGAATGGTAATGTGATATAATAGCATAAGTAAATAACTGTTCTAGAAATTAGTAGTTATGTATTAGTATTTTTCTAGTAAATAGTGATTTTTTCATAATAATTAAATATCTCATATATAGAAAATTATTTTCAAAAAATGGAGTTCAATTTTGGATTTAAAACATTAAATTAGGTTAGGGTGAATTTATTATTTTTTTTTACAAAATTTTTTTTCGGTTGAATAGTAAAAATACATTTTTTAGTTTTAGTGAGTTTAATGACATCATTAATGATTTAGTCATGATGTAATAGTTCTAGTAGACTCTTGAAGAATAAAATATGTTATTAGCTGTCATATTTATCCAATACCAAGGGCAAGTACCATGTAGAATCCCATGGTTTATCAAACACCACTAATGAGTTGTCTGTTGAAAATTAATACAATATTTGCTCACATTTTCTATAAATACCAACCCATTCATTCATTACATTCATTCAAAATTCAACATCAATTATGTTCTGGTCATTTTACATCACAAGGTGTTCACCAATGGTTCCCTCATTCCCCTAATGTCCCAACCATCATTTTTTTGAAGTTACTCTTTAAGGTAAGGGGGCCTTTCACCCTCCTCTTTTAGTCGAGAAATCTATTATTCTATATCTATTAAATATACATTTTCATATGTTGGGGTATGTTCTTATAAATTCATATTTATTTACATTTTATGTTCAAATTATAAGAGACCCTTTTTACTCTCATAAAATTATTTTTCTTAATTTTTATGTGATGCTGTTTTTCTGTTGAATTTCCGTAAGGGAAATCACAACATCTCTTTTTTCATTCTAGTTCACTTTTATGTATTATATCTTTAAAATTTCCATACCATGTTATTATATAAATTTTATTGTTTCTTTATACTGTATTATTATTCTCTTATTAATGGGTGGCCTCTATCCCTTCTATTTTTAATGTTTTTTAAAATCATGTTGCATAGCCATTATGCTACAGAATTTTCGTCTCAAACCCTCTCTCTTTTTTCAAAATAAATTCAATTATTTTCATTACTTGAATACCAAAAAATATCTCAATTCTATGGGTAATCATCAAGACATAACAATTATATATTTGGTTTTTTAATTTATATACATAAAAACCTCATTCTCTTTCTGTGGGTTATGAATGACATTGTTATCATGTTTTTAATCACTATTTAAAGCGTCATGATTTTGATTTAAACCCATTTCATTTATTCTCTTTGGGTTATTTATGAATTTTTTTTATGATCTATGATGATCAAATAAAAATAAATAGATATTAAGGATTCACCCTGATAGTCCTCAAATTCATTGGGTAATGAAATTAATCTCTAAAGATAATAAGATTTTTGATACCTTGGTGAATAACCTTGGTATAGTTTTATGACACCTTGGGGATGGACCTTGGTTACTTGCTTATGAATTTATAATTTAAATGTTTTACCAAAATTATAATGTTATTTTTCATGTTATTATTATTATTACATGCCTCATTATCATACCTTTATGGTATTCCCCATATTCTTATTGATATCGCCCAACTTCACATGTGAACTGTTTCACATGTTTCCGTTACTAGGCCTTATGCTCACCCTTTCCTTTGATGTATTTATCCAGGTAATGAGATATATTAATTTTTCTTAGGATGAAATTTTCAAGAATCTTTTCAATGGGAATAAAATGTTGATATATTTTTTCATTTATCATGTACCTTATTTCTAAGACACTAGATTTACAAATAATCTATCTGTAAAATATAATTAAATATTATGTAATAAGAAGGAATGATGCCATAGTTGGAATCAAAGGATATTTTAGTTATTTGGGGAATTTAGGCTATAAATACATTAGAAAAAACCCTATAAAAGAGTTTAAATATAGGAAAACTTCTTGGTATATTGGGAAAATATTATGTAAGTGGTTTCCTAGAAAATAAATTCTCGTTTGGATACGAAAAAGGGGATATGGATGTAACGCCTATTTATCTTGGGGTAAAACTCGAGAACACCAGATTGAGATAAACTTGAATGAGAACTGGTGCACTACAATAGGAAAATAATCACTCCTAGTTTGACACTCCCGAGGAATATGATTGGTTAATTACATGATTTTTATGAATCATTGTGAAATATTTATAAAAAAATGTAATTATTGTTTAGGAATAATATGTTTAAGTGTAAAATTTTAATAAATTAAAATACTTTATATATGAATGATACATAAATGAAATAATTTTCTCACTAAGAGTTTATTCTTTTAGAAAATGGTAGGAAATAGTAGGAACCCTACAAATGGTGACCGAAATGGACCATGTACTGACGACCCTTCGACGGAAGTTGAAATGGAAACATTCATGATAATAATGATCCAACTAACTCAAGATATGGGAAATAACATAGATCTAACTGAGAGACCAATTTCACTATAAGGGGAACAAAATTGTGTTGATTACTTTATGTGTCAATGACCACCAATATCCAATGGATCTACTGAAACATTGAATCATGATTAGTGGATCATCTCTACCAAAAATATCTTTTCTTTGCTCCACTGTTTAGAAAATGATAATGTCACCCTGGATGGTTACTGCTTAGAGGAAGAAGCAGATTAGTGATGGGAACTGATTACAAACTTGAGGCCAAGAGTGGAGGTTGAATCTATGGAGTGGGAAGAGTTATTAGGGATCTTCTTCAATAAGTATTTCCCTTGTTCGTTAAGAAAAAAATAGAGTAGGGGTTTATCAAGCTGAAGAAGAAGGACAATGAATCTATTAGAAGCAATGAGATAAAATTCACATGATTGTCCCTTTACACCTAAAGATTTTTCATGGATACTAATAGGAAGGTTGATATATTCTTTGGTGGACTAAGACCTCATCTACGGAGGAATCCATCCAACCCAGACTATGATAGCTATAAAGAAAACATGTGAAGTTCTATTAAAGTCGAACTACAGTTCGGTGAGACACAATGGTCTCATAAATCCAATGAATAGAAAAGATAAATCAATCCAAGCTTAGGGAGGATATTTGATATGGGAATAGGATGAAAGAGAGTCCAACATCCCACGTGGAATAAATGTGGGAAGAATCATTTGGGGAATTGCCTACTCAGGAGCGGGAACTGATACAATTATAGAAGATATGTCCATATCATGCAGAATTTTCATTGTGAGGTGAAGAAATAACTTCCCAATTCTAACGATATTGGAATCACGGTGCATTCCCTACCTAAAGTCCAATGCTTCAAGTGCATACAGCTTGGGAACTTTTCCAATCACTCTCCAAATCCAATGGCAGTGGAAGGGAATCACCATTAGCCATAACAAAGTCTAAGGGAGAAAGGTCATGAATTTTCATTCACTACATATTAATTTGGAAGACCAAATGATGTGGAGGTAGGTACTCTTGTTGTTCTCTCAAATTTAGAAAGCACTTTGTTTAATTCTGGTTCTATAAATTCCTTTATTTCCTCCAAGTTTGCAAAGAATTCAGAGTTATCCCTTTATTTTCTAAAATTAGAGTTATTAGTCAAGACACCTTGTGGGATTATCCAAGCATCAATAGTATTTAGAAACTCTATTATTTATATTAGCGAGCACAATATTATCATAAAAATTGTAGTCATTACCATGTTGGAATTCAACATTATAATAGGGATGGACTAGCTATCAAAGTATAATTCTAAGATCAAATACATATGCAAGGAAATATAAGTAGTTTTCAAAGGGAAACCTACATTTATCTTCAAAGGAGAGATTTATAGACCTAAACTTTGTCGAGAATAATATCCTATATCATTCTTTATAGAGTTTATCGGTTATGAAAACATTGGAAATGAGAGTATAAAGATAGAATTTTCCCCCATAGTCTAGGAATACATTGACGTGTTCCCTGAGGAGTTACCCGGACCACCCATAGAAAGAGATGTAGAGTTCTCCATTTAACTCATACCTAGATCTCATCCAATATCAAAGCCCCCATATATGATGGAACATGTGGAGATAGAGGAATTAAATAAGGAACTCTAAGATCTTTTGGTTATAGGGATTATCCAATCGAGTGTGTCACCTTAGAGAGCTCCTATTATCTTTGTTTAGAGGAAGGATAAATCATTGTGGCTATTCATTGATTATAGAGAACTGAATGGGATCACAGTGAAGACCAAATTCCTTCTTCCACAACATGATGACTTATTTGACCAACTTCGTGGGGTTCAACTATTCTCTAAGATCGATCTTTGATATAGTTATCATCAATTGAGCTCAAATAAATCTGATATTCTAAAAAATGAAATTATGATCAAGATACGGGCATTATGAGTTTGTTTTTATTCCATTCGGACTGACTAATTCACCCACTAATTTTATGGATTTAATGAATAGAGTCTTTAAAGAGTACCTTGATAACTTTTTGATAGTTTTTATTGATGATAGTTTGATATATTACAAAAGTCTTGAGGAGAATGAGGATTATATAAGGGTTATTTTGATAACTCTATAGAAGGAGAGGCTTTTGGAATGTTCAGTAAATGTTAATTTTGGTTAAAAAAGTTTACTTCTTTGGGCACATTCTAATCAATTAAGGAATCATAGTTGACCCTGCCAAGAAAATGGTTGTAGAATAGTGGCCTCAACCTGCAATAATAACTGAGATTCATAGTTTCCTTGGATCAGAAGGATATTATAGGATGTTTTTAAAAAATGTTCCACGAATTTATAATCCATTAACTAGGTTAACTAGAAAAGGGATCAAGTTAATCTGGACAAAGTATTGTGATAAATGTTTCTAAGAGCTGAAGATGATATTGGTTACTACACCCGGGTTAACTCTTCCCTCAAGCGGAGAAGGGTTATTTATTTTTAACGATGCTCTCTCTGAAATGGATTGGGTTCACCCTCAAGAAAAATGAAATGTTAATTGTTTATGCATCTCAATAGTTGAATACTCCTGAGCAGAACTATGCTACACATGATATCGAACTGGCTACAATAATTTTTTCTCTGAAGATATAGAGGTACTATTTTTATGGGGGTGAAAGTGATATATACACAGACCATCAAAGCGATGAAGTATATTTTCACACAAATTTAATTTAACCTGATATATGGTATACGGTTGGAACTTCATAAAGACTATGATAGTTAAATTAATTATCATCCTATAAGAGAAAACAATGTCATTAATGCATTAAGTAGGAAGGAATCTGTTGTTCTGGAGATGATGAGGATTAAAAGAGATCCCTTGATCCAAGACCTAGTGAAAATTGACATGGGAATTATAAGTGAAGGGGAATCATCAACCCTATCCAAAATGATTTCCCAACCATAATTACTAGATAAGATCAAGAAGGCTCATAAAGAAGATCTTTTATTTCATAATAATTTTGTTGTTGTAAAGGATGTGAAGTTTCCTAAGTTCAATATTGATCAAGAAGGTGTACTCGAATTTCTTACAAGACTATGTGTTCCATCTATTCCATAAATAAAGAAGGAGTTGATGGATGAAACACATATATCTAAATTATATATACATAGTCAAATGAAAAAAATCTATAGGGACCTTTGTGATCATTATTGGTGGTATAATATGAGAAGGTAGGTAGCTTACTACACTACAAGGTGCCTGGTACATCAGCAAGTGAAAAAAGAGTGACAACTTCCTAAAGAGGTATTACAACCACTACCCATACCAACATGGAAGTGGGAAAATATAACTATAAAATTTTTCACTGTTCTCCCAAGAACATCAAAAGGAAGCAACGCTATATGGGTTATATTGGACCATATCACCAAGACTGTCCATTTTAACTCTAATTAAGAAGATTTATCTCTTGATGAACTTACTAGGATTTATGTGAAGGAAGTGGTAAGGTTGTATGGATTTCCACTTTCTATCATATATAATCATGATCCATGGTTCACATGAAAATTCATGAAAAGTCTTCCAAGTTCCTTGTTTACTGAATTGAATTTCAGTACAACCTACCACCCCCAAACTGATGTTCAATCTGAAAAGACTATTCAAACACTCGAGGTCATTCTCTGAACATGCTCAATGGAATTTTAGGGTGGGTTGGATCAACATCTCCCATTAGTTGAGTTCTCTTACAACAATAGTATAAACTCAACCATTCAAATGTCACCCTATTAAGCAGTATATAAGAAGTGATGTAGAACTCCTACTTGTTGGGATGAAGCTAGTGAGAGAATGCTTTTTTGGTATGATCTTGTGAACGAGGTGACAGAAAAGGTATATTCCAGCCAACAATACATTAAGGCTGCTTAGATTCAACAGAAGTGCTATACCGACAACTATTGAAGGGACTTGGAGTTTGACGTTGGTGGAAAAGTCTTTCTTATAATCTCACCTTGGAAGAGAGTCATGAGGTTTGGGGAGAAAGAAAAGCTCAACCCTAGGTACATTGGCCCCTATGGAATCCTTCATCGCGTAGGCGTAGTTTTCTATCGGCTTGCACTTCCTCCAAATCTAGAACATGTTCATGATGTCTTCCATGTATATATTTTTAGGAACTATATACATGACCTTTCTCATGTACTATATCTAGATGTGGTATAACTGAAAACATGACATCTCTTATGAGCAGTAGCCAGTGGAGATCTTTGATCATAGAGAAGAAGTACTACTCAACATGACAACCCACCTTATTAATGTATTGTGGAGGAACCACAAACATGAAGAATCCATGTGGAAACTAGAGGAGTCTATGGAGCAGTAGTACCCACAAATTTTCTCTTCTAAAGGTATGAGTTGAAATTTCTGGGACAAATGTTGTTAAGGGGGAAGAATTTAATGAATCAAACTTTTGAATAATATTTTATTCCTTAATTTGTGTGTTATTTTATTTTTTACCCAACCATACTACATAATTTTTTTATTGAAGTGAGTATAATTAAAATGAGACATTTGGGTTTCGAATTTTATATGACCACTAGTCAATATGAACGTTGGAAAATATAATCTTAACATTATGATTATTGTTTTGATATTAAAATGATCATGGTTAATTAATACAGAAATAAGATTTGATGGCCTCACCCAGTAGACTTGGGTCATATGAATCCCATCTACTAGAGCTTGGGAAGGAGGTAGCATCACTGGGATTTTCTCTGGACAAGGCCCAAGCTGAGATTCAACATATTAAGCTTGAACTTAATCACCTTTAAAAGAAGTTTATGATGATAGAAATTGCCACTTAGGAAATTTTTTCCCATCATCCATAGGATTCTATCATAATTTCAAACCTTACCCATAGGTACTATGTAGTTGTTATAAGGGGCTATGTAATGAGGCCATAGTAACATTCTGTAATTATTCTATATAAATAAAATTGTTATTTCTTATTAGAGTAAAAATTTTGAATTTCAGACGTCAAAATAAATTTACGATAATGTTTATGAAGATTGATATTGTTGATGAATATAAAAGGAGAGTATTTTTAAATATTTTTTATACTTCAAATAATCAATAATGTGAAATGATTTTCAAAAAATCATCTTTTATTGTGGTGATCACTATGAAATTTATAGTCTAATAAGATCAACATAATTTTTGGTGAATAGTAAATTATGAATAGTAATATTACCTTTATGAATAGTAATGTGACTAATAGAATAATATCCTCACTTATGAAATTATAAATATAATTTGGACATCTTGAATGGTAATTTTATATAATAGTACAAGTAAATAATTGTTCCTAAAATTATTAATAAACTATTAGTTTTTTTACCGGTAAATAGTTATTTCACATTAAAGTTAATTATATAATATTTATAAAATTATTTTTATAAAATTGAGTTATTTTTTTAATTAATAACATCGATATTAGGATAGGGTGGATCTATGAGAGTTTTTATAAAATGTTTTGTTTTTTGGAGAATAGTAAAAATACAGTTTTGAGTTTTAGTGTGTTTAATTAAACCATTAAGGATGTAATCATGATCTAATAATTCTGGTCGACTCTTGAGGAAGAAAATTTTTTATTTGGTGTCCAAAGTGGCCAATACCATGGGCATATACCATGAAAATGACCATGGTTTTTCAAATATGAATAATGAGGTGTCCCATGGAAATTAATAAAATATTCCCCAATTTTGAAATATATACTATCCCATTCCCTCATTATATTCATTCAAGATACATTATCAATGATGATATCATATTTTCACCTCCCAAGGATTCCTACCAGGGTTCCCTCACTACCCCAAGGTCCCATTCTTCATGTTATTGATGTTAGTCTTCAAGGGAAGGGAGTCTTTCCCCCTCCTCTTTTAGTCGAGACTTCTTTTATGTTATGTATTTTAAATTTCCATTTTTTATGTTGAATTTTGTTCTTATAAGTCATTATTTTTTTCCATTTTATGTCCAAATTATGAGAGACGCTTTTCAATCTCATCAAATGATTTTTCTGAATTTTTAATTGATGTCACTAGGCTGCCAAATTTATGTAAGGGAAATCACAACTTCTCTTGTTTTCATTCAAGTTCTCATTTATGGGGTATATCTTTCAAAATTACATATCATGTTCTTATATCCATTTTATTCTATTCCTATACATTATCACGATTTTCTTATTAATGGGTGGCCTCTATCCCCTCTCTTTTTAATGTTTTCCGAAATCAGGTTGCATAGCCGTTATGCAATAGGGGTTTCGTCACAAAACACCTCTCTTTTTTCAAAAGCAATTATCTTATTTTCATTATGTGAATACCCAAAACTATTTCATTTATAGGGGCATTAATAAATACATAAAAATTATATATTTTCTTCTGGAATTGACATAAATAAAATGCTCATTCCCTTTCCATGGGCTATGAATAATATAATGATCACATTTTTAATCACCTATTAAAACTTCATGATTTTTATATGACCCCAATTAATTTTATTCTATTTTTCATATTTATGAAAATTTTGATTATGATCAATGTGGATCACATGAATAAAAACATATTAAGGATGCACCCTGATAGCACTCCAATGCATTGGGTAACAAAATTAATCTATAGAGATGAAAAGTTTTATGATACCTTGGTGAATAACCATGGTGATTTTTGGACCTTGATGATATGCTTATGAATGTATAATTTTAATGTTGTAGCACCATTTTTATGTCATGTTTCTAGCTATTATTATTATGATATGCCTCTTTATCATTCCTTTATGACATGCCCCATGTTATTATTGATATTTCTCAAGTTCACATGTAAATTGTTGCACTTGTTTTTCTTTACTGGGCCTTCTGCTCACCCTTTTATTTGATGTATGTCTATAATCTATGAAAATAAGTAATTATACTTAGGATTAAACTTTTTAAAATATTTTCAAGGGGATTAAAATATTTTTATTTGTTTTCATGTATTATGACCCTTATTTTCAAGACACTAGACTTTAAAGATCCTCTATTTGTAAAATTTATTGAAAAGTTATGTAATAAGAAGGATGGATTCTATATTACTTATCCAGTCAACTATGTGTATAGAATACCCCATAGAAGAAGCATCAAAATCAAAATAAATATTATTTGAATCAAAAGTATTAGGCAGAACCGCATGGTAACACTGAATCTATGAAACATAGAATACAAATTCCATGAAAAGGTACATCTGAGGAAATAAAAACTGATAGGAAACCCCCCCAACTCTATCGAGGATCTCAAATGGCCCAACATATTGAGGTGAAAACTTATATTTCCTCTATATACATCTATTAACAAGTATCATTGATACCTGTAAGAAAACATGATAACGACCTCAAACTCTAGTGGTTATCGCTGGCAATTGGCATAATATTTTTATCTATACTGATTGGTTGAAATACATTTTCTGATCAACTATATAAGATACAAAGTCTAATGTGAAATATGAGGAACTAGTAGAACTTCCTCTCCTATATCTGACCATCATAAGGGTGAACAACATCACCCACCATATAAGGACTCCCCAAGATCCATCTGAATCATTGAATGAAAGTTGTTATTGTAGGAAAACACTATGATAGGGATATTATTTTACAATGAACCTATAAAATAAATGAATCATGCTCAAATAATATCCTCTAACAATTTTATACATCGTTTTTATAGTCCATTAGCCTTAGGGTGAATAGTTTTCCTCAGAATAACCTGTACACACAAATGTATTTGTAATACATGCTAGAACTTCGATGTGAAATTAGATACCTATCAGAAATGATAGAATGAAGGACCCCATGTAGATATATAATCTCGAGGAGACAAAGTACTCTTATCTCATTAACTTATAATTTCTTCTCAATAAGAAAGAAGTGGTCTAACTTATTCCGTCGATCCATGACTACCCAAACCATGTTACTACCTTGAGGAGACCTCGGTAAGAATAGGAGAAAAATACATCAAAATGATATTCCATTTCTATTTAGGTATGGGTAACAACTATATTATAAAATTAGGCTGTTTGTGTTAAAAATTCCCATGTTTGTTGATGGAATAACTAGTGATAAATCCTACTATTTGATATTTCATCCATGGACACCAGTACAATCATCACATATCATGAAACATATTAGAGATACCATGATGGACTACCCATTGAGAAATATGTGACTCTCACATCAGCTCTTATCTCATATCTGTAGGAACTCATATACAACAATGTATGCATAGGATTTTATAACGATCAATAGACCAATCTAGACATGGGTCCTCACCAATGAAACTCTATCATAGGACGAAGCCTTCAGGATCTGACAACTACCACATCGTTACTCTCTACATAAGTGAAGAGGTCAATCATTATAATAAAAGTAAATAATATCCATAATAGTCATGAAATAATATTCACATCTTAGAAAATAAGGCCATAAGATGGAACTCGATACTAGCCTCCTGAACTCCCTATGCCTAATTCCTCCAAGTCAGAGCATTGACAACAAGATTACCCTTCACGTGAGTTTTGGCTAGCTCAAAGTCAATGGAATGTAGTTATTCAACCCACCTTCACTACCTAATGTTCAATTCATCATGTTTGAAGAAATAACTAAGAAATTTATGCACCATAAACCCCGAAAAATTCTCTCCCATGTTGTAATGCCTCTAACATTGCATGGATTGAAAAAACTAGCAAACATGATATTGTCCATCAAGTAGATTATTAAATTATCCCTTAGTTTCCTCGATCTGTATTCAATGAATTGATATTTCTACATCAGAATATCTCCTTGATATATACGAGATGTACCACAATGAAATGAAGAGAATCTACCTAGATATGGAAGAATCAATATTGGTGCTATGGTGAATATCAATTTCATTTTTTGAATTCTTCTCTCATAGACTTATGACCTTATAAACTTCACACCCTTCTTAGTCAATCATGAAAGAGGCGATTCTACATGTGATAATTCATGTATAAAAAAACATTAGTTACAATTTATGCATAAGAAAATCAATATATCAAAGGCATTCATGGATACTCCAAGGAAATGGAAACTCTCACCTTTACTAGGTCAAATGATTCTCCAACCTATGAGACAACACTAATACCAAATATCCCTTTAGAAGTTCTTAAAATTTTTCTTTATCATCTCTTGAGAAGTGCTCAATGCACAAGTGAGATTAAAATCCCTATGATTTTATTCGTGCTAAAAAAGTGACGATAAAGGGTACCATTATTAGCATTTATAAAAGAACTGATAAAGGTCCCCATTATTAGTGCATTCAAAAGCTCTGATAAAGGTACCCTATATCATCGGTAAATAATAGTTCTCTTAAATGTCCCCTTTCTGGGAACTTTTGAATGTTTTGATAATTAGGAATACTACAGTGTGTAGTAACATCACACTATAACACTAGTGCAGTCCGCTTTAACACCACACCACAACACCAACATAGCCACAAGGTAAAAAAAGTCTCTCACCGTGAGAGTCTCCCTCCTAATAATTCCTAAGGATGGTGTGTTTTTTCGAGGTGAACCCTTTGTGGCGGCCGAATCTTTTAGATCGGTGTCGGAATCGGTCCTCCTCAATTCATCCCCCCCCCCCTTCGCTCCTCTTCGGTGCTCTGTACCTTCCCACAACTTTGTCATTCCCGTTTAGCGGCCTCAAGTCCCGATCGTGTCTTTGGATGTTCACGGCTTGAGATATCCATTCTTCATTGGATCTAGGACTTTCTAAACTTGTGATTCAATCTTGAAGGAATATTTCAAATCTTCTTTTGGCCTACAATCGGTTCACAATCCTTTGACGGTTTTCTGGTTGTTAGAGATCTGCGGTTCCTTTTCCTTGCAAGGCTTACGGACTGGAACGACCTTTGATCAATCAACATATCTAGATCGATGAGACATAGGAGGCTTTGTTCATGAAGGATCTCATTGATTCACCTACTGTGACTGATGGAGGGCTGTTCGTGAAGGGCGGTCCTCATGAAGCATCCAATTGTTTCTTCTTCCACGGCTCACGGAGATCCCGCGGTTTTATGTCGACCCATACTTTGTAGATCGCAAAGGATTGATTTCATAGGGTAATCCGAGAAAGATAGAAGGGCCGGCACGCACGCAAAGTGGTGTTTTCTCAAACATAGGGGTGAAGGTTTCTTACACGTAGAGGCTTTAGCGACCTGCATGTGTTGCTTTACGGGTGTTGAGTGCGCAGGGGTTGTTCGCGTTGGGTGGGGATCGTGTAGGGTGTTGTTTTTCAGGTGTTGAGTGTGCGGATTTGTCTTCAAGTGTTGAGCGCGCAGGTGCTGCGCGCGTAGGTGTGAGATCACTCAGGACTTTGAGGGGTTGGTGATGATCGCGTAGGTGTCTTGAGCGTGCCGGTGTCACTCGCAGTAGGTGGGGATCGCGCAAGGAGTTGAGTGTTATGGTGGAGCTTGCGCGGTGTGTTGAGTGCAAAGGAGTTACTCGCAAAGGGCCATGATCATGACTTTTTTGAGGTGTGAGTACGGTGTTCAGCGTGTTCAATTTGTTTTCAATGATTCTGCCCGCAAAGGTGATACTCGTATTGTGGTTTTTCAACCGCGCGAAAGAGATCCCGTGCGAAGACTGTCATCGGGCCACTGATTTTTTGAGTTATGTTGAGACTTTGGCACGTTCTTTTAAAGTCTCTGTGGTTCGTGCTGCATAGTTTTGATCATGGTAAGGAGCATTTTATAGGAGAGTGCTGGGCTCGTGAAGGGTGCGCTCGAGAGGAAACATTGAGGTGGCGATCCTTGGTTGTTTTTCATGGAATCTGAATTGGTAAACCAGTGGAAGAACCTATCGTCGACTGAGAAAGAGAAAACATCAATCGTCGCAAAAAAAAAATGAAGATTCTTTTCTGTCACACCGGATTTCACTCTTGGTGGTAGGGAAATTCTTAGAAAAACATTCTTTCAACCTGGGGGATTTAAAAAATACTCTACAAAACTTATTGAGATTGGAGGATGGCATTGCCATATGTGAATTGGGAGACTGGACCATTGTTTTCAAATTTTTCAACAATAAAGATAACAAAAAGGTTCTCAAAGGAATACCATGGTCTTTCAATAATCAACTTATTCTCATGGATGACTTTTCAGGGGGGGTTGACATCCTTAAAATTTAACTGACTCGCTCTCCCTTCTGGATATGAATCAAAGGAATTATGTTTCATGGTAGAATGGAACGTGTTATGTGAGAAATTGGTGAACACGTTGGTAAATATCTGGACTGGGACCAATCTATCCCCATTCACTGGGGGCCCATGGTGAGGATCATAGCCTTAGTTGATGTGACACAACCACTTATGAGGGGTCTGTTCTTATCAATTGATGACTCAAATGCCTGTATTTCTTTTGAATTTGAAAAAATCCCAATTTTCTGCTTTTTTTTGTGGGCGTATCAGACACCTCAATAATGTTTGTGATATGAGAAAGGATAATGGATAAGGCACCATCATCTTGCAATACGACCCTAGGCTCCCCGCAAAAACAACTGGATTTGTGACTATTTTTGAGGCAGAATAACAAAAGGATTGTGACCAACTAGTGAAGGCCATTTCCAAGAAAACTGAACCAGAACTCAATAACACCATCATGCTTGGACCACCGGTTTTTTTGGGGGGACAATCATGATGAAAAGGGGGCGGAAGGAAGGTGTTCGGACAATGCAATGAACGGGGCAAGAACTGGGGGGAAGCATGCGAGTCAGAGTTTAGACCTGGTCATTTTCTCAAGTCTGACCCCTACACCCATGAAAGACAGTGTCTCACCACAATTTGGACCAAGGAAAAAATGTAAGGAACCCCCCGACCCGACTACTTACCCCATGAAACTTTGCATTGAATCAACAAAGTCTTCCCCAGGGCTAGTGTCTGATGCTCTAGGGATCAACCTCATGGATGAAGACAATATGAATTGGAGAAAACCATCAGGCACCTTCACTCAATGAACATGGAAAAGGGAAAACTGTGGAGATAGGAGTGGTGATACTACCAATGAAAAATTCGGGGAACATAAATGAAATCTGGAATATGTTAATGTGACTGAACTCCTCCCAAGAAGGTGGAAAGCAGCAGGCGTTGAAAAGTTCTATGAAATTTAAGAGGCGGACGCGGGTATGTCCCAGCCCCGCCTAGAGCAATGAAAATCCTATGTTGGAACTATCGGGGGCTTGGCATCCCACGAACGGTTCAGATGCTCCAGCTCCATTACACACAATGTCGCCCTAATATGTTTTTTTTGTCCGAAACCGTGTTGGATCACAAGGACAACAATTGCATTGCTCTCAAATGTGGGTTTCAGGGTTGCCTCCCAGTTCCCCGCCAAGGCCACTCAGGAGGACTGGGCCTTCTCTGGAAGGACAATGTTAATGTTAGAATCCTCTCATACTCGGCGCATCATGTGGGCACTTCCATCCATGATGACCTCTCTCAGCCTTGGACTTTTGTGGGATTCTACAGCTAGCCTTCACAAAACGATAAATGAAAATCCTGGGAACTTCTCTGCTCTTTTGGACTAGGTATTATAGGACCTATCCTATATGGTGGAGATTTCAATGAGATTCTGTTCCAGCATGAAAAAAGCAGTGGAGCACATCGGCCCTTTGCATCGATGGCGGGATTTAGTGATGCGATTTCTAGGGTGGACTTGGCTGATCTGGGCCACGCAGGCAGCCCCTTCACCTAGTTTTGGGGGAACACGGAAAGAACACGCATTTCTGAGCGCCTAGAAAGATTTCTGGGTTCGACGAAATGGACTAATATCTTCAAGAAGTTTCATATCGCCCACTTGGCTCCGAACTGTTCGAAACATTTCCCTATCATTATCGACTTCTCTCATGGTGGCTGCAAGTCAAGATGTGGGAAACCCTTCTGATTTGAAACCTACTGGGCCAAAAACCGTGAGTGTGAAGAAGTTATCCGATCGTGTTGGTAGGGTGGAAGTGAAGACTTCAAATTTCATCTCAAGCAGGTGGCTGCTAATCTGAGATCATGGAGCAATAGAAAATTTTTCCAACACGATAAGTTGTGTAACTACCTTGAACAACAAATCACTGGACTTCTTTCCCAACCCCCAACGGATGATATTATCTCCAAAATTTCTAGTATTCAAAGCAATCTGGATGTGGCTCTTCGAATTAAAGAATGCTTCTGGGCTTTGTGTGCATGAGAAATCCACATCAAATAAGGGGATGCAAACACCCGTTACATTCACCAGAAGGCTTTTTCCAAGTTCCGCAAAAAAACATTTCAGTCCTCACCCACCCTGATGGGGGATCAGTGTCCAACATTGGAGGTATCCACAATATTATTTCATTCTATTCCCAAAAACTCTATACTACAGGAGAGTCCATCTTGTCGTCAGAGGTTGAGTTCTGCATGAAACACGTGATTACCAACGAGATGAACCGCCAGCTCACAAAATATTTCATAGACAATGATATCTTTCAGGCTCTCAAGAAAATACACTCCACCAAATCCCCCGGTCCTGATGGCTTCCATGCTCTCTTTTTTAAACAATACTGGCACATTATCTACCCTGACATATGCGTGATATTTAATGGCATTGGGATGGGGAAATAAACCTTTTCTCTATTAATGAGACAATTCTTACCCTCATCCCAAAGATCAAGAAACCCCTTGATGTCTCAGAATTTAGGCCTATCAGTCTCTATAACATAACCTACAAGATTTTCTCAAAGGTCCTGGTTAATCATCTACGCACGTGGTTACCTGCTATTGTCTCTAAAAATCAAAGTTCTTTTGTAGCAAAGAGGATCATCACAGATAATTCCATCGTGGCCCATGAAGTGTTTCATTCTATGAAAACACGATCGGTTTTGAAAATAGATATCATGGAATGGAAACTGGATATGACTAAGGCCTATGATCGATTGGAATGGCACTTTCTCCAGAACGTCATGACAAAAATGGGTTTCTGCCCCAAATGGACAGATATGATCATAAAATGTGTTTCGTCCATCACTTTTCATATTAACATTAATGGTGGAATCACCCAAGGCTTCTCACCTACCCGTGGCCTCCGATAGGGAGATCCCCTTTCCCCTTTTCTCTTTATCCTAGTGGTTGACGTCTTCTCTAAACTCATTTCCTCGACCGCTGTCTCAAAAGGAATTCAGGGGGAAAAGGTTTGTCGGGCCAGCCCTCCTGTCTCGCACCTCTTCTTTGCTGAAGACTGCCTTCTTTTCTCTAGAGCTACTCATAATAAATGCCTCGCTATCTTCCAGGTGATCCACTTTTATGAGAGGGCATCTGGACAAGCGATCAATCCATCCAAATTATAAATCTCTTTCAGTTCAGCAGTCCCACTGACCAAGAGATCAGAGCTTTGTCTTACTACAGGCATACAAATGGTTGGCAAACACAAAAAATACCTCAGGCTTCCCACCATTGTTGGTCTCTCAAAAAAAGAAATTTTCTCTTCTACGGTGGATAGATAGAGAAAAAAATCCAAGGCTGGACCCCGAAAAGAATATCCAAAGTGGTTAAGGAAACACTCATCAAAGATGCTCTACAGTCTATCCCTGGATATATTATGTCCATGTTCAAGATTCCTGGCACGCTTGTTGATCATATCCACTCCCGCATAGATAACATCTGGTGGGGTTATAATAATGGCTAGAAAAAAATTCCCTGGGTTGCTTGGAAGTCACTTTGGACCCCTAAAACAGGCGGCAGAATGGGATTTTGAGACCTACACCTCTTTAATGATGCCCTTTTGGCTAAACAAGGATGGCGCCTCATGACGCATCCTTCTTCTCTTTGTGCGCAGTTTCATCATGAAAAATAATTTCTCCACCTGGATTTCCAGAACTCCTCCCTTGGCCCCCGCCCCAGTTTTTTTTGGAGAATCCTCTGGGGATCATGAAGTTTACTTCTTAAAGGGCTGGGCTGGAGGGTCGGAGATGGTACGGAAATTAATATTTGGACGGATCCTTGGATGATTAATTAAGATGGCTTGCAAGATACCTCCCCCGCCGTTCCTGGCAATGAGAACACCACTGTGTGCTACTTGTTCGACGATCATGGTTCTGGATGGTGTATTGATAAAATCAACTCATGGTTCAACAAAAGGGAAAGAAGGATCATTCTTAGCATCCCCTGTGTGAGGGAGGTGGGGCCAGACTCACCCTTATGGGATAAATGATTTATCTGGATCTTATGCGGTGAAGTCAGGATACAGGCTTGCTCTCGATACTCAAATCGAGGAAAGGGGAGGGATCTGGAAAACCCTTTGGCATATTAAGGTCCCCCCGAAAATCCATTTCTTCTCGTGGAAGGCTTGCACAGGTATTCTTCCCACTATGGACTTCCTCTCCCTCCGACATGTCACGATTGAAAAGCAATATCCCATCTGCTCATATGCACTCGAATCTCCTCTGCATGCGATCACCCAGTGCCCGGGGGTGAAAGAGATCTGGACAGTTTGGGGCTCAGATTTGGAGCTTATGTAGGATACTGCGCGGGACCTTTTGACACTACTGATGTTGTGGTCATCTTCATTTAATGCGGACAAAGTTGATTCACTTTTCATCGTGGCTTGGATCATCTGGACATGACACAATGACTATATCTTTAATCATATTGCTAAGCCCCCCAGATTATGGATTGAATGAGCCTTTTCTTGGATTGAGGGGGGGGGGGGAATCAGGACTCCATCCGTCATGGGATCTCTAACACTCACACAGTTGCTACAAGATGGTACCCCCAGAAGGAATCCTCAAGATTAACGTGGATGCATCTCTCTCCAAGGATGGTTTTGTCAGAATTGGACTTGTGGCATGGGATTTTTGTGGTCAGATCATTGCAGTCAAACATGAATCTCACCATGCTCTCTGGGAGCCCGCAGTTGCTAAAGCCTTCGATGTCCTCTCCAGGATGACGCTTGAAGAAGATCGAGGATGGAAAGATATTCACATTGAATCTGATTGCCTCACCATCATCAATGCTATTGGGCTTAATGATGGAGGCCTCCATTCTTTTGGCCTCGTGATCAATAAAATCCAGTCTCTCAGTCCATGTTTCACAACCTACTCCTTCTCCTTCATTAAAAGTGATGGAAATGAAGAACCCCATCACCTGGCATGTTTTTTCACATCTGGCGTGACTCATCTATAGCTTGACCACTTCCCTTCTTGGTTGCATGACCGTGTAACCGCTGACCTCCATGATTAATATATCATCTTCTATTGTCAAAAAAACATAACCACTTGGTATCAAAAAAATTATATACCAATTCAAAATAAAAATGAAATGAAATTTATAACACAAATACAAGAAAAATACACTATACTATATACGTTTCAAGAATTAGTTATAGAATTAGATAAGTGAAAATTATAACATTCATTTATAAACATCAATGTTCCTTTGTTCTTGGAACTGGACCCGGAATCATACAATTGTGTAACAAACCACCCAGGTACAAGAAAAAGAATACACTTTGGAGTCATATTGATCCAACCATGTGTCATATTTTTGTACAGCATAATCCTACTCCTCTCAAATGATTTATGGATCATTTTACATAATCAAAAAAACAAGTCTAATGTATTTTCTCAATTTTTCATATATCATATAATTTTTTAATTAAAAAATCATTCTAAACATGAAACACAAAAATTGTCTCAAACTAGTCACATCCCATATCGGTTTTATTGTAGTCAAATTACTACACATCTAAAATGATTTATGAATCAATTTTATAAATTATGAAGAAAAATGTAGGCACATTTTCTCAGTTTTTTGTGAGTGGCCCATTTGGAACTAAAATATCAATTTTAAACTGATAACAGAAATGTTGAGTCATATAGGGAATATAATGTATTAGACTGAGTTGAGGATAATTCATATATGTAAAAAATTTCTTATGGATATTTCTCCTAATCTATCAAAAAAATAATGTGTTTTATCAGTTTTGAGTAGGTTATTTGTCTTTTTTACTAAAATTGTTACGATTATTAAATAAAAAGATACACTTGGAGTCATATCGGTAGCACCTTGCATCTGGTTAAGGGGTGGATGATTTGTAAATATATTAAATGTCTTATGGGTCATTTTTTGAATGTGTTAAATCAATAAGAATGTGTTCTCTCAGTTTTGAGTACCTCACTTGTCTTCAGTACTAAAATGTCATTTTAGATTGGAAACAAATACTATGACTCATAAAAGTCACATCGTGTATCATTTTAATGTTAGAAAAATTTCTAAAAATAAAAAGATATTTATGAATTATTTTACTAAATTATCAAAACAATCTATGGGTATTTTCATGGTTTTCAGTGTGTGATACTTGTTTTAACTAAAATTTCAATTTTAAACTGATAACGAGGGCTTTGAGTCATACTGGGCACATTATGTATCAGCTTGAGGTGTGGCAGATTCCTACACATAAAAAATTACATTATTGACTATTTTTATAAAATATCAAAACAATATGATTGTGTTTTCTCAGTTTAGTGTTGGTATGTTTTAGTTTTTACTAAAATTGATGACTATTTTAAACAAAAAGACACACATGGAGACATTTCATTCACACCATGCATCAAATTGAGGGTCGACTAATTTTTACATTTCTCAAATGATCTATATATGATTTTCATATTGTATCTAGGCAATTTTAATGTGTTTTCATGGTTTTGAGTATGTCACTTTTCTTTTTTACTAAAATGCCATTTTAAATAAGAAACATGCACTTTGAATCATTCCTATGACATCATGTATCCGTTTCATCTAAGAACGATTCCTACAGATCACACATGATTTATAAATCATTTTCCTAGTTTATCAAGAAAATATGAGTTCATTTTCTTAGTATTTTGTGAGCGACACTTATTTAACTAAAATGTCAATTTTAAATACATAATTGACACTTTGAGTCATACTAGGAATATCGTGTATCATATTGAGGTGGTACTAATTACTACACCTCAAAAATGACTTATGCATGCTTTTTCGAATGTATCAAAATAGTTAAAATTTATTTTCTTGGTTTTTCATAGGTCAAATTCCCTTTTTACTAAATTTGATATCAACTTTAAATGAAAATATGCACTTAGAGTCACAAAGGTCACACTGTGTATCAGATTGCGATGTGGATAATTCAAACATGTTTTAAAAGAATTATAGATCGTTATCCTAAATTATAAAATCAATAACAATGTGTTTTCTTAGTTTTGAGTATGTCAGTTCAATTTTTTTACTAACATGTCATTTTAAACTCCAACCACACTCTTTGACTCATACCTATCACATCATCTAGCAGTTCAATGTGAGAAAAATTATTAAAAGTCACATATGATTTACGAATCATTTTACTAAATTATCAAGAAGTTATGAGTATGTTTTCTTAGTTTTCAGTGACTGACACTTTATGTACTAAAATGTTGATTTTAATCTGATGATGGACACTTTGAGTCTATCAGTCGAATTTTGTAATAGGGTGTGGTGAACCTGCCTCCTAAAAATTAAAAATGATTTATGGTTAATATTACAAAATTTTCAAAACCAACCAATAGTGTTTTCTTAATTTTCAGTGGGCCAGTTGTTGTAATTACTAAAATTGATGAAAATTATAAATAAAAAGACACAATGGGAGTCATACTGATCACACTATGCATTATACTGAGGTTCATATGATTCGTACACATCTCATATGTGTTATTTAATTTTTCTAAAAATATAAAACTTTTAAAATAAAATTTTTGTGTTTTGAATATGTGACATGTATTTTTTTACTGAAATGTAATTTTAAAATGTAAAAACACACTTTGACTCAAAATAGTCATATTGTGTATTAAATTGATGTGAGTATAATTCATTAGCATCATAGATGATTTATAAAACATTGTTCTACATTATCATGACAATTCGAGGATGTTTTCTCACATTTTATTGAGTGACATTTTTTGAACTAAAATGTCGATCTTAAACTGATAAAAGACAATTTGACTCATAAAAGGGACATCATGTATAAAATTGAGATGCGAATAATATCTATATGTGATAATTGAATTATATTAAATTTTACTAAAGTATAAAAATAATATAAATGTGTCTTCTTAGTTTTGAGTAGGTCAGCTGTCTTTTTTAACTAAAATTGATGTCAATTTTAAATAAAATGAAAAACATGGAGTCATACCGGTCACACTGTGTGTCAGATTGAGGTGAGGACGATTTGTTCAGATCTCAAATTATATATATATATATATATATATATCATTTTCCTATATTTATAAAATAATCAGAACATGTTTTTCTCATTTTTGTGTATTTCACTTGTCTTTTTTACTAAAATTTGATTTTAAATTTGAAACAGAAACATTTAATAATATTTTCCTCCTCATGTATCAGTTATACATGTTTAAAATTCCTATATGTTGCAATTTATTGATGAGTCATTTTCCTAATTTTTGAATAAAACTTAAGTAGGTTTTAGGTTTTTAGGGAGTGACACATTTTTAACAAAAATGTTAATTTCAAACTGATTATAGACATATAGAGTCATACAAGACACATCTCGTATCATATTAAGGCGACGTTGACTCCTCAATGTCAAAAACCAGTTATGGATCATTTTCTTAAATTATCAAAACAGTCAATTTATATTTTCTTAGTTTTGAGTAGGTTAGTTGTCAAATTTACTAAATATGATGTCATTTTTAAATAAAAAGGAGCACTTGGAGTCATACCGGTCATGTCGTTCATAGGATTAAGGTAAATATGATTCCTTCATATCTCAAATGTATTATGGATAGTTTCTAAAATGTATCAAAAGAATTATAATCTGTTTTCTCAGTTTTGAGTATGTCACTTATCCTTTTAACTAAAATGGAATTTTAAACTGGAATCACACACTTTGACTCAGATCGGTCACATCGTGTATCAGTTTTTCATGAGGATAATTGGTAAATATCACAAATGAGTTATGAATAATTTTAATAAATTATCAAGATAATATATAAGGCCCCAGCCTTCAATATTATGTAATCTTGAGTTAAATCATGAATTCAACATTGGGGATCTTTTCAGGTTTAGAGTTTTAGATAATTATTTCATAAATATTTCATTACATCACAAAAATTACAAAGTAGAAACTTATACCCTATCCAATTTTTTTCATAAAAATGAAAATCCCTAAATAAAATAGAAAAATTTTCTGGATATAAATCTTCTAGAATTATTACATTCTATTACCCTTCCTTATACCCTTTGAAAAGCATTTCAAAAAACATGGGATGATTATTAAAAGCACAGTATGGGTTATAAAATTAGGAAAGAAAACATCATTCCTTAAATATACACAAATCAATGAAATCATACTTTTCACTCATAAAACATAAGCTCTCTATCATAACCCATGAAATCATAGGATTTATGAATAACATAATGAAATCATAATTCACAAAGGTAACTTGTGGCATCTATGACATACTTACACTATAGCTTTCAAATCTACATAGGGGGTTACGATTGGAATACCCATCACAGTATATACCCTAAATATCTTAGTAGAAACATTAATGTTTACCGCTGTCACGTTACCCAATGCATTGGAAAGCTATATTGGGTTTAACCACCCTAGGTTTTTCGTGGAACCACCCATATATGTAAACGAAGCCCAAGAACCATTACATAATCATAACACATAAAACAAGAACAAAAGAAAACATAACATCTATACATAGCAATACAAATATATAATTTCAAGATATTGAGATAATATATAATTTCTCAAACCATTTTCAAAACCAAGATACATAAATAGGGTATATGGTTGTAATTTTCCATTTAAAAACATTACAACTTGTTAGGTAAGCCAAATATCAAAGAATGCTTGCGATGACGGAAACGTCGTTGTCACTGTGTACATTAAAAACAAACATTATTTTAGTCATTTAGTAAACTTATTTGTAGAAAAAAGATTCCATTTGAATGGAATTGAAATTCAAAGGGGTTTATTCACTATATAAAATATAGTTGTGTATAAATCAAAATATGCCTCAATTAATGGAGATTGAGACAATGTCCCTTACCTTGAGTCTGAATCGTCATGTATGTTCCTTGTTATTCCTCAATAATAAACATAAGTTAATTTTTTTATTGATTAATAAATTTTTTCAGTTTTATTTTTTCTTTTATATAAATTATTACCTCATTATTAACATTACATAATTATTTATGTTAATATCGGTCGTTCTATCGATATTTGGTACTTGAGTAAAAAATGAACTTGTTATAATTTCAAATTATCTGTGTAATCAAAAATAAATTATATCTAGAATGATATTCCAGATTTAAATATCATATATATCTATTATATATATATCTCTATGTGTGTGTATTTATAATAGTACATAACATTTGGATAAAATAATGAAACACACCATTCATGGAGATTACAAATCGCATGTACAATGAATTCTACTTTCATTTCTTCTTCATAATTAAAAGAATGAAAACTAAATGATACATTGGTATATTAGAATTACATTACAATATAATATTTTATATACATTAAATAATTTCATTAACTCCATACTTTCTACATTCCATGTATGGCATGAATGAGTCATATCATTTTATTGAGGCTATAGTCCACACATCCTAAAATGAAATTATCGTATTTACATGTTATGGAAAGCATAAAGGTATGATTTAAATAAAAAACAGAATCATAGAGAATATATATATATAATACATATCATATATTTTTATGGTTCCATTATAATGGACACCATGAGAGGTGTTAGGGGAAAATTGAACAATCATAGTTTCGTGAGGCTATAATTCGCCGTCCATAGAAACAGTTTGTTCAAATCCATTAGATAGAAGTGTCTGTAAGTGCAGTCTGAATCCTTATCATTAAAAAATTCTAGTATATTAAGGATACATTTTTTGTCATGTTATCAATGAATAAGAATTAAATAGGGAGTTATGAAGTAAAATAATGGAAAGGATCTTTGAGAAAATGCTACCTCTAAAACATGGAACTCCCATTTATTTATTCCAAATGGATTTTCTTGATTTCCTTATGATTAAGGTATGGATTATTATAATAAGATAGGGATTTTGGTAGCTTAGTTTTATATATTTTGGATGATACAAGTTGCTTCAGAGATGTGATTAAATGGGTATAGGTGATTCTCTTTTATACGAGGGAGGAGGGACACTTTAGTAATATTTGAAAGAACTATTTTATTAAAAGGGATTTTTGGTTTCAAATGGTCCCAAAGAAATTTATTTCAATGATAAGATAGTTTTGGGTCAAAATATTCTAAACAAATTCGGTTTTAGACAAGTTTAGGTCTCAAATTTAACCTTATCATTTTGCATTAACCCTTAGTTAACTAATTTAACTGTTACCATGGATTTTGGTATATACATACTATATAGTTAATATAGATACTATAAAATGCCATTTGAACCGAAAGTGGTTAATGAATGCCTTTTAAAATATTATATAATTCATTTGGACAAATATATTATTTTTAGTACTATTATATCATTTAATATAATAGTATTTGTTTTAAAAACTCTTTTATGAAAATTTTATACTATTAATATCATGACTTTTTTAAAAATCCATAAATACTTGATTCTTTAAAAAAAATAATAAAAAATTCAAAGATAAAAAGTCATAATCATCCATAAAATTAGTGGATGACATAAAAGTTTTTAATATAAATTATCGTTTTATTTATAATCCTATTTACTTAAATCATTCATTAATTAGGTAATCACTACAAAATCATTGTGTAATAAATATATTTTTTATGATGTCTAAAAATTATTAATAAAATACCATGACATAGGAAGACTTTTTATATTTATATTTATTATTTATAGTTTAATAGATCACTTATATAACCCCATATAAATTTTTTTTAGTAAAAACTCATATTTATGATTTATTTTTCTTTACTTTAAATTAATTATTATAAAATGTCATTTTCACATCAATGTTGCTCCATGGGGTCCCAAAATCTACTAAAGGATTCACATGGTTGGAAATATTACATCCCATAGTATTAGGACACATTTTAGGAAATTTTAATATAATTATAATATTATTTTCTACCCATATTTACCAGATGTACACTTTAACCATGATAAAAAACATATTTACTGAAGTTACTATTCATAATGTCTAAAATTAAAAGGTACCTATTAACACAATATAAACCTTATGATTACAAATATGGAATAAATTTTTATAAATTCAAAACACATAAATTTCCGAAATTAATTGAAAATTAATTCTTATTGTTAATAACAAAAATTGTGATTTTTAGAATTAAAAACTACCGAAAGATTGAAATGTTTTTATGTCCAATTTCAATGTGAAATTACATTAAATGACCAAAATTAAATTAAATGTAAAAATGATAATCCAATTACACTTTATAAATAATTAAAATGAAAATCTTACTATATAAATATATTAGATGAAAAGACAGTGATGACTTAAAATGTGGTATTTTTTTACTATTCATTAAAAAATGGACTTTATCAGAAAAATACCAAAATTTTACCCAGTGTAAATTTTGATGTCTCGAATATAAAGAAGAATTTTATTTTGTCCAATAAAACATATAAATGTGAAAAAATATAGATTTAAAGAGGGTTCTTCATCAAAAGGTTGTAAAACTACCTTTTGAAAATATTAGAGTATTTATGCTAAAAATTGGATTCATTCACATTTTAAGCCTCAAAATTTATTGAATAAATGTAAAAGAATTTAAAAAAATTGATTAATCATTATATAATCAGTCATTTTCGTTCCTACCAATTCAATGGCTAGGCGTAAACTACCATTTAAAATAATAATCTTATATAATAATTTTTTTGTATAACTCAGGATTGTGTGCAATGTAAGATTTCGGAGAAACTCATTATTGTGTGTAGGGTACGCCATCAAACATAGCATACCATTTAAAGTAAAATTAATATCTAATTCAAAAATTTTAATAAATAAGAAAATTTCACATTCTTTATTTATCTGGGATGTTACGAAACACAAATAGGTTTTCTTAGATTTCAGTGAGTGAAACGTTTTAAACTAAAATATTGATTTTAAATTGATAATGGCTGTTTTGATTCACCCTGAGAACATTTTGTATCATCCTGATGTATAGTTGATTTTAAAAATAAAAAATGACTTTTGGATCATTTTCCTAATTTATCAAAACAGTCTGAATGATTTTTCTAGATTTTAGGTAGGCCATTTTTTTTACTAAAATTGATGTCAATTTTAAATAAAAACATACACTTGGAGACATACTTGAAACACCATGAATTTTATTAAGGTAAATATGATTCTTACCTACCTCAAATGACTTATTTATTATTTTAATAAATTATAAAAACAATTAATGCTTGTTTGATCAGTTTTGAGCATGTCACGTGTCTTTTTTACTAGGATGCCATTTTAAAATAGGAACAGAAAATTTAACTCATACCGATCCCATTGTGTATCATTTTGATGTGAGACCAATTCCCATATATCATAAATATTTTATTAATTTTCTAAATTATCAAAAAAATCCCATCATGTTTTCTCGGATTTCAGGGATTGACACTTTATGAAATAAATTGTCAATTTTAAAAAGATAACAGACACATTTAGTCATATTAACCAGATCTTGAATTTCATTGAGGAGAAGATGACTACTAAAAATCAAAATGGCTTATGGATAATTATCCTAAAGTATAAAAAAATAAAATTAGGTTTTCTCAATTTTTAGTTGGTCATTTTTGGTTTTTAATAAAATATGTGTTAGTTTTAAATAAAAAGATGCACATGGAGTCATAACAGTCACACTATGTGTCAGATTTAGGTGAAGATGATTCATAAACATCGAAAATAAATTCTGGATATTTTTACATAATTATCCAAACAATTATAAATCATTTTCTTGGTTTTGAGTGAATCACTTTTCTGTTTTACTAAAATAACATTTTAAAATAGAAACAATAACATTGACTCATACCAATAACATCATATATTATATTTTCCTGAGAGAAATTCCTAAACATAAAAATGTTTCATGAATCATTTTTCTAAACTATTAAGAGAATCCAAGTACATATTCTTGGTTTTCAATGAGTGTTACTTTTTGAACAAAAATGTTGATTTTAAACTGAAAACGGACACATTGAGTCATACCTAGAACATTATGTAAAAGATTAAGGTACATAATATTCATAATCATCCCAATTAAAATATGGATCTTATTTATAAAGTGTCAAAATAATATTATTTTTTCCTGGTTTTGAGTATGTTAGTTTTTGTTTTAACAAATTTGGTGAAAAATTTATATAAAAGGATTTCCTTAGAAGAAAACAGGTCACACTGTGCATCAGATTGATGTGCGGCTAATTCCAACATTTAATTGTGTCTAAAAGTATTAAGAAATTAAAATGTTAAAAATTTAATTTTGAAGAAGTATTTTCATTTTTTTGGATTTATTTATAAGGTGATTTGTTTCCATTTGATGTCATGTTTCCTTAGGCACCATCCCTCCATGATGACCATGATCTATAAATACCAGTTTTCCTCTAATAGTTATCCCATAATTTTATTGGATATAGTTATTCATTACAAAAATATTTATTCAAAAATTTATGTTGTATGATTTTCATTTTTGATGTTTGGATTGGTGTTTTATGACTCTCAAGTGACTGTTGGATCCACTACTAAGACCCTTTCTTAGCAGTGTAGATAGGTCATGGAGAAGAAACTCTGTCGGTTTATTTTTGTTGATTTGGTTCATAGTGACGGGTCTCTTTCACACAACAGAAATGTTTTATAGTAACTGGAATGTTCTAATTTAAACAATAGTATATGATTTCCATAAAATCAGTGGTGATTAATTTTTATCTAAAAATAATTCCACCATAAAAATTCAGATATTAAATCACATTAAAAAGTGGTGAAAACCTTTTTTTAATAATCCACCTGAAAAAATTTAAAAATGATATTATCTTAATTGAATTGTGTAGTGTGAACTTTTCAATAAATGTTTTCAAAAGAGATTTCTATTAACTACATTGTAGTCCATTTTAATTTTTTTTTTATTATTTCCAGGCCAGCGATTACTGTCCTCCCCCAACTTAGTTGCATCCTCGGTGACCCATAGGTCTCTGTCTCTTCCTCCTTCTCTACCTAGTTTTCACACTCCAACTCCTCCACTTACTCCTCCTCCACCGACACCTCCACCTCTTCCATTCCCTAATTATTTTAATTTTTTCATCATCACACATCTAAAAAAATTAATTTCCTCAACTATAAATCTTCTTGAAAAATATATAAATTTAATAAATAAGAATTATGACACTAATTTCTCACAACTGAAATATATTTCTATGTTAATAATGTGTAATAGATCTCAAAAAGTAGGTTCTCAATTAATGTTTTTTTCTGAATAAATTTTAACAAGTAGAATGTTTCCCACTCATCTCTAAATAAACTTATTTCTTGTTTTTCATATGAAGTTTATTGAAAATCTTGATAGTAATGAGAAAATACAGATAATTATTTTTTATAAAATATATTCAATGAAATTGTAATTATCTTCATAAATTACCTGTTGTGGGAAGCAAGTTTTTTCATGCACCATGATCTCTCTCATTATAAAAAAAATTAAAATCAAATATATTTAATAAAATTGTAATTAACTTCTTTGAAGATCCATATATTAATTTTTCATATGTAATTTAAGAAATAATTTCATTATTAAATTTGATCTCTGCATGAACTTATAATTATGACAAAAGTTTCTATAGAACTGGTGGTGAGAAGGTAATCTCAAAAATTTTGTTTTCATTTCAAGGTTGATTCACCAAATTTTTTTTACTTCTATTACCATACCACTTTATCCATATATTATGTCATAACTCACATTGGAAATTTCATCAAAAACCATTACACTTTTTTCATATGAAAAAAATCGTTAAAGACATACCTCATGTATATTTATAAGACTAGATAACCATGATATGAAAGCTTCAATTACATCAGTGACCATTGGAACATCAAGATCATTATATGGAGTAGTAAACTCAATAGTAGGCTCATGAGATACATCAATCCCAACTCTCATATGATCTTTTGGGAGGAAATTATTGTGTATCATTTCTCATGGGATATTATACATTATACTCATTAAAACAAGGTGGTTAAAGGGTGTTGAAAGATAAAAATCACATAAAACTGAACCCTATAGAATTTTGGTAAAATAATGTTATCAAAATTTTTTATATTCACATTTATAAGAGAGATTAATGGAAAAAAATTATCTCAAGCAATGTATGTGGTTAGGGAAATTGACTAGACTCAATATTAGTGGGTTAATTTGGTTCACGTGTATATCTTTGTTCCACCATCGGTTAGGATTGATCTTTTCTCAAACATTGTCATGCCAAACCATAATAAAAAATAATATCTTATAGAGAGTATATTTTGGTATGAAATAGTCTCAACATATTATATTTATATTAATTTGGTTTTATCTTCTCGAAATATGTTTGACAAGATTCTCCAAAACCTAATCCTCAAGCGTGACCATATTGTTCTGGATTCATCTATGCTACTGAATGAAGTTTTTCTTTTAGTACTATATTATTCAATTCTTATATATAAACCATTTAAAAAATATGAGCATAAATATTTAATTAAATTTAATACAAATATAAATCACAACAATTTATAATTATATCATACATACACATGTTTCTCATACTATCTTTTTTTTTCATCATCCACTTAACCCTCCTTATTTACATGAGCCTCCTTCCATATAACATTATATGGGATGGAATTGGATTCAAATTTTGATTCATCAATCTGTATATAAAAATGGAATATATGTTTTATCATATTAGATAATTAATCAATAAATTTGGATTTAAAATACATAACAATTTCATCTCTAATTCAGCATACATCATCCATGCATTGCAATAGGGGTACATTGTGTTACATGATCATTTTTATTCTCAACACACTTTTTAGGTGTCATAAATTAACATTTACAAATTAATTTAGATCAAATTAATAATTTTAAATAATATATTGTCAACTGTAATGAAACTAAAATTATTTCCCATTCTGACAATTGAGGAAAGTAGTCCATGTTCCCAGATTTATAATGTGTGCATAAATAACATGTTATTGGGCCTCTACTTTACCTTTAACATCCCTAAGATGAAAAACCATAATAATAGTCTAGAATACTCTATGGGATTTTATATATTCCATTAATTAATATTTATAATTTTATTTTTCTATAATAGACAAACATTGAAAATAATAATCAACATTCCATAATATAAATTTTTGGTAAAAAAATGTGAAGTATATCATCACATTACCATTATATCTTTCCAAATAATTTCTTTTGTTATAGGTTATATGTGGTTCCACGAATAAATATCATTAGGGACATTTATCCTCATTGTGACCCCTAGAAAATGAATAAACATAAACTTGTTGGGGTCAATAGGTTGTCCTTCTTTATTCCAACCAATTTCAAATTTTAAACACTAACATGCTTCCTTGATAATTTTATTCAAAAATGTGTTGTTGTGTTGTTGATATATTTTTCATCAATATTCTATTTATCACTTAACAATTATATAGTTTCATCATCCATCGTTTGTTCTTCATCGAGATTCATGACATTATCATGTGCGAAACCCATTTTATGCATGAGCTTCCAAGCTTTTAATTTGTCTTGAAAAAATGTAAACAGGGAGAAATGAATTTAGTGGTTTCAAAATCATGCACTTTTTCCAACATAATGATCAATTTAACTCCATCTTCATAATCATTTTTAAATAATACGCATTCACTCATTCAGAGAGAAATGAGTAATTTAATTTAATCCAATAATTACCCCATCCTGGAATGTGTCTGATAAATTAAAAAAAGGTGAAAGATATAGAAACATTTCATCCTAATAATTTTTTTATACCAAACTGTAATTATTTCACTTTATTTCTTTATATTCATCCATTATCTTTAGTAGAAATCCACCAATATTTCTTGAACTACCCTAACCAAAAGTCATCATATACTGGGTAGTGGCATTAATTTTTTCACTATTGTTGAGAGTGGTTGAAGTATCATATAAGTGACGGGGTATGAATCTAAAGCCACAAAATGAAATAATAACTATTCTGAATATGAAGCTATTGATGATGAAATTTTTGTTCCAAAAAAATATTATATTTCCACATATTAATTTAAATTTTCAAATATCATCTGAAATTTCTAAAAGGTATAGTACACTGTCATGATAACATCATCTCATCCCCACTAATATACACCGACTGTAATATATTTTATTAGTCTTTTTACCTCACCTATATCTCAAATATAAGAGTTATATATCCAATGAGGTTCATGTGTAGTGTGTTAGTATAAAAATTAAACAAGTAAATACTATGAGGTCCCTAAAAATATAAAAAACATATATTTGAGTATATTTTTAAACCAGTGACACTTAAAAGACCCATTTAAGTGAAGTCATTGTGTAAAAAATGGACCCCATGATCATAAAATGTAAAAACCTTTTTTCATACAATTAAATAATACTAATCATACCAAAAGTTTAAACCATGTTTCTTCCATGACATTCAAATAATTTCACTATTAAGAGTTTAACATTTGAATCATATGAGGAGAGAAATTAGTTTATCTCCATCAAGAAACAACCATGTCACAAGTACCTTGAGATTTGACCTCAGACCCCTAAAATCCAAGACAATACTAAATCGATAACCATCATAGGTACTTATTACATAAAAATCATGAAATGTGCATTAAATTTCCATTTTTTGTAGGAAGTTCAATTGAAATATGGGGAAGTATTATAATAACTAGTTATCTTAGGAAGGAACCAGATAGTGGGTGACACAATACATAGTTAAACCCATCTTATAAAAAACCATAAAGAAGAAAAGAACACAAATGTCACCTCACACTCATCCTAGGCCGTTATGAATCCCTAATATATTTATAATAACTCACATTCTAACATTCCATACTTATCCCTCACGTAAACCCATCACTTATTAATTTTTAAAAATATGTTTATCCAATGTATACTCTAAAGAAACTCATATTAAATAATAACCTAAATGAAATTTTAATTTTGGATTCATACATATTAAATTTAAAAAATGTTGGAATGAAAATTTAAATCCAAATTGAAATAAATTATGATTTCCTTAATCTATAAAGTTGACTATTCCCTAATCCATTCATTTTTATAAAATGATGTTTTTTCCCACCAATAATATCCAAAATTATAGCTTATATTGGCTTTTATGACAACTGTGTTAACTATAATTGACATTATTGGAGAAAGGAAATGTTAATAAAATGTATTCACCTTTATTGTTCTCCAATGATGCCAATTTTAGAGAACAAATTAATAAAACATTTTGAAATTTAAATGGGTTAGTCTCATCAAAAAATTCATATCATAAAAAAATAATTAATTATATTATGATTAATTTTTTTGTTTAATTTTTAATGTTATCAGGAAGTAGTAAATGAGGAGGGTGAAAGAATGGAAGAGTTGATGAATTGGTTGAGAGATGTTGTATTCAATGTTGTAGTTGTGACTTTGATGGAGATCAGTGAATATAATCAGAGTTGGAGGTAGTTCATCAGGAAACATTGGAACAACAATGATGGTAGGAAGGATAGTTTGAAAGAGGGATTTCAATCCATTCCCCTGAGATAGACGGAAAGAAAGTGTTTAATGATGGATTAAATAAAGGTTCTAAATGTTAGTTTTACTGTAGGATTGATGTATTATTTATCTCCTCCATAAAGTAACAATTTTATTCATGAAAATATGGGGTTTTATGCATGGAGTATTTGTATTGTATATCTATCATACAAAAAAATCCTTATTTATAGAACCTTATTTTTGAATCCTGGGTTTCTTTGTAGTATTTGATTGATTATGAATACATAATCCATAATCAGAATAAAACAAAATTAACAAAAAACACATCATTGTTACTCACATTGCAAAGGTTGTATGACCTCCGTTAAATATATAATTCACTTATGAGAGACTAACCATACCATGTTAATTAAGCAAAAATATGAACCCATCAATCTATGCACTTTTATTTAGATGTTTTTTTATTAGATGAACATATATTAATAATTCTTATTATTTTCTTAAACCTTTATTCATTTTCATTTTCAGGTCAACATGTGGAAACTATATCCAAACAATGAAAATTCCCACTATCTTAATGGTATTAAGAAATAATATAACAGAAAAAACCAAAAAATCACTATCAGTTACCACAATAGATGGAGATGTTGTTCGCAGTGGTCTCGTATGAAGTTGGAATGAGTTTATAGAGTATGGGTCTTTCTGTGTATGTATAGGTATGTGATATATATATATATATATCTGTGAGTGTGTGTGTGTGATGTTGGGTTCTTTATGGTTAATAATAGTGAAAAATCACAAACTATAGAACTAAAAAAAATCATAAAATGGTATAGGAAATGGGGAAAATCATATAACATGGATTATATCCTTTATTCGTCCGAGAGGACATAGATGAGTTCCACCGGTAGCATGGGAGTTTCATTAGATCATTAGAATTGTGACTGAATGAGTTACTATGAGGGTTCTTTTAAATAGATTGGGGGCACTTTTATTCGTGCATTCAAAAAATCACTGATAAAGAGGCATTTCATGAGAACTAAATTTATAAGAACTAATAAAAGTCATCTTTATGAGAGTTTTTTCTCCACTAATAATGATCAAAATTTATTAGCCGTTATAAAATATATATTCATGAGTTCTAATGTTTTAGCACTGAAAAATATGGCTATTATGAGCACTTTTTTAGTGATGATAAATCTCGATCTTTATCGGCACTAAAAAAAAGATGTGATCAAGGATCTATAATTATAATTATAAATAAATTTTTTGAAAACATATTTAAATAATTATCTATTTTTTATTATAATTTTATAAATATTTAAATATAAAATTAATTATTTAAAATTATGTTAGTACTTATTTGAAAAAACTATTTTTTAATTTATAATTATAAATATATAATTTTATAGATATAGTACATATACAATTATAAATGTATTCGTAATTATTTATTTTTAATTATTTATTTGTATTAATTTATTTATTATTATTTATTTACACTTATTTATTTATAAATAATTATTTATTTATAAATTTAAATATATATATATATATATAAATATATATATAACAAATATGTGTATATATAAATAGTAAATATATTCATTATTTAAATATTTTTATTATAATTTTATAATTTTAAATGTATTTATATCATTATATATATTAATATAATTATATATATATAATAAATATATGTAAATATAAATGAATTAATTATTTAAAAATATTTATTATAATTTTAAATTTAATTAAATATATAAATATTTCTTTATAAATTTATGAATAAAAATTTTAAAAAATAATATTGACATATATATATATATATGATAAATATAAATATAATATATTCATTACTTAAATATATTTATTATAATTATATAATTATAAATATATTTAAAACATTATATATATTAATATAATTATATATATATACATTGAACAATTTTTTTTTAATTTTAGTATATTAACAATTTAAATATATTTCTTATAATTTTATATTTATTTAAATATATAATTTCTTATTCTTCAATATATGAAAAATGATTTCAATATATATATATATTATTAATATAAATATGGTATATTCATTATTTAAATATATTTATATAATTTTATAATTATTTATATATATACAATTTTTTATTTATAATATTATAAATAATTTTTCTAAAAATATTATTTATTTATTTACAATAATTAAAAATATAAAAATTTATAAATATTGTAAGTATACAATAAGAAATAAATTTATTTATTAATATTTATTTACAAATATATTTTTGACATTATTAATGAATATATAATCTTAAATACATGCATTTTAATAATGAGTAAAATCGAATAATTAAAAATGACTACAAATAAAAAATATAAAAAATGAATACGTTTTATTAAATAAATATAAAATATAAAAAAGGTATAGAAATATATATATTTAATTAAATATGAGTACATATTGAAAATGAAAAAACATAGTAAATAAAAAAATTGAAATAAATAAAAAGGAATGATTAAATTAAATAAAGTTGAAGAAATTTAAAAACGAGTAAATAATACATAGCTGTACATATATTAAAAATAAATAAACAAAATCGATTGATTCAAAAAATAATATATTAAATGTATCAGGTTATAATGAAATTCAAAATTTTAATTTTTTTTTGACTAAATTACATAAATTTTAGATGTAGGTGTTTGTATATACGATTTCATCAATTGCATAAATATTTGTTTATATTAGTTTCTTAGGGGTAAAATCACATTAAACACACACACACCACACACATAGGAAAAAAGGAAGGCCATACCCCCCAAGGGATAACCCACCCATCAAGCCTTATTTATTCAGTATATAGCCCCAAGGCCCTATGGGCATGAAGCTAATAACATAACCGAAGTTCCCACAAACTAGTCTGAATGCTCAGTATAGCATCATGCCTCCATCATAATGATTTTCTCACCAAGACTATGTCATGCCTTTGTCACCGCCTCTTCTTGGGTCACACGTCATGCCTACATCACCGCATTCCTGTAGAAAATCACTCCCACCTGGATTTGAACCCATATCTCATGTAGGATTATGGGAAGCCATTATAACTTTGGAATTCCCCCAAATACTGGCATAAATATTTTTATGTGTTAGTTTTATATTAAAATGCATTAATTACGTATTCGAATGTTAAATCAAGGTATCACGCATTTGATAAATGTTAAAATGAAAAATCAAACAACATAAAAAATGAATAAAGAATTAATATGTTTTTAATTATTATATTTTAATCATTTTGTATATATTTATATTTATTATATGTTATATATTAATATTTATAATTAATATATATATATATATATATTATACTTATTTATTTTTATTAATAATTTTTTCCTTAAGAAAATTTTAATTAATTATGTAATTTATTCATATTTTTTTATAGTTTAATTTTTACAATTAATTCAATTTATATATCTATATTTAATTTATATACTAGTTATTAATATTTATAATCTATATATATGTATGTTAAATTTTTTTTCAAGTATTATTTAATTAAAAAAATTTGTAATATTTTTCGTAATTTTTCTTTTATAAACTTTTATTTTTTTATTTCATTTTACATATCTACATATTTAATATATACTATTTATTAACTATTATAATGTATATATATATTCAATTTATCAATTTTTTCATTAATTATTTAATCAATAAAATTAGTAATATTTATTTTTTTTATTTTTTATTTTTTTATTATTTAATTTTATTTTGAATATTTACCAGCTTTAGAGAAGCACTTATATTGTTTACCATTTACTAGAGATATCTATAAACACTGATAAATGATACCCTTTATTAGTGCTAAAAAAAGCGCTCATAAAGTGTACCTTTTATCAGTACTTTTTTCTAGCACTGATAAATGCCAATGCTGGTGAAGGTGTATTTTTTAGTAGTGTAATGTTACCTAATAAAAGAAACCTTTTAGATTCCTAAGGGACATTTATTGAACTTAGAAAACAACTAGTTCTTTCTCAGTGTATTGAAAATGATATCAAGTTGTTTGGAATGGTAAATCGATGTTTTAGAATACACTAATATCTCATCCACAAAGACAATGGAAAATGAATCTATATAGTGCTGGAAACCCCAATTTATCAAAGATATAAAAATAAAAGGACTGATTGAGAGACTGAAAAATATAAACATATTCTCATATATATTGTACCAACTATGTAAATCTATACATTGTATTTATGAAGGTATGACTCAATCCTGATGATAACTTGACCTCAGTTCCATCTTTGATTAAATCCTCACTCAAATGAGTTGTTCAAAGAGATAATTTATATACTATAAGGGATACTATTTATTAATCATAATATGATTCAATTTTGGGAAATCTCAACAGAGGATGAGGGTTCCATAAGTCTTCTTGGTGAAAAGGACAGGTGAAATCCATGGAGATGTGTTAGGAAGTATAAAACCCTTGGACTCTAAATCCTCTATCTACCACATGATTCCTAATAAAATAGTATTAGAAATCCATTAAAGAGAAATTTATACTAGCACAAGACTAGGCACTAGGCCGATAACATATTCTACCTCTATCTTAGGTGGTATCCCAGAAAATTATTCAGGGAAAACATCCCTGAAATAATCAACTACTAGAGGGAATTTAGCCTGATGTAATATCTGGTCATCTATAAATAGGATATAAATTTGGGTGGCCACTCAAACTAGTCCATGATGATTTGGTATAGATCTATATACCTGGACATCCCACAGACCTCATGTGTATAAAATCTACCTTATGGTGATGTTAACGACACCCTCTGATAATAATGATCCACATGGGCGTGATAGGGTACCAATCATCAATCTCGATAATGAAAACAAAAACTATCATATGGAGGATTTAGAGGTCCCATAAGAAGGAATGGATTCATACCTCAAGGGGAAATTCATTACACTAACCATTCCATATTTTAACATATACACAAGAGTGTATAGAGGGTAATAACACCACATGAGTACTCAATATCAAGCCCAGTGCTCTCTATAATAGACACTAAGATAAAGGAGTGAGATCCAATTGTATTTAACAAAGAAGATGAAATAGTAGAGGCTAATAGAATAGTACCTCAG